>WOAB01000580.1:0-1200000 GCA_027886185.1 Rheum nobile | reverse complement strand
TATTCCTTTTCTTAATTTTGCTGATGACACATTAATTCTTGCAAATGCCTCTTATTCTAATATGTCACATATACAATCTATATTGGATAAGTTTTCAATTAAATCTGGTTAAAGTACTTTCCAAACTTCTAGCAATATAACGTTGCAAAAGTCGACCTCTCTTGTCGTCGTTCTAAACATCCAAATAGCTAAATCTATGGAAACATACTTTGGAATTCCAATTGTTCGAGGTCATGCTAAAAAAAGACTTTTGACTACTCCATATTAAATCTTAAGAAATATTTGTCCAAATGGAAGGCCAACTCGCTGTCCCAAGCTGGAAGAGGGATCCTAATTCAGTCAAATTAATCTTCTTTCAAAAGTTAACTACATAATGTAGAGTTTTCTTTTACCAATAACAGTTTGTAGTGAAACTGGTAAAATAATAAGAGAAGTTTTTGAATAAACCTACATTTAACCACCATCCATTATTTAGTTGGGATAGTATATGTCGTCCTAAGTCTGAAGGGAGTTTAGGCCTACACAAATCGATTGATTTGATAAATCCCTACAAATGAAAGTTTTTTGGAAGCTACTAGTGGAACCTGATAGTATGTGAGTTCCTATCATTACTGAAATAAACCTATGATCCTCTGACATCTTTTCTTACAAAAAGAAATCTAAGCAATGCTGACAATTTTCTAGACTCTTTCACTTTGGGAACTAGGAAATGAAGCGACCATTAATTTTTTGACTGATCATTGGGTTCTAGATTTTTCCCTATTACCATATTACGATAACATTAATATCAATTTAAAAGTTTCACATTTCATTACACCAGATCATAATTGGGATATCCTTAACCTCTAACGAATTCTTTTCCCACATATAGTTGCTAAAATTTTGAAAATACATATTCCAAGTACCAGGATCGAGGACAGACTTGTTTGGAAATTTTCTTCTGACGTAAATTTCTCAGTTAATTTCGCCCGAACACTGACACATAACCCTAACATACATGCAACCCACTATTCTCCAACCTAGGTTTGGAAAGTTTATGTTCCTCCAAAAATACGAAACTTTCTATGGAAAGCCTTATAGATAGTCTCCCTACAATAGAACACCTTAATCGTCTTTATTCTAGAGTGAACTCCCAGTGCAGTTTATGTAATTTAGATAATGAATATCTAAATCATCTTTTCTTTACATGCCCCTATATTAGACAAATGAAACATGATATTGAAATTAAAACAGGCTACACATTTCTTTTTCAACATACCTCAGACTTTTGTACTGTTCTTCAATTTTTTAGAACATCTAATACTTCTTCGGAACTTATATATTTCCTCTGGTGGATGATATGAAAACATTGAAATTCTATCATTTTTCACAAAGACAATAGGCAATGACCATGCCCGACCCAGAAGCAAGGGCAAATGGGGCGCCGGCCTAGGGCCCAAAATTCCTAGGGGCCCAATATATTTGAAGTCTATGTATACTACTAGCAATATATATACATTAGTAAAATCAAATAGCCTAGTGGTTTCCACTCCAGTTCTCAATCAAAACCGCTCAGGTTCGATTCTCCCTTGCCCCACTTTTTTTTTCTAAATACCAATTTAATTTAAAAGGCCCATTGGCCGGTTGGCCCATGTACCAATTTCAGAAAAATTAAAATAAATTGGGCTTGGAGCTCTGTTTCCATTATGTATGTTTCCATAGCTAAATAATAAATTAATGTATGTGCAGATTTTGCTTATTCTCAATCTTCCATAATTTCCGTTGTGTACCTTTGGGAAAGAACTCGAAGAGTCTGGCGCTTGGAGCTCCGTGTGGACATGTTAGAATGAAGATGATGAAAGGTAACCAGCCCTATATATACCCTTTTCTTCTTTCTTGTTTTTCAATTCAATATCAAACTTCATCTCCTAATCTCATCATTCTCTTTTATCCTCTAATTTCTTAAAATTTCCAATTAGGTCATACGGAAGTTCTAAAAATTGACTATGATGATGACAAATCAAGCTTATTTTAGTAGAGGTAAGTGAAATTCTTACACTTAGGATATTGAAATTCCTTTCAATTTTTATTATTGTAAGTTTTTCTTTTGATTTTTTAGAATTAGGGAACCAAAATCCCATTTACAATTGTTGTCAAAAATCTTATTATACCGAATCACCGATTTGAGCAACTAATTTAATTAGGACAATGAACCCAGATGGCATGATGCTCATAGTTTACAAATTGAAAAGGCACAAATTTGCTTTGCCTTCGTAGTTCGTTCACCTTATTTTAAAGTAGAAAAATTGCTATCAATTACATTACTTTTGTATTTTGTTAAATAAAAGAACTTAATTAGTTAATTACGTGTAGTCAGTAGTCATTGCACTTGAAATTTAGTTTAGTTTATATATATTGAGTAATTACTTAGAATTTAGTTTATATATATTGCCATATTGGGTAGAATACATTGTCATGTTGTTGTGGAGCTATATACGTTGTTGTTATAGCTCTGTGTTGTCTTTGTTATTATGCACTTTTATTATAGCTCTACTTTTGTTTTTATCGCAGGTATTCAACATTTTCTAGTGTAATATGCAATTTTGCATTGTTTTTAATATTAATCTTATGAGATTTTAAGTAGGATATGTGTTAAGTAAGTAATATATTGGGCCCATAATTTACTTTTGCCCCGAGCCTCTAAAATATGAGGACCGGGGCTGCGACCATCCAATCCTTATGACCTTTCCACTCTTC
Source organism: Rheum nobile (assembly GCA_027886185.1). Classification (NCBI taxonomy): domain Eukaryota; kingdom Viridiplantae; phylum Streptophyta; class Magnoliopsida; order Caryophyllales; family Polygonaceae; genus Rheum; species Rheum nobile. The sequence continues at coordinate 1,197,264 of WOAB01000580.1, read as the reverse complement.
AGTTTCAAAATTGGAAAACTGCAAATCTAACTTCTTCACAAATACATATATAGGAAAAGTATACGACATCTTCTTACAAATAGAATCTGGAAGAAACCACCTTCAGATTGGGTTAAACTCAACTATAATGGATAAAAAAGAATCGATTAAACATCTCATATTGTCTTTATTCTTTGAGATCATCAAGGAAATGTAACATATGTAGACAAAAAAACAAATCTCGGACATGTCCATTTTACAGACAGAAGCATATGCAGCTTTAGAAGACATTCTTAAAGTGATATCCCTACGTTCATAAACTAGCTAGTAATAGAAGGTGATAATTTAACCATCATTAACTCAATTAAAAGAATATGGAGAATACTATGAGAAGTAAAAACAATAATATTAGACATTCGTTGTTTACAGGATTATTTTGATTATGTCTCATTTTTTCACTGCTACAGGGACTTCAACAAAACAGTTAACTACTTAACCACCTATGACACTAGTCCTACATCTGTCATAAATGTCTTTCGAAGACTTGCAATGCTGGATTCTTCATCAGTTGATATGTATTTTGTTAGACATGAGTTTTAAAATATAAAGTCGACAAATGACGTTATTTGTAAAACTCTTTATAAAAATCATCCGTTGTGATGATTTAGGCATATCCTTTACTTGAAAAGGAGTCTAATGTTTACTTGTAACCAAAAAAAGTTATATATTAAAATATCATAATAATTATGCTGGTCAAGCAAACAGTAGTTTGAATAACACGAGACAAATGTTTTTTTTTGGTAGGGAAACGGGGCAGGGCTTCTGCGAATCTTTAATTAAGCAACATAAGATCATCTACAATGGTGGTACTTTGGGTATCATAAATATTTTTTAAAAGATAAAAAAAAATGTAAGAATTGGTTATAGAACCAATGTAATAAGTGGAGAGAAGTATCATGAAGATGATACTCACTCTTACACAATTTCTTACACATATGACACAAATTAATGACAAGTGTCTTCTTCTTTTTGGTTTATAAAAATTTTATATTAAAAACAAAGGGAAAAAATAAAAAGAATTATGGGTTCATAAGAAAAGTAGATTAAAAAAGTAAAATAAGATACTCTAACAAATATCACTAATGTGAGATAGAGTATCATAAAATGAGGTGGAAGAAAGAGAAAGTAAAAAAAGTAAAATATGATACTTGAAATGAGTATCACCATTGAAGATGCTCTAAAGAATTGCCTCAGAGGAGGCTACAACATCAGTAACTAAAAGCTGAGAGATGCACAAAGGCGAAGTAGCAAAGTAAGAGAAATTAAACAGAGAAGCCAAGGCCAAATTGGCCAGATAATCTGCGACACCATTTGCCGAGCGACGAATGTGACGTACCCAAGTCCCCGGCCCCAGAGCTTGAACAAGGTGGCGACCCTCTTGAATCAGATAGTAGTTAGCCCTTGGGCCCACAATATTGGCCCGAAACAAGTCACGAGCCTGTAAGGAATCCGATTCCACAATTAGCTGAGAGAGCCCTAAACAGACAGCAAGGCGAAGGCCATGGACAATCGCACGAATCTCAGCAGCAAGTGCAGTACAAGACCCACATTTAAACATGAAACCATGGATGAAATCTTCATTAGAGTTACGAAAGAGTCCCCCCCCCCAGTCGGGCCTGAGTTCCCCTTAGATACCACATCAACACTAAGCGAGATCCAACCAGTGGGTGGCGCAGACCACCTGGCCGGTCGTTGGGGAGCCAAAGGCGGCTTGATCGACGATGGTTGAAGCCTCAGGACAGACAACAATGCCGATCAGAACGCGGACGAAAGAGATGAGACAATAAGCGATAGCCGGGAGCAGGAGTTGGCATCATTGAAAACAAGATTGTTTCTGCACTTCCATGAGTGCTATAGCATATAATTAAAAGTAGTGCTCCAACGATCCCCCTTCTTTTTTTCAAGCATCACCCAAGAACGAATATCAGTGGTTTGGAAAAAGGCTGGAATAAGAGCATTACCAGTGAGAGCCAACCAAACATCCTTGATTGGAAGACAATCACGCAGAGCATGAAGACAAGATTTAGGTTGGGAACATCGCGGGCAATCCGGGGATGAGCTCATGTGCCGCCGCACCCGATTCATGTTAAATAACACAGCGTCCTGCACAACCAAATAAAGGAATTGACGCACCCTTTGTTGTGTAGAAAGACCCCAAACGAGAGGACAAATTGGGTCATAGGTGCCAGGAGTATCCGTGCGCAAATACTTAAGTGTCGAGGCTGTCGAGAACAGGCCAAAGGATGTGTGACGCCAGATTATCTTATCCATAGCGTCGTCCATATTCACCAGATGGGTGGCTTCAAGCTTTTGTAAAACAGCAGTGGGGATGAGGTGGCCAAAAAGACCCCAATTCCATCCTATACCAGTCCAAAATTCCGCAACAGTAGCACCCAAAATGTCCTTCAGTATCTCACTAATCGCCACCTCAGACAGTGGCTTCTCCAAGAGCCAAGCGTGATCCCAAAACAGGGTTGAGCGACCATTCTCAATAGAAGATTGAAGCCCCTTAGTTAGCAGTTCAGCGCCATGGACCACCCACTTCCAAGTGTGGGAAGAGAATGCACATGGTTGGAACATATCGACATCTAGGCGGCCCCTGCAGTACTTGCCGCGCAACACCCTAATCCAAAGAGATTGAGGCTCTTGAAGAATCCGCCACCTCAACTTCGCCAGGACTGCCATATTCGACTGACGCATGGAACGAAGTCCCAAACCCCCAAACTTTTGAGGACGATCCACATTGTCCCATGAGAGTAGGTGAGCCTTGCGCTTCTCATCCGTGGAGCCTCAGACAAAGCCACGGATTTTCTTGTCAATGTCATCACATACGGAACAGGGTAACATTGTTGATTGTATGACATAGACCAGGAGACTCGAGAGAACGGTATTTGCCAAAATGACACGCCCCGCCATTGATAGCGACTTTGACTGCCAACCACACAATCTAGACAAAACTTTATCAAGAAGGAAAGTGTATCTCTCCTTGGTCATTCGGCCAGTCGCGGTGGGCACCCCCAAGTACGAGCCAAAATTCGACACCACCGAGATGGAGAGCATAGAACTAATGGCATTTCGAACCGATGGCCTCACCTTCCTCGAGAACATCATGCTCACCTTTTCCCCATAATGCAAGCAAAACAAGTCCATGCATCCTCTTATAACTGTGGCCTGATCATCAGTCGCCTCCGCAAATAGAATCAAGTCATCGGCGAAGAATAAGTGCGATAACTGGACTCCCCCAAGAGAAATTGGCTTCCACTGACCTGCATCAACTGAATCCTGAATAATATGGGATAAGAATTTACATAAAATGAACAAATAGGGAGAAAGTGGATCCCATTGGCAAACCGCCCGAGTCGGAACAAAGGACCCCACCCGATTCCAAAGAATCTCCATGGCCCCCGTGGATTGGCATTGCATAATGATATTCGACAAGTGAGAAGGGATATTGGCACGATCAAGCATCTCCTTCAGGAAAAACCAACAGACCCGGTCGTACGCCTTTGCAAGATCAATCTTAAGGATCATCCAACGAGTGGACCCAATCGAAGAAGCCATTGTGTGCAAGACTTCCTGCACAAGCACCACATTGTCAATAATTTGTCGTCCAGGAATAAAACTTGCTTGGGTCGGGGACACAATAGAGGGAAGGATCGGATTGAGACGATTAACAATCATCTTGGTAGCTATTTTGAATACCACATTCAGCAAGGAAATAGGGCGGAACTGGGACAAGGTTGCAGGCGAATCCACCTTAGGGATGAGAACCATCAAAGCGTTGCACATACTGGTTCGGAAGTCACCATCATTGACGAGATTAAGCACCTCCTGAGACACCTTTGGACCCACAATAGACCAATTCTGCTGGAAGAAAACATATGGATAACCATCTGGACCCGGGGCTTTATAAGGACCCATGAGCTTGAGAGCATGCCACTCCTCCGACTCCAGGAAAGGCTTGGCCAGATCTGCCATCACAGTATCACCGAGAGGCAGAAAAGAAACGGATATAATAAGAACCGGCAGAGGTGGCCCCAAATTAGCTTCTTCAGAGTATAGCCCCGCAAATAAACGCAACATCATCTCCTGCATCACAGAGACATCAGTGATCCAATCCCCCTCATCAGACTGGAGAGTATCAATCTTGTTGGCCTGTCTACGAATAATGGTGGAAAGGTGATAGAACCAAGTGTTCCGATCACCATCAATAACGAAGGATGACCGAGATTTCTGGAACCATAAGAGTTGTTCCTGATGTAGGACAACCTCAAGCTTCATACAAAGGAAACGTTCCAGTGATAGGAGACTGGTGCAAAGGTCTTGACGCCAACTTAAGACGAGCACCCTCAAGTCTGGCCCAAAGCTTACACTTTCTTGCGAAGATATTGCCAAATACCCTGTCAGTTCCAATGTTTTAACCCCATGGTCAGACGATGCAGGGTGTTTGGGAGAGAGGTTGACTCAGCATCACCCCACTCTGAGCTTAATTTTTTTTTAAGTTGTCATGAAGAAGCCAGGTTGCTTGAAAGGGGAAAGGTCGTGAATCCGGGTCTGAGTCGAAAATATGGTCCAGGTTAAGGAGCAGACGAAGGTGGTTCGAGTGAGGAGAAGAAATATGTTTGACAGCAGCATCCGGGAAACGAAGCCTCCAGTTAAGAGCAAAAACAATGATCAAGCCGACCTGCCTTATAGGTGCACATGGAACTCCCCCGAGACCAAGAGAATTGGGGACCAGAGAAACCAAGGTCAGTTAATTGAGAATCATCCAACCAATGACTGAAGGCCACAGAAGACCTATGAGTAGCCTGGGAGTCATAGGTCCATTCCAGTGACATTCAAAGTGGCATTGAAATCCCCTCCCAACAGCCACTGCTTATTATTGGTGTGAGCAAAGTTGGCAAGATCCTGCCACAACTGCAAACGAGTATGAGCATTCGGGGATGCATACACCGTCGAAAGGAGCCATGGTTTCTCCCCTCTTCGATGAATCTCTACAATTATATGATGGGGATTAAGAGAAACTGGGGCAACAACAACTTTAGAAGTGCGCCAAAGAAGCCAAATTCCACCTGTAAAACCTTCAGCATCAACACGAAGCAACACATCAAAACCAATCCGGCGACAGACCTGATCTGTGCGAACACCACTAATCCGAGTTTCGACAAGGGTAAGGACACTCGGGTTATGAAGATGAATGAATTAATGAATAGAGGATAGGAAATTGGTGCCCCCAACACCTCTAGTATTCTAGAAAATAATACTGATGTTCCTCATAGGAAACACTAATTGAAAGAGATCCCCCAGAGAAGACAAATGCGTGGAGCTGATCGTAGATGCAATAGCAGTAATAGACCACGCGAGTCTAGTAAGAGCATCAACAATGGCTTGGGGAATTATGACCCGACATAGAATCAGTTGGGATTCTGTATGTAGCGGTAGCATCTCCACATTCATTCGATTGGCTAATATCGGTGCCGACACTTTGAATGGGCCGGTCCGGTGGTTCGACACCAGCATGCTTAGGTGGGAGGAGACAGTCACATGGGTTACCTCGGGCATCTGGCGAGCACTTGACAGACTCATCAGGATGGGGGATGGGGAGAGTTTTGGTGGGAAGGGTGCGGTTAGGAAGGGGGGCGACAGAAGATTTAGAAGAGCTCTTGACTTCTGGTTACGGAGGAAAAAAAAATCTGAGATAAGTTGAGTCTTTTTAAGGATAGAGTCTTTCGATACAACTGACAATCCGACATTAAGCCGTCCTTGGCTTTTTTATCAGCTCTACTTTGTAGTGCTTATCTAGGAGTTGTTATCGGTGTTTAGGGTGCCATTTGTAGGGATTTAGAGCACAACTGTGAAGTATGGAGTTGGAGAGAAGAAGTGTGGATATGGTGGTGTGAAGAAGCTAATTGAAGACATTCAAAAGACGAGGAGAAGACCATCTGAGGAGACGAAGAAGAATAGAAGGAAGAGCCACACAAAGAAGGAGAAGAGGGTCTGCCGCGAGCCACCGCGACCAAGGGAGAAGACACAAGCAGCCGCGGCGAAGGGCGAGACGCAGACCAACGAATTCCATTTCCGCGGGCGCGGATTCTCCACCGCGACCGCGGAAAATTCCAGCTTTGCACAGATCGAGAGCACAAGGTTAATTTCCGCGACCGCGGATTTGGTGTCGCTGCCGCGGAAGCACACGGAGGCGACCCAGCTTTGATTTCCGAAGTTTTGTTATTTTTCCTTTTTTCGACTTTTCTTTATTTTATTTAATTCGAACAATATAGTATTATTTCCTTTTAGGTTTATTTCGTTATCTTTTCCTTTACTTTTAGGGTTAGGTTATTTAACCTAGTTTCCTATTCATTGTTCATTATCACGTTTTATCATTATCGTTGTTTCCATTGAGTATTGTTTTTCCTTTGAACTATGAAGAACTAAGCACCTTTGCTTAGTCCGACAATTGAAGCCTTTGTTTGATATACGGTTGTGAGATTCTAATTCTATTTCTTTTCCTTTGAATGTATTGATTCTCTTGTGCTTCATCCCATTGATTATTATTGATTTCACTTGTTGGACGCAACTAGTTGTTATTGGTAATTGTCTATTGCTAGGGTTTGGTAATTACTGTTTGAGTTACCTAATTCATGTGTAGCAACTTGCAATACTCTAAGAACTGTTTGGGACTAGTTTATTGTAGAGAGAATTAATTGCATGCAATAGTATGACTGTTTGCTACTCTTGCATGTATCTATCTAAATTCCTATGCTCATTGCTGCTATTGAATTGACGCGTGAGGTTTTCATAGTTATTTAATAGTTAGTATTCTCAGGGTCTGTTTGTCCAATTTATAACTCACGAAAAGGAATAGGAGCATTCATAGGAAGGAATTAGAGAGAATCTAGGATCAACCAATCTCATGAATGGTGGATATTTGTCTGGCTAAGTACTTTTCCCAAATTGATTACATCTTTGCTTTGTTTTACTTTACTTTGTTATTTACTTTGCAAACAAATCAACTCACTAGTGGAAAAAACACTTTTTGAGGCTCCCTTTTAGAGGCGTACATAGTAGAAAACGCCTCAATAACGACTTAGACAATCACTTTTTTTGGTTTTTGAGGCGGATAATTAATTTATACGCCTCAAAAACATTTTTTGAGGCGGGCAAATTAATATACGCCTCAACAAGTATCCGAAAAAACATTTCTCGCTAAAGTATTAGAGGCGGGCCAGATTAAGGCCCGCCTCTAATTCTAACTAATTGAGGCGGGCCAAGTAGCCCGCCTCAATTAAAGCTTGTTGAGGCGGGCCTCTTAAAGCCCGCCTCAACAAGTATGTCCAGTAGAGGCGGGCATGTAAGGCCCGCCTCTATTAGACCATTAGTCGTAATACTTATAGAGGCGGGTATGTTAGGCCCGCCTCTATAAGCTAAACCCTAATTAAAAAAAAAAAACAGCTGCTGCTTTCCTTCATTTTTCTCTTCGTATCCTCCTCTTCTCGTCCCGAGCTCCGACGACGATCTCCGACTTCATCGATCTCCTCCGTCTTCCCTACTTCATCGATCTCCTCCGTCTTCCCGACTTCATCGATCTCCTCCGTCTTCGCCGAGCTCCGTCTTCCCGAGCTCCGACTTCATCTCCCTTCGCCGATCTCCCTCTAATACTTCAACGCACTCGAAGCCAAGTCAGGTATCAACATCCTTTGCGCCCTCGACGTTCACATCCCCTTTCATTGTCTGTTCGCTTCTCAATGCTTTAGTTTTTCAGTTCTAGGTTCTTACTTCAGTATTTGAAATGATGGATGCATGCTTCTTTTGCTTTGAACTGATGCAAACGAGTATGACTGTTCTGGCGATCTTGCTAATTTTGCATGTGAAGTAGTTTCAATGATGGTAGAGTTTTGGGAAGACTGATTGTATTTGGACATGCTCTTGTGGTTTTGGATATTTATGATAGTCGGGTAGGCAATAAAAGTAAATGAATAAGGCTACAATAATATCCAGTTTGGGTGACATGGATTAATATTTTTTATCTCCTACAAATACATAGCAGTTTTGATGAGTGAAGCTTCTTACTAGTCTTAGAAAAGCTATATAAATAAAGCAAAAGTGAAAAGAATCACATTCTTTATTTAATTGGTGAAATGACATTCTGCAGGCTGATAAGGGCATTGCCTTGAAGGATCGATATTGGGTCAAGGTAATACTTCTACCCTAATTCCTTAGGCCCTTGGCGGGATAGAATTCATAATTTAGGCCCTTGGTGGGATAGAATTCATAATTTAGGCCCTTGGCGGGATAGTTGAGTTTGTATTTTTTCTTGCTTGGTTGCGTATTATTATCTATTTAGGCCCTTGGCGGGATAGTTACTAGAAATGAGTATTTAATCTTAATTCCTTGCATGTTATTTTGCATTTATTACTAGAAATGAGTCGTCCTTGGATGTACGGTGACCATACTACGACACAATACTTGAGTGGGGTTGAGGAGTTCATTAGATATGCTTTAGCACACCAACGAAGTACGAAAGCCGGAAAAATCTATCGTCCATGCCGTGATTGTAAGAATATAAGGCGGTTTGCTGATATTGATGAGATTGAGGATCATTTATTTCGTCGTGGTTTCAAAGAAGATTACCATGTTTGGTTTTGGCATGGTGAGAAAATACCTGATCGTCCAAGTTCTAGTGTCAATGAGTTTGATATTCGGGTAGACACTGATGATAGTGATGATGATATTGCTGAGAATAATGAGATGGATGATGATGATGACCAAGAAGATGATGAAATGAATGGGATGATGGATGGGGTGAGAGATCACTTGAACGACCGACCTCAGATGTTCGAACAGGTATCAAAGGCTGCAGAGACTCCCTTGTATCCCGGGTGTACAAAATTTAGCAAGTTAGAGGGTGTGTCAATACTTTACAACTTGAAATGTGCTTCTGGTTGGACTGATGGAAGTTTCAACACCTTATTGGAATGGTTAGGTGAATTTTTACCAGAAGGCAATGAGATGCCTATCTCTACTTATTATGCCAGGAAATTGATGTGTCCCTTAGGCTTAGAGGCTGTCAAGATAGATGCTTGCCCAAATGATTGTATGCTTTACAGAAACGAACATGAAAATTTGGATGAGTGTCCAAAGTGCGGTGCATCTCGTTACAAGCGTAAAGGGGTAAATTCGGCTAAGAGGGGCCCATCAGCTAAGGTTATGTGGTATCTTCCGATAATACCTAGGTTTCAGCGTTTGTTTTCGATAAAGAAGGAAGCAAAAAGTCTGAGGTGGCATGCGGAAGGGAGGAAGAAAGATGGACTCCTTAGACATCCTGCTGATTCTCCTCAATGGAGAAATATTGATAAGAAATATTCTGAATTTGGTGAGGAGGTTAGGAATCTGAGACTTGCTTTATGTACAGATGGTGTGAATCCGTATGGCACTCTAAGCAGTCAACATAGCACATGGCCGGTTCTTCTAGCGATTTATAATCTTCCTCCATGGTTGTGTATGAAGCGCAAGTATATCATGTTATCACTCCTCATCTCCCGGCCTAAGCAACCTGGGAATGACATAGATGTGTATCTGGCTCCACTTGTTGATGATTTGAAATTACTGTGGAATGAAGGTGTTCCAATGTTCGATGCATACACCAACTCAAACCTTACCTTGCGAGCTATGGTTTTTTGTACCATAAATGATTTCCCGACATATGGAAACTTGTCTGGGTACAAAACCAAAGGAGAACAAGCATGCCCTATATGTGAAGAAGACATGAAACCTGCCTACTTGAAAAATTACAGGAAAAATGTGTATCTAGGGTACCGGAAGTTCCTTAGTTGATATCGCCTTTACCGTAAAAAGAAGAAGGAGTTCAATGGGTACACCGAGGAAGGAGTAGCTCGTACACCTTTGACATGATCACAGGTTTATGAACGGATTAAAAATGTTGACACCAAATACGGCAAGGGCTTCAAGTCCGTCTCTAAAAAGAGTGTTTTATGGAAGAAAGTGTCTATACTATGGGATCTTCCTTATTGGAAAGATTTGTCGGTTAGGCATTGTCTCGATGTGATGCACATTGAAAAAAATGTTTGTGATGCTATAATTGGGACTTTGCTAAATATACCCGGAAAGACGAAAGACAATCAGAAAGTTCGATTTGATATGAAAGAGAGGAATATTCGACCAGATTTGTGGCCCGTGGTAAAATCGGATGGTAAAAAGACTTTTCTGCCTCCGGCGTGTTACACAATGTCAAGAAAGGAGAAAAAGGTGTTTTGTGAATGCTTACATGGCATTAAGGTTCCATCGGGATATTCGTCAAATGTAAAACGTCTAGTTTCTCTTTCGGACCTTCGGTTGATTGGTATGAAGTCTCATGATTGTCATGTATTGATTAATGTTTTCTTTCCGATCGCACTTCGTGGGATATTGCCGAAACATGTGAGACATGTTATAACAAAACTTTGCGTGTTTTTCAGTTCCATATGTGCTAAGGTTATTGATCCGGAAATATTGGATGCTCTCCAATATGATATTGTTGAAACTTTGTGTCGATTTGAAATGTACTTTCCGCCGTCTTTCTTTGACATAATGGTGCACTTAATTGTTCATTTGGTTCAAGAAATCAAGTTATGTGGTCCGGTGTTCTTAAGATGGATGTATCCTTTTGAGAGATTTTTTGGCAGTTTAAAGGACAAAGCAAAGAATCGGGCGAATCCAGAGGGTAGTATCATTCGTGGAGTCCTTCATGAAGAGATATCTCAATACGCAGCTGAGTTTTTGTCAAGGCTTCATCCAATAGGTCTTCCAAAATCTCGTCATATAGGGAGGCTTGAAGGAGAGGGAGTAATTGGTAAAAATGTGATATCTCCTCCATCTGAAAGGAAGATTAAGGCACATCTTTGTGTGTTGCAGCATCTTACAGAGGTCAATCCTTACATAGAAAATCATTGCCTTGAATTGCAACACAATAATGCTAAATTGAATGAAAGAGCTTTGATGCGGGAACATAATTGCACATTTGTTGATTGGTTTAAGAAGGAAGTAGCTGAGGAACTAAGGAAAGAACATGACATTTCTGATACGGTCAAGTGGTTATCTCGAGGTCCTCGACTATGTGTTCGGTCTTACGAAGGGTATGATATCAATGGGTTCACATTCTACACTAGAAGACAAGATGAAAAGAGTGTGGTGCAGAATAGTGGAGTGAAGGTAGTTGCATCATCTAGGGTCTATGCGAGCGCTAAGGACAAAAGACCGGTTGATGCGACACAATCGTATTATGGTGTTATCGAAGAAATATGGGAGCTTGATTATAACAATTTTACAATCCCTATTTTTCGGTGCAAGTGGGTCAACAACCCTAACGGGGTGAAGCAAGATGAAATTTATCCGGGTTTGACATTGGTAAACTTTGACCGATTAAGTGATAGTGACGAGCCATTCATCCGAGCATCACAAGCTAAGCAGATTTTTTATGTGGTAGACAATGTTGATCCTAGATGGCGTGCAGTTGCCCAAGGCAAAAGACATATTCTGGGTATTGATGATGTTGTGGATGAAGATGAGTATGACGAGTATGATGACACACCCTTGTTATCAACTGTTGTTCAACCATTACCGGAGGAGGAAGATACAAATAATACTAATCATATCCGTACAGATCATAGGGAAGGAATATGGGTTACAAATCATAAATGAATAAGATGAGGTAAGTTACTTTGCTTACGAATTAGTTTTTTTTTGGAATATTAACAATATCAGTTTCATGAGTGTATTATGTTGATTTTCTAGGGCATTTCAAGTGTACAAGTATCAAGGTGGGAAGTATTTGTGTTTCATGACCGACTAGATATCAGTTTCATGACCGACTAGATAATGTATGTAACTTAACTAACTATATATTGATAGTATCTGTGTTTTTTGTCAATAATTTCTGTGTTTTTTATGCAGCTATATCCTAAGAGGAAGACATAGTATACTTATGAAGAAATGGATGTTGTTCGTGAGCAATGGGCACAGTATTTTACATCGAAGTATTTATTATCGGATTGAACTTGTTTTTACTTGTCATGTAAACTGTTGTTGAGAACCTGACTGTACTCTGATGAAATCTGTTGTTGTTGTTTTTTGGTCAAATGAAATCTGTTGTTTGTTGTATATTATTCTGTGAATAAAATTAGGAACCTAACTGACTCGGCCGAGAACTCGGGCGAGTTCTGGGCCGAGTCAGCGTCTACTTGTTGAGGCGGGCTTGTATACGCCCGCCTCTATAAGTATATACGCGCGACTTGTTGATAGAGGCCCGCCTCAACAAGTCCCTCATTTTGGCGCCAAAGTGAGGGACTTGTTGAGGCGGGCTTATGAGGCCCGCCTCAATAATGTCCTTTTAGAGGCGTAAAATGCCCGCCTCAAAAAGTGTCCCTACTTGTTGCAACCCCCTTAGTTGAAGCGAACGGTGTTCGCCTCAATAAGTGTCCAAAGGCCCGCCTCTATAAGGATTTTTTCCACTAGTGACTAAAACCCCCGTTGTTACCTTTGACATACAATTGTGCACTTAGAAAGATTACTTCCTCCCTGTGGGATTCGACCCTTGCTTGCCTTTGCTAATTGTTTAGGTTTGTTTAGGATTATTTTGTTTAGGCGCCTCGACAACGCCTATCACTTTTCCTAGTAGAGGATAGAATATTATCTCTAGAATCTTTTTTATCCTTTCTTTTCTGACTTTTGGAAACCAAATCACGAGAATCTTGGAGCTTAGCCTGGTTTATGGCAGATTTAGAGGGGCCCACAGAGATTTTCTCCTTAATCATCGTACTAGAATCTTCCGAGATCACAACCGCAATTTCAGTTAAAGTCGGAGTCTCAACAACATTCTCTGGCGCCAAAGATGTGGCCACACCGGCGACAGGATGTGGATTCAAATTTATCGGCTCCTTATGGCGATCAAAGGAAGCCGGATCAGATGGTCCCACTCACGGGTCATCAGCCCTAAGCAGAGCAAACCGAGAACCAGCAGAGACCATAGAACCATCCACTTGTAATGGGTCCGAACCTTGCACATTCTAGGGAACCTCTCCTGGTTTAGGAGTGACCTGGTCCATGCCCATGTCATGCCGAGGCCGACGCTTGGATTTAACAACCTTATTCCAATACCCGACTCCATCCGGTGAATCTGCAGGATGGTCTGCACCATTTGCCTCGGCATTAGTAGGCCTAGAGGCAGAAATCTGAGGGCATGCTTCAACTGTTTGCCCAATCTTACCACAGTGGTAGCATAGGCTTCTAATACCTTCATACTGGATTACTCACACGCCATCCGTGTGAGTAATCATCAACGTTCGTGAATTTAGCAACATAGTGTGCGTTTTCAATATCCACAAGAGTAAGTGTACCCTTTAGAGACCATTTATGCTCCAAGCGTTTCTTAAGGACCAGGTAGCCAGGGCCTCTGTCGAACATGTTGACAATCAAGGATTGAGCCCAAGGGCGGCGTAATTCACGCTTCTCCATTGCTGATAGAGAAATGGTTGGGCACAGAGGATCAGGCACCCCTTCATCTTCATCATCGTCGGTCTCATATAGGTCAGGTCGATCATCCCGGTTACACGGTAACGGCAGAGCTAATTATGATGAGGCCTCAGCAGGCATGATATCTCTGAATGAGATGCCAGGCTTCGAAACCTGCAAAGGAGAGGGGTGCCAGAATAGAGGATTCATCGTACCACCATTGAGAACTTTGGTTGGTGACAGAGGAGGAAAGCCATCAACATCCATAAAGCCACCCGCTCCTAGCGAGGCGGCCATGGAAGAGAGAGATATCGGACAACATGCCGGAGTTGGAGGGGAGGAACAGCGGAAAGGAGGGCGCGTACAAGCGCGTACTTTGGCAATGGTCAAAAGTTCAAATTGGTTCTCTTAACTAGTTTGTTTCCAAATCGTTAACTAGTTTGTTTCCAAATCTCTAATCTTCCCCTTACTACTGGAGTATAGCTACAGAAAAGAAGCTAAAAAGGACGGGTAAACATATAATTAGTGTAGGATCGTAGGTGTTAGTAATAAAAGGGAACTGAGGCTTGAGAGAATTTCAGTTCCTTAGCAGCGGAAATATGTAACTTAACATATTCAAGACAAGTTCCTTAGAGTGAGAACCTTTGATAATCAACTAGTTATCCGGGATAAAACCCACTACCTCTCTTTCGAAAGGATTTCAAAGTCTACTTATTTTATTCAAGCTTCGATTACAATCAACTAGAGTAGAACACACAGATTACAGACTTAAGACACACTTAAGACTCTCTACCTAGTTCGACCTAATCAAACACAAAAAAGCAAGAGACTTACACAGTTCTTCTCACAAGAACAAGCACTGATTTCTCTTCACCTTCAGCAATGCGTGAATGCATGAGAGATGAGAGAGTTTGATTACTTTATTTATACATTTCAACCGAGTATAATAATATCTACAGCTGGTTGATTTGCACAAATAAAATAAACAAAAGAAATCATAAAAGGATAATATTTGTTACCAAACAATATCTTTCCCGATTTTACATATTTTTGCTTCCATAAAAGATATTCAAATAATCTCCTAAATATGAAGAAACAATGATATATTTTATCTTCTCTCTCTAAGATAAAAGATCTACCCTAAAAAACCAACGCGCTGAGATCTTTCCAATTAGCGCGGCACCCCTAAGCAGCTAATTGTCATTCTCTGAGTTCTTGTGCCAGTTCCCAATTCTGGCGTCTTGGTCTTTGTTCTTCATTTCCTGAGCCTGAGTTCCTTGTTCAACTGCACATATGGAAATATTAATAGCAAAGTATTTGTCATCGTCAAAACTAGGAAAACTTGAGGAGGGAACTTTCAAGAGAACCAGAATTCCTGAAAGTTCACATCCTAACAATTTCCCCCTTTTTGTAGATGATAAACAAGTAGAACCTGGCATATCTATAATAGGGAGTGCGGTTCCGGTGCGGAGCACTCTTCCCGTGCGGACGTGCGGACATGCACTATAGGGCCTTATTTGTGCACTTTAGGGCCTTATTTGTGCACTTTTGTAAAAAAATTGAAAAATGCTTGGAAAAAAATTTGAAAAAGATTTTTTTTTTTTTTTAAAAAAGTGCACAAATAAGACGTTAAAGTGCACAAATAAGGCTCTAAAGTGCATGCTCCGCACGTCCGCACGGGAAGAGTGCTCCGCATATGATCCAAACTCCTATAATAGGCATGAATGATATGATCATGACATGTAAAGCTAGATGTAGAATGATCATTAGTGAATTGCATATTCCCCCTCAACAAGTAAACCGATTTCTGAATTCCCCTTTAAGATAACAACCAATTCAGAAGTTCCTTTCATCCTATTAGTTCCAGATTGCAGAGTTCATTTCCCCTTTGGACATCATCGAAAAGAAACAGTTAGATGATAAGCAAAGAAAATTTAGAGATAACCAATGACTTATTCTGAACTCTAGAGAAATGACAGCGTAATAAAACTTGAAAGCAAGACTTAACAACGCAAGGACACCAAAATATTTCATTGAATATAACAAGGATAGAGATAACATATAACAATAAAAAAAAACACTCAGAGACACACAAAAAGGATCATAATATGGAAGTGGGGTCCTAAGGGAACTAAGGGCTCCATGTCATCTGAGTAGGGAACTAGGAGAACTACTCCTTAGCCTTCTCTGCCTCCTGTGCAACCTTCTTGTCAACCAACTTCGCAATCTCTTTCACCAGAGCAACATAAGTCTTCCATAACTCCACCACCATCTCATTGGTGAAATTACTTCCTTTCTCAACAGCAGAGGCAACATGGTTGAACCCATCAACAAGGGCATGCTTAATTCGCCCCATACTCTCCAGAAGCACATGAGTATCAGAGACCAGGCGTGGATCAGTTGGCCCTTGCTGAGTTTCTTCCTTTTCCTTCTCTTTCTCAGACTCCTCATCCACGTGAGCTTTATGCAATAACCACCCAACAGTGGTCATAGTAAGGAATCGAGAAAATGGAGTTTCATCGACACCACTCGGATACAGACCAAGGCGAAATAAGATCTTCTTGATCAAATGTGGATAAGAGAGAGCGTGAGTAAAGTGTGTCTTACAGTACTGCATGTGACCCAGCATAATACAAGGAAGGTCAATGGGAACTCCCGAAATCAGCTTCTCCATCAAGATAGCATCTCCAATCAACACAGTATCCCGCTTCTCCTGGCGGGGAATGACGTTCTTGATCAGGAAAGTGTGCAGCAACTTCTTGTCCAGGCGAAGGAACTTGGTGAGCAGAGGTCCCTTAGCAGGTGGGGAACCATCAAACACAGCATTCGGGATGGCCTTTTTGCATCCTTTAGGCCAGTTCCTTTTAACGACGATATCGTAGCCTTCGCCAGTGGGAACTTCCAAAGCGGAACCAATGACAGTAGCAGAAAGAGGGATAAGGTTACCTCTCCAAGTGAGGATGGAGTCATTAGCAAGTTTATCATCCTTCGCCGGCACAAACTCCATGGATTGGTAGAACAGACGAACAAGATCCTCATTGACAGAGAACGGCTCCACAATCAGTTTGTCCCACCCCTGAAGTTGAAGGATGGATTGAGCAGAGGAGATGAGATCGTCATCGGTGGAACTCCAGAATTCCTCGCCAATGATCAGCGGCTCCAAGATCCTCCTGGAAGCGAAGGCGGGATCCACATCAGAGGGAACCGGAGAGACAAACAACACAACCTTGGTTTGGGGCTTCTTCCCCTTGTCAGTCTTGGCCTTCTTGGCTTTAGGGGCCTCCTCCAGTTGGAGCAAGGAGACACCTTGATCCCCTTTAGCAGTACGCCACTTGACACGACCGGACACCGACTGGGAGTCTCCAGGCAGTTTGAAGGATGTCGGAGGGGTAGGGAGGAGATCCACATTGAGAGGCTCATCCTCCTAGGAAGGAGACGAGTGATGTGAACCCTCCTGAGTCAGAGTCGGTGAGTTGGGCTTGGTGAGCGTGTGCTCAGATGAAGCCAACTGAGATGGCTTCTTGATGTGTTCTTGCCTCCGATGACAAGCCAATTGTCAAAAGGTGGCGCCTTGGGATCTAGTCTTGGGTGAGAAGTCACGTTGAACGTCACAGCAGTGAAGAAGATGGCGAACACGTTGATGAACACGATGATGAACGTGGTGGTGAACACGGTGGTGGTGCGGTGGTGAACGCGGTGGAAGCGGTTGTTGGGGCGAAAGGATAGCATTGGCGGAAGCGATTTTATGAGGGATAGATGACTTTTGTGTGCTTCCTGAATCAAAAGGAGCCTAATAGAAGACCTAGGAATGCAAAGGCGACTAGCCTTGTATAAATAACCCTCAGAAAGGAAATAGGACTCAAACTCATGCGATCTCAGGCAATGCTCTAAAATAGGTGCAAAGAAAGGATCACTAGCATACAATTCTTTAATCAAAGCAAAACCCAAAACTTTAGTTTGCACATGAGTCAAGAGAACATACCTTCTAGATAACGCGTCTGCGACAATGTTCTCATTTCCTTTCTTGTAGACCACGACATAAGGAAATGTCTCCATAAATTCCACCCAACGAGCATGGCGTCGATTGAGGTGGGCTTGGCTCTTCAAATAGCTCAAGGCTGCGTGGTCGCTGTGGATGACAAATTCACGTGGCCAAAGGTAATGTTGTCATGTCTTTAGCACGCGTATGAGGGCATACAACTCTTTGCCATAGGTGGGGTAATTTAGTGTGGCCCATGTGAGCTTCTCACTGAAATATGCAATGGGCCTCTTCTCTTGGTGTAGCACACCACCAATGCCTGTGTCTGAGGCATCACACTCCACCTCAAAGTGTTTGGCAAAGTCGGGAAGCTGGAGCAATGGTGCCTGGCACAAGGCCCTCTTCAAAGCCGAGAAGGCTTTTTTGTGGGACTCAAGCCACAAGACATTGCTTCCCTTCTTTGTCAATTCATGCAATGACGCGGCAATGGAAGAGAAGTATCGAACAAAGCGCCTATAAAATCCTGCGAGGCCTAGAAAGCTTCGCACTTGTGTCGGCGTCGTCGGAGTTGGCCACTCTTTGATGGCCGCGATCTTTGCCTCGTCGATGCGTAGACCATCACTACTCACGACGTAGCCCAGAAAATTTGTGGACACGGAGCAAAAACTGCACTTGGCCAGATTGGCAAACAGGCTCTCGCGTCGAAGGCATTCGAGCACAAGTCGAAGGTGATCGACATGCTCTTCTAGACTCCGTGAATACACAAGGATGTCATCGAAATAAACGATGACAAACTTGCCAAGGAATGTTCTCAAGACGTGGTTCATCACGTGCATGAAGGTGTTGGGCACGTTCGTGAGCCCAAATGGCATGACAAGCCACTCGTAGAGCCCGTACTTTGTCTTGAACGCGGTCTTCCACTCATCACCTTCTTTCATCCTGATTTGGTGATAACCACTCTTCAAATCTATCTTGGGTAAAAGTGTGGCGCCATGAAGTTCATCAAGCATATCGTCGAGGTATGGAATATGATGCCTATACTTGACGGTGATATGGTTTATCGCACGACAATCAACACACATTCTCCATGTGCCATCTTTCTTGGGCACAAGGATCACAGGCACAGCACAAGGGGAGAGAGATTCCTTTACGTAGCCGCGATCCAACAACTCTTACACTTGGCGCTGTAGCTCTTTGGTCTCTTCTGGGCCAGCTCTATATGCAGCGCGATTGGGCAAGGAAGCACCTGGTACAAGGTCAATCTGGTGCTCAATGCCTCTCAGTGGAGGTAAACCTTGTGGCAACTCATCAGGAAATACATCATCGAACACGGCGAGCAAGGTCGCGATGACTGGCGGCACGGACGCGGTGTTCGACGACTCAGGGATGCATGGAGTTGGAACAAGCAGAAAACATGGAGCTTTGCCAGTCAAACACGCAGTGAGGTCACTGGGCTTGGCTAAAAGCACGCGTTGCTCACACCTTCCTTGCAAAGGAGACGTCTTCGGCAACGATGCGGCAAACTTTGTCGATGGCGAGGCGCTACTCAAATTATGTAGGGCACTTGGTGTCCCAGCTATGGCGTTGTGCGTCTTCTTATCAGTGCCTGGTAGGAGACGACATTTTGCCAGCTTTGGAGGAGTTTGGCCTCTAGAGTGCCTCTGGACACTCTTTTGACCTAGTAGACGCGGTCCTCTATGGCTTTCTGGCGATTGCGTTCAACCTGGTCCTGCAAGATCTCATGGGGAGACATTGGATGCAAAGTGACGCACTTCCCGTGGTAATTGAACACATAAGTGTTCAAATAGCCATCATGGAGCACGCGCCTGTCGAATTGCCATGGGCGTCCAAGCAAAATATGGGTGGCGTCCATTGCAATGACATCACAAAGTATAGAATCACAGTATTGCCCTATGGAAAAAGAAATTAAGCATTGGCGAGATACTGTGTTACCTGGACTTGAAGAAATCCATTAGAGGGCATAAGGTTGGGGATGAGGAGTCGTAGGCAACTTGAAGTGTATGACGACCTTCTCATTCACAATATTAGCATATGATCCTCCATCAACAATAACACTCAAGGAAGCCGTCTGGACGAGAGCTCTTGTGTGGAACAAGTTCTCGCGTTGATCGCGTAAGATTGCTTCCTTGACTATGAGGAGACGACGCGTCACCAAGCTCAATGGTGTGCCCGCGTGCAGTGAAGCTAGTTCACAGTCGTAGGCGTCTACCTCTTCGTCGATGCCTTCATCGATGGCCTCTAGGGTTTGCTCCTCCTCATCACAAGACTCGTAGCCGGCGGCGGTTATGGAGAACAAAACCTTTCGAGCGTTTGGGCAATCTTTCTTATAGTGGCCTCTTCCACCACATTTGTAACACTCAACATCACGCGCGCGATCTGTGCTCACTGGAGCCTATCTTGCTATGTTCTGGCGCGGCGTGGTGCTTGGCGTCAGTGGCTTTGCTTTGGGGGCTTGGCTTGACGCGGCTGTGGTAGAAACACTAGGGCGAACATGAGTAGAAGGTAAACCACTAGGGTTAGAAGAATACCTTTGTCGGCCACTTGGATAAGTGTAAGACTTTCGGCGAGAGATTTGTGCATGAATTTGCATCGCCGTATATGTGAGGGTGTTCAAATCTTTGATGGGCAAAATCTCGAGTTGATCACGGATGTTGGTGTTTAATCCACTCAAGAATTTCGTCCTCAATGTCGATGGTGCAACGGAGATGTTGGCCTTGTAATACATGTCTTCAAGCCTGGAAAAGAACTCGAGTGGAGACATCGACCATTAGCGAGCCATGGCTATCTCCATTTGCATTTGATTCCTATAGTCGGGAGGCACATATTTCTTTGTCATCACGTACACGAGTTGGTGCCACTCTGTGACCCGTGTCCTTTGGCGTTAGACGCAGTCATCCTCGAAGCGATGCCACCACACTCTCGCGGCTCCGCGGAAATTAAGTGTCGTGGCGTCGACATGCTCCTCAGGGGGCACTCGACAATATCGAAGTGTGTACTCCGTAGTCTGCACCCATTCAAGAAAAACAGAGGAGTTGTATTCACCATGAAAATGCTCGATTTTTACCTTGACTTAGTGGCGTTGGAATCGAGGCTGGGCAGGTGCTTGGTTGAACGCGTGGTTTGGCACGACGTCGTAGAGAGGGTTCTCAAAGGCGTGCACTCCATGTGGTCTATCGCGTCCAACCTGGCGTCTATCGCGTTCTTGGCGAACTTCGCGGACATATTCATCCCTGGGCACGTAGGCGTCATCGCGTTGACGTCTTCGCGGCTGGGCATCGTAGTTGTCGCGTCGAATGTCTCTTTGCATAACATCGCGGCACTCGCCGCCAATGTCACGAACGCGTTCTCCTTGGGGCTGGAGACGCGGTGGAGGTATCCAATCTGAAGGGCGATCCTGCAATTCTAGTGGATCTCTAAGAGGGGGGTGAAAAAAATTAGGGTTGACCATACCTGAGTCCTCGATCTCTTCGTCGTCATACTCGTCGAAGTCGTCGTGGACATTGGGTGTGATCGACGCATAGCCATCAGATCCGTAACGCGGCGTTCGAACACTCTGGTGTCGAAGGTGATCGCGTACATCATGGCTCCGTGGCTGGGTAGTCGGTGTCCTCAAGTTGGTCTCATCGTGTCGCGTATGCCCACTTGGTCGGCGACTGGGTCTCCTTGGCGTCAGCGTCAGCTGGCTCGGCTCGGCAAGAGCGGCCTTCGTGTGGCACTGAGTCCGATATGCGTCTCTGGGTTCTCCTAGAGGCATAGCGATCATCAAAGTTGTATGGTTCAGAATACTCACCTTGAGTGTCCTCGACGTCGCGGTCGTAGTCGGAGCCGTTGTCAAAGCCAGCGGTTGTGGCTCTGGGCACGTAGCGGTCCGCGTGGGAAACGAAGCCTTGGCGACTCTCGATGACACTCTGCATACGATTGAGTTGTGGTTGATGATGAGATGTCGAAGGCATGATTCCTTTGCCTTTGTCGACTCTTGTCTTTGATGGACCGGCGTCGGTGGCTCGTGGTTGAGCCGGCGCGTCCATTGTACTCAGGGGAGTTGGGTTGGGCACGAGTTGTTCATCGCATTGTTGGGCTCTCAAAGCTGCGCTCTCTTGTCTAAGGGCTTGGATCTCCCTTTGCTCCTCGGACAACGCAATGAGAGGGTCCTTGTTGTGGGGGTCAACCAGTGGTTGGTCTTAGGGTAGATCCAACGGTGGTTGAGGTGGGTTGTTGTTGTCGACTCCATGTTGGTTTTCACCGTGTTCAATCGTCATGGTACCTATAACAATATGGCCAAACATGGGAGTAAAAACTGAACCAAAAGACAACGAAAAACAACAACCAAGCAAATCACTAGTCAAGTCACAAAGTTCACGTAGGTAGGGCTAGTTTGGGCTTGCCGTGAGGGCGGCTTGGCTTGACAAGAGATGGTGTACAAGCAAGTTGCAGTCAAACAAACAAGAACAAATTGAAACCCTAAAACTAAACGTAAACAAAGCAACCTAATAAGCAAGAAAGTACCTTCTAGGAAGCTTGACCTAGACGGCAGAGAGAGATAGAAGATGAGCTTAGAGCGAGAGTGGGTTAGGGTTGCCTTATTTTGGCTTTACCTAACTTGGAAAACTTTTTTTTTCGATATCTTTTTTTTTTAATATCTGAGATCTTATCTTTTGATCTTTTCGGATTTTGCAAAAGGAAACAAAAATAAAATCGGTCCAAGTAACAAGAATATCACAAGTGTGATCTTAGATATAGGAGAGAGAAGATAAGATTTGATAGATATCTTATATAAGGAAATTCGGTTAACTTAACTAAAAAGCAAAATCTAGCAAACAAGGAAACTATATCCACGCGTGAAATAAGGAAACAAAATATTCTAACATGCAAGATAACAAATTACCTAACACACCAAAACTAGGGGAACAAGGAAAAAAATTCGGCCAAGATAGGATCTTGTAGAAACCGAAGGTGTTGCAAAGATGGAAACTTTTGGGGTTTTTTTTTCCTTCTTCTCTTTTCTCACGAGATGTTACGAAAGCAGACGATGGGGGGAAGAAGAAAAAAATTGTGAACAAGATGCAAACTTGAGTTTGTGACTTACAAGATTGCTGGGCTCTGATACCAGTTGATGTGTTCTTGCCTCCGATGACAAGCCAATTTTCAAAAGGTGGTGCCTTGGGATCTAGTCTTGGGTGAGAAGTCACGTTGAACGTCACAGCAGTGAAGAAAATGGCGAACACATTGATGAACGTGATGATGAACGTGGTGGTGCGGTGATGAACGCGGTGGAAGCGGTTGTTGGGGCGAAAGGATAGCGTTGGCGGAAGCGATTTGATGAGGGATAGATGACTTGAAGAGACAAGTCATTGGTGTCGTAGCGTCGACTACGGGTGTCGTAGCGTCGACTGTGGTTGAAGGGAGATGCGAAGGAAGACTGGCTTGAAGGTTCAAGCGTTTGCCGTAGCATCGGCGGCAGATGGAATGGGGATGCGAAGATAGAGGGGTGATGTCCGATCAAGGGAAGGAGGATAAACACTCGACTTGAAACCTTGAATTAAATTGAACGTAAGGAAATAACAATAACAAAGGAGGCTTTAAATATCCAAAGAGCTCGGCCAAGACCTAATGGGCTTGGACCGAGACGAACCTATGGGCTAGCTCATGCAAGCATGCAAAAGGCACAAACCCAAAAATAGAAAAGACTATAAAAGGAAACTATCTAAAATAAGCAATAATACCAAATATAGAAAATGTCTCGAAACTATGAAAACGACGCGTTGAATGAGTACAAACACCGCGAGGAACATCGACTAAGGGTCGATGGCCTCACGAGTGGGTGCACGCGATGTTGGCTCTGAAGAACGCATTGTTTCGATGCTGATGGTGGAGAGGACGACGAGTCTTGGGTTTTCGTCTGGGCTTCCTTGGCCAGCGACGACGCAGTGCGACAAGTGACGCGACGGCGACAGAGATGGCTTTGGACCTAGACCTTGTCACTGGGCCCTCTGAGCGTAGGCTCATGGCTTCTTCCTCGTCTTGGGCCATCATGGGAGGCAGGGTCACATCACTTCTCTTCCGGGACTGGTGGCGAAGCAGACTTAACAGGTATCTCCACCGTCGTGGAAGGCTTCTCTACTGACGAAGCCTTGGCAGGAGAAGGCGCCTGAGATGTTGAAGTAGCGGCCTTCTTTTTACGGTACTCAGCAAGCATGGCATGCTCATCAGCGGCAAGGGATTTGATGCGATCCTGCATCGACCCAAGCCGGGCTCAAGCGAGCCCCATGCGTCCAAGACCTTGGAGACCACCTTGGTTCAAGACTTAGTCTAGTTTAGCTTCATAATTCTTATTTTAGCAACTTTCTTGTTTTAGCAGCTTTCTATTTTTAGCATTGCGATTTTTGGAACTTACTATGTTTAGTAAGTTTCCATCTTTGGCACTTTCTATTTTAGGACTTACTATGTTTAGCAGTTTCTATTTCGGGCCTTGCTCCACTATTGCATAGTGGGCTAGCCCATAGGTTCGTTTCGGCCCAAGCCCATTAGGGTGTTGGCCGAGTTTCATTGGCTATTTAAAGCCCCCTTTGTTGTTCTTGTTTCCTACGTTCAAACCAGTAATCTAAGTCTTAAAGTTGAGAGTGAATCCTCCTTATTCTTAGATCCGAGCGTCAAACACAAGTCTGCTTCACATCCCCTTCATTGTCTGCTTCGCATCTCCTTCACCGTCTCGCCCTACCCTCGCCCAAAGCGAGCATAAGAGACCCATGAGCCATCCTCTAGGTGGTTCGTATCTATCCTGGTTACCAAGAGAAGAAACATCCAGTCATTGCCTACCTAGATCGGGCAAATCGTGAGCCGACCCCAGTCGGATCACATCAGGATTTGAGTTCAGCGTCCATGGGAGCAGTTGAAGAACTTTGAAAGATTTTGAGAGTTGAGGAAAGTAGAGAGCACGGCAAATAGCTTATGAGAGACAAGGAGAGATTGAAGTTGGTGCCGAATTAGGGTTGCACTCTCTGCCTTTTATAGATAAAAGGCAAATTCTATCCAAACGTAGCCATTGCCAAATCTCCTAAAATAAGGGAACTCCAATGTCCACAAAGTCTTCAACAAATAAGGGAACTCAATATCCCAAAGGAGAAGAAGTTATGCTTTGAATGTGGTCATAGAGGCCATATGCAGAAATTCTGTCAGCAGGGAAAGCAGAGGGGAATGGAGTTACAATATGGGTCAGTTAATCAGAATAACCGGCCCAGGTTCAAGCCAGCTGAGACTCCTAGTCCATCAATACAAACAACTGCTCAGAATAAGGGGAAAGCCCCAGCTGCTTCTGGAGGTCACGGTCAACGCCTGTACGAGATGTGTGAGGCGGATGGACCTAACGCTCCAATTGCACAAGGTACTTTATACCTTTATTCTACTTCAGTATGCATTCTGTTTGATTCGGGTGCTACCCATTCCTTTATTTCAGATAGTTGTGTTAGTAAGTTAGGATTAGTGTGCGACGAAGCTTGTGAATCTTTCGTTGTAAGTCTTCCTAATGGTGATCGTCTGGTTGGGACGAAGCGGTTGTCTGAATTTTCGATTACCATTCAGGGTAAGAAATTCAAGGCAGATTTGATTTGTATAGCCATGGCTCCATACGACATTATTCTCGGTATGGATTAGCTGACGTGTCATGGGGCGGTGATCGACTTTAGTTCAAGGACGGTGACGGTGTCATCTGGGGGCCAGTTCGTGTGCAAGTTTAAGGGTCGGAATGACGCTGATAACGGCATGCTTATCAATGTGATGGCTGCGTTTAAGCTACTACGACAAGGTTGTGTCGGGTACCTTTGCTACCTGGATCCGCCCGCGAAAGATGAACCTTCAGTTCTTGATATTCCTGTGGTTAGGGATTTTTCGGATGTCTTTCCGGAAGAAATTCCTGGATTACCCCCAAATCGTGATGTGGAATTTTCTATTGATCTTGAGCCTGGTACGGCGCCGATTTCTAAATCACCGTACCGGATGGCTCCTGCAGAGATGAAAGAGTTGAAGAAGCAACTCGAGGATCTTCTCGACAAGGGTTATGTAAGGCCGAACGCATCGCCTTGGGGTGCTCCGGTTTTATTTGTCAAGAAGAAAGATGGATCGTTTTGACTTTGTATCGACTATCGCGAGTTGAATAAAGTCATGATCAAGAATAAATATCCTTTACCAAGGATTGATGATCTGTTGGATCAATTACAAGGAGCAAAAGTTTTCTCCAAGATCGACCTGAGATCGGGTTATCATCAGCTGAGAATTCGTAAGGAAGACATTCCTAGAACTGCGTTTCGGACCTAGATATGGTCACTACGAGTTCGTAGTAATGCCTTTTGGACGTACTAATGCTCCAGCAGTCTTCATGGATCTGATGAATCAATGTTTTCACCAGTACTTGGATAAGTTCGTGGTGGTCTTCATCGATGACATTCTGATCTATTCTCCGAATGAAGAGGTTCACGAGGAACATCTGCGGATTAACTTATCAGTCCTTAGACAAAATGAGCTGTATGCTAAATTGTCTAAGTGTGACTTCTGGATGAGAGAAGTGGCTTTCCTAGGCCATGTGATCAATGAGAATGGGGTTATGGTTGATCCCCAGAAAATTGAAGTTGTGGCTAATTGGAAGCAGCCTCAGAACGTGAAGGAGGTGCGCAGTTTTCTTGGACTTGTCGGATATTATAGACGGTTCAGTAGAGGGATTTTCGAAGATCGCTCTACCTATGACCGGTCTACTCCGCAAAGTCCACAAGAAATTTGTCTGGAATGACAAGTGCAAGGCCAGTTTTCAGGAATTGAAACGACGTCTGACCTCGGCACCAGTGTTAGCACTTCCAGAAGGAACGACGATTATGTGGTCTATAGTGATGCTTCAAAATGTGGTTTGGGTTATGTATTGATGCAGAGAGGCAAGGTGATTGCTTACGCATCCAGACAACTCAAGACTTATGAAGAAAACTATCCGACACACGATCTTGAGTTAGCAGCGGTAGTTTTTGCACTGAAGATTTTGAGGCATTATCTCTATGGGGTGAAATGCCAAGTCTTCACGGATCACAAGAGTCTCAAATATATATTTAATCAAAAGGAGTTGAATATGAGACAACACCGCTGGCTAGAGTTGCTTAAGGACTACGACATCGAGTTGCTGTATCATCCGGGCAAGGCTAACGTGGTAGCCGATGCACTAAGCCGGAAGACAATGCACGAGACAGTAGTTGCTCTACTTACTTCTCAGGCTAAACTAAATCAAATGTCATGCGAAGCTGAAGTCTTGTATGATCAACGTAGAGGGTACCTGACTATGCTAGAAATTCAGGCTACGCTACTAGATCAAATCAAAGAAAGGCAAGTCGATGACATAATCTTGGTGAAGTTAAGCAGTGAAGTAATGGACGGGAAGGCTCCCAGTTTTGTGATTCAGGATGATGGATCACTCTGGTTTCAAGACCGGATCTGTGTGCCTGACATAGAAGGTCTTTGCCAGTTAGTAATGAGAGAAGCTCATTCTTCAGCTTATTCTGTACATCCTGGCTCTAGCAAGATGTACAAGGATCTTCGGAAGAAGTTTTGGTGGCCAAACATGAAGTGGGATGTAGCAGACTTCGTGGCAAAATGCTTAACTTGCCAGAAGGTCAAGATCGAACACCGCAGACCAGGTGGTGAGTTGCTACCTCTCCCCGTGCCAGAATGGAAATGGGAGGACATCGCCATGGACTTCATCACTGGGCTACCAAAGACTCAAAGTCAGAAAGATGCTATATGGGTAATTGTGGATCGGCTTACGAAAAGTGCTCATTTCATAGCCATCAAGACCACATGGGAAACCCAGAAGTTAGCAGAAGTTTACCACAAGGAGATTATCCGTTTGCATGGTATCCCCAAGACTATTATATCGGATCGAGATGGCCGATTCATGTCAAGATTTTGGCAAGAACTTCACAAGGCCATGGGAACTGAATTGAGATTCAGTACAGCGTTTCATCCTCAGACGGATGGACAGTCTGAAAGGACCATCCAGACCATGGAGGATATACTAAGAGCATGTGTACTCGATCAGTCCGACTAGCTGGGAAGACAGCATGAGTCTGATTGAGTTCACATACAATAATAGCCGACATGCTACTATCAAGATGGCTCCGTTCGAAGCTTTGTATGGTCGCAGATGCAGATCTCCGATTTGTTAGGATGAGAATGCCGACAAGATTCTGCTCGGACCAGAGTTGGTCGAGAGAATAGCTTCGGACATTGTTTTGATTAGACAAAGAATGTTGACCGCCCAAAGTCAACAGACGTCTTACGCGGATCGGAAGCGTAGAACTGTCGAGTTCGAGGTTGGTGATAAAGTATTCGTCAAAGTATCCCCATCCAAGGGTGTGTTCAGATTTGGTAAGCGTGGAAGCTTAACCCTCACTACGTGGGACCATTCGAGATTCTTGATAAAGTGGGATCTCTAGCGTACCGCTTGGCATTGCCGCCATCGGCACACCCAGTGCATAATGTGTTCCACGTATCCTTGCTAAGGAAATATGTACCAGATGAGTCTCATGTGCTGAGCTACGAGGACATCGAGATTCAGGCAAATGGTACCTACGAAGAGATGCCTGTGCGCATTCTCGAGCGTCGTGAGAAGTAATTGCGCAACAAGATCGTACCGGTAGTACGAATTCTGTGGTCCAAGTCAAGGACTGAAGAAGTTACTTGGGAAACATGGGAAATTGAAGCAGATATGCTCAGACATTTTCTCGAGTTATTTGCGACCTAAGTTTCGGGGTCGAAACTTCTTTTAAGGGGGAGGTGATGTGATACCCCGTAATTCTGTAAGGGTATTTTGAAAATTACCTGAACGTCTATTGTGTACGTCGATTTAATTTCGGAGACAGAAAGACATTCTGTAATGTTCTTAATCTCTGTAATATTTTTTCTAAGTGAAATAATATACAGTCGACGTATTTTGGGACTTAATACTCATTCGTGTACGATTATTATTTATCCCGGATTAAGACATTATTGTTCCAAGCTTAAACGGATGAAAAAATGGGCTTGGCGGCGACCACCGTAAGGCAGGCGATGACCGCCGCTTGACAGGCTCTGACATCGTCATCCTCTTCCCGGCAAGTTGGCAAGTGGCGCCAAAAAGCAGCGACCGCCGCCGGCCAAAAAGCAGCGACCGCCGCCGGCCAAAATGGGCAGCGACCGCCGCCTAGATGCAGGCCTAGCCCTGCCTCGCCGGTTTAACTCCGTGATGGTCGGCGAATCGGGTGACCTCCGATCTTAGCCCTCCACGTGCCCTTGGTTGTCCCTTGGAGTTTTGGCTATTTAAAGGAGGATTTGGGAGCTGAATTGAGCACAAATCCGAAGCTCAATCTCCCTCACAATCATATCGCCGGAAATTCAAGTTTCGCCGGATAATTCACAATCAATCGCCGGAGCTCCATTTGGTGTTATTCCAGTTGCAAAGTGAAGCTTTGGAGGCCCTTAGAATCTTAGAATCCAAAGCAAAGGAAATGAGAAGCAAAACAATCGAAGTCGGCGAGTTTTGTGCCTCTCATAATTTTCCCGGTGTTCGTAGCGGCGCCCGCCGTAAGGCAGGCGGCGACCGCCGCCCAGAAGCTCTTGGCTTGTTTCGGCCTTGGCTTCTGTGGCTTTCGATCGGGCATCGTTCCTTTCGATTTCTTCCGTTATTCTTTAGGTTCGTACTCATTGTTGTCGAATCTAACTTAGGGTTTCTTTATGGGTCGATCCGAAGGAATCTGTGTTGTCAGATCTGACCCTGCTTCGAGCCCGGAAAGCAGTTGTCGTCATACCTAGCTTCGTTAAGCTTTGCGGATCTAAGACAAGTAGCGGTTCGCTCTTGCTCATCATTCCATGTTTCCATTAATTATCAGTTGTTTAATTGAGTAATTAATTTGGAATGAATACTGTGTTCGTCTGCGAACAGTTTTGTTAATTGTTTTAGAGAACTAAAATATGATATTATAATAGGTTGTATATCTGTTAGAACAACGCTATTATGAATATATATTTATGTTGATAGCCTTGAGGGCGGTTATGTTGATGTTTGTGGACTATTGTTATGCTTGAACTGTTTAGTTAGCACTAGTAGTTAGGAACGTTGGATTCATTGGGATCCAGTCGTTTCTTTATAATTTGGTAGAGAGGTGGCTAGACCCCACCTAATACCACATGGATGGTCATGACCCAACCTCTGATACACGAGTATAGAGGTGATGCACTTAGCTAGTGTCATAACCCTTGGGAAGGATTCCCTTCGATATATGTCCCTCATGACGAAACATATATCTAAAAGCTTATAACATGATGTGTGTTTTGGAATTTAATGAGATAAGTGCCGTTGTCGCACATAATTAATATACCTTGGGCGAGTAGTGCAGCTAGGCGCTAGTGCAGCTAGGAAAGCTCGTCTTAACTTTTAGTCGCTCGAATGCGATACTGTAATTCTGTGATTCTGTGATGTTCCAGACTTTGCCATATCTTCCTATAAGACTCATTTCGTTGGAGTCTTCTTTCGAGTTGATTTCTGGGAAGACTCGGTCTTCCAGAATCTTCTATCGTGCATGCCTTTTGTTGTATTCCAGTAGCAGTATGGTGGTTGACTATCGTACTCGACTGTTATTCGAGGGACGATGAGTCTAACCTAATACGAATACTTCGAACCTTCTGCTATGTGCCCTTGCATGGTCTTTCATTAGACTAACCAACCAAAATTGTTCTCTGCATGGTTGGCTAGTGTCATCCGTTCGATTCGGCACATCAGATAGAGCGCAGATATGAGGAGACTAGAATGACTATGAAGACGATGATGGTTTTTGGATGTTTTTAATCAGGTTGAGAAACTTGGGCAGGTGATCATGGCGATCACAACCCCTTTTTTGTATATTTTAAGAAAGATTTCCGTTGTATTTTGTTTAACTCTGTATTTAGTCCTATTCGGAATTGGGATATAATTCTGGGACTCATGCTTTAATCGAATATTATGATGATTTTGTATCATAAGTGTTTCATGGATTGTATTTAAACGGTAAAGCCTTGGGTGGCTTCGGTGAGGAAAACCGAGGTCACTGGCGGTAATACCTTTCCAAATGGGTTAAGATTTAGGGGTGTTACAGTTAAGCCACTTGTTAAAGTGAGAGGTCTCGAGTTCGAGTCTCATGAACAACCTCCCCAGTTTGGGGGAAGGGTTGGGGTACATGGGCTGCGGCTCATAGGGGAGAGAAATGGTTAGGGCCGATGTGCTCGGAGCCACTGTCCATCTCAAAGTGTACTTTTTTTGTAACACTCCACAGGCCAGCTGTCCCAGCCACCAACCACCCAGCCTGGTGACAGCTCAATTGGTGATATAAGTGGCAAGGTAATGCCCTTGTATCTAAAGGTCCCGGGTTCGATCCCCGTGGGAAACAACCTACCCATTTAATGGGGGAAGGGTTGGGTGTTAGGGCTGCTGGCCTTGTGGATTCACAGGCAGCACCGGCGCCGGCACCGGCTGGTCGTTGTCACCAGGCTGGGTGGTTGGTGGCTGGGGTAGCTGGCCTGTGGAGTGTTACAGGCTTAGAGCGCTTATTGGTGGGCAGCGAGGACCCGGGGATGGAGTTGATCTATCCAAGTCCAGAGTTGCCGCCTAAGCGGGAGTATTCACCATTGTCTCCTGCCACTTGGGAGGCGATTAGTGTTGAAGCGCATCGCCAGGTGGATGAGACGGTTGAACGTGCTCGTTTGAGGGCAAGGCCATGGGAGTCGATGGATACACAAGTTGTAGTCCTGACTCAATAGACCAGGCCAAGACCCCAATTGCAGGAGGGACGACTAGAGGAGTGGTCGAACGTCCTAAACGACATGGAGGAAAGGACCTTCGAGACTGAGGTCGGTCTCACTCGAATGATTGGGGACGTCCGCGAACTCCAGGAGTACATCCGCCAAGCAAGATTGCTACTCGATCCTTTGTATAAGGTGATTAGGGCAGACTTCCAACCAGGATTTTTGGAGGAGTTTTGCCAATCACCGGGATCTGATGAGATTGGTCAGAGTGTTCCCGCTCCTAGGGTAAGGCCGAGGGTACCAGGACCAAGGGATGAGCCGTGTGCTCTAGGGCCGAGCAGGGTGAGAAGTCCATCGACGGTTTCCGATGGTAAACCCCGTTCGAAGAAGCCTTGTATGAGAAGTTTGCCTTACAGGAAACGTTTCAGGGCGCCATGATAAGGGCCAATGTTGACTTTAGTAGTTCCTTTATAGTATTTCAGTGTTCGTTTTGTTAAGAACTGAAATCTCCGAGCAATTTTGTCTTGTCGCTCGGGAGATCCCTTTTGTAGAAGCTTGTAACTCAGTTTGAAGTTCATCTATGAAAATTACCAAGTTGATCTATTCTAAGTTGATTTTATGACATTTAGTATATTGAAATGATATTAATGTTATAAAATATTTGGAATTTGATCGGTAAAAAGATGGTGAACACAAGGAATACCATTCGTGCTGGTGTTGGGCCAAGCAATGACCCCAGACCAAATGTAAGGAGTACTGCGAACCCTGTGGATGAACACGAGATTGCTTCTAACAACAATCTAGGGGGCAATGACCAAGCTCCGGTCAACGCTCCAATGGTATTTGATGCCGCAACAATAGAGGCTATTCGGGGAATTGTAATGCAGGCATTCACCGATATCATGCGACCAATTGCGCCTCAGGCACAAGGCGTGCCAGTTCCTCCAGCGGTTCCTAGATTCGAAGAGCCAGATATCCATGTACCCTGAGAAGATGCGGTCAGGAATAGAGGCGACTATGGCCGAGCACTGAAGGCCATAAGCTCTATGAGGCCTGATAGCTATGATGGGAAAGGAGAGCCAGTCAGGGTGGCACATTGGTTCTCGCACATGGAGCGATTGTTCCGCAATATTGAGTGCACTGAAGCTGGGAAGGTGCACATTGCTTCCCTTCAGCTGAATGAGGTAGCTAGCGAGTGGTGGGAAGGTACCGGCCTAGCTGATCACCCTGGATTGAACTGGGGGATGTTCAAAGCCAAAATGATTGATCGTTTCTTCTCCCGAGCTATGAGGGAAGAAAAAACATAAGGAGTTCCTCTATCCAAAGATGAATGGATTGAAAGTGACTGAGCTTGCGGCCAAGTTCAATCATCTGCTACAATATGATGGGCCGGAGGTGTCCAGTGATGAGAAAAAGATCTGGCATTTCCATGAGTGGATGAATCCAGACATTAAGCCACTGATGGTGCGCCATGGATGCTCTACTCTGGAGCAGTACGTGGATGCAGCCTATAAGTTGGAAGTGACTCTAGAAGAGTCGACAAAGAAACATAATCCCAGAGTTCAATGCAGAATCAGCCTCAGGCGAGTGGATTCAAACGTCCCGCGCCACCGTCTAACTTTGCCAAATCTGGCCGAACGAAAACGGATAGGACTCATGGAGGGTCTACGCAGTTTTCGGGTTAGGGCAAGAATCTGATCCAGTGCTACAACTGTGGTACGCACGGGCACAAGAGCAATGAGTGCCCGAAGGAGAAGAAGACGTGTTTTGGTTGTGGAAAGGTGGGGCACGTGCAGACATTTTGTCCGCAGAGGAGGCAGAAAGGAGCTGAATCACAACAAGGGTCTGTTAGTCAGAACAATCGACCTAGGTTTAGACCAGTGGAAGCTCCTAGTCCTTCAACGCAGACGACTGCGCAAAACAAGGGTAAAGCCCTAGCTGCTTCTGGAGGTCAAGGTCAACGCCTTTATGAGATGCGTGAGGCGGATAGACCCAATGCTACAATTGCTTAAGGTACTTTATACCTTCATTCTACTTCAGTATGTATATTGTTTGATTCGGGTGCTACCCATTCTTTTATCTCGGAGAGTTGTGTTAGTAAGTTAGGCTTAGTATGCAACGAGGCTTGTGAGTCTTTCGTTGTGAATCTTCCTACTGGTGAACATTTAGTGGGCACCAAGCGTCTGTCAGAATTTCTGATTACCATCCAGGGTAAGAAGTTCGAAGCAGATTTGATCTATATAGCCATGGCTCCATACGACATTATTCTCGGTATGGATTGGCTGACGCGTCATGGGGCGGTAATCGATTCTAGCTTAAGAACTGTGATAGTGTCATCTGGGGGCCAGTTTGTATGCAAATTCAAGGGTCGTACTGACGCTGATAACGACAGGCTTATCAATGCGATGGTTGCAGTTTAAGCTACTTCGACAAGGTTGTGTCGGGTACCTGTGTTATCTGGACGAGCCCAAGAAAGATGAGCCATCAGTTCTTGATATTCCAGTCATTCGTGAGTTTCCGGATGTCTTTCCAGAGGAAATTCCTGGTTTACCCCCATATCGTGACGTGGAATTTACCATTGATATCGAGCCTGGTACCGCGCCAATCTCTAAGGCACCGTACCGGATGGCTCCTGCTGAGATGCAAGAGTTGAAGAAGCAACTCGAGGATCTTCTTGAGAAGGGCTATATAAGGCCGAGCGCATCACCTTGGGGCGCACCGGTCTTGTTCGTCAAAAAGAAGGATGGATCGTTCCGACTTTGTATCGACTATCGAGAGTTGAATAAAGTCACGATCAAGAACAAGTATCCGTTACCGAGGATTGATGATATGTTGGATCAACTGCAAGGAGCTAAAGTCTTTTCCAAAATTGATCTGAGATCTGGTTACCATCATATCAGAATTCGTAAGGAGGATATTCCGAGGACTGCTTTCCGGACGAGATACGGTCACTACGAGTTCGTAGTCATGCCATTTGGACTTACCAATGCTCCAGCAGTTTTCATGGATCTAATGCATCGATGTTTCCACCAATACTTGGATAAGTTTGTAGTGGTCTTCATCGACGACATTTTGATCTATTCCCCGAGCGAGGAAGCTCACGAGGAACATCTTCGGATTACTTTGTCAGTCCTTAGACAGAATCAGCTATATGCAAAGTTGTCTAAGTGTGAATTTTGGATCAAGGAAGTGGCTTTCTTAGGCCATGTGATCAATGAGAATGGGGTTATGGTTGATCCCCAGAAGATTGAAGCGGTAGCAAATTGGAAGCGGCCTCAAAATGTGAAGGAGGTGCGCAGTTTTCTTCGACTTGCTGGATATTATATACGGTTCGTGGATGGACTTTCTAAGATCGCTCTACCTATGACCGGTCTGCTCCGCAAAGTCCACAAGAAGTTTGTCTAGGATGACAAGTGCGAGGCCAGTTTTCAGAAGTTGAAGCAGTGTCTGACCTCTGCACCAGTGTTAGCACTACCAGAATGGAAATGGGAGGATATTGCTATGGATTTCGTCACAGGGCTACCAAGGACTCAAAGTCAAAAGGATGCGATATGGGTAATCATTGACAGGCTCACGAAGAGTGCTCACTTCATGGCTATCAAGTCAACATGGGGAACCCAGAAGCTATCAGAAGTATTCTTACACGAGATTGTCCGTTTGCATGGTACTCCAAATACCATTGTATCGGATCGTGATGGCCGATTCATGTCGAGATTCTGGAAGGAACTCCACAAGGCCATGGGAACCGAGTTAAGATTCAGTACTGTGTTTCATCCTCAGACGGATGGACAGTCTGAGAGGACCATTCAGACCTTGGAAGACATGTTGAGAGCTTGTGTACTCGATCGTCCGACTAGCTGGGAGAACAGCCTAAGTCTGATTGAGTTCACATACAATAACAGCTGGCATGCTACCATTAAGATGGTTCCATTCGAGGCTTTGTACGGTCGAAGGTGCAGATCTCCTGATTTGTTGGGATGAGAATGCCGACAAGGTTCTACTCGGACCAGAGTTAGTCGAAAGGACTGCCTCGACATTGCTTTAATTAGACAAAGGATGTTGACAGCTCAGAGTCGACAAAAGTCTTATGCAGATCTGAAGCATAGGAATGTCGAGTTTAAGGTTGGTGACAAAGTATTTGTCAGGGTGTCGCCATCCAAAGGTGTGTTAGATTTGGTAAGCGTGGGAAGCTTAACCCTCGCTATGTGGGACCGTTTGAGATCCTTGACAGAGTTGGGTCTCTAGCGTATCGATTGGCATTGTCGCCGTCGGCACATCCAGTGCATAACGTGTTCCATGTATCTTTGTTGAGGAAGTACGTGCCAGATGAGTCTCATGTGCTGAGTTATGAAGACATTGAGATTCAGGCAAATGGTACCTACGAGGAGATACCGGCGCGTATTCTCGAGCGTCGTGAGAAGCAGTTACGCAGCAAGGTGGTACCTTTGGTACGGATTTTATGGTCCAAGTCAGGAACTAAAGATGTTACTTGGGAAACCTGGGAGACTGAGGCGGATATGCTTAGTCGTTTTCCCGAGCTATTTTCAGGCCTAGTTTCGGGGTTGAAACTTTTTTTAAGGAGGGAGAGATGTAATACCCCTCATTTTGATAAGGGCATTTTGGTAATTTTTCCAACTCCCGTACTACTAGTCGGATTATTTTCAGAGGAGTTCGGATTTTCTTTAAAATCCCTGATCTCCGTAATAATTCCCTGAGTGGAATAAAATACATTCGATATATTTTTAGGGTTAAAATATTCGTTCGGGTACAAATATATTTAACCCAGGGTTAAAACCCATACCCATAATTCTTCCCGGACAAAAGAGGGCGAAAGAGGTAGAAATTTGCCTCCACCGCACCCACGGTCAGTCCACCAGTACCCCACGGTGTCATCATGCCTTTTCTGCTCTACCGGCTTCGATTGTCGCGCCGCCTGAGCTGCTTGTCCCATCCGATCGGGGGCGAGGCGGTTTGGGGTGCTGCTTGCTTGGCCTATAAAAGGAGAAGACCTGGAGGCTGGGAAAGGCACCCAATCTGAGCTCTCTCTCTCTCTTTCTTCCTCTTGTTCCATTGACGCCGGAAAGGTCAAGCTCTCCCCGGAAAAGCTTCATTCTTCGTCGGAGCTCTTGTTAGAAGTGGTGGTGCTCTCAAGGTGGTCCTTTGGAAGTCCAAGGAATCCAGAAGTTGGAGCCACCACGAGTCGAGCCCCCGTCGTCTTCCCCGGTGAGGTTTTCTTCCTCGTCGTGTCATCGGAGTTCTTCGTCCCCTGACGACCGCACCCGCGGCAGAGCCACCGCCCCTGCGGTGTGCCTGGGCGCTTGTGGTTGTGGCTTGGGCTTTGTGATCTCGTTTGGGATTTCCGTTCTTTTGATTTCATTCGTCTTTCCTTAGATTCGTCTTTCCGTAGGAATCTGAAATCCGAGTTCTGTCCTGGTTTCGGACCCGAAAACCCGTTGTCTTTGAGCTTCGTTGAGTTTCGTCTAATCTAAGGCAAGTGGCGGTTCGCTCTTGCTTATCATTCCATATTTATATTAATTATCAATTGTTTAATTGTTAATTAATTTGGGATGAATATTGTTTTCATCTGGGAACAGTTTTGATAACTGTATGTGATTTAAAAAGGAATATTATAATAGGTTGTATATACTGCTAGAAACAACGCTATTATATATATATATATATATAATTGAAATACAGATATTATAATAGGTTGTATATATTGCTAGAAACAATGCTATTATATCTGTTATTTGCCTCGATGGCATGGATGTGGATTATTGCTCAGTATGTTTTAACTATTTAGTTAGAACGAGTATTCGTAGGAACGCTATGTACCTTGCGAGGTTTAGTTGTTTCTTTATAACTGGTGCTATGTGGATTTTTCCCTAGTACTCTCTCTGGTCATGACCATGCCCTTACTCAGGGTTGATTATCTCTTGTGAGGAGATATCCCTTTTACATCTCTTGTGAGGAGATATTATCTCTTGTGAGGAGATATTATAAAACCTTATAACGTAAATGTACGTTTTGGAATTAAATAAGATAAGTGCGGTTAGGCACATAATTAATGAACCTTGGGCGAGAAGTACAACGTGGAAACTCGTCTGGGCTTCGATTAGAGTAAGTCCACCTTCCGAATCTGAATTCGCATTATGCGGTGAGGTTGGTCGTGGACCCAAATAGTCAAGTCGTTTTTAAACGTTTGCGTGAAACTTTAATGTTCCTAAACACTTGTCATACTTTCGATAAGACTCAATTCGTTGGAGTCTTCTCTTCATATTATTTCTGTAAGACTCAATCTTTCAGAGTCTTCTCTTGATCATTCTATTTCGTATATTTCAGTACAAGTATTGAGGTTTACTATCGTCATCGGCTTTCATTCGAGAAGCGATGGGTCTAACCTAATACGACTACTTAGAACCTTTATGTTTTACCCTTGCATAGTCTTTCATTAAACTAATCAACCAGTTATATTCCCTTGCATGGTTGGCTGGTGTCATCCGTCTCATACGGCACATCAGATAAACTGCAGTTCCATGAAGGTTAGAAACGACGAGGAAGGCAGATGGAATTTTAAAGAGTTTTATCAGGTTGAGATCCTAGGTGTGTGATCGCTAGATCAAGACTTTTGTGTCATTTATTTTAAAAAAGACTTCCGCTGTAATATATTTTGGTTGTATTTGGATTATGGATGTAATTCCGAAACTTTGATTTAATCCAATACTATGACATTTTGTATTATAAATGTTGTTTTATGATTTGTATAAACTGGTTAAGCCTTGGGTGGCTTTGGATGTGGAATCTGAGGTCACTGGCGGTGATACCTTTCAAGGATATATTTGGGGGTATTACACTCGGGAATCAGCGAAGTATCAACGAATTTGAAATTTGGCCATTGGAAGCAATTCCCAGTTCCTTTCTTCATATTTTGACATAGAGTAGGATAGATATGGGTACATTTATGTAGGGAACCAAGCAACACTCAAGAAAAGTACATACCCATATCAAAAAAATAAGGTTGGCATTTTGACACCACAAAGATAATTCCCATATGTGGACTAAAGATGGATCATAGGGAATTATACAATACAGTCAGGCTTAGGACGGTTTGCAGTCAATTATCATTTCGGCTTATAATGACGGATAAATAGGATCAAATCGACTACTTTGAGGCCAACAAAGAGATGTAATCAAGGTCTAATCATATTATAAAATCATGAAATCATGCAAGAATATTAAGAACATGCTTCAAAACAACTATTACAGGACATGCAAGGTCATCACAAGATCAAATATCATCAATATTTTCAAAGAAATCATAGAAAAGATCAAGTCTAGTCAAAGCAAGGGAACTAGTAACAACAACTGGAACTACTAGTTTAGGGAAATCATTCCCAGAAGTAACCTTAGGGTCTCAAAAGGTTCTCGATTTAATGCTTTGGTGAATATTTCGGCAATTTGATCTTCAGTCCTACAATGTTCTAACAAAATGTTCCCTTTTTCAACATGATCACGCAAGAAATGATGCCTAATATCTATATGCTTGGTCCTAGTGTGATGCACAGGATTCTTTGAAATATTGATTGCACTAGTATTATCACAAAGAATCTTAAGGGGACCAAACGACCTACCAAAGTCTGCAAGTTGTTGCTTGAGCCACAGAAGTTGGAAACAGCAGGCGGCAGCTACAATGTATTCAACTTCGGTGGTGGAGAGAGCAACGGAATTCTGCTTCTTAGAGCCCCAAGAGACCAAGCATGGTCCAAGGAACTGTGCCATGCCAGACGTGCTCTTCCGATCAACCAAGTAGCCTGCATAGTCAGCATTTGTATATCCAAGAAGATTGAAATGGCAATTCTTGGGATACCAAAGAGATAGGTCGTCAGTTCCCTTGAGATAGTGAAATATGCGATTTACTTCAGATAAGTGAGATTTCCTTGGATCAGCTTGAAACATGGCCACAAACAAACAGAAAAAACAATATCTGGCCTGCTTGCAGTTAGATACATCAAGGAACCAATCATGCCTCGATATAGCTTTTCTTCCACTTTATATCCCTGAATGATTTACAGTGAGACGAGTGGCTGGGGAAATGGGGGTTGAGATGGATTTGCTAGAATCCATTTTGAACTTCTTCAGGAGTTCCTTAAGATATTTATGTTGATGGATTTGAAGGCCATCATCCTTCTGAGTGACTTGAAGTCCTAGAAAGAAGGATAGTTCCCCAATCATACTCATTTCAAACTCGCTACTCATCAGATTTTTGAACTTTTCTACAAGAGTCAAGTTAGTAGAACCAAAGATAATATCATCAACATATACTTGGATCCACAAGAATCTCACCTTTGACTTCCAGGATGAAGAGAGTTTTGCCAATCACACCACGTCGATAGCCATTGGTTGTTAGGAACTGGGCAAGATGATCATACCAAGCTCGAGGAGCTTGCTTGAGACCATAGAGAGCCTTGTCCAGAAAGTAGACATGGTCAGGGTGATCATCATCTTCGAATCCTGGAGGTTTCTTGACATATACCTCCTCTTGAAGAATTCCATTGAGAAATGCAGTCTTCACGTCCATTTGGTATAGCTTAAAACCTTTGTGAGAGGCATAAGCAATGAGTAATCTAATGGCCTCCAATCTTGCCACAGGGGCAAAGGTCTCATCATAGTCAATTCCTTCTTGTTGATTGTAGCCTTGAGCTACCAAGCGAGCCTTGTTCCTTGACACTACACCTAAATCATCGAACTTGTTGCGAAATACCCACCTAGTGCCTATGATGTGTCTGTTTTGAGGGCGAGGAACTAGTTTACATACTTTGCTCCTTTCAAACTGGTGAAGTTCCTCTTGCATGGCTTGAATCCAATCAGTGTTTTTTCAGAGCCTCCGTGATGTTCTTTGGTTCTATAAGAGACAAAAATGCATTGAAAGCACAATAGGTCATGTCCTCAAAGCCATACCTGACTGGATGCTTGAAAGTTCTTTTGTCTCTGTTAGGAATGATCAAGTCAGTTCCAGGAGCTTCAACATTAGCGGATTTAGCGGTAATGAAAGAGGTTGCAGTTGGATCACCCACAGGAGCAGGGGCGTCCTCATTAGCTTGAGGGATAGAGGGAACTGAAGCAACAACAACATCTTGAGGGATGGAGGGAACTGGGGTGCTGTCAAAAGATGTTGTAGGTTTTGGATCAGCCACAGTTGAGGGAACTGTGGGCGGAGAAGGACCAGACATGTTAGGATAGGAGTTATGCTTGGAGGGAGCTTCATCATTTGAGTCTTCATTTGTCCTTTAGAACGGATCTTCCGAAGGAACTGGGGGATCCTGCACAGACTTTAAAGGCAATTTTTTTTATTGAAAATAACATGAATACTTTCCTCTACCTTTTTAGTACGTTTGTTGAAGACCTTGTATGCTTTGCTACTGGAAGCATACCCAATGAAGATTCCTTCGTCACTCATGGGATCAAACTTCCTCAGATTGTCCTTACCGTTATTGTGAACAAAACACTTGCATCCAAAGACTCTTAGATGAGAGATGTTGGGAACTCTGCCTCTAAGTAACTCATAAGACGTCTTCTCAAGCATAGGACGCAGCATTGCCCGATTCAGGATGTAGCAAGCTGCATTGACAACTTCTGCCCAGAAAGACTGAGGAAGACCACTCGAGATGAGCATGGTGCGAGCCATGTCTTCCAAAGTCCTGTTCTTTCTCTCGACAACCTCGTTTTGCTGTGAAGTGTAAGGGGCCGAGAAGTTGTGATCAATTCCATGTTCCCTGCAAAAGGTTAGAAAGTCTCCATTCTCGAACTCAGTTTCATGGTCGGAACGAATAGCACGAAGAGATACATTCAAAGATTTTCAAGTAAGAGAACTAGTTCTCTGAACCTTTCAAAGACTTCACTTTTAGATTTTATGAATATTGTCCAAGTGAATCTAGAAAAATCATCAACAAGTACTAGAATATACTTGTTTCCACCAATATTTTGAACTCACATAGGACCACAGAGATCCATGTGAATGAGTTCCAGAGGTTTAGAGGAACTTACCATTGTTTTGGACTTGAATGAACTACGAACTAGTTTCCCTTGAGCACAGTCAGAACAGAGATCTGACTTTTCAGCATTGATTTTGGGAAGGCCACGGACCAGTTCCTTTTGATGTAGCTTGTGGATTAGCTTGATGCTTGCATGACCCAGTCACTGATGCCATAGATTTGTTTGATCTTCAATTGACGAAAGACACACCTTCTCTTTGAGAACAAATTTTGGATCAATAACATAGACATTATTAAACATGTTTCCCTTTAAGATCATTTTTCCCTGATTGTCTTCCACAAAGCATTCCTTAGAGGTAAAGCGAACATCATTGCCTCCTTGATGACACAGCTGTGACACACTTATTAGATCAAAACCCAAATTTTTAACAAG
The DNA here is from genome assembly GCA_027886185.1 of Rheum nobile. Taxonomy (NCBI): domain Eukaryota; kingdom Viridiplantae; phylum Streptophyta; class Magnoliopsida; order Caryophyllales; family Polygonaceae; genus Rheum; species Rheum nobile. The sequence goes on along the minus strand of WOAB01000580.1, from coordinate 1,155,512 downwards.
ATGAACATTGCTTACCTTGTGTGATCTGTAAGATTCACATTGCCAATTCCACAGATTGCTCCCTTTCTTTTATCCCCGAAAGAAATGTTTCCTCCGCGGTGTTGCTAAAGTGAGGACATTTTGCTTCTGTTTTCGGTCTGTAGGATCGTGATTGTTAGATTAAGAACAAGGGAACTGAGAATACAGATTACAGTTCCCTTCACAGCGGAAATAAACAATCAAATATAAATGAACAAGTTCCTTATAGTGGAAACCTTCGATTGCCAACTAGCAATCTAGGATAAAAACCACTACCTTTCTTTCGAAAGGATTTCAAGGTCTACTTCTTGATTTCTTATCACTTCGGTTACAGATTACTCTAGGAACAAAAACACAGTTTCTTTGTCTTACACACAGTTAGACAATCCTAGATAAACTTAACAGAAAGTATAATCAATCCAAGAAGCAAGCCTAAGCACTAAGGAACTAACTCACTTACAGTCACAGGAACTAGCACACAGCTCTCAGATTCCTTGACTGGTTCCTCTTGATCTTGGTTTCAGTTGACGATCTGATTGAGAGCTCACACTATGATGTTTTCTATGAAGTGTGATTCTTGTTGTAGTGCTTGAAGATAACAGCGGAGCTTATCTTCCTTATATAGTGGATCCTCGAGGTTGGATATTCTCTTGGTTCCCACAAAGTAAGCTTGACCTAGGTTGTGTGGTAATCCTTTATTCACGCTGACTTAGACATGTACTAACAACCTAGGCAACTCAGAATCCACATTGGTTGGTCAACTGCTTCAGGCAAGTCTGTCATGTCGTTGTCCAACTCCTTTCGTCTGAGGTTCAACAACCTAGACACTTTGGAACTATCCTCTAGATGGTGACATCCTTGTGACATGTCGCTTTCAGCAACCTTTGTCCGAGGTTTAGCGTTTGACGTGGCTGAAATATGCAATGCAAATATCGTTGAATAGCCTAATCAAAGTAAAGGTCCTAACAAACCTACCAAACAGATGTATAGCAAGCAAGCAAGGGTCAAACCCACAGGGAAGAAGTAATCAATCTATGTGTTTATAAGCATGCAAAGTAACAAGGGGGGTTTTGATTATCAAACACAGTAAAGTAAACAGCTTTGGTTGATTTGAGAATATGATTGGGGAAAGTAGTTCCACTAGAACGAGATCCACAATACAGAGATGTAATTTGATCACAAAAATCTATTAAATCCAAGTTCTTTCACTATTTTTATGGTTGTTCCCACCCTGATCTTGATAATTCAGACAGTTGTTGATAGTACTTACTACAGTATCAATGGAAGAAAACCTTACCACTAATAAAGTAATAGCAATGCACACAAGGATATAGGATACATGCAAATAGAAGAAAACCTTACTACTTAACATGCAAATGATTCTCACTCACAATTGCGCACTCGTATTCCACTATATGCAACAATAGTGTATGCTACTAGATATGCACTCATATTCCACTATATGCAAACCCTAGCAATTGATAAATATTACTCAACCTAGTTGATCAGGCTATGAAGAATAACAATGAATCAATATTCAATATAACCAAGAGAATCAAACCAACACATATAAGAATAGGAACAAGGAATAGAAATCTCACAAACACATCAACTGTATTGCTTCAAACATCTAGTAGAACAAAGGGAAATTAGTGCTCCATTCAGATGCAAATGAAACCCTAATGAAAAAGAAAACAACGATGCTAAAAGTCTGATGTAAAGTGTCTGCCTCTTAACCTAGAAAGAGGTCTTAAATAGGCTTAGGAAATAAGTTTAACCTAACAAAAATAGCAAGGGAAATAAAAATAATAGAAATAAGAAAGTCCGAAAATGCATAAAAGGAAATAATGTCTTCTGGCCGCGAGGCGTTACGTGTGCCCACCGCGGGGCGGTGAGATCCACCGCGGGGCGGTGGCTTCTTCTGGCGCAACCAGCTCTTCTCTGAGATCCACCGCCGGGTCGCGGTGGCTTTTTGCGTGGGGCGTCAAGTTACACCACGGGGTGTCCACCGCGGGGCGTCCAGTTCCACCGCGGGGCGGCGGTGACGGTGTCTTCTTTAGCTTCTGCGACACTACCGTAAAAATGCCATAACTTTTGATTCTCAACTCGGATTGCGCTCATATTTTGAGGACTTTCAGTAGACTTCAATATCTAACTCCTCGAATTGGAATCACTTCATTTGGACATCTGAGTAGAGAGAACGAACCATTTGAATTCAGCACATTGTTCTTCTACTCTTCAATACACTTCAAACCTCTATAAATCCCATGATTTCTTCACTTCTCCACTCTAACTCCATAATCCACGATTGTGCTCTAAATCCATCCAAATGGTGCCTCAAACCTGGTAATAACCCTTAGATATGCACTACAAAATAACACTGATCAGCGTTCTAGACATCTTGGAGCTTTCCTTTGGATGGTGGCAGACTTTAGAAGCTTTGCTCAAGTCGCTTTCACCATCTTTTGTCCGAGGTTCTGTGTTCCCAGCTTCATCGGGAAAAGCAAAGTCACGTGTTGCATTTCTGGACACTTTTGGGTTCCTTTGACTTGCTTGTTTGGTTTCTTTATATTGTTTGGCTTCCATGATTTCAGCAACTGTCATGTGGTTCCTTTAAACACATCTTTGAGATAAAACATTAATATCAAAGTATTTGTCATCTTCAAAAGTAGAGAAACTGAGGAAAGGAACTCTCATGGGAACTGAGGTTCCTGAGTTCCATTTCCTAACAATTTCCCCATTTTTGATGATGACAAATATAAGGAACCTGACACCATACTAAGGACATGAAATTCATGAGAACAGTTGAGCTAAGAGATTTATAACTTTATGAGATAATGAGAGAACATTCAATAGTTGCAAATTCCCCCTAAGCAAAGGAACTAAGTTATTCGAGTTCCCCCTCAGAAAGGGAGCGGGTTCAGATTTCCTATAAGTCCAGTAGTTTCAAGAGTTCAAGGTTCCTATCCATTCTTTCCCCTTTTGACATCATCGAAAAGATCCATTAACTTGTCAAGTGCAGGATGTCGATGTGAAATATGCAATTGTGTTAAACTCATGACAGTCACCATAATAGAAACTGAAGGCAGAGACAAGTGATGCCTTAGAAACATACCCAAAAGAGTTCATTAATCATTAAAGTTAAAACATTGTCCATGATGCATAGTGGAAAGAAAAACAAACGATCACAAACAACTTGACATAGACAAAATAAGGATAGAACCCTAGGGAACTACTAGCACACTGTGATGTTATAGCACTGGGAACTAGGAGAGACATTCCTATGGCAGCGCAGTGGCCTCCTCTTCAACATCCTTCTGTTCCTCTGTTTCCTCTTCTTTGGCCGCTTGAGCTCCTCCATTTGAAGCCTTCAGAGTTTGCTGAATCACACTCATTAGACCGGATATAGCATTCCTGGTCTTCCCTATTTCTGTCACGTGAGCACGGATGGCACCAGAGATAGCAGTGGTTCCGTCCGTGATGGCTTTTTCAATACGACCCAGTGAGGCAAGGATCGCAGAGGAGTCTTGGGTGAGGTAGAGCGGAGGCAAGGAGCTTGGAGTGGCTTGGGAACTTGCCTTTTCCTTAGGCAATTCCGCTTTGACATCAGAGGGAGCATCTAGGTTGTCTTTGGTTTTGAGCTTCCTCACCATTGCCATGGTGAGGAACTTGCTGTAATCGGTTTCATTAAAGTCAGTAGGATACTGGTTAAGCATGGAGAGGAGGTTTTTTATGAGGTGAGGAATGGGCAGGGCATGGGATTCATGAGACTGACAGAACTGCATATGAGCTAACCCCAGCTTTGGCAGATCAACCTGTTCCCCAGATAGAATTTTCTCCATAAGGATGGCATCAGTGATGAGAACTGTGGCTCGGTGCTCTTGCCTGGGAACCAAATTCCTAATGATCCAGAAATGCAGCAGCTTGTTGGACAGAGAAAGCCCCTTAGTCAGCAGATTCTTTGGATAGTCGCCGTCATAGATCATGCTTACCACCGCAGTCTTGGTTTTGTAGCCTTTTCCTTTTGGCCAAGTCTTCTTTTGAAGCAGAATGCCAAAGCCGGTTTTGTGCTCAATCCCTAAAGCAGAGGCGATGATGCTAGGGGTCAAGGGAAACATGGTTCCCTTCCATTGAAGGATGGCATCATTGTAGGGAGAGTCTGCCTTGGCTGGCACAAAGGTCATGGACTGATAGAAGAGACGCACCACTTCATCGGAGACGGAAAAGGGTTTCACCAAGATCTGGTCTCATCCTTGAAACTGGAGCAGAGAGTGAAATTCAATGAGGGCTTCGCCGAATTGAGCTTCATCTTCTTCCTCTAGGGGCTGGGTCCAGAACTCCTCACCAATGATGAGAGGATTTAGAATTTTTATTTTGGCAAAAGAGGAAGACACTTTCCCCAAGGAGGAGGTGGAGGTTATGACTTTGGTGGACAAAGAAGAGAGGGCTGCTGACTTTTGCCTTTTGGAGGGGGTCGGCTCTTCGGAGATAGGATTGAAGGGAACCAGGGCCTGGGAGCTTCGCTTGCGAAGCTTGAGCCTTGTTGCAACTGAGGGAGCAGGCTTGGATTTGAGGCTAGCAGGTGAGGGATCAGAACTATGAATCTCCAAGGTATCCTTGTCTGGAGAAGAGTCGTGGGAACCGCCCTCAGAGACAGTATGAGTAGCTGATGTAGACGCATGATGGAGTTCCTTTTCCACCTCTTCTGTTTGCTTGGGTATGGGGGTTTTTGTGGGGGTGAGATCAGGGGATTTGGAGGAAGAGGTTGCTTTCTTCTCTCTGAAAGCTCTTAGGAGGGCAGCTTCCTCCTCATCTTGAGCAAGGTAAGGGTTGAGGTCTTTGTTGGCCATTTGAGGAGTTTTGTGTGTTGATAAAAAGAAGGTGAGCAAGAGAATGAGAGAAAGCAAGGGAAGCAGAGTGCTCGGCTTAAGCAAACAGGAGCCCCTAAATAACCCTTGAGCAGCGCTTGGAGCCGTTGAGAACAAGCCGTTGGAGAGAGAGATTCTGGGAACTCTGATAATTTGAAACGTCTAATTTTCTTGCAGCTTTTTCGGCTTTGCAACGGTCACAAATTCAAAGATCAAGTGTTCAAAAATGGCAATAGTGCAGGGCTGAGCAAACGTCTCTGACGCTGTTGATTTGCAATAAATGTTGTCTTGGGAGGAGCGAGTTTCTACGAGCCGTTGGAGAGTTTTCAATACCTAGTTCCTTTCTGGCGATTTTTTCAGTGTGCTAGAGGGATATATGGGAACCTTTGATGTGGGGATTTGAGGACATAGGACCTGAAAGTACATTCTCATAAAAGAAATCGGGGAAGGCCATTTATCGCATCACACACTAATTCCCAGAGAGGGTTAAGAGATGGATCATAGGGAATTAGATTGTGCAATGAGGCAAGGGAGGGTCATAGTACACAATCATCATTTCGGCTTGTAATGTCGGGTTAGAATATGATCAAATTGTGACTTTTGGGCCAACAAAGAAACTTGGACAATGATTGAATTTTAATGAAAAATGAACATTCAAGGAGAAGACTAGAAAAATTTGTCAAGGCCTTTTTGAATAACCATTATGGATATGAGGGTCTATTGTAAAAGAGATAACACAAAGATTCCAAGACAAAGACAAGTAAAAAGATCTGAACTAGTCAATCAAGGGAGTTGGAGAGAAACTTTAAACTAAAGGAACTGCTAGTTTATAGGAATCATTCCCAGTTCTAATCTAAGGTTCTCGAAGGGAAATCTATTCAAGGATTTGGTAAATATGTCTGCAACCTGATCTTCAGTTCTACAAAATTTCATAATGATGTTCCTTTTTCTCAACATGATCTCTAAGGAAGTGATGCCTTATATCTATGTGTTTGGTCCTAGTATGATGCACATGATTCTTAGAAATGTTTATAGCACTGGTATTATCACAAGGAATAGTGAGAGGACCATAAGACATACTGAAATCCGCGAGTTGTTGCTTTAGCCATAAGAGTTGGGAACAGCAAGAGGCGGCTGCAATGTATTCAGATTTTGTGGTGGAGAGGGAGACTGAGATTTGTTTCTTTGAGCCCCATGACACAAGGCAAGGGCCTAGGAACTGTGTCATTCTAGAAGTACTCTTCCTATCCACCAGGTATATCCAGCATAATCAGCATCAGTGAAACCCATCAGCTCAAAGGGACACTCTTTGGGGTACCAAATGCAGAGCGAGTCAGTTCCCTTGAGATATCGGAATATCATTTTCACAACAGCTAAGTGTGTTTCTCTTGGACATGATTGAAACCTAGCACACAAGCAAACATCAAACACAATGTCTGGACGACTATCTGTTAGATACATGAGATAACCTATCATACCTCTATAGAGCTTTTCTTCCACAAGAGGACTTGAGTGATCTTTGTCCAAATGGGCGATGGTAGAGATGGGAGTGGAGAGAGGCTTGCAGGACTCCATTTTGAACTTTTTCAACAGTTCCCTGACATACTTTTATTGGTGAATTTGTATGTCATCTTTCTTTTGGGATATTTGCAATCCGAGGAAGAAGGTGAGTTCCCCTATTAGACTCATTTCAAATTCATTGCTCATTAAGTCTTTGAACTTATCTACAAGGGACAGGTTAGTGGAACCAAAAATGATATCATCAACATAGATTTGAACCACTAAGATGTTACCTTCTTCTTCTAGAATGAAGAGAGTCTTGTCAATGATGCCACGCCTATAACCATTGGAGAGTAGGAACTGGGCAAGACGATCATACCAAGCTCTAGGGGCTTGCTTGAGACCATACAATGCTTTGTCTAGGAAATAGACATGGTCTGGATGATCACTGTCTTCAAAACCAGGTGGTTGCTTGACATAGACTTCCTCTTGAAGAATGCCATTGAGGAAGGCAGTCTTTACATTCATTTGGAATAGTTTGAAACCCTTGTGTGATGCGAAGGCAATCAATAGCCTTATTGCTTCACTCCTTGCCACTGGAGCATAGGTTTCATCATAGTCGATTCCTTCTTGTTGATTGTATCCGTGAGCAACAAGCCTTGCTTTGTTCCTAATTACAGCTCCTGAGTCATCGAGCTTGTTTCTGAAAACCCATCTAGTTCCTATGATATGCTTATCCTTGGGGCGGGGAACTAGATGCCACACTTTGTTTCTTTCAAACTGATAAAGTTCTTCTTGCATGGCTTGGATCCAGTATACATCCTTCAGTGCTCCACCTATGTTCTTTGGTTCCACAATAGATAAAAAGGCATTGAAAGCAAATAAGGTTAGATGTTCGAACCTGACGGGAGGCTTGATGGTTCTTCTTTCTCTATTGGGGGCTAGAGTATTTGATGTGGAGGCATTTTGATTTGAACATTCAGCTTCAACTTCTATGTTGGGATCACCTTATCCATTGAAGAACATGTGAGAGGATGAATCATTGATGTCTCCACATGTATTATCTTCATGTTCATGGTTCCCAGAGATGGATTGTTGTTGATTGTCCATGGAAACTGGTGGAGGAACTGGCAGAACAATTTGTGCAGCTGGGTAGGAACTGGGAGGTGTGATGTCTTCATCTGGATCTTCTTGAGGTGGCTTGGGAAATGGATCTTCAAAGGGACTGGTGGTGTTCTGCATATTTCTACCAAGTGATTTCTCATTAAAAACAACATGAACACTTTCTTCTACCTTTTTAGTCCTTTTGTTGAAGACCTTGTATGCTTTGCTGCTTGAGGCATATCCAATGAAGATCCCTTCATCACTCCTTGGGTCGAATTTACCAAGATTATCCTTTCCATTGTTATGCACAAAGCATTTGCATCTGAACACCCTAAGATGTGAGATGTTGGGAACTCTTCTCTGTGATTGGGCGAAGCATAGCTCGATTGATGATGTAGCAGGCTGTGTTGATTGCCTCAACCCAGAATGATTGAGAGAGTCCACTTGAGATGAGCATAGTTCGAGCCATGTCTTCTAAGGTTCTATTCTTCTTTTCCACTACTCCATTTTGTTGAGGAGTGTATGGTGCAGAGAAGTTGTGATCAATGTCATGCTCACTGCAAAAGGTTAGAAATTCTCCATTTTCGAACTCAGTATCATGGTCAGAACGAATAGAATTGATGGAACAATCGAGAGATTTTTCTAACATGGGAACCATATCCTTAAATCGTCCAATGACTTCACTCTTAGATTTTATGAAAATAGTCCAAGTAAAACGAGAGAAGTCATCGACGATAACAAAAATATACATGTTTCCTCCTAGGCTTTGAACTTTCATAGGTCCACAAAGGTCCATGTGAATGAGTTCAAGGGGCCTTGAGGAACTTACCATATTCTTGGATTTGAAGGAACTCTGAGCTTGTTTCCCTCTTATACAGTCTGAGCATGGTTCCTCAGATTTGCCACTTAACTTTGGGAGGCCTCTGACTAGCTCCTTTGAGTGTAGCTTTTGGATCAATTTAGTGCTAGCATGACCAAGATGTTGATGCCACAAGTCCGTTTGATCATTCACAGTTGAGAGACAGAGTTTCTCCTTGGGAATGAAGGATGGGTCAACAACATACACATTGTTGAACCTTTTACCTTTTAAGATGATTTGTCCCGAGGAGTCAAGGACAGTGCATTCATTTGATTTGAATCTAACTTCATTGTCTCCTTGATCACACAGTTGTGACGCACTAAATAGATCAAAACCAAGATTATCAACAAGGTGGACTTTGTTTACCTTAATGTGGTCATTGAGTTTCACAGTTCCTATTCCATAAATTTTCCCTTTGCTTTTGTCTCCAAAAGAGATGTTCTCTCCTTGGAGAGGTTGAAGAGAGGTCATTTGATTTTTTCTTCCGGTCATATGGCATGAGCAACCACTGTCAATGTACCATAGTTGAGGTTGCCTCTCTTCTTTCTGCACACAAGGAAACTAAGATTTTTGAACCCAGTGAAGCTTGGCTTTACTAGGGGGATTAGCATGTGAATTATTATTGCGAGTTTGTGAATGACAAGAGAACTGGTTCCTTTCATGGTAGTATGCACTTTTCTCATTATCATAGTTCATTTTCTTAGGACACTCAGTGTTGTAATGACCATTCTTACCACAATAGAAACACAGACGATTGTACACAACATGACCATATTTTCCCTTTCTTGGCCTAAAAGGTATTTTATTTTTTCTTTTATTGAAATCAACATTATTTCTAACCTTACCATGAGCCATGTCCACGTACCTCTTGTGAGCAAAAGAATTAGTGAACCACTTGTCTTTAGGAGAAACTTTCTCCTTTCCCTTAGGTTCCATCTCAGAGGTCTTAGGGTCCCTTTTTGGACTTTCAGAACTTTCTTTGAGAAGTTTGGCAACCTCAGCCTTGTTCTCAAGAACCATGAACTTCTCTAATAGGAATTGATTCCTATCTCGAGAAGTCACAAGAGAAGTACTGAGGTTCTCATTCATCTCAACAAGTTCACGTCTAACCTTTTCATTTTCAGCATCATCATTGATCTTGTTGTTAATGTATCCAACTCTATGACGTTGTTTCAAAAAGACAGTTTGATTGATGGTTTTTTCATTTATAGAATCAGTGAGAGTATCTAACCTATCAATTATATATTGAAGCAACTCATTTCCGGATAGATTATCATGCATAGGAACTGTAACAGATTCTATCTTAGACTCACTACAAGATTGGCAAATTTTACGGGAACTATCATGCACATTCCTAAGTTCCATGAGTTTGGAGTGAGTTTCAGCAAGATCTTTCTTAGTTTCTTCAAGTTTCTTACTCCACACAGAGTTCTCAACAGTTAAACAAGCAATCTCATCTTCACAATCATCAAGTTTTTGTTGAAGAGCACTAGTTTCCTTCCCTAGATTTTTTATGATCTTTAGAAGTTGTTTCTTGTCACAATCAACTAGAGTTTTTAAAAAGTCATCAGAAGTTACCTCAAGATCTTCTGAGTCGCTTGGATCTCCTTTTGCCATGAGGCATCTTCCTCCAGAGAATCCGCTCAGATCTAGTTCCTTATCTGAGTCTTCTCCCCATGAGGCCACAAGAGCCTTTTTCCTTTGAGGTCTTTCATCTTCTTTGGAGTCTTCTTTGTTGGGAAAGCTCTTAGCGTAGTGCCCCTTCTCTTTACACTCATAGCAAGAGATATCTTTGAGATCTCTTCTTGGTCCATTGTGAGAGGAACTGCCTTTTTGGAATTTTCCCTTCACAAAGAATTTTTTGATGTTCTTTGTGAAGAGAGCTGTAAGTTCGTCCTCCTCATCTTCTAGGTCTAAGTTCTCCTGTTCCATCTCAAGCCTTGAGAAGGCCTTGGAGATTTTGAGGGCAATTACTTTCTCCAGTTTTTTGTCAGCATTGACTTTGGTGTGTTCTCCTTCTTCAACCTCCAGTTTCCCTATGATTTGAGTCAAGGGAAGAGATTGGATACCTGGGGTGTTCTTCATGATTCTTTTGATGAGGGTGAACTTAGAGTTAAGTCCATTGATGACCACCAGTGATTTGGAGACTTCATCAAGGGTGACCTCAGCTGCTGTTAGCTTTCCAATGAGCCTATTGAAGCGAGAGTAGTACTCAGAGATGGTTTCAGTTTCCATCATTTTGAATGTGTGGTATTCTCCTTCTAAAGCAAACTTCCGGCTTTGCTTTAGTTCCTCACTTCTTTCATGCATGTCCTTGAGTGCTTGCCACATTTCTTTCGTCGTCTTGATTCCTATGACTTTGTCCATATCTTCTCTATCCAGTCCATTGAGAATGAACTGTCTAGCCTTGGCGTTCTTTTCCATGATGACATAGTGCTCAGGTTTCCAATCTTCTTCCTTTTGGTTGAGATCGACATGGTCATCTCCATTCTCGACTATCCTCCAGCATTGGTAGTCATTGGTCTTTATGTGGCTTTCCATGCACTTGGCCCACCATGTTTCTTCTCCCTTCTTTCGGAGATGTGGTTTGTTGGTGGAGATTCCGAGCTCAAACTTGCTTGACTGAGACATCTTAGATCTGCAAACTTAAACAAAGATCTAGAGATTTTCCTGCTCTGATACCAATTGTAGGATCGTGATTGTTAGATTAAGAACAAGGGAACTGAGAATACAGATTACAATTCCCTTCACAGCGGAAATAAACAATCAAATATAAATGAACAAGTTCCTTATAGTGGAAACCTTCGATTGTCAACTAGCAATCTAGGATAAAAACCACTACCTTTCTTTCGAAAGGATTTCAAGGTCTACTTCTTGATTTCTTATCACTTCGGTTACAGATTACTCTAGGAACAAACACACAGTTTCTTTGTCTTACACACAGTTAGACAATCCTAGATAAACTTAACAGAAAGTATAATCAATCCAAGAAGCAGTCCTAAGCACTAAGGAACTAACTCACTTACAGTCATAGGAACTAGCACACAGCTCTCAGATTCCTTGAATGGTTCCTCTTGATCTTGGTTTCAGTTAACGATCTGATTGAGAGCTCACACTATGATATTTTCTATGAAGTGTGATTCTTGTTGTAGTGCTTGAAGATAACAGCGGAGCTTATCTTCCTTATATAGTGGATCCTCGATGTTGGATCTTCTCTTGGTTCCCACAGAGTAAGCTTGACCTAGGTTGTGTGGTAATCCTTGATTCACGCTGACTTAGACATGTACCAACAACCTAGGCAACTCAGAATCCACATTGGTTGGTCAACTGCTTCAGGCAAGTCTGTCATGTCATTGTCCAACTCCTTTCGTCCGAGGTTCAGCAACCTAGACACTTTGGAACTATCCTCTAGATGGTGACAGCCTTGTGACATGTCGCTTTCAGCAACCTTTGTCTGAGGTTCAGCGTTCTAGACATCTTGGAGCTTTCCTTTGGATGGTGGCAGGCTTTAGAAGCTTTGCTCAAGTCGCTTTCACCATATTTTGTCCGAGGTTCTGTATTCCCAGCTTCATCGGGAAAAGAAAAGTCACGTGTTGCATTTCTGGGCACTTCTGGGTTCCTTTGACTTGCTTGTTTGGTTTCTTTATCTTGTTTGGCTTCCATGGTTTCAGCAACTGTCCTGTGGTTCCTTTAAACACACCTTTGAGATAAAATATTAGTATCAAAGTATTTATCATCTTCAAAAGTAGAGAAACTGAGGAAAGGAACTCTCATGGGAACTGAGGTTCCTGAGTTCTATTTCCTAACACGTTCATATGGCACGAGCAACCACTGTCTATGTACCATTTGTCCTGTCGCCTCACTTCGTCCTGCACAAGGGAATTTAAGCTTTTTGAACTCAGCCAAGCTTAGATTTTCTGGGTAAATTAGTTTGATAGTTCCTATGTTGCTGGGGAACAGGAGCATAATAATAAGAATCATTCAAATCGACAATTGTATGCATATTCTTCTTATTATTCATCTCCAAGTTCCTTTTCTTAGGACACTCATTGATATAGTGACCATTTAGACCACAATGCCAACAAACATGGTTATGTACAACATGACCATATTTGCCACAACCGGGTCTAAACGGCCTCTCATGCTTTTTTTGCTCAAAATCAATTCCCTTACCATTGCTTCCCTGAGCTTGATTGACATACATTTTGTGAGCATTTTGTCCATCAAACCGGGTTTGCTTAACTTCAGGTTTCTTTTCAAGAACCTTTACCTTTTCTTCCAGAAACTGATTTTTATCACGAGAAGTCTGGAGAGCTAGATTGAGAGTTTCATTTTTCTCAACTAGTTCCCTTCTCAGTTTCTCATTCTCAGCGGAGCATATGTCCTCAGAATCTTCCCTATCAGAATAACCAAGACCATACCTTTGCTTAACAAAAATAGTTTGATTCACGGTTTTCTCATTGATAGAACCAGTGAGATCATCTAGTTTACTCATGATTTCAAGAAGCATAGTAGAGGTGGTCTTTTTAGAGCCAGTGAGAGAAACAACAGAATCAATAGCATGCATGGGTTCCTTTTCACGAGTTAAACATGAATCACATTTCTTAGATGAACTAGCAAGTAGTTTTTCAATTTCATCAAGTTTCTTGCTCCAAACAGAATTTTCAGTAGATAAACATGAGATTTCGTCTTCACATTCTTCTAATCTTTCTTGAAGGGAAATGTTTTCCTTTCCAAGTTTCTTAATAATCTTGATCAATTGTTTCTTATCACATTCAAGAAGAGATTTAGTAAAGTCAGAAGAGGATACCTCAAAGTCATCTGATTCGGTTGAATCCTCCTTAGCCATTAAGCACCTTCCTTCAGAGATTTCATTCAAATCCAGTTCCACATCTGAGTCCTCTGAGTCATCTCCAAAAGTAGCGAATAGAGCTTTCTTCTTCAAAGGCTTGTCATCTTCATTTGAGTTCTTTGGACAATTCTTAGCAAGATGTCCCCTTTCCTTGCATTGATAACAAGCATACTCTGAAAGATCTCTCTTCTGGAAGGATCTCTTGTATTTTCCCTTGATGAAGTGCTTCTTGATATGCTTAGTGACAAGAGCGGTTATCTCGTCTTCTTCTTCTTCTACAAGATCCGAGTTTTCTTCCTCCATTTCCAATCTTGAGAAGGCCTTTGTGATTTGTAAAGCAATTCCCTTCTCCTTTTTCTTGGCATAACTCATCTTGAGAGCCTCCATTTCTTCAACTTCAGGTTTCCCTATGATCTGAGTTAAGGGAAGACTTTGAATTCCAGGGGTAGTCTTTAAGACTCTCTTGATGAGGGTGAACTTTGAGTTGAGTCCGTTGATGATGACTAGAGATTTAGACCATTCATCAAGATTAACATCATCGTTGGTGAGTTTGGTAACAAGTCTAGTGAAACGAGAGTGATACTGAGAGATGTTTTCTGTTTCAAGCATTTTGAATGTGTGGTACTCTCCTTCTAGAGCGAACTTTCTGCTTTTTTTGAGTTCCTCACTTCTGTAACATCCCAGGCCAAGCTACCCCAGCCACCCAACGGTGCCGGCTCCGGTACTGGTGCCGCCTGGTTGTCCAAGGGCATGCAGCCCACACACCCAACCCTTCCCCCATTTAAATGGGTAGGTTGTTGCCCACGGGGATCGAACCCGGGACCTTTAGATACAAGGGCAATGCCTTACCACTTGTATCACCAATTGTGCCCTTGGACAACCAGGCGGCACCAGTACCGGCGCCGGCACCGTTGGGTGGCTGGGCGGCTTGGTGGCTGGAGTAGTTTGGCCTGGGATGTTACAAAAAAGTACACTTTGAATGAGAGGGGCTCCGACCTTATCGGGCCAGCCATTTCTCTATCCATGGGCCGCAGCCCATGTACCCCAACCAAATCTCCATGGCTGGGAGGTTGTTCGCAAGGCTCGAACTCGAGACCTCACGCTTTAACAAGCGGCCTTACGCCCACTTGTTACCAATTGTGCTGTAACACCCCCAAAACTTAACCCTTTTGGAAAGGTATTACCGCCAGTGACCCCAGTGTTCCTTACCGAGATCACCCAAGGCTTTACCGTTTAAATACAATTCATGAAATATAATGATACAAAATGATAACCTTATTTATATAAAACCTGGGTCCCGAGATTACATCCCAATCCCGAATAGGACAAACACAGAGTTTAAATAAACTACAACGGAAGTCTTAAACAAAGTACAGCGGAAGTCTTTTAAATGCATTACAAACAAAGATCTTGACCACAATGGTCATCTCCCAAGAATCTCAACCTGATTAAAAGAAATTATTAACAACGTCGAAAAACCACCGTCGGCTCCATAGTCCTTCTAGTCTTCTCATCTACACTCTATCTAATGTGCCGAATCGAACGGATGACACCAGCCCACATGCAGAGAACAAAGTTCATGGGTTAGTCTACTTGAATAGACTAGCAAGGGTAAAAAGCAGAATGGTTCGAAGCAGTCGTATTAGGTTAGACTCATCGCTTCTCGAATAATAATCGATAACGATAGTCAACCATCATACTCCTACTGGAATAGACAAGAGGTATGCACAAGAGAAGATTCTGGAAGACTGAACCTTTACAGAAATCGACTCGAAAAGAAGACTCCAACGGAAATGAGTCTTTAAGGAAATATGACAAATCTGGAACGTTTAACAGAATCAAACAACAACGATATAAAAGCTTATTGAGATGCTTCGGTTCACGACCAACCTCACCGCTTACAGCGAATCTAGATTGGAAAGAGAACGTACTACATTCAAGTCTGGATCTTACAGAACCACATAATGAAGATTTAAAAACTGACTAAGATGCTTCGGTTCACGACCAACCTCACCGCTTACAGTGATTCCAGATCGGAAAGAGAACGTACTATGATCAAAGTCGAGACGAGCTTTCCTAGCTGCACTATTTACTTAGCTGCACTACTCGCCAAACGTTTATTAATTATGTGCACTCGGGCACATATCTTATTTAATTATAAAACACACATTACTGAAGTATATTAATATTATTAAGCGCGGCATAAAGTTTAAATCACAGGGTGACAATTATGTCGACCCAAATTAATACAACACACAAACACACACACACACGCACACACGAGGCTTAATATTATTCCGAGAACAACGGAAGTTATTGTTACACAGGGTGATCTTATGTTCACCCAGATTGCACTGCCACATCGCTTACACTTTAATTTACAGGGTGACAGTTACGTCCACCCCAATTGCACTAGCTAGGTGCTTAATACACAGGACTGCTATTAAGCTCATCCACTGGCGCTAGCAAGGCGCTTAAACACTTCAGATCCTTAAAGGTGGATAAGAAGCATAGGTCATGACCCTTAAATTATTATTCGGAAATTATCCCGAGGAATATTATGATTTAAAGAAACGACAAATCCTTACTTGGATCAGCGTTCCTACGAACATTAAGTTATAAAGAAACGACTAATCCTTACTTGGATTAACGTTCCCACAAACACTCGTGTTAACTAAACAGTCTAACACAGCAATTATTCACATTAAAGCCGTCCAGGCAATCAACTTAAACACAGAGATAATAGAAACAACTAATCCTTACTTGGATTAGTTTTCTTATTAACCCACATGCTATTCTAGCATTAAGATTAATTTCACAACAATACCATCATGGTAATTATCACATATGATAGCATTGTTCTAACAGATATACAACCTATTATAACATTACTTTAATCACGTTTATTTATGAAATTAGTTCCCAAACAAACAACAGTTCTGGATAAATCCACATAAATGCCCGAAAGGCGATCATAAATAATAGCGTCGTTCTAACAGATATACAACCTATTATATGATTTTCCAAAACAGTTTATAAAACCAATTCCAGACAAACACAGTAATCATTCCAAATTAATTACTCAGATAAACAACTGATAATTAATGTAAATATGGAACGATGAGCAAGAGCGAACCGCCACTTGCCTTAGTCCGCAGATCTGGAACAAAGCAGAGACAACGGGATTCCGGGCTCGACACAGGTATAGCTTCGACAGCACAACGACCTTCGAGTCGACCCATAAGGAAACCCCAAGTTAGATTCGACATAAACTAGTACGAATCTAAGGAAAGACGAAAGGAACCGAAAAAAACGACGCCACGACGACAACCCACCAAGCCACAGCCACGAAGGCATTCTGGGCACTGGCGGCGGTCGCCGCAGTTCATCACGGCGGTCGCCGTGAAGAATACGGCGGTCGCCGTGAAGAACTCAGACGAGAGAAAAACTCACCCAAATGATGCGCGTTTCGACCCCTTTTTGCCTTGCCTGAGTTCCAACCTCCAAAGGCAACCAAAAGGCTTCTAAAGGGCTTCTGGAAACACCACCAAACGACACCGACGAGAGCTTGCACAACTCCGGCGAGGCACACGAACTCCGGCGAGAGATTTTGGAGGGATTTAAGCTTCTGATTTTGTGTGAAATCCGATCCCCAAGCCTCTCCTTTTTATAGCCAGATCACAAGGGAGCATAATGATGGCCTAAATGGAGGCATGGCGGGGCTACTTCGGCGTCGTCAGACGCTCGCCGGCGCCCATCGGGCAAAGACCTCCGGACAACAACGACGGCGGGCACCGTCATAAATGCGGTGGGCGCCGTCATCAATACGGCGGGCGCCGTCATCAATGCGGCGGGCGCCGCCATAGGCCTGTGATGCGACCTTGCTATGAAGAAGGTCTCAAGTCCCGGATGAGATCGTGATGAATCCGTAGTGGGGCAAAGCAACTCCTTGAATAGGCGTCTGCGTTGATGGAGATTGCAAGACGACGACGAAGCGGAAGCGATTGCGAAAGCGATGTGAAGTTGATGATGACGCAGTCCGTATGAAGGGTGATGGTGGACGGACTGAATGATGATGGGAAGAAGAGGTTTTGGAGGCGGGTTAGATGAAGGGAGCACGCTCGACCTAGATCTAAAGGATTTGATGTGAGAATGACGAAGGAGCAAGCTCGACTAGGTGATTCAAGGTGAC
Source organism: Rheum nobile (assembly GCA_027886185.1). NCBI lineage: Eukaryota > Viridiplantae > Streptophyta > Magnoliopsida > Caryophyllales > Polygonaceae > Rheum > Rheum nobile. The sequence continues at coordinate 1,138,119 of WOAB01000580.1, read as the reverse complement.
GTTGAAGGAACTTCAATGGAGGTTTTCTCTCAACATAAAGTTATGAATATCAACGTACCAGGAAAGGGGGCTACAAAGCTAGGTTAAGTAAAAGGAAGACTCTTCCTTTTCCTTAACCAAAAAGATTAAAAATAAAACAAATAAAACTCTAAAAATAACTCTAAGGGGGCTGGTCATTCTAAGTATAGAAATGACCTCCTAAACTCCCTTAAAAATGCTGAAAATAATAATAAATAATATCCGGACTAAAAACTAAAAATGTCATAAATCAGAAATATTGATAACTAGGCGAATAGCGATCAATATCTCTAATCTGTGAGATCCGGGATCTCTGCAGACTGTGTAGATGTCCCAACTGTCACTAAACTCGGAATGGATCCCTCATCTGTAGTTGGACGTCTATGACCTGCTACGAGTCTGGTCACCAGTGATTGAGTCGCAGCTTGAATAGCTTTGGCTCGTGCTCTAGTAATGGGACCTGAGGACCTAAGACTCATAGCCTCCTCCTCGTCTGCAGCTGTCATGGTAGGCGAGGTCACATCATCCTCCCCCACTTGAGTGTGAAGCGTCCCTGCTTCACCCTCATCATACTCTGGCTCCACGTACGGTGATAGATCAGCAACATTGAAGGTCGGGTGAACACCATACTTGTCTGGGAGCTCTAGCTGGTAGGCGTTGTCATTGATGGCCTTGACAACACGGAATGGTCCATCACCCCTTTGGTCGAGCTTAGACTTGCGGTTGGAAGGAAAACGCTCCTTCCGCAAGTGAAGCCAAACCAAGTCGCCAGGAGCAAAGACAAGCCTGCGTCGTCCTTTGTTCTTCTGGGCCGCATACTGTGCTACTTTGTGCTCCAGCTGGGTGCGCGTCCGAGTGTGCAGTTCCTTGATATGATCGGCCAATCTGTCAGCTGTGGTGCTGTCTGTATCCTTCCTAGGATAGGGAGTCAAGTCCAGCGGCGTCAGCGGGTTCCGTCCGTAGACAACTTCGAACGGGGTGAGTTTAGTCGCGCTGTGCCTGCACCTGTTATAAGAAAACTCCACAGTAGACAGTAAGTCCTCCCACCGGCGTGGGTTACTCTTCAGAACCGTCCGAAGGAGGGCTCCAAGAGTGCGGTTGGTCACCTCTGTCTGACCATCCGTCTGTGGGTGGTAGCTCGTAGAAAATAGGAGTTTAGTACCGAGCTTACCCCACAAGGTTCTACAGAAATGGCCGACGAACTTGGTGTCCCGATCACTAACAATAGTGCGCGGAATACCGTGCAGTCTCACGACATTGTCGAAGAACAGAGTAGCAATGTCAGTGGCGTTACTAGTGTTCTTACAGGCAATGAAGTGTGCCATCTTAGAGAACCTGTCGACGACCACAAATATAGAATCTCTACCACGCCGAGACATAGGCAACCCAGTGATAAAATCCATGGAAAGATCTTCCCACGGGCCAGCGGGAATCGGCAGAGGCGTGTAGAGACCATGCGGACTAGACCTGGCCTTAGCCTTATGGCATGTCACACAACTCTGACAATACTTCGTAACATTATTGGCCATCTTAGGCCAGAAGAAGTATTCGCGAAGTGATGCCAGCGTCTTAGATACGCCAAAGTGACCACGACTATGTGCTTCCTCAATCAGCAAATTTCTGACAGAGGATGAAGGGATGCAAAGCTTCCCACCTTTGTACAGAAATCCGTCATCAAGGAAATACGTAGCATGTTCACGGCCAGTGGATTTACATTGCTCAAAGAATGTAGAAAAGAAAGGATCAACAGCATAAAGATCCTTGAGCAATGCAAACCCAAATAACTGAGACTGAAGCTGAGTAATGAGGACGTACCTGCGAGAAAGGGCGTCGGCTACCACATTCTCCGTACCTTTCTTGTGCACAATGAGATATGGAAAAGTCTCCATGAACTCAACCCAGCGAGCGTGGCGTCTGTTAAGAGTCGTCTGGCTGCGCAGATAACTAAGAGCTGCATGATCGGAGTGGATCACGAACTCTGCAGGCCATAGATAGTGTTGCCACGTCTTCAGAACCCGAATGAGCGCGTACAACTCCTTGTCATACGTCGGGTAGTTTAGCTGTGCACCTGACAACTTCTCTGAAAAATAGGCAATCGGCCTCTTCTCCTGCAGCAAGACACCTCCGATGCCGAAATCAGAAGCGTCACATTCCACCTCGAACCGACGGGTGAAGTCAGGAAGCTGCAGCAGTGGTGCGCGGCACAAGGCATACTTCAGGGTGGCAAAAGCAGCATCATGTCGGGGAAGCCAAGTGATAGACGCGGCCTTCTTGGTCAGCTCGTGTAATGGGGCGGCTATAGTGCTGAAATCACGAACAAACCGTCGATAAAAACCAGCCAAACCCAAAAACGAACGTACCTGAGTAAGAGTAGTTGGCGTCGGCCACTCCTGGATAGCGCGGATCTTTTCTGCATCCACCTGCAGGCCGTCCTTGCTGACGACGAAACCTAGGAAGTTTGTAGAAGGAGAACAAAATACACACTTGCCAAGATTGGCGTATAAGCTCTCTACTCTCAAACACTCTAAAACAAGGCGAAGATGCTCAGCATGGTCATCTAAAGTCCTAGAGTAAATAAGAATATCATCAAAATAGACAACTACAAACTTACCCAGAAAAGCTCTCAAGACATGGTTCATCAGTCTCATGAACGTAGAAGGAGCATTGGTCAGTCCAAATGGCATGACTAGCCACTCATACAGACCATACTTCGTCTTGAAAGCAGTCTTCCACTCGTCCCCTTCCTTCATGCGAATCTGATGATAGCCGCTTTTCAGATCAATCTTGCTGAAGAACTGCGCTCCATGTAGCTCGTCAAGCATGTCATCGAGGCGAGGAATGGGATGTCTGTATTTGACGGTGATCTGGTTGATGGCACGGCAATCCACGCACATCCTCCAAGAACCGTCCTTCTTAGGCACCAAGATGACGGGAACCGCGCACGGGCTAAGAGACTCGCGCACATACCCCTTCTCCAACAGTTCCTGCACCTACTGTTGCAACTCCTTTGTTTCCTCTGGAGAAGTTCGGTAGGCAGCTCGGTTGGGAAGAGTAGCTCCTGGTACAAAATCGATCTGGTGCTCAATGCCACGAAGTGGTGGAAGACCATATGGCAACTCGTCCGGCATCACATCCTGGAACTCCTGCAAAATTGACAAAATACAAGAGGGGAGTGCGGACTCTGAAACAGGTAGGGCAGTAGGAAGAGCAATGAGTAGGAAACAGGGAGACTTGCCTTGGATGACGTTGGAAACCTTCCGGCGTCGCGCCAAGAGAAGTCGCTGCTCACAAGTGCCTTTCAGCGCCGAACTACCTTTTCCACCCTTCTGATGATGGACTCTAGAAGGTACCTGTTGACCATTACCACTACAGTGAGGAAATTTAAGACTAATGGCCTGGTCACTTACCTGTCCGGAGTTGCCTTGGGTACCCGAAGAAGATGCTGTAGGAAGTTGTAGGGAACTCGGCTGGAAGGTTGTAGGGGACTCTGGAGGGGGTTTTCCTACGTCCTTTATAGCCTGTATAGCCTTGTTCCTCTGTCTAATAGCATGGTCCTGTAAAATCGCATTCGGAGTCATAGGTAAGAGCGTCACGCGCTTGCCATGGTGAGTGAACATGTAACTGTTCAAAAACCCATCATGGAAGACGCGACGGTCAAATAGCCAAGGACGCCCTAACAGAATATGGGTGGCATCCATGGCGGTAACATCGCACAAAACAGTATCGGTATATGGTCCTATGGAAAAAGCAACGGGACACTGTAAAGAAACATTGTTACCTGGTTGGTCTGAAATCCACTGCAGACCGTAGGGATGAGGATGTGGTTGCGTCTGAAGATTGAAGTCGCGGACGACTCTCTTGTTTATAATGTTGCAGCACGACCCTCCATCTATTATCAGACTCAGCGACGCATTCTTCATACGACACCGGGAATGAAACAGATTCTCCCTTTGGTCAAGCGGACCTCCTTCCTTGACGCTGAGGACGCGTCTGGTGACCAAGGCATAATGCATGACGTCGGTATCATGGTCGCTCGGCCTGATCACCTCATCAGTCAGCTCTGCAGACTCCTCTGGGTCGTTCTCCTCTTCATCCGAGAGGCTCTCGTAGTCCTTAGTTTGGGCGGAGTAGAGGACACGCTTCTGATTAGGGCAGTCCTTCTGATAGTGCCCTCGTCCACCACATCTGTAACACTCTCGATCGCTAGAACGATCTGTACGGCTTGTCTCAGCAGAGGTCGATGGCTGTCGGCGCGCAGAAGTAGGGGGCGCCGGCCGCGGCGTCGTAGAAGACGCAATACCTGTACGATCCTGTCGAGGCACAGAACTAGAAGAAGAGTTAGTGCGATAAGAATTGACAGGGTTCGAGGTATACCTTGGTGAGAGAGAAGACGAAGACTGCCAAGGCTGCTGTCGACGTCGCTGCGCCTGAAGATAGAGCTTCTGCGCAGTATGTACCACGTTGTTGAGGTCTCGGATTGGCAGAACGTCAACCTGATCCCGGTACGGCTGTGACAAACCCGTTATAAAACGTGTACGGAGAGTAGAGGGAGTAACACTTACCCCGGCCTTGAAATACATGTCTTCTAAGCGAGCAAAGAACTCTTGTGGCGTATCACGACCCTGAGTAGCAAGTGCAATGGCTGTCTTCATATCCTCTCGGTATGTCGTCGGCACGTACTTGCGCGTCATGAGCGCCACTAGCTGTTGCCACTCCGTCACAGGTGGCCACCCTATGCGTGCCTGCTGTTGGACCAGTCGGTTCCACCAGGTGCGCGCTGCTCCTTGGAAATGCAAGGTGACGATCTCCACCTTCGCATGCTCCTCATATTGATAGTGTTGAAGAACATGGCAGGTACTCTGTAACCAATCTATGAAAGTAGAAGGATCATAAGTACCAAGGAAGGGTTCGATTTTCACCTTAATTTCTTGGCGATACGTAGCTGGGAGTGGGTATCGCTGTTGGGCTGCAGCGGGAGCATAGAAATTCTGTTGTGGAAGCCCCTGCTGCTGTTGTCCAACTGGTAGTTGTTGCCGTCGCTGCGCTCGTGGAGGAACGGCAACCCGCTGTTGCTGATATTGCTGTGGATGACCCTGTGTAGCGTAATAAGCAGCCTGATTCTGTGGCTGCTGTGGAGGAGGAACCCAACCTGTACGATGAAACTGCTGCTCTGGTGGGTCCTGTAGGGGTGGGTGATAACCTGCAGAAAACCCATAGGCCCCTTCTTCCTCATCCTCAAGATCAAATTCCTGGAATCCTTCATCTGAATCTGACTCAACAGGAGAAACAGTACTCTGATGGTCAGCAAAAGAATGGACATTGAAGGTTTCAGAATTTACCTGATGTCGACTTGGACGAGCCGTGGAGTGTTTCCCTTGCTTGCTTGTGGAAGCATGTGGTTCTGTGCGTCTGCTCTGGCGTTTGACGGCACTGTCATCGACCGGTGCATCCTCCTCTGAAGATGACTCATCATCGTCCTGCTCGTCCTCATCCTGAGAGTTGCGTTCAGGAATTGTCAACTGGGTTGATTTGGAGCGCACCTTCTTCTTCGACGCGCTACTCTCTTTCTGTGATCCTTTCCGCTGATGCTGCGTAGGAGGATCGGATATCAGAACGCCCTTGCCCTTTTTCTGCTTCTGGGCTAGGGTACTCTGGTCGTCACGGTTGTTCGGTGACGGAGACGGCATCACTCTACTGAGCAGATCACGCATGGCTGCAAAATTCGCTTCTGAACGTTCATCGGAACGTTGCTTATTGGCCACCAATAGCTCAATGGCCGTAGCCAGTTGATCGACCCGACCCGTATCCTGTCCGTCATTGGAGTTCACCATTATCCTGAAAAGACAACAGACCCCAACAGAGCAAAGGAAAAACAAAAACAAAGCAACAGAAACGAAAGAGAAGTCGAACTACCAAGATATCACAACTGAAAACAAAGCTGATATGGCCGTGAGGGCGGGAAGGCTAAGGATAATCACACAACAATCACAAATTGCAGTGATAACTCAACAAACAAATTGTAGATATAAATTGCAGCAATATAAGCCTAGATATGCCAACAAGACTATAACAGCGAAGACAGTGAGAGAGAGGAGATGGGAATTGAATCAATAACGATAGGGTAACGATTACCTTATTTTGGCTTTGCGCATCCTATATCTCTTCACCGTTGCCACCTAAGTTCGGCTTTTCTCACAAAAAGCTCCTGCACTCTAATACCCCTACAGAAACCTCAACTGCTGTCGCCAGGAAATAACGGTAGGCACAGAACTTAATCCGGCGTGAACCTAGGCGTCCCGGCTAAGCAGCTGCAAACTAACAAAAGCGGATAACTCACGCCAAAGTCAGAAGGATAACTGTAAAAAGCGAATGCAAAAACCGACACAAAAGGGAAAAAAAAAATAAAAGGACTCAGATCCCTGCAATCTAAGACTCCTACAGTAACCTCAACTGCTGTCGCCCGGATATAACGGTAGGCACAGAAACTAATCCGGCGTGAACCTATGCGTCCCGGCTAAGCAGCTGTAAACTAACAAAAGCGGATAACTCACACTAAAGTCAGAAGGACAACTGTAAAAAGCGAATGCAGAAATCGACACAAAAGAAAGAAATAAAAAAAATAATAAAAATAAAATAAAATACCGAAGGCCTTCGTAGCGTCGAAATTTCGGAACCCACGAAAAGAGCCCGGATCTGGGAAGGCCGACTTCGTTGCGCTGGGCGGGGGCTATTAACCCGGATTAGGGGCACCCGGGATAGAAGGCGCTGGCAGCTGGACGCGCGCGCGCGCTGGGCCGCGGCTTGCTGGGCGCCGACGCTGGGCGTGTCGCTTGGCTTCGGTTTGTGTGGCGCCGAAGGCAAGAACCCTAACAACTTTCCCTAATTTGCCTTGATTTTTTTTTTTTTTTTTTTTGGCAATTCTTCAGATCTGGCTTTTTCTACAAGGAAAGATCTCAGCCTTTTTTTTTTTTTGAATTAGAGAAATTGCAACAAGAACTCAAGAACCCTAATCTTCAAGAATTTCAGCCTCCGTGCGCAGATCGGTATTCAAAAAATTTGAAAAAAAATATTCTAGACACCAACACACTCAATTGATTCAAGTGGGAAACGAAGAGATTAAAGAAGATGCAGATTAATGGCAAATAGGTCAAGTACAGCAATTCAACGTATATGCATGCAAATCTAGATCTATAATTCAATCACGAATTTATCAACACAAGAAGCAATTGTTGTGTGTAGGGGACAAGGTAAGAACTCGAAAAATCAAGCCAACGAATTTTTTGAGGACGAAATTCACTAGAGCCGTGAAGAACTAGAGAAAATCATCCAATTTTTGTTTAGAATCAATTCGGTTTTGAAGGGGAATAAAATTTTTTTTTTTTTCGAATTTTTTGACTCTAAAAACTGAACTGAATAAGAACAATCAGAATTATCACGAAAAATGCAGGAAAAAAAATTTTGGAATTTTTTGACACGAAAATAAGGTTGTGATAAGCAAGGAATCGATTCGACTTACAGATTCGAAGGCTCTGATGCCAGTTGATGCGACCTTGCTATGAAGAAGGTCTCAAGTCCCGGATGAGATCGTGATGAATCCGTAGTGGGGCAAAGCAACTCCTTGAATAGGCGTCTGCGTTGATGGAGATTGCAAGACGACGACGAAGCGGAAGCGATTGCGAAAGCGATGTGAAGTTGATGATGACGCAGTCCGTATGAAGGGTGATGGTGGACGGACTGAATGATGATGGGAAGAAGAGGTTTTGGAGGCGGGTTAGATGAAGGGAGCACGCTCGACCTAGATCTAAAGGATTTGATGTGAGAATGACGAAGGAGCAAGCTCGACTAGGTGATTCAAGGTGACGTTGAAGGAACTTCAATGGAGGTTTTCTCTCAACATAAAGTTATGAATATCAACGTACCAGGAAAGGGGGCTACAAAGCTAGGTTAAGTAAAAGGAAGACTCTTCCTTTTCCTTAACCAAAAAGATTAAAAATAAAACAAATAAAACTCTAAAAATAACTCTAAGGGGGCTGGTCATTCTAAGTATAGAAATGACCTCCTAAACTCCCTTAAAAATGCTGAAAATAATAATAAATAATATCCGGACTAAAAACTAAAAATGTCATAAATCAGAAATATTGATAACTAGGCGAATAGCGATCAATATCTCTAATCTGTGAGATCCGGGATCTCTGCAGACTGTGTAGACGTCCCAACTGTCACTAAACTCAGAATGGATCCCTCATCTGTAGTTGGACGTCTATGACCTGCTACGAGTCTGGTCACCAGTGATTGAGTCGCAGCTTGAATAGCTTTGGCTCGTGCTCTAGTAATGGGACCTGAGGACCTAAGACGCATAGCCTCCTCCTCCTCGTCTGCAGCTGTCATGGTAGGCGAGGTCACATCAGCCTGGCGTCCCCAGCTAGGAGAAGACCCGGCTGCTCCTCGAGCCTTGCGACGGCGGGCGCCGCCATACCCACGGCGGGCTCCGCCACCCTGGCTTCGCCTCCTCAGCTCTTAGACGAGAACGATGTTAACCCGGGATAAAATTATCGTACGCAAACGAGTATTAACATCCAAAGCACGTCGTCTATATATTATTTCACTGAGAAAAATATTACAGATACAGAGCACATTACAGAATGCCTCCAACTTTCTGAATTAAATCCGACGTACTAAACGGGTGTTCGGGAAAATTCCAAAAATTCCCAAAATAATCCTTACAGAATCACGGGGTATCACAACTTCCTTCATACATCTCCTTGAGAGTTGTCCAGATACCTTTGGCGGTTTCAATTCCTATCACCTTGTCCATGTCTTCTCTTGTCAACCCATTGAGATTGAGTTGACGAGCCTTAGCATTCTTTTCCTTGATGGTGTAGTACTCAGGCTTCCAATCTGCTTCAGCCAAATCCTTAGGAATAACGCCATCACCATTTTCAATCACGCGCCAGCACTGATAGTCAATGGTTTGAATGTGGTTTGTCATGCATTTCTCCCACCATTCTTCTTCTCCCTTCTTCCGAATGTGAGGCTTGTTGATTGAGATCCCCAAATCGAATTCGCTTGCACTAGACATCCTGAAATCTATAAACTAACACAAATCTAGAGCGCCTGCTCTGATACCAATTGTAGGATCGTAGGTGTTAGTAATCAAAGGGAACTGAGGCTTCAGAGAAGTTCAGTTCCTTAGCAGCGGAAATATGTAACTTAACATATTCAAGACAAGTTCCTTAGAGTGAGAACATTTGGTAATCAACTAGTTATCCAGGATAAAACCCACTACCTCTCTTTCGAAAGGATTTCAAAGTCTACTTCTTTTATTCAAGCTTCGATTACAATCAACTAGAGTAGAACACACATATTAAAGACTTAAGACACACTTAAGACTCTCTACCTAGTTCGACCTAATCAAGCACAAAAATCAAGAGACTTACACAGTTCTTCTCACAAGAACAAGCACCGATTTCTCTTCACCTTCAGCAATGCGTGAGAGATGAGAGAGTTTGATTACTTTATTTATACATTTCAACCGAGTTGAATAATATCTACAGCTGGTTGATTTGCACAAATAAAATAAACAAAAGAAATCAGAAAAGGATAATATTTGTTACCAAATAATATCTTTCCCGATTTTACATATTTTTGCTTCCATAAAAAATATTCAAATAATCTCCTAAATATATAGAAACAATGATATCTTTTATCTTCTCTCTCTAAGATAAAAGATGGCGAATTTGCATGGATACCCTATTTTTTTAAAAAGTTTGTATAAATACCCCATAAATTACAAAATAGCAAAGCATGCCTATTTGGGTATTTTTGTCATATTTTTTTTCTTTTAAAACAAAAAATCTAAAAAATAATTTTTTTAATCAAAAGAAACTCAAATGAAAATGATAATAAAGTAAACAAAATCGTAAAAACTGGTTTTTGTTTTTATATTAAAGATAGAAACTAAAAAGTACTCCCTCCGTCCCTTAATATAGTTCTCCTTTCCGTTTTTGGCGTCCCAAAAAATTGTTCTCCTTTCCATTTTTGTTTTTGTCTTTATTCCCCAATCCCATCAACCATCTACTCTCCTTTTCTTCCCCATTAACAACCTCCATTTATTTAATTTTTTTTCCATTCAAACCATCAACTACCCTTAATTTACTCCCACCATTAATTCAAAAACTCTCACCCTAAATCCCTAAACCATCTCCATACACCCTCAACTACCCCATTAACACCTCTCATCTGATATTTCATCTGTATAAAGCCTCACATTCACTCTCTCCTCTCAAACCCTAACCCTAATCGTCGTTGCTCTCCATATCCCCTCTCACGCTCTCATTCACTCTGTTCTTCGCTCTCAAATCTCTCTCTTCTTCACTCGAAAAACCCTAGTTTGTGTGCTCTCTCCATCTGCAAACCATAGAAGCCTCTCGTCCCCTCTGTTCTTCGATCTCTGTTCTCCGAGCTCTCTCATCAAAGATCCCCTCTCGTCCCCTCTGTTCTCCGATCTCTGTTCTCCGAGCTCTCTAAACCCTAGAAGGCTCTCGTCCCCTCTGTTCTCCGATCTCTGTTTTCCGAGCTCTCTCATCAAAGATCCCCTCTCGTCCCCTCTGTTCTCTGATCTCTATTCTCCGAGCTCTCTAAACCCTAGAAGGCTCTCGTCCCCTCTGTTCTCCGATCTCTGTTCTCTGATCTCTCTAAACCCTAGAAGGCTCTCGTCCCCTCTGTTCTCCGATCTCTCTCATCAAAGATCCCCTCTCGTCCCCTCTGTTGCTTGATCCAGATCCCCTCTCATCATGAGTAGCTCCTCCTCGGTACCCTGGTCCTCTTGTTCTATTTCTCCCAGCGGATGCTCTGAGCATCCTAGGTGCGATGGAAGTTGTTACTTTTTGGGGTATCACACGTACACCCCTGAAAGATCCGAGGAGACGATGGAGGAGAGAATCGGAGGAGGTGGCTCGCCTGAGGTGATCGTGATACTTGACTCTGATGATGTGGCTTCGCCTAAAGTCCTTGATGTCCCCATTGTCCCGGATGCCCCCAATGTCCCGGATGCCGTTGATGTCCCCTCCGTCTCTGATGAGATAGCTTCGCCTGAGATTATTGTCATCCCTGACTCGCCGGATGATTAGGGGAGTTCCTAATTCCATTGATTTCGTTTTCTGTTGTAGCATGCGTAATTGAGACTGTTATGTTGGATTGTAAATTATGTTATTTGAAGTCCTATTTTCAATTGTTGTTGGATAATGTGTATGTTGGATTATGATGTGGTTGATCTGTTATGTTGGATTTGCATTATAAGTGGTTGATCTGTTATGTTGGATTTGCATTATAAGTGGTTAATGAATGCAGTGTTGAAGGTTTATGGGTATTTATACTGCTAGAATTGCTATGATTGATCCTCTGTTAAATTTTGGCTTAATCCTTGTGTTTATGAATTCTGTGTTTCTATTGGTTGTAAACAATTTACGAATGTATTATTATTGCTTAATTGAATGTGAGAAACATTGAGGCACAAGTTTGATGAATTCTGGATTGTGATTGTATCCTATGACTGATGTGCTTTCCTGCAGAATTGCTTACCTTAACCTCTTATGGAAATTTTCTTAACTTGTGCAATTTGGCAAAGGAGAACTAAACTTGTTGATGATTATCTGAACTTGTTGGCTATGTTTGATGCTGTCTAGTGATGGCTGTCCCTTTGTTGATCTGTGATGAGTTCTCTAATGGACTGAGATGCATATCCTTTGGTTTCATGCCCTAATGTGCCTTTAAGCAACCAATTGCTATAACTTGGATGGTTTATTGGTATATTTGTTGTTTTGTGTGATTGGATATGTTTCAATGATGCATGGGGACATCTGAGATGTTGTTTATATTCTTTTCTTATATCTATGATGAGTTCTCTAATGGACTGAGATGCATATCCTTTGGTTTCATGCCCTAATGTGCCTTTAAGCAACCAGTTGCTATAACTTGGATGGTTTATTGGTATATTTATTGTTGTGTGATTGGATATGCATCAATGATGCATGGGGACATCTGAGATGCTTTTTATATTCTTGTATGTGCATTTGATGACAATGACTTGCTTGATAATGCTCTATTAGATTCTGATTTATATCCCAAAATTACATTATGTTCCCAAAATTACTAAGTAGGCTAATCCTATATCAAACTTCTATTTTTCACATAACCTACTAGTTATGTGAAATGTAGAAGCTCTTCACAAAAGTGTAGACTTTAAATATAAAATACTTAGAGTCCAAATGCTGTTGTTGTTGTTTCTTGAGTGTCTTGCATATCATATCCCATGCTTGCACTTCCTTCCTGAGTGTCCTGCAATCCATGTCCATTGCTTGTTGTTGGCTCCTGAGGTGGTTGTTGATCTGTTGCTTCCTGAGTGTCCTGCATTCCATGTGCATTGCTTGTTGTTGGGTCCTGAGGTGGTTGTTGATCTGTTGCTGCCTGTTGTCCCCTTTGTTGTTCATTTCCCTTGACAAGGTCCCAAGCTTCTATCACAGCCCACATTGGGGCCTTCACTGGTAGATGTAATAAACCTTCAGCATCCAGTTTCTTCTTATTTACATGTGGTATCTCATAGTCATTCCCTCCCTTGTCCTTCAAAATCTCATTCATTACATGCTTGAGAGTCACCCACACATTTCTCAGTGTTTTAGGATCTAGTTCATAGAAGGCTTCACTAACTGCACCTAGCAGTGCATCTACATCTTTAGGCATCTTTTTATGCATCAAGGACTGTATACTTCTAAAAAAGCTTAGATCTAAGATGTTTAGGTCAGGGCTATTAGGAGGCTGTTGAATTAGAATAAAAGTGAATTCATCTTGCTCATATACCTGCTGCCACTCTGCATCATTTTGAGTAATATGTGCCTTTGCATTATCTTGTTGGATGAAAATTACTTGTGGTGCTCCCCCTGGCCATTTGGACTTGATTGCTGGAATAATCTGATTGATTAGCATGTCCCTTGTGACTCTCTGATTGACTGACTCTACAATTTTTGTGCACATTGTCCCCTTTTGCCTGTTTTTTGATGATCTTTTGGCTGTCTCTTCATATGTGAATGGAAAGATGCCAATCTTTCCATCAAATGTGCATTCTCCTTGTGAATTGAACCTTGGCCTAGCCACCACTGAAGTGAACATTACCTTTGGAATGAATTTGCTTGAGCATGCTGATCTGTACTTGCCCTTTTCATTCTGTGCTAGATATACCCTATGTGACTTTTTGCTGAGATTGAACCACTTTTCATCTAAATGGACAAAGTCAAACATAGGGAAATACTCTCTCTTTGATTCAGCTGTGTCCCCTTGCAGTAGATCCAAAATCCATGACAACCTTCTCATTTTATTTTCATCTTTCAAACCTAGATGCAATGAATTTGTATGTGGCTTCAATGCTCCCCTTTTAACCATTCTGTGGACTGTACTCTTTGAGATGCTAAGCTTGGCTGCCAAATCTCTAATACATGACCTGTCACCCATGCTAATTGATGTGATATCTCCAACTGGTACTTCAACATTTCTTCTGCCTGAGTTGTGGAACTTGGTTGTGACATTATATCTTTCATTTGCTTGTCTTTGTCTCTTGGCTAAGTTCCACAGTTTGCTTATGCATCTTTTTGTTACTTGAAATTCATGTGCAGCAGCCATGATTGATCCTCTGTTGAGCTTGCCCTCTGTTGATCTGCTGAGAAGCCATATAAGTATGTACAATCTCTTCTCACTGCTGAGCCTATTCCTTGAAGGTTGTTGATGATTATCTGGTGAAAAAGGAAATGATGTGTGCTGAAGGTATGTTACCTCTGTTTCTGGTTGCTGAATGCCATGTTCATCTTCTGGTTCCATATTGAGATCAAAATGGTAGCCTTGCCCCTCTTCCATGTCCCCAGTCGGTTCATTAAGATCAATGTTGATCTCAGCAGCTCCCATGTGTCCATGGTCTTCAGCACTTGGAATCCATGCATCATTTAAGTCCCAGTCTGAAGCCATCAAGGATAGGCAGTGATGCCTTTAATTCTCTGTTTAGGATTTGTTGTTTTTAGGTTTGTTTTTGGGTTTTGCTGTGAATCTCTGGAGTAGCAGTGAGTAATGAATGCAGTGTTGAAGGTTTAGGGGTATTTATGAATGTTGTGAATCTCTGTAAATTATTTTGGCTTAATCTGTGTGTTTATGATATCTGGGTTTCTATTGGTTGTAAACAATTTACAAATTTTTTTTTCCTGATTATTGAAATGTGAGATAGATTGGGATGCAAGTTTGGATGAATTGGATTGGAAATTTGGCATTTTACTGTGTACTTGCCTGCAGGTTTTTGTCCTTTTTAATTTTCTTAAATCTTGTGCACTTTGTGAAAGAAGAACTATAAAACGGGACAGAGGGAGTATTAAAGATGGAAACTAAAGATATAGTGAAATCTTTATCAAAAGTTTTTGTGACGATCCTGTCATCATTTTTCTAAATCCTGACAGTCATCCATTCAACCCTAAAATCTTAATTTGTTCCTCTTCGTTCCTCTTACACCATTGATTTCATCATATGCTCACAATATTTTGTGTATTTTATCGACCACCACGTTTATCCTGTCAATCTTCAATATTTATCATGTCACCAAAAATTATATTAAAAATGAAAAAAGAAAATATTTAAGGGAAAAAAACCTGAAATATTTACAACTAAGCGTGTTTATTCTCTCTCCTATAATTACGGTTATTAAAAGATTTTGTGAGACCTTTAATTATTAATGAAATTAGAATTTAATTTTTGTAAAAAAAATCCTATTTTAGCATTTGAGTATTTACTGCTATAATTTTAGATATACATTTAATTTTTGTAGGTATCTATACAACTTTGAAAAAACTAGGATATTTTTGCAAAGGTGTTTCTAAAATGTTCTATGGACTACTAATTCCACATAAAAAATCTATCCTAAACAACCAATGCGTTGAGATCTTCTCCAATTAGCATGACACCCCTAAGCAATTAATCGTCATTCTCTGAGTTTTTGTACCAATTTCTAATTTTTGTGCCAGTTTCCTATTTAACTATATATATTAAAATATTAATAACAAAGTGTTTATCATCGTCAAATTTTCACATCAAATTTTCACATCGTAACACTTCGAAATACCCTTGCGTTGCGTGCGAGTGTGGTGGGCGAAGAAAACAAAGAAGCTACTGTACAACAAAATAATGAAACCTGGGATGGCACTTCGTTGTTGTCACTCCATAGCTCGACCTTTCTTCTTCCTTCCCCTCTCTCCCTCTTGCCATCGCATTTCCAGGTCTCTCTCATTTGCATCTGTTTCGCGCTCTATTTTTTTTATAAACAACTCCCGCAACGCAATTGGACACACGAATATTTCCCATTTGATTTAGCTGATATCCATCTCCCCCTTCCAGAAGAACAAAGTGTAGTGGGCCGCATTACAACGGGAAGGAGATGTGTTTCGATCGCCTTCTTTCGGATCAAAGTGCACGCCCGACTAATTTTCGACTCTGCAAGGTTTCTGGGTGAGATTGTAGCTTCCCCAAATTAACAGACTTGAAATTTGGAATCTGTTGGCATGTTTGACTTCTGATTTTGCGCAAACATCAAAGTATCGCTATTAATTCCACAGGAAGTTTAGAAATTGTTACATAATCGTTAGGCCTTTCTTGCTACAGTTGGTCCAAGTGATATAATTAATATGTATCTACCGAGAATTAAGATGTGGTATTGCAAATGGCTTGCTGGAGATCCCTTATGATAGTGTCTGTACTGTATTACAATCAAGTCATATTCATCTTCCATCAATACTTGATCAGTGACCTGATGGAGCGTTTTAATTCCTCTTTTTTTATCAGACGCATGACAGAGCTGCTTGAAATAAAAGCTGAGAGTCCTACACTACATGTCCTATTCATCCCTGGAAATCCAGGTTCTTCGATAGTTTCATCTAGCATTTGCCTTTATTACATGAAAATGTTTTCATGGTTAAGCTTGCTGTTTTAGGTATCGTGACTCTCTATAAGGAATTTATAGAATCACTCTACGGGCTACTTGAAGGGGCTGCATCAGTAACAGGCAAGAAAGACTAATTCTTGCTTCTCAATTTGTTACTGTTTTCTGCTTTGGAAAAGAGGTGGTGAAATGTGACTGAAGGGTTGCTTACTGTTGTTGTTTCAGCTATTGGTCACATATGCCATTCAAGTAAGGTACTCATTTACAAGCAACTATAGGACATTGACAATTTGACATTTGATGAGCAACGGTTTTATGCAGAATTTTAGGTACTTTTGAATCTCATGTAACTGCAAAGAAACAATCAAGGGTCCGTTTGGATTCCCTAAATACAACAACAACAACAATCAACCCAGAATAATCCCACCGAGGCAGGGTCTGGGGCGTCCACATTGGATTCCCTAAATAATGCATTATCTTGCATTAAATTGATGATTTAATGCAAGATAATGCATTCCCTGAGGGAATCCAAATAGACCCAATATGTAGAATTTATTTGATAAAGGGTTCGCACAAGGCAGAGCTACTTATTTTTACACTCTACACCCAAACCAAGGGCTTTGGCCTTTGTTGAGTCCTTTGACAAACTTCGCTTATGCTGTAGGACTATGAGCATGGAAGGCTGTTTTCCTTGCAAGAACAAATTGACCATAAGGTAATAATTATTGGTTGTTGTCAAAGTTCTAGCCAAATCTGAATATCCAATGTGGTAGTATTTGTTTTAGTAGTTTTCTTCAATGTCATGCTACTGGAGTGTCTTGTTGCTGTCAAATTTTCATACTCATCTTGCATGAAAGTGAAAGTTGTTATATTTACGATATAAACTAGCGCTCTTTTTTAGTATTTGTCCGACCGCTTCACTTTACATTAGTGTTGCTTTGCTATGTAACTTGCCTTGCTCTTGTTGGACATTGCTTTGTTATGTACCTTGACTTCCTCTTGTTGCACTTGCAGATGGATTTTATGGACCACGAGCTTCAAAACAATGATTTGCCTATAATGCTGGTAGGAATAAGGTTATCTGTCTGTATAAACTGCAAATATATATTCAGTCATTTATTTCTTGAAGCTAGATTTTGTTGCTTTTTTGTGAAGGTTGGGCATTCTATTGGTTCATACATGTCAATTGAAATGTTCAAGAGAGCACCTGACAAGGTATCAATTTTCCAGTCATCATACAAGTTAAGTCTGGGTTCTGCATGATTAGCATATGTTGATTTCCAACAGTTGTTGATCTATAGGTGGTCTATTGCATTGGGCTATACCCATTCTTGGCCTTGAACTCAAAATCGTCACAGCAGATTGCTATTGGGAAGCTTGCAGAGTTGAGCTCCTTTTCTCTGAACAACTACATTAATTTTTTTCCTTAATATCCCACTGTTTTGAACATTTCCAACCCTCGCCGAAGAATTTGCTAATTGGTGCTTGCATTTTTCTGTATCTAGGTGTTATCTCTGCTTCTGCATATTTTCCCATCAGATATTCCTGAAGAAGCTACTGTGTATGTTTTGGCTATTCAAAACAAACATATTTGAATAGCCAAAACAAACATGTATTTGCTCAAAACTGAAATGTTTTGCCTGCCTTGTGCAATATCTCCACTTTGTAGATATAGCATGTATTGCAAGATGATTTTTATAGCTTATGTCAACTTGGTCTCCTCTTAAATTTGACATCATGCAGAGGTTTTTAGTGTTTCGATGAACTCATGGGTTAAGTAATGATTTCCCCCAAATACCTGTGTAACAGGTCCAAAGTTCTATCTGTGACAGTCAGCTTACTGGTGGCACTTCTGGGACAAATTCCTACTTGGGGATCAAGCTTCATTGTGAGAAGAACATTAGGCAAGTCATGGTCTGCTACTGCAGTTGGGGCTACTTGTTCTCACTTAGTAAAGGTGAATTTTACATCATATTAAATGGAGAACAAGTTCTACTGTATTCTTAAACACAATATCCTTGTTTAGATTGCAATACTATCTTATTTGTCCATGATTCTGATTTTTGTCATCTGTGAACAAATTGATCTCTTTTTCATCTGCTCCATCAATTCTTTTGCTCCAGAAAGCCGTGTGTATAATGGTATTCATCCCTTAAGATGTATCTTGAGTTTGCATACCTTATTAATTGTGATATTAATTCTGCAGTACCATACTATGCGGAATATGCTGTTTCTGGCTATGACCGAGTTTAAAAAGGTGAGGCTTTTGCTTGTTCTTCTACGAAATATCACTCCCTGTGTATCCAAGGGTTGTTTTTGTTGTACTTTGGTATTGATAGCTTTATCTAACCTTGCCCGTAAAAAAAAAAAGTGATAACATACTTACCTGTAAAAGTAGTGATGAGCAATTCTGATGCAGAGCTATTTGAAGATCTCAAAGCAGATTTTTTCTCTTCAGCAGGCTTTATGAGCAACATGTTTCTTTTGATCTAAAGCCAGTCTTATTTTACTAACTTGCTCAAAAGAATCAAACATTTACAATAACACAAGTATTGTCTACTAGCTTGGAGAAACACCAGATTGGGAGTTCATGAGATCAAAGCAGGGCCAGGTGGCATTTTTGTTCGGCATTGATGATCACTGGGGTCCTTTAACAATGTTTGAAGAGGTATG
Source organism: Rheum nobile (assembly GCA_027886185.1). Lineage (NCBI taxonomy): Eukaryota > Viridiplantae > Streptophyta > Magnoliopsida > Caryophyllales > Polygonaceae > Rheum > Rheum nobile. The sequence continues at coordinate 1,119,467 of WOAB01000580.1, read as the reverse complement.
ATCGCTTCTAGTTTCAGTATCAGAATAGTATCAAGAGTGGGGCCCTGCATTGTTTCATCCTAGAGTCTCAGACGCACTTGTTTACTTCTTCCTAATTTTGCAGATTTCGAAGCAAGCTCCTGAGATTGCTTTGTCCATTGAAGAGGAAGGTCATACTCATGCCTTCTCCTGCACTGAAGCCGGATCCCTCTGGGTTGCCCAGCACGTGGCTTGCTTGATCAAGAACCATGTATCAAGAATGTGATTAGGTTGGTTGTTTCTTGCCTAAAACAAGCTGTTGCAAGAATTGTACGATTAACATAAAGGTACAATTGTAGGCCTTGAATAAATTGTATCTCCCTCGGCCTCCCTATTCTCAATTCCCTGTAATCTGTCATTATGATGTTGAGTTGGTTCTCTAAGAAGCTTGATTTCAAGCTGATCCTAGCTCCTCATTGTCTAAATTTGATTGATCCTGGTTTTTGCCTCGATCGTTTTGTGGATGTAATTAATATTATTATTTTCTAATGTTTCGGGTTGGAAAATCATTCTTGGCAAGTTGTGTTGTGTGTGCTACAAGGTTTTGATGAGAGTAGTTAGTTGCCTACGGAAAATAAGAGCTTGAAGATAGGATCTGGCATAGTAGATAATTTCCCAATATTATTATCAATGGAAATAAGATACCAAAAAAACTCAATTAACATGCAGTTTGAGAGGTTGGCCGGGAAATTTCACTGATGTACAATTGCTGTATTCTCACTATCTATCAAATAATCCGGCTTCATTGCATTTTTGGCAGCTGCATTTCCTGGGCATGGAAACGTTAACTTGGGAGATTGATATAAATTAAAATAAAAAGTACAATCTTCTTCTTTGTCGTTTTCCTTCCACATAAGCCAAACTATGATTTTTATCATCTGTGCGAGAAGACATTTTTTGTACCCTGAATCTGGGATAAATATAGGTTTACACGAGGTGTAAACAGAATATCTTATACTAAAAGGGTATAATTGTAAATTTTATATCTGCAACTGCATTATTCTTACCAGCTGCAAATGTTCTTTCCTTTTTTTCATAATTGTAAATTTCATCTTCCTTTACCACTGCATTACTTTCCTTCCTTTAATTTCATAATTGTAAATTTCATATCTGCAAATGTACGTTTACTTTCTTTCCTTTTTTTCATCTTCCTACCACAGTTTTTCAGTCTTTTTTCCATCTATAAAATTTTTATTTCTTTCCTTTTTTTCGTTCTTTATTTGATTGGTGACGGAGAGAAGCCATGGGCGGCAGCGGGGAATCAGGGACCTTGGTACTTACAATTATACCCTTTTAGTATAAGATATTGTGTTTACGCCTTGTGTAAACCTATATTTGTCCCTGAATCTGGTATCACCTCTTTCTATCTGCACCATGATGAATCTCTTTTCTTGGGTATACTGGTTAAAAAAAGGTGAAGCTCATACGCAACAGGTGTACCAAAACTGGGTCTATCTTCTTGCACTATGCAATAGTACTTGGTACACTTTTAAGTGGTAGGAAAATGGCCTTGGAATTTGTTGCAAACTAAGCAGAATTTCCTCTGTTGTTTTCACCATTTCATTTCTTGTTTGCATCCCATTCCCAATTCCATTATCAGACTACTCTCCCATTTGTACTCTTTTTAATATTTCTTGCTCAGGCTTCTGAAAACTCTGGTTAACTTTTTTCAGGCTTTCAGCTGATTTCCTACAGATTGATTAGGCAGTGTACCTTACAAAATTCAGCCCAAATTTAAATAATGGTAGGATACTTTAGCCACTTTACATCAATGTTTTTTCCCCATTTACTTTAATTACTATTGAATACAGTATGAAATGAGATTAGTGATCCCAATCCCATATCATCCCAGAATCAGCACTGTACTGTTTTGCAGTAGAAGCGTGTGATCTGCGCTGAGATCTACTTAATCTATTCTTGGCAGTATTGTAAAACTGCATTGGATATCCCAACTTTATTAATAATGACTCTGTATCAGTGCTGATAAAATAATCACACAACCTGTATTCTTATAATGTAAACTGGGTTGCTCATTTATCATATAGTTGACCATATCTTTCTGCAGACCCATTGGCTGAAACCTAAAACCCTGATATGAAGTTGCATTGTACTGTACTTGTTTGAATCATAATCATCACATTATAACTCCGAGGCTTCTAAGCAAACTCCATGAAATCTTTATATACTTGGGTTCTTTCGTACATTTACTACTCTTGTTTTCCATGATCATTAATTAAAATCCCAAGTTTGCGATTCCCACATGGAACAACTACGAGTAGTATATAAATAGTACTAGTAGCAAGAAAGCAAAATCCCTTGAAAAACTGTCTTCCTTTTTTTCCAACACTAGCTTGTGCAATCTCTGAATCAACAATGTCTAGCAATAACAGGAAGAAGAAGCTCCTGAACACAGTTACAATAAAGCTGGGGTGCATCAGCAGCTGCAGAAGGCCTAAGCTCTCATCCATCTTCTCACCCAAACCCAAAGCACCAAAGTACCACCAAACCCACTTCAACCACCACTACTACTACCCTGCTTCCTCCTCCACCACCACCGCATTCTCCGACAGCAACGACTACTGCTGCAATTACCAAACTACCCCCACCACCACCACCACCACGACGTCCTCCTCCCCTTTCGTGGCGGTGGAGAAGGACTCGGCGGACCCCTACTTGGACTTCAGGGCGTCGATGCTGCAGATGATCGTGGAGAATGAGATGTACAGCAAGGACGACCTCCGCCATCTCCTCACCTGCTTCCTGCAGCTCAACTCGCCTTGCTTACATGGAGTCATCATCAGGGCTTTCACTGAGATTTGGAACTCCTTCTTCTTCCCTGCTTCTGCTGCTGCACCTGCTACTAGCTCTCAACTACACGCCAAGAATCATGGCGGTCGCCGTGCTGGGAGGAAGGACTCATATGCTCGCCCTCCAAAACCATATGTTAGGGCCAAATCATATGAAATTTAGACTTCTTATTCCATATATATATGTATGTATGGTTAGGCTACTAATTTGGTCATGCTGTAGTTCGATTAGTAGTAGTAGTAGTTGGGTAAAAATGCTTGTTATGTTTTTTTGTGCTTTAGTTTTTAGTGGAAGAAAAAAAGGATTGTGCTTGTTCTAAGTTTAAGCTCTAACAACAACAGCAAGTGCTTTGTTTTCTTCTGCAGATTGTTGTTCTTTAGTGTATATGTTTATGCGATTCTGTTATCTGGAAATTGGGGATTTTAGTGAACAGGAAAAGGTCTTTGTTCAAATCAAGATTTAAACTACGGAGTATAAATCAAACAAGGAAAAAAAGTCAACATCAACATCCCTTGGATAGATTTGTGAATCCCCAACAAGTTTCTTTTGCAGTTTCTTATGGGCTAGATAAAGGTAGTTTTTTTTCATTTTGTTGGCTCTTTTCATGTTGATTATTGGCAATCTTTTGACATAATTGGAAAGACAATTGTGTACAGCCGATCCTATAGTTTGAGATGGTGAAGTTGTTGAGCTTTTGGAGATGGATGGACATGATTCATCTGGTTTGAAGTTTGATGGTGACGCCTGGATTACAGACTACAGAGGGGGAGTATTCTGATACTGAAGATCACACAAGTTCAGTAAAATACTGTGCAGTGATAATTATATAAATATAAATGAAAGGGTACGAACTTTGGTGGAGAAATAAAGGAAGAATCCAGGAATATCAATTATAGGGATTTGAAACTCTATACTGGAACAATTAGGGATCTCAAACCTGAATCCCAACTATATTCATTTTTAATGCCCATTAGTAAGATCCGAGTCCTATCTCCTTCTCAATCTCTGCTCATAAGAAAAAGCATGTCATCAGACCTGTATTTTTTTCCATGCCAATCCAATTTCCTATCACATACTGATTCCGGGTAGGATACCGAATGAGGTTTGAGTAACCTTAGGTATAAAGTGGAGAAGTGGGTATGAGAGTGTGTGAAAATTGTTAAAATGAGTGATTTATTTAGATCATTCCAGGAAAAAAAAATCTAACCAAATGCGAGAATGCATTTGAGTGATTCCGATTCATGATACCAAAAGTATAGTACTAAATGGAGTCTAAATAGTAATTGTAGTTAACAACTTGGGATTAGGGATGTCAATGGAGAGAAAATTATCCGAAATTCACAGAGAATCCCCGTCATGGTGACGGGAATGTGGAAAATAAATGAAGATGGAGACGGGGATGGGGGGCAAATCAATTCCCCGCATGAGGATGGGACGGGGACATGGACAATTGTCCCCAACCCGTTCCTTGCCCCGCTCCGCTCTCCAGTGGGAATTTCCAATGAGGATTTTCATGTAGAATAATTATAATGTATCATAAACTATATGATTATATTTTATAAAACTTGATGCAATTTTTCTATATTCAACTAGAATATGTTCAATCTTATATAGTATATATTGTTGAATATGATTCAAAGTTTAACAATTGACTTAATTTTATTGTAAAAAAATAAATTAATAAGAACTTAAATGAAAAATTCCACAAGAAAGGTAAATGGGTAAAAATAGATAGGGACCGGAATTTTTCGACGGAGATGGGGACTTAGCATGTACGGGGATGTCGGTGATTTTAAACTCCGAACAAGGATGTGGACGGGGGCTAAAACTTAAACATGAATGGGGACGGGAGGTAGTCTCCCCCTCGAACTCGCCCCATTAACATCCCTACATGGGATAAACGATGAACAAATTTACCTAGGTTCATGTATTTACATAAGGTTGTCATTTACCAGTTTTCCTAAACAAATATACAGATAAAAATGTATTATTTTGTAAGGTTTCAAATAAAACAAGAAAATGATCGAAAATCATACTACAAACTATTGGATTTAGATAGAAAATAAAACAAACTTAAAAAGTTACCAAAATAATATATACTACTAATTTATGTATTAACATTAATATGAGTCATTTTTCAGATTAAAACTTGAGTAGATAAAATTGGCGTAGAACCTAATAAATGAATAGTGAATTTAACTTAGAAAAATGGACTATGGACAAGGGATCCCACGTTAGTATCTTATCAAAATTTTAGTTGAAAAAATAACATAAATCAACTTTTGTTAATAAAGTAATAGTTTTTCTTTTTAGTAATGGCGGGATTGAGTTCCAGAAGGCCGTCCAGATAAGAAATGAGAATGGATATGAGCTGCTCGATTTAATAAATCAAAAATTCATATTAAAAAAGAAAAAAAGCGAAAAACAAATATGCATGATTTTGAACAAAAAAATGGAAGGGTGAGCGTGCACGTTTTTAAAGTCAATATCTACACTACAGTATAAAATTTATGCATATACATGCTAATTTTCACACATAGAGACAAAAAATTATGTATTTTGAAACTAATGCACATAAAATTAAAAACTCACATTTCAAAACCAAACTATGCACGTCCAATACACAAGCTATGTACGCATAACACATATTAGTTTTATACATATGTAGACTACTTTATGTATACAAGCAAAAAGTATGCACTTCAAAACTTATGTATATATAGTTTAAAACTCATGCTCATTTTTTTCTAAAAAAATAATGCACACCCATTACAATACAGATGCACAAACAAGCAAAAATGTATGCACTCTAAGAGTTATGCATGCACAGTTTAAAACTCGTGCACATTTCTATTTCTAGGAAAACAATGCACACCCAGTAAAATATAGATGCACATACAGACATAAAGGCAAAAACGTATGCATTTTTAAAGTTATGCACACACGGTTTAAAATTCATGCACTTTTTTCTCCTGGAAAACAATGCACACTAAATACAAATTAGATACAAATACATGCATAAAAGTATGAGCTTCAAAAGTTAAGCACACATAGTTTAAAACTCATGCACATTTTTATTCCTGAAAAATGATGCACAACGAGTAAAATTTAGATGCATATACAAGTAAAAATATATGTGTTTCAAAAGTTATGTCACATGACACTCTCTCATTAAAACCGCCACATGGCACTCCCTCATTAAAACCGTCACATGTCATTTTCTGCCTTTTTCAAGTTTTTAGAATAAATCTAATTATAAATCAAAGATTATTATCCTAAACCTATCACTCATTTTTTCCTATTTTTAATACAAATCACGCACAAAGATTACAAGTTAATCACAAATATTACAAATTCAAAATTTCCTAATTATATACAAATCCAAAAATTCCTAATTATATACAAATCCAAAATGTCTTAATCTACTATATACCTACTAAACTAGAACCTAATTACGCCACATGACACACCATCATTAAAACCACCACATGGCACTCCATCATTAAAACCGCCACATATTTTTAAGTTTTTAAAATAAATCTAATTATAAATAAAAGATTATTATCCTAAACCTATCACTCTTTTTTTTCCTAATTTATATAAAAATCAAGCACAAAGATTACAAGTTAATCACAAAAATAACAAATCCAAAATTTCCTTATCATATACAAATCCAAAATTTCTTACTCTACTATATATTTACTAAACTAGAACTTAATTACACCACATGACACTCCCTCGTTAAAACCTCCATATGTCATTTTCTGCTTTTTCAACTTTATTAAATAAATCTAATTGTAAGTAAAAGATTATTATCTTAAACTTATCACTCATTTTTTTCCTAAATTAAATACAAATCAAGCACAAAGATTACAAATCCAAAATTTTCTAACTATATACAAATGCAAAATTTCCTAATCTACTATATATCTACCAAACTAGAACCTAATTACGCCACATGGTACTCCCACATTAAAACCGCCACATGACAATCCCTCATTAAAACCGTCACATGTCATTTTCTGCTTTTTTCAATTTTTTAAAATAAATCTAATTATGAATCAAAGACTATTATCCTAAATCTATCACTCATTTTTTCCTAATTTAAATACAATCAAGCACAAAGATTACAAATCCAAAATTTCATAATTATATACAAATGCAAAATTTCCTAATCTACTATATATCTACTAAACTAGAACCTAATTACGTCACATGTCACTCCTTCACTAAAACTGTCACATGACATTCCATCATTAAAATCGCCACATGACACTCTCTCATTAAAACTGTCACATGTCATTTTCTGCTTTTTTCAATGTTTTAAAATAAATCTAATTATATATCAAAGATTATTAGCCTAAACCTATCACTCATTTTTTCCTAATTTAGAAACAAATCACGCACAAAGATTACAAGTTAATCACATATATTACAAATCCAAAATTTCCTAATTATATACAAATCCAAAATTTTCTAATTATATATAAATCCAAAATTTCCTAATTATAAACAAATTCACAATTTCCTAATTTACTATATATCTACTAAACTAGAACTTAATTACGTCATATAACACTCCCTTATTAAAACCGCCACATGACACTCCCTCATTAAAACCGCCACATGTCATTTTATGCTTTTATCAAATTTTTAAAATAAATCTAATTATGAATCAAAGATTATTATCTTAAACCTATCACTCATTTTTTCCTAATTTAAATACAAATCAAGTACAAAGATTACAAGTTAATTACAAAGATTACAAATCCAAAATTTTCTAATTATATACAAATGCAAAATTTCCTAATTTACTATATATCTACTAAACTAAAACCTAATTACGCCACATGGCACTCCCTCATTAAAACCGCCACATGGCACTCTCTCATTAAAACCGCCATATGTCATTTTCTGCTTTTTTCAATTTTTTAAAATGAATCTAATTATATATAAAAGATTATTAGCCTAAACCTATCACTCATTTTTTCCTAATTTAAATACAAATCACGCACAAAGATTACAAGTTAATCACAAATATTATAAATCCAAAATTTCCTAATTATATACAAATCCAAAATTTCCTAATTATAAACAAATCCACAATTTTCTAATCTATTATATATCTACTAAACTAGAACCTAATTACGTCACATGGCATTCCCTCATTAAAACCGTCCTCCCTCATTAAAACCGTCACATGTCATTTTCTGCTTTTTTCAATTTTTTAATATAAATCTAATTATAAATCAAAGATTATTATCCTAAACCTATCACTCATCTTTCCTAATTGAAATACAAATCAAGCACAAAGATTACAAGCTAATCACAAAGATTACAAATCCAAAATTTCATAATTATATACAAATTCAAAATTTCCTAATCTACTATATATTTACTAAACTAGAACCTAATTACGCCACATGACACTCCCTCATTAAAACCGTCAAATGTCATTTTCTATTTTTTTCAATTTTTTAAAATAAATTTAATTATAAATCAAAGATTATTATTCTAAACTTATCACTCATTTTTTCCTAATTTAAATACAAATCAAGCACAATAATTACAAGTTAATCACAAAGATTAGAAGTCCAAAATTTCCTAATAATATACAAATCCAAAATTTCCTAATTATGTATAAATCTAAAATTTTTTAATTATATGAATGATTGAGATACGAAATTATTGATCCAAAATTAATTTTAATATCAATGATGTCTAGATCTATTTTTTAATATATAAATTAATTTTAATATTTTTTAATATTTTTAATTTAATATATATGACAATATATATAATGTAAAAACTCGTGCTTGGCATGAGAATTACACTAGTTAAGTCTAAATCTAATTGTGAAATATCCATTGATGGTGTATGTATAAACCTAAGCATATGTAATTATCCGGGGGAAATCAGTAGGTTATAAGGCTAAAAGCCAGTGACTGTAAAAAAAGGGGATTCTTCTTTGCACCCGTAATATCATGCCGCGCACCCCAGTTTGGGCGCATCCTGGATGCGCCCAAGCTGGTGATAATTTTTTTTAAAAAAAAAGTTTTAACCTTGGGCGCATCAATGATGCGCCCAAGGTCTGGTACCCGGTTTTGTAAAATCCAAGAAATTAATTTAAAACCGGTTTATTGACAAACCCGATTTACTGACAAACCGGGTTCGCTAAAAAAATTAAAAAAATTCTCCAAAAAAACAATTTGAAAATTTAAAATTTTTTCCAAGAAGTTACCATTGGTAACATCTTGGTCGCAACCACGATGCGTCCAAGAAGTTACCGTTGTACAACGGTAACTTCTTGGGCACATCCAGGATGCGACCAAGATGGTACCATCGATAACTTCTTGGGCGCATCCAGGATGCAACTATTGCTTGGGGTTTATCCATTGTTGGGGTTTATCAATTCAAGATTATGTCTTTGTCAAGGATGAATGCTACACTTAGGCCAGTTGAGCACTTGGATGACGCACTCGGTCTTGATGATTTAGGAGTAAGTATATATTTACTTCAAATATAATTTACTTGTTGTAGTTTATAAGTTTATTTGAAATGTAGTAATTAACAGTAGTTTGTTGTAGTTTTTAAGTTTGATTAAAATATTTATGATAATTTATAATCTAAGATATTTACAGTAGTATGTTGTAGTTTATAAGTTTATTTGAAATGTAGTATTTACAGTAGTGTGTTGTAGTTTAGAACTTTGATTAAAATGTTTATGATTATTTATAATATGAAATATTTACAGTAGTTTTATGTATTTATCATAAATAGGAGGACTCTAGTGATAGCGATTTTTTGCCAGTGGATTATTCTGCTCATTTTACTACGGATAAAGAATGGAGTGATAGAGATAGTATGATCAGTTGGGCTAAGAACGTAGGTTTGGAGTTGCGTATGGTTATTGTAATAAGTAAGTCATGGCCTAACCGAAAGGTCATACTGTCGTGTGAGAAGTCTGGGCCATATAGAGCGGCGAAGAAGAAGGCGGGTGACAGTACCGAGGCAACCCCTAAACGGAAATACAATGCGAGGACAAAGAAGAGTGAGTGTCCGTTTCAGTTGCATGGGGTGATTGTGAAGGGAGATTGGCTGAAATCTGACCATTGGAGATTATCTATCGCTTGTGGATCGCATGACCATGAGCTTGCTAGTAGTTTGATCGGTCATGCATTTGCTGGGAGGCTTTGTAAGGATCAACGAGAGCGTGTGAAAAGTTTGTCAGCCTCCGGAATAAAACCGAAGGCTATTATGAGTCTATTTCTACACGAGGATCCCAAGTGCTTAACATCAAGGAACCAACTCTACAATTACAAGAGTCGGGAGAGGCTAAAATTTAGGGGCAATATGACGGTGCCGCAGTACATGCTGGAATTTCTAGAGGCGAGACGTTATTATACAAGCTATCAGACGCGTCGCAATGAAGAAGGGAGGGAGGTTATGAGTGATATTTTTATTTCTCACCCTGGAGCTAGACATTTGTTGAGTTTGTTCTCCTCTATCGTCATCATGGATACGACCTACAAGACGAACAGGTATGAATATGTTTAATTATCGCTATTATTAAATCTAAAATATGTAATTACATACCTTATTGAATATGTAATTGCATACCTTATTTCGTATAATTCATACATGTACATGTACAGTATGCCTTTGTTGGAGTTTGTTGGATTCACTTGGACCAACCGTACATTTTGTATTGCGATCGTATTCATGTATGATGAGACGATGGAGCACTACACATGGGCGTTGGACCGCCTAAAGATCATTTTCGAGGGACGGGAACCGGCGGCGATCATGTCAGATCGAGAGCTCGGTTTGACGAAATCTGTCGATATAGTCTTTCCCAACACGAAGCATCTATTGTGTAGGGTCCATGTGAACCGCAACGTGGAGGGTTTTGCCATGAAATGGATCCCCAATGTTGACCATTTTAGTGGTAATATTCGTTGGTTGTTAAGGTCGCCGACTGAGGATGTCTATAATGAGCGACTTGAGTACTTGACGGAGAAGTGGAAAAAACTACCCTGGCTGATGGAATACGTGAAGAGGGTATGGCTTAGGGACTACAAGGAGATGCTAGTTTGTGCATGGTGCGACACGGTACTCCATTTCGGCACAAGATCATCAAATAGGTAAATTTACAAGTGATCATCTAAAAACGAAATTGAAATATGCAACTAAGCTTAACTTGAGTTTTTAATTTCAGAGTCGAGAGTCAGCATTCTATGCTGAAGGACGGGATTGAATCGTCGGTTGGAGGCTTGGAGACCCTCGTGCAACAAATCGACAATATGTTTGTTGATCAGATTCGGGAAGTCAGAGGTGATATGGAGCAGAGTGCTTTTAAGGCGCCCACAGAGATCGTAATCGGCCCGCCTGCGGTGAAGACATTTTTCAGGCGCATTCTTTATAAGGTCTCGGAAAAGTGCTTAAGAATGTTATACGTCCAAGTTGTTAGGGCCATGCAAGGAAAAATTCCCGATGAAGAATGTCGTGATGTGTTTTGGAGAGCCACCCTAGGCCTGCCTTGCCCACACATGATCAAAGAATATGTAAAGACCGGTTTCCCGTTGAGGCCAAGTGAAATCCACAATTATTGGAAGCAAATCAAGTGGGAAGGGGTTGGACATGTTGATCCCGCACCTAATGATGGCGCATTGATCTCAGAAGAAGATATCGTCTTAGGTGCCATGTTTGGAGAGTGGAGCAACGACGAATTGCACCCAGAGTTGAAGACCGATTTTGTACGCAGATACAAAATTTTCCATGACTCTAGATCGTGTACCGCAGAAGAGCCCCCGACCGCTTCGACCAAGAAGGGGAGACCTAAAAAGAAGAAGAACGATACAAAGAGGGACCCTAGTTGGTTTGAGCACATGGCGGAAGAAAAAAGGAAGAAGGACGGGGAAAAGAAGAAGAAGGCCGAGGATCGGAAAAATTCCTCAGTGGGATCTAAAGGACGTCCTCCAAGCGGTTAGCATTTTCACATTCGATCATCATTAATCGTTATTTCTTTATAATTTATTCTAACCCTTGAATTTGTAAAGGTAAGCGGCACAGCGGAATCTCGACTGGCAAGGAAAGCACTAGTAGGCCACCTCAGGCCGACACGAGCATTAATTACCTCGACATTGATTGGGGCCGAGATAATATTGATTTGTTTATGTTAGCCTACATTGTAGGAGTACAGAATGTAATTGGCGATGGTCACTGTGGGTACCGTTCGCTTGCTGTACTACAAACGGGTGTCGAAGACCAGTATATGTACGCCCGATTTGAGCTTTCAAAGGAGTTGCAACAACGTCGAGCGTTGTACACCCCGGCCTGTGGTGTAACCCCCATATCGGACCTCATCAGGTCTGTGAATTTTACTAGGGTGTGTACGAGGGATCACTGGATGGAAGTTCCCATTGTTGGCTTGGCATTTGCCACACGATTCCAGGTGGCTCTTGTTGTGCTATCATATTCTGGACCTCACACATGCCTCCCAATGTGGGCTCCCCGCCGTCGTCGCCGCTTCATCCACCGCCGCCAGCGCGGTGTCCTCCGCATCAACCGCCGCCACCCATGCATCAAAATCCATACTGAACTCCATCGCTCTAGGCTCTGTCGCCGCCGCCCCAGTCATCGCCGGTGCCGCCGCCCCAGTCGTCGCCGGCGCCGGCGCCGCCGGAATCTCTACCCTTCGCCGCTTTGGATCACCGCCGGCTTCTTCGATGCTCGTCGCCGCCGCCGTCGTCGAAATCGCCGTCGAAGGAACCGACGCCGCCGCTGGGATCTGGATTTCTTCGCCGACGCCGCCGCTGCCGCCACCGCCGCCGTCGCCTCCACTGCCACTCGCCGGATCTGGAAACTCCATTGAAGAAGGAAGAGGATGAAGGAAGAAGAAGAAGGAAGAGGAAGAAGAGGAGAAAGATGCCGCCGTTGTAACATCTCAGGCCAAGCTACCCCATCCACCAAGCCGCCCAACCACCCAACGGTGCCGGCTCCGGTACTGGTGCCGCCTGGATGTCCAAGGACATGCAGCCCACACACCCAACCCTTCCCCCATTTAAATGGGTAGGTTGTTGTCCACGGGGATCGAACCCGGGACCTTTAGATATAAGGGCATTACTTTGCCACTTATATCACCAATTATGATGCAGCGCAATTGGTGATATAAGTGGCAAAGTAATGCCCTTATATCTAAAGGTCTCGGGTTCGATCCCCGTGGGCAACAACCTACCCATTTAAATGGGGGAAGGGTTGGGTGTGTGGGCTGCATGTCCTTGGACATCCAGGCGGCACCAGTACCGGCGCCGGCACCGTTGGGTGGCTGGGCGGCTTGGTGGCTGGGGTAGCTTGGCCTGAGATGTTACAAAAAAGTACACTTTTATGTGAGTGCTCAAGCCACGGGCCTAGCCCAACATGAGACACTCCATGAGCCGCAGCCCATGTACCCCAACCCATCCTCGGGGGCTACTCCAAATTAAATGGAAGCCATTAGCCAAGAGGTTGTTGGGAGCGCTCGAACACGAGACCTCTCCCCTTTATCCACTCCCCCACAAGGAGTGAATACCAATTGTGCTGCTGTAACACCCCCAAAACTTAACCCTTTTGGAAAGGTATTACCGCCAGTGACCCCAGTGTTCCTTACCGAGATCACCCAAGGCTTTACCATAGAAATACAATTTATGAAATGCGATTGATACACAAAGATCAAGCATTAAATTCCAAAACATAACATTGTCAAGGAAATAAGAGTTACGGGATTACAACCCAATCCCGAATAGGTCAAAACATAGTTTAAACCAAACACAGCGGAAGACTAAGAAAGTACATTACAATCGGAGTTATTGTCCAAAGGATCATAACCTGATTAAAGAAATAATTAAAACATTCAAAAACCACAGCCGACTCCATAGTCCTTCTAATCTTCTGAGCTACTTCTTAACTGATGTGCCGAATCAAACGGATGACACCAGCCAACCATGCAAGAGAAAATATTGGTTGGTTAGTCTAAATGAATAGACTAGCAAGGGTAAAAAGCAGACTGGTTCGAAGCAGTCATATTAGGTTAGACTCATCGCTTCTCGGATAATAACTGATAACGGTAGTCAACCATCATATTCCTACTGGAATAAACAAGAGATATGCACAAGAGAAGATTCTGGAAGACTGAATCTTCACAGAAATCGACTCGAAAGAAGACTCCAACGGAAATGAGTCTTTAAGGAAGTAATGACAAATCTGGAAAGTTACAGAATCATTCAACAATGATTTAAAACTGACTGAGATGCTTCGGTTCACGACCAACCTCATCGCATATAGCGAATCCAGATTGGAAAGAGAACGTACTACATTCAAGTCAAGACGAGTTTTCCTAGCTGCACGGAACTTAGCTACACTACTCGCCCAAGGTGTATTAATTATGTGCGTCAAGGTAGCACTTATCTGATTTATGTTTCAAAAACACACATCACGTTATAGACTTTTACATGTGTACCCCACCAGTGGGACGACACATCTTAGTATACGTTTCGTCGAGAGTGACGTATACCGAAAGGTTTGTGACACCAGCTAAGTGTCCTGTCTCTACACACATGTGAAAGAGACCGATCATGATCATAGAATAGTACCAGATGGGGACGAGCCATCCCGATACCAGATTATAAAGAAACGACTGGACAGAGTCCGAGTAACGTTCCTATCTAACAGTGCTAACTAAACAGTTACAGCACCACAACATTTACAGGATAAATCCACATAAAGACCCGAAAGGCGATCACAGATAATAGCGTTGTTCTAACAGATATACAACCTATTATATGATTTTCAAAACAGTTTATCAAAACCGTTTCCAGACAAACAGAATATTCATTCCAAATTAATTACTTAGATAAACTACTGATAATTAATGTAAATATGGAACGAAAGAGCAAGAGCGAACCGCCACTTGCCTTACTCCGCAGAATAGTCTAAAGACGTCACTGGATTCCGGGCTCGACACGGTATAGTTCCGACAGCACAACAACCTTCGAGTCGACCCATAAAAGGAACCCTAAGTTAGATCCGACATAAACAGTACGAATCTAAACACGGCGAAAGAACACGAAAGGAAAGACGCCACGACGACAACCGACCAAGCCAAAGCCACGAAGGCGTTCTGGGCACTAGTGGCGGTCGCTGTTCTTGGCGGCGGTCGCCGTGACGAACTCAGACGACACAGAATGAGAGAAAACTCACCCCAAAACACGAGCGGTTCGGCCTCCTTCGACTTGCTTTGGCTTCTAACCTCCAAGGCTAACCAAAAGCTTCACAAAGGCACTCAGGAACCACACCAAAGCAACACCGGCGAGACCTTCAAATTCCGGCGAAAACACAACTCCGGCGAGAGGCGAATTTGGCAGCGATTCAGGGTTGTAGATGACCCAAAACCCATGCCCAAGTTCATCTATTTATAGGCAAACCCCAAGGAGTGATCTGCAAACCCTCAGACGTGGCAAACGACGCAACGGCGCGCCTCGAAAGACACCGGCGACCAATGGGCAATGCCCACTGGACAATCACGGCGGTCGCCGTGATTTTGCCTGTGGCGGGCACGCGGCGGTCGCCATAAATGCGGCGGTCGCCGTCGTTAGGCATGTCGCGGCCAGCTAGAAGCTGACACGCTGACATCTCGGGCCCAACCACGGCGGTCGCCGTTTCTGAACGGCAGTCGCCGTTTCCCCCTTTTCCCGCCCATTCGGCTTTGAATGAGCTTGACGATAAACCGGGATAAAAATTATCGTACGCGAACGACAATTAAACTCCAAGGCATGATGTCTGTATATTATTTCACTGAGAAAAATATTACAGATACAGAGCACATTACAGAATGTCTCAAACTACCTGAATTAAATCCGACGTACACCCGGGAAAATTCCATAATTCCCAAAATAACCTTACAAAAATACGGGGTATCACATCTCCTCCCCCTTACAAGAAGTTTCGACCCCGAAACTTAGGTCGAGAATAACTCGGGAAAACGCCTGAGCATATCTGACTCGGTTTCCCACGTCTCCCAAGTAACTTCTTCGGTCCCTGACTTGGACCACAGCACTCGTACCAAAGGTACGATCTTGTTGCGCAAATGCTTCTCCCGACGCTCCAAAATGCGCACGGGCAACTCTTCATAAGTACCATTAGCTTGAATCTCGATGTCCTCGTAACTAAGTACATGAGACTCATCTGGTATATACTTTCTGAGTAAAGACACGTGGAACACATTATGCACCGGGTGAGCCGATGGTGGCAACGCCAAACGGTACGCTAGAGATCTCACTCTATCCAGAATCTCGAATGGTCCCACGTAGCGAGGGTTAAGCTTCCCACGCTTACCAAATCTGAAAACTCCTTTGGATGGCGATACCTTGACAAAAACCTTGTCACCGACCTCGAACTCGACAGTCCTGCGCTTCCGATCTGCGTAGGACTTCTGTCGACTCTGAGCGGTCAACATCCTTTGTCTGATCAAAGCAATGTCTGAAGCCGTCCTTTCGACCAACTCTGGTCCAAGCATAATTTTGTCGGCATTATCGTCCCAACAAATCGGAGATCTGCATCTGCGACCATACAAAGCTTCAAACGGAGCCATCTTGATTGTAGCATGCCAGCTATTGTTGTATGTGAACTCAATCAGACTCAAGCTGTCCTCCCAGCTAGTCGGACGATCGAGCACACAAGCTCTAAGCATATCCTCCAGAGTCTGGATGGTCCTTTCAGACTGGCCATCTGTCTGAGGATGAAACGCTATACTGAATCTCAACTCGGTTCCCATAGCCTTATGAAGCTCCTTCCAGAATCTTGACATGAAACGGCCATCTCGGTCCGATACAATGGTCTTAGGAATGCCATGTAAGCGGACAATCTCCTTCTGGTAAACTTCGGCTAGCTTCTGGGTTTCCCATGTGGTCTTGATGGATATGAAATGAGCACTCTTCGTAAGCCTATCCACAATTACCCAGATAGCATCTCTCTGACTTCGAGTCTTGGGTAGCCCAGTGACGAAGTCCATGGAAATGTCCTCCCATTTCCATTCTGGCACGGGGAGAGGTAGCATCTCACCACCTGGCCTGCGGTGTTCGATCTTGACCTTCTGGCAAGTTAAGCACTTTGCCACAAAGTCTGCTACGTCCCACTTCATGTTTGGCCACCAAAACTTCTTCCTGAGATCTTTGTACATCTTGCTAGAGCCAGGATGCAGAGAGTAAGCAAATGAATGAGCTTCTCTCATCACCAACTGACGAAGACCTTCTGTGTCAGGCACACAGATCCGATCCTGAAACCAAAGTGATCCATCATCCTGAACCACAAAACTGGGAGCTTTCCCATCCATCACTTCACTGCTTAACTTTACCAAGATGATGTCATCGACTTGCTTTTCTTTGATTTGATCCAACAGTGTAGCCTGAATCTCCATCATACTCAGGTACCCTCTACGCTGGTCATACAAGACTTCAATGTCGCATGAGTCTTGGTTTAGCTTGGTCTGAGCAGTAAGTAGAGCAACCACAGTCTCGTGCGTTGTCTTCCGGCTTAGTGCATCAGCTACTACATTAGCCTTGCACGGATGATACAACAACTCCATGTCGTAGTCCTTGAGCAACTCTAGCCAGCGGCGTTGTCTCATATTTAACTCCTTCTGAGTAAATATATACTTGAGACTTTTGTGGTCAGTGAAGACTTGGCATCTTATACCATAGAGGTAATGCCTCCAAATCTTCAGCACAAATACAACCGCTGCTAACTCAAGATCGTGGGTCGGATAGTTTTCTTCGTAAGTCTTGAGTTGTCTAGATGCGTAAGCAATGACTCTGCCCCTTTGCATCAAAACACAACCAAGACCACACTTGGAAGCATCACTATAGACCACATAATCGTCATTCCCCTCTGGGAGTGCTAACACGGGTGCCGAGGTCAACCGTCGCTTCAACTCCTGGAAACTAACCTCGCACTTGTCATTCCAGACAAACTTCTTGTGGACCTTGCGGAGTAGATTGGTCATAGGTAGAGCGATCTTTGAAAATCCTTCTACGAACCTTCTATAATACCCGGCAAGTCCAAGAAAGCTGTGTACCTCCTTCACGCTCTGGGGCTGTGTCCATTTGGCCACCGCTTCAATCTTTTGGGGATCAACCATAACCCCATTTTTATTGATCACGTGGCCTAAGAAAGCCACCTCTTTCATCCAGAATTCACATTTAGACAATTTAGCATAAAGCTGATGTTGTCTAAGGATCGACAAGGAAATCCGTAGATGTTCCTCGTGGACTTCTTCATTCGGAGAATAGATCAAGATGTCGTCGATGAAAACTACCACGAACTTATCCAAGTACTGGTGAAAACATCGGTTCATCAAATCCATAAAGACAGCTGGAGCATTTGTAAGCCCAAAAGGCATCACTACGAACTCGTAATGACCATATCTGGTCCTAAACGCAGTTCTAGGAATGTCCTGCTCACGAATCCTGAGTTGATGATATCCAGATCTTAAGTCGATCTTGGAGAAAACCTTTGCTCCCTGCAATTGGTCCAACAAGTCATCAATCCTAGGCAAAGGATACTTGTTCTTGATCGTCACCTTGTTCAACTCTCGATAGTCGATACAAAGTCGGAACGATCCGTCCTTCTTTTTGACGAATAAAACCGGGGCACCCCACGGCGATGCACTCGGCCTGACATAACCTTTATTAAGAAGATCTTCAAGTTGATTCTTCAATTCTTGCATCTCAGCCGGAGCCATCCGATACGGTGATTTGGAAATCGGCGCCGTACCAGGCTCGAGATCAATTGAAAACTCTACGTCGCGGTTCGGGGGTAATCCAGGAATTTCTTCCGGAAAGACATCCGAAAATTCCCTAACTACAGGAATATCAAGAACCTCAGGTCCATCCCTCTCGGGCGAATCCAAGTAGCAAAGGTACCTGATACATCCTTGTCGTAGTAGCTTAAATGAAGCCATCGCATTGATCAGCTTGCCGTTATCAGCGTCATTTCGACCTTTGAACTTGCACACGAATTGGCCCCCGGATGACACCGTCACCGTTCTTGAACTGAAGTCGATCACCGCCTTGTGACGCGTCAGCCAATCCATACCGAGAATAATGTTGTATGGAGCCATGGCTATGCAGATTAAATCTGCCTCGAATTCCTTACCCTGAATGGTAATCGGAAAGTCGGACAAATGCTTGGTTCCCACCAAACTTTCTCCATTAGGAAGATTAACGACGAAAGGGTCGCACGAATCATTGCACACTAAGTCTAACTTGCTAACACAGCTATCCGAAATAAAGGAATGCGTAGCACCAGAATCAAACAGAATGCACACTGAAGTAGAGTGAAGGTATAGAGTACCTTGAGCAATTGGAGCATTGGGTCCATCTGCCTCACGCATCTCGTACAAGAGTTGGCCCTGACTTCCAGAAACAGCTGGGGCCTTTCCCCTGTTCTGAGCAGTCGTCTGCACTGAAGGGCTAGGAGTCTCGGCAGGCTTAAACCTAGGTCGGTTGCTCTGATGAACTGACCCTTGCTGCGACTCTACTCCCTTCTGCTTCCCCTGCTTGCAGAACTTTTGCAGATGACCATCACGTCCACACCCAAAGCATGGCCTCCTCTCCTTCCGACACTCAGTGCTCTTGTGCCCAGCAGTACCGCAGTTATAACACTGAACTGTACTCCGGGTCTGCCCTGACTGCTGAGTCGATCCCCCTTGCGTCATATTCGTCTTAGCTCGGCCGGACTTGGCGAAGTTAGACGGTGGCGCAGGGCGCTTAAAACCACCTCCTTGGTTCTGATTCTGCATCGACTTCTGTCGGTTGCGCCTCTTGGTCGACTCCTCGAGAGTTACCTCCATCTTATAGGCACAATCCACATACTGCTCCAAGGTAGAGCATGTGTGGTGCACCATTAATGGCTTGATATCCGGGTTCATCCATTCGTGGAAGTACCAGATCTTTTGAGCCTCGCTGGTGATCTCGGCAGTGGCGTACTGTAGAAGATGGTTGAACTTAGATGCCAACTCGGTCACTCTCAGACCATCAGTCTGAGGGTACAAGAACTCTTTATGCTTCTCCTCTCTCATAGCACGAGAGAAAAAGCGATCAACCATCTTGGTCTTGAACATCGATAAAGTCAACACTGGGCTCTCAGCCAAACCAGTGCTCTCCCACCACTCGCTAGCATCCTCCTTCAGCTGAAGAGACGCGATATGGACCTTCTCGACCTCCGTACACTCCACGTTCCTGAACAGCCTCTCCATATGGGAGAACCAATGAGTCACTGCCACTGGCTCCCCTTTCCCGTTATAGCAGTCGGGTCTCATGGAAGTAATGGTCTTAAGAGCGCGACCATAGCTGTCCCTTGCCCTAACGGCAGTCTCCTGAATCACAGGGTTTCTGGGTTCCACAACATCAGGAACCGCTGTGTGAGTAGGCACTTCTTGTGCTTGAGGCGCACTTGGTCTCAACACATCTGCAATTGCCTGCATCACGATCCCACGGATCGCCTCAACAGCTGCAGCGTCAAACAGCGTCGGCGCTTGGGTCTGATCCTGACCTTCACGCCTCTGCTGGACGCGAGACTCAGACTCGTGTTCATCCTGAACACCTCTTCCTGCTGGCCTGGGATTTTGGCTAGTCCCAGCACCGGCTCGAGTCGAATTCCTCGTGCTTCTTGGGTTCACCATCTATTTACCGATCAAATTCCAAGCATTCAATACATTAATATTATGCAATTTACTTATGCAATATACCAACGTAAATAAATTACTCAGAATAGATCAACTTGGTATTTTATAGATGAACCTTCGAATTCTTACACAAGTTACACATAAGTTTATCATTCGAGCGTTAGGACAATGTTGCTCGAAGATATAAGTGTTTCTCAGAGTACTTGCCGCAATACTGAAATGTCTCTCATACGACTGGCTACTCGTGCATGGTCTCTTCGGGCTAGGCTCACCATCGAGCTCTGGCGATGGGTTTCGCACCCTGCTTGACCCTGAAGCACATAGTCCTAGCTCAGTCATGGTAAAGTATGGGTCGTCCATGACTGGTCCTCCTATTCCAGCCCTCCTCTGAGTACTGGCGGTCAACTCATCCCTCTGACGCTGCTGTTATGCGGAGATTACCTCGCTCTGGCGGAGAATCTCCTGCAGCTCGGATTCCGACCTCCATCTCCTTGGAGTAGGGATAGGCTGAGATTCCCTGTCACTTCTCCTAATACCGTACTCGGTATACAGTGCCTCCCAATCAGCTTTTGACATGGGTGCGTACTCTGGCACTGGTGACAATCCTGTACCGGACTCCTGATTCTGCCCTCCAAGGTCCAACTCTGGATCCTCTTCTGGATCATCCTCTATGGGATCCTCATCCTCGGGATCATCCTCGATGGGATCCTCATCCTCGGGATCATCCTCGATGAGATCCTCATCCTCGGAATCATCATCGATCATATCCTCGTCCTCGACAGGATCTACCTCCAGCATCTCCTCTTCCTCGTCTTCGTACTCGATCTCCTCGGGAATTGGTCCCAGCAGAAAGTCGTCTTGGTAAACCCCTTGTTCGTACCTTGATAACTCATCTTCCTGCTCCCATTCCTGTACTTCCTCCACCCTTGGTGGCGGCACAGGTGCAGGTCTAGGGACCATAGCATTCCTGGCTACAAGGACAACTGACTCGGGGAGAACGTGCTTGACGTCTTCGGGTGGGCTACTCGGGCCTCCAACCTCGAAACATCGCTGATGTAACGGAAAATCTAGCCTCGGCTGATCCGACTCGGCGTCTTACGACCCCCTACCAATAGAAAAGCAGACACCCATCCTATCGAACAATAAGGAAGGAATTAGTCTTTCTAGACATAGAAGCAAGCTTACTATATCAGACTATAAAGAAGACACGACTATGAACGGTGTTTTTTTTTTAAAAATTCACTTTGAAAATTCAGAGCCCTCTTTAAAGCATTTCGAAAACGGATAAATGATTTATAAAATCCCAAACCGGTTTTAAAACCTTTGGCTCTGATACCACAACTGTAACACCCCCAAAACTTAACCCTTTTGGAAAGGTATTACCGCCAGTGACCCCAGTGTTTCTTATCGAGATCACCCAAGGCTTTACCATAGAAATACAATTTATGAAATGCGATTGATACACAAAGATCAAGCATTAAATTCCAAAACATAACATTGTCAAGGAAATAAGAGTTACGAGATTACAACCCAATCCCGAATAGGTCAAAACATAGTTTAAACCAAACACAGCGGAAGACTAAGAAAGTATATTACAATCGGAGTTATTGTCCAAAGGATCATAACCTGATTAAAGAAATAATTAAAACATTCAAAAACCACCGCCGACTCCATAGTCCTTCTAATCTTCTGAGCTACTTCTTAACTGATGTGCCGAATCAAACGGATGACACCAGCCAACCATGCAAGGGAAAATATTGGTTGGTTAGTCTAAATGAATAGACTAGCAAGGGTAAAAAGCAGACTGGTTCGAAGCAGTCATATTAGGTTAGACTCATCGCTTCTCGGATAATAACCGATAACGGTAGTCAGCCATCATATTCCTACTGGAATAAACAAGAGATATGCACAAGAGAAGATTCTGGAAGACTGAATCTTCACAGAAATCGACTCGAAAGAAGACTCCAACGGAAATGAGTCTTTAAGGAAGTAATGACAAATCTGGAAAGTTACAGAATCATTCAACAATGATTTAAAACTGACTGAGATGCTTCGGTTCACGACCAACCTCATCGCTTACAGCGAATCTAGATTGGAAAGAGAACGTACTACATTCAAGTCAAGACGAGTTTTCCTAGCTGCACGGAACTTAGCTGCACTACTCGCCCAAGGTGTATTAATTATGTGCGTCAAGGTAGCACTTATCTGATTTATGTTTCAAAAACACACATCACGTTATAGACTTTTACATGTGTACCCCACCAGTGGGACGACACATCTTAGTATACGTTTCGTCGAGAGTGACGTATACCGAAAGGTTTGTGACACCAGCTAAGTGTCCTGTCTCTACACACATGTGAAAGAGACCGATCATGATCATAGAATAGTACCAGATGGGGACGAGCCATCCCGATACCAGATTATAAAGAAACGACTGGACAGAGTCCGAGTAACGTTCCTATCTAACAGTGCTAACTAAACAGTTACAGTACCACAACATTTACAGGATAAATCCACATAAAGGCCCGAAAGGCGATCACAGATAATAGCGTTGTTCTAACAGATATAAACAGTTAATCAAAACCGTTTCCAGACAAACAAAATATTCATTCCAAATTAATTACTCAGATAAACTACTGATAATTAATGTAAATATGGAACGAAAGAGCAAGAGCGAACCGCCACTTGCCTTACTCCGCAGAATAGTCTAAAGACGTCACTGGATTCCGGGCTCGACACGGTATAGTTCCGACAGCACAACAACCTTCGAGTCGACCCATAAAAGGAACCCTAAGTTAGATCCGACATAAACAGTATGAATCTAAACACGGCGAAAGAACATGAAAGGAAAGACGCCACGACGACAACCGACCAAGCCAAAGCCACGAAGGCGTTCTGGGCACTGGCGGCGGTCGCTGTTCTTGGCGGCGGTCGCCGTATTCATCACGGCGGTCGCCGTGAAGAACAAGGCGGTCGCCGTGACGAACTCAGACGACACAGAATGAGAGAAAACTCACCCCAAAACACGAGTGGTTCGGCCTCCTTCGACTTGCTTTGGCTTCTAACCTCCAAGGCTAACCAAAAGCTTCACAAAGGCACTCAGGAACCACACCAAAGCAACACCGGCGAGACCTTCAAATTTCGGCGAAAACACAACTCCGGCGAGAGGCGAATTTGGCGCGATTCGGGGTTGTAGATGACCCAAAACCCATGCCCAAGTTCATCTATTTATAGGCAAACCCCAAGGAGTGATCTGCAAACCCTCAGACGCGGCAAACGACGCAACGGCGCGCCTCGAACGACACCGGCGACCAACGGGCAATGCCCACTGGACAATCACGGCGGTCGCCGTGATTTTGCCTGCGGCGGGCACGCGGCGGTCGCCGTAAATGCGGCGGTCGCCGTCGTTAGGCCTGTCGCGGCCAGCTAGAAGCTGACACGCTGACATCTCGGGCCCAGCCACGGCGGTCGCCGTTTCTGAACGGCGGTCGCCGTTTCCCCATTTTCCCGCCCATTCGGCTTTGAACGAGCTTGACGATAAACCGGGATAAAAATTATCGTACGCGAACGACAATTAAACTCCAAGGCATGATGTCTGTATATTATTTCACTTAGAAAAATATTACAGATACAGAGCACATTACAGAATGTCTCAAACTACCTGAATTAAATCCGATGTACACAACGGGTACCCGGAAAAATTCCATAATTCCCAAAATAACCTTACAAAAATACGGGGTATCATAGCCGTCGCCGATGCCGCCGTCGTCGAGAGAGAGGAAGAAGGAAGACGATGAAGACGGCGGCAATCAGGCGCGCCGAGTAAATATAGGTTTTACCTAGGCGTGTCCGGGATGCGCCCAAGTAAAACCCTAATTTTACCTTAGGCGCATCCGGGATGCGCCCAAGGTCTGATATATTGTTTTTTTTTTATATGCAATTTTTAATTTTTTTATTAATTTCAAAATAATATTAAACCGGTTTAGTTATTTTATTTTTTTAAATAAATCTGAAGCCTGAACCGGTCAATCCTAAACCCGGTAGAAAGTCGGGTCCAGATATTGGGCGCATCCTGGATGCGCCCAATATTAATTTTTTTTCAAAAAAAAAAATTACACTCTCTATTGGGCGTATCCTAGATGCGCCCAAACCTGGGTGCACCGCAAGAAATTGCGGGTGCGAACATTCTACCCGTAAAAAAATGATTATGATTGCAAGGTTTGATTTCTCAACAGCAAAAAGGCGTCTTAAAATTGAAGTGTTTGCTTATAAGTTACAGTGGCAAGTTGAAAGTGGAATCATAACTTGTTCAGTTTCAGCGTTCCCGGCCGTTTGTATCTGCAACAGTTAATGAATTGAAAAAACTTAGCTGTCCAAACCAGATCTTTCTCCATCGCAATTTAAGTTGGCTTCTGCAACAATGTACTATTTATGTATCACACTTATTATTGCCTGCTTCTGCTATCATTTTTCATAATCACTCTACCTCTCTTCTAACTTCTAAAATGTCAATGTAATTAAGATCCCATCAACCTAGCAGATTTTTTCCTTTAAACTAAAACAGTCAGATCACATCACCAGCTGCTTCTCTGTCATCATAGTATTTTTTAGGTGATCATATTTTGTTTTATTTTACTTCTCTCACAACTTGCTGTTTGTTTTGAAAGTGAATTTTATTAAATGAAACTGCCTACAATAAAATAAGGCTCTTATTTTTTAACGTATAGGCAAAATTGTCTTTCAGCGTATAGGGTTCTCACGTTACATGAGGAGAGACTCCACACGTTGCATGAGGAGAGGCTTTCCACGTAACGTGGGAGACGACTCCCCACGTTACGTGGGAACAGACTCCACACGTAACGTAGAGAGTCTCCCCGGCTTTAAAAGCCAAACTTTCTTCTTCTTCCTCCTCCTCTACCCTAAACCGTCGCTCTCCTCTTGAAAAATCTCTCTTCCCACGTTACGTATCTAGTTTGTCTCCTCGTTACGAATCAACAAGATCCGCACGTTACGTAGATCCATATCCTTCAAAGGTTAGTAACATTCCATATCTTGTTAATTTTTATGTTAATTTTTTAATTTTTTTGTTAGTTTTTGTAGATCCATATTGTTTTAGTGTAATTTCGAAATAGTTATTTGCATATGTTAGTTAATTTAATAGATATATTTGTATGAAATGGTAGAAATTTGATAGATTTGTATGAAAGGGTTTATGTTGGATTTGTATGAAAATAGTCAAATGCAAGTGGTAGTTTTGTTGGATTTGTTTAATTAGTGTTAGTTTTGGGGAATTTTGGGGAAAATATGATGATTTTTATGGTTCGCCAGAAACTGGTAATGTCGCCGGAATCTGGAATTCTCGCCGGAATGTCGCCGGAAACTGGTAATGTGTTATACTTGTTAGTGCAGAGACAGCTCTGTGTTGATCATGCACTGTCAATGTGGGGAAGACGCTTGCAGCAAATTCTTCAAGCAACGACCTATTCACTCTACGTTCTGTGGCTTCTTCTTCTTCTTCTGTTCGCACTTCTGACAAGGTCAATTGCCTCCAGAACGGATGCAATGAGCTAGGTTCAATTGGTTCCTGGTTCATCACATTCCGCGCCATGTCATGCACGCAAGGCAAGCCATCTCTGACCCTCATCTGGCATCTGTATATAGTGTTCCACAATGGAGCTTTGCCTTTCTTGTATTCCTCAATCAACCGAGCTAGTGCAATCGCAGAGACCTTGTAGTGCAGCTTGCAGAAAATATGTGTGTTTGTTATCAGCGTAAATCGCTTTTCTATGCTCTCATTCAAGGCCCCCCTTATCTCACTAATATGAGTGCGCAACCGTGCATCATATTGATCGAATACAGTGCAAAGGTTGCCATCATTGCTAGTGAAGAAGCTTTTAAGACTGGAATGAGCCCCTTCAACCCTGTATTACAATCAAGAATCCGAAGTCAGTATGTTGCTGTAAACGTCTAAGTTCAAATAACCAGTTAAATTTAAAAACATAATGCACAAACCTGTTAGTTGTGGTAGTTCCAAGAGTGAACACTGTATCTGTCCATACTGAGACGATTCTTTCCCTGTACGGGTCAAGCCAATTTTTTTGTACGTACTGGAGACATTTTGGATATTTCCTCCAATCTTGCTGAATCTTCTTCAGTGTTGCTTCATACCCTTCTATGGTTGTTTCCTTGAATAGTTTCATGTAATCGTTGGAAAACGTTGTGCCCCTAAACTTGTCCATGGCCTTCTTCCCGAAGTCTTCAATATTCTTCCTCACATGGCGCCTACATAAAAGGAATTTTGCTTCTGGAAACTGCTTCTCTAAGGCGTTCATCAACACCTTCTCTCGATCTGTGACCAAGCATGTGGGTGCTCGTTGGACCTTGACAAACATTTTTGAAAGTTGTTCTATGGCCCACTTGTAACTCTCTTCGTTCTCATGCTCCAGAAACGCCCCGACAATATTGTAGTTTTTCCAAACAGATGTGATGCCGACAATTTCAAGGAAGGGCAAATCGTAACTGCACACATAATGATATGTTATGGCATGCTAATGATTACATGAACAAGTGAAGAATATAATAGATATGTGTGTTACTAACCTGTTAGTTGCGTATGTAGAGTCTAGCAACACAATGTACGGGAATGCCTCAGCAGCGACAACTGGTCCGGGCTTGCGAAGAAGATATATGTGATCTTATTGGTCTCCGTATTGAATCTATGCTCCATGAAGTATCCCTTCTCATTGCACTCATAGAAGAACTGTTGCACCACTGTTCTTCCTTCCATGTCCTTTTTTCGTATCTCATGCATGATGTTGTACACTTGCTTCATCTTGGTCAAGTTTCCTGAGGACGACTTGATTGTAGTAAAAATCTTTTGAGGCTTGCAATGATTAACTGTCATCACCCTAATAATCTCCTTCTCTTTAGCGTTTGGTCGCCCAGCTAATGCATGACCATACAAATTCTATTTTATCACATGATTGTGAGTTCCATGTTGTACACTGATCTTCCATGATCCCTTCGGCCCTTCTTTCAGCCTCAACATGAATGGACACCCACACTTCTTCGACTTTGTGGTGTCCCTCACTTGGTCAGCTTGTTTACGGATATTTTGTCCATGTATATCGCACGGTAACCAAGTCCCCCCAAGGGCTCTATACGCGGAAGGTTTATTCCTCCCTTTTATGATGCAGAACTTGTGACACATAGCAGTCTCCCGCGCCCACATAAATGCTTCTTCTCTGGACTCTTAGATTTGGTCTGTTGTGAAGAACTCTGAATAATCAACAGAGACGAAAACATCATCTTCTGGTGGTATACTAAACTGAGGCTGTGTGTGTAGCAATGGAAAGCAAAATTGTGGGTTAGCAGAAGCCGAATTCTTAGTCTCTTCATGAGATAAAGATGCTTCTGGAGGCGGACAACTATAATCAAACAATCCAAGTGAGAAGGATGGTATATCATCTGGTGTTTTACACTCAGATGGTGTGTTCCATTCCGGCAACGGTTGATGAGGTGTTTCCCAACCAGAAAATGATTTTTGTGGGGTGCTCCAGTCATCGAGGGAAATATTGTTTAACCCCTCGTACAAATAATAGTTCGTCTGCATATACATGGAATCGTCTCATCAAGTAGTGAACTAATTATCAACTGTGAAACCATACGTCCCTTTAAGGAAGCATTCTTAGACATCAATTTAAAGGCACATAAATACTCTCTATATAAATGTGTAATAACCCAGCAGAAACCACATTCTGGTAAAGCGTACGGTTTGTGACAAACCGTGCCCTTTTACAGAAGGCACAGAAACCGCCAGAAACCATAATCTGGTTGTGGTTTCACACGTTACGTGTGGATATGTTGCACACGTTAAGTGTGAAACATGTCTACACTTAACGTGTGAAACCACAATCTGGCACATGTTCCACACGTTACGTGTGGACATGTTTCACACGTTACATGTGGACATGCATAGGGCATAACGTGTGAAACTGTTCTTCAATGTAACGTGGATCTTGCTTTCTTACACATGTATCCCTCAAAATCTAGCATGTAAAACTTTGGGTAAGCTTCTTCTTTCAGTTTCTATTGATTTAGTAACCCTAATTTTTTATATTAATGGATTCATGGTATTTGTAGGAAACCAAACACTACAACAAATAATGGCATCTTCATCCAAATCATCAACAAACGCAGATAGGCTATACTATTGTAATTTGAAAGCCGTTGTCCGAACTTGAGATTTGCAGTGGAACTACGGAAGGAGGTATTGGGGATGCCCAGAAGTGGGGTGTCGTTTCAGGGAGTGAATTGATCCAATGTACGAAGACAGGGCACACACGGTTATTCGACAACAATGGCAGGAAAAACAAGATCTTGTTAAGGAAAATCAAGATCTTGTTAAAGATCTTGATAACATTCGTAGGTATAACTTCAATCTACTAAATGATATACATCGTAGGTGATTAATGTCATATCTTTTGTGTAATGTTGTTTATGTACTATCATCAACCTTTGTAGGGAGCAAGCAAATTTAGCAAACCAGAGATATCATATGAAGCAAACGTTTACCAGAGACTACTCTAATTTCTTCAAACGCTAAAGCAGTGTCAATAATTTTTTCTAAGTTTATGATCAATTTGTATTATTTTCTGTATTGTGTGCTAAATGTGGTTGTAGTAAACCAGCATAATGAACAATTTGGTATGTCTTCTAGGTTGATGATCATTTTGTATTGTTATTATAAAGATTAATACAAGTTGGGCTACACAATAGGGGGTAACCCTTCCCTAATGCCTATTCATACACAACATTAAAACACAAATAAATACTACAACTATTACATGTCATAAACCATAAACCATAAACCTTAAACATACGCTATCTTTAGGTTGAATGGGGGTGGCTCGATCGATAACTTTACATTGGAAGGGCAGAATGGTTATAGCAATGTAAATGAGTCAATACGATCGTAACTTCAATCTTATTGTAAAACTCAATACTAAGCGAAGAAGACCGAATTACTTCGTATAATGTTACTTAATAAAAAAAAACAGGTCTACTTAACGTGAGGAGAGTGGTAGATCCTCTTCATGTAACAACTCCACACGTTACGTGAGGTAAAAATAGGGTCACACGTTACGTGTGGATCATAACCACACGTAACCCACGTAACATGTGACCCTATTTTTACCTCACGTAACGTGGTGAGTCATGTCACACGTTACGTGAGGACCCTATTCGCTGAAAGACAATTTTGCCTATGTGTTGAAAAGTAAACGTGTAAAATAATGAAATCCCTAAAAGTTAAAGCTCAAGTGCCTCAGGTTTCAAAACAAAAGCTCTAATTCATGAGTGAAAGCTATAGCTATAAAACTGTGCCGGCAATTGCATTTATTTTTTAGTACTCTTAGGAACTGAAATAAATTGATCCCCACCAAGATTTTACTGTGAAGTTGCTTATACATTTATGCAGTTCACAGCATTCATATATACATAGATTTACTCCTTGGGTAATCCAAGAAGAAGATGCAACACTTAAATGCTCATCTGCAGAAGCTTAATACCAGCAAAGGCAACAAATTACCAGCCATTGCAGACTTGCAGTATAACAAATGATAAAACTAAGAGAAAGGTGTTGAAAACAAGATTGGGCTTTTTGAACAAGAGCCCAATCAAGCATCAAACTTCTCCACAGGATTTAGAGGTCATTTTCAGGAGAAATGGGCCACATATGTTTTTTTGGGTTCTTGTTTTTTTACAGCCGTCCCAATCAGGTCCCTTCAAATCATTGCTACCAGGAAAGCTACTTTCCCAAGAAAGCCAGCAAGAAATTACAAATATTTGTCATATATGCTCATATCGTATGGCAAATTGGCAGCCTACTTTTCCTCTTCCTTTTTATGGGCTCTGTTCTTGTCACAACTATGAACTATCCAGTTGCAAACATGAAAATGGATCTGCAAGCAGAAGCATGAATAAATTTGAGCATGTTAGAGGTGTGAAATGATGCAAATAAAAGCAGTGTAGAGCCAGAAACACAGTCAAAAGGAGATTAAAGAGGACACAAACTTCTCTGTAGGCTGTATCAAACACAACATATGGGTTCTTGTGTTGGGTCACCACCGTATCTGATCACACCACTGTTTTCATCTTATTATTTGTGGCTTCACATTCATGTGTTCAACTATTGGATTTGATGTATCACCATCCTACACAATTCCCTATATGTATATAGAAACAAGTTTGTATCATAAATCCTCAAAATCAATCTACTGCTACTTGCTTTTACATCTACTGTTTAATGATTCAACCATGCCAGATGATAATTTTAACTCCTTTCCATTACTAATGTTGTGAATAATAAAATAATAAAGAGTTAGCATGTTGGCCTTGAAATTAGGTGAGCTAATTGTGGGTTAGGTGTTTTCTAGATCTACGTTTCATTATTAAATCTGCTCTAGTTGAGTGTGTGTGATTTTCAGATGGCTCTCAAAAGAATACTACAATTAATAAGCTTTTATTATTTCTTGGACCTTGCTTTACGGTAAGCAATTAATATGTGAAATTTAAGGGCGAACACCCATTTGGCCATTTCCACGGATTTTGCTCCTCTCAAATTTCAGAAAATTAACATAGTACTATATCCGACTTTTAATTATGTTTATATTATTTGGCTTTCTACAAGTAATTTATCCATGGAGTTTCTAAAAATAGTTGATCCACTTTCAAGGTATCTCAAGCTCATCACAAATCTCATTATGACTCTAGAAAATCCATTCTTTTAGTCCGTAAATTACAAAATAGTCATTCTTCATGTAGTGACAACATATATAGTCATTCTTGAAAACATAAAACACATCATTTTACAATTACCAAATAAGTGTGAAAATCGTCTTAATAAGTGTGTAAATTAAAAAAAAGACAAGTATTGTGGAACAGATCCGTTAATCTTTGATTGTCCTTCTAATCTCTTAATTTTGTTAAACTTTATTTATCTTTTTACATATTTTGTACAAATTCTGCAAAATTTACCCTTGTATACAATAACTCTAAAATTTGTTTTTTAGTTCCCTTACCCCAATTTTTTCAATGTACAACCTCACAAAATCAATTTCAATGTTGTAGTATTGATTACTTAATTATTGGTATTAGATTCAATTAAATGAAGGTATTTTAAACCATAAATATTTTTCTTAATATATGTGTAAAAAATGCTAAAAATACAATTAAACATTAACGAGTGAGCATTAAAGATAAATCATGGGGGATGAGGTACTTCTATTTCCCTGATTTCCAATTAACCCATCTCTATTTGGCGCACAAACGCATTGATTTTCTTGCTGAGGTGATGATATAAATAGGAAAAATAACTTTAAATAATATCAACTATCGTCTATGAACCAAAATTAATACGAACTTTAAAAATTGTAAAAACATACCCGAACTATGTTAATATTAACCCAAAATGGTATGGTCCATTTTTTCGGTGAAATCTCCGACGGAGATGCTGATGTGGCACCGGAAAATGAGTTGACAAAAAAATTTCACACATTAACTCATTTATATAATCAAAAATGAAAAATAAAAAATAAAAATAAAAATTGAACTACTTCAGCAATTTGCATCTACTGAATCACGAACCAAAAACACAGTCCCTCGAAGAGGGCTCGAAGTGGGCGCTCGAAGAGGAAGGTCCGAAAGTCAATCTCTGTCATCGTTGTAAAACTGATTGCTAAAAATTTAGATTTGTACTTTAGTAGATGCAAATTGCTGAAGAAATTCATTCTTTTGATTTTTTTTCCCTTCCTTTTTTCATTTTTTATTATATAAATGAGCTGATGTGTGGAAAAAAAATTAATCAACTCATGTTTTTTGGTGTCACATCAACATTTTTGCTGGAGATACAACAACAACATTTTCGCTGGAGATTTCACCGGAAAAATGGATTATACCGTTTTGGGTTAGTATTGACATAGTTCATGTACATTTTTACAATTTTTAAAGTTCATATTATTTTTTGTTCAAATGCTATATTTGATATTATTTAGAGTTATTTTTCCATATAAATATAGTACTC
Source organism: Rheum nobile (assembly GCA_027886185.1). Classification (NCBI taxonomy): domain Eukaryota; kingdom Viridiplantae; phylum Streptophyta; class Magnoliopsida; order Caryophyllales; family Polygonaceae; genus Rheum; species Rheum nobile. Next base: position 1,086,840 of record WOAB01000580.1, on the reverse strand, counting down.
CGCTTGGCTACCGCAACTGGTGTTATTCGTGATTTGGATGGCTCTTGGGTTTGCGGCTTTGTTCATAATATCGGTTCTTGTACTGCTCCTGCTGCTGAGTTGTGGGGTCTGCTTCAAAGCTTGAAACTTGCCTGGGATCGTGGTTTCCGACAAGTGATTTTCGAGACTGATTCTCAGCTCGCGGTCACTCTCCTTCACCGACATCTCGATCGTTGTCACCCCCTGTGTAGCCTGGTTTCAAAAATGTCAAGGATTTTGTAGAAGGAATTGGCTTGTCCAAGTCCGTCACATCTATCGAGAGGCGAATTCTGTCGCTGACCACCTTGCTAGTTTAGCTTTTTCTTTTCCACTAGGCTGTCATTTTTTATCTAATGCTCCTAGCAATGTCGCTTCTCTTGTCTTGAACGATGTTCGGGGATGGGCTACTCCCCGTCTTTTGTCTTAAGTAGCTCTTCTTTTAATAAAAGTTTGAAGGGTGTCGCCTCTTCTTCGACCAAAAAAAAATTAATCATCCAATCACCGAGCCAATGAAATAAAGTGTTGATTCTTTAAAAGAGAAAAATAGCTTTTGGAGAAGAAAAAGCCTGCAGATTGTTGGGTGTTCTTTTTCGGGATTTTATGGGGCCTAGGGGGCTAAAAGAGTCTATATTTACTGATTAGTTTTGTGTGTTTGGTCGAAAGATTATTACTGATATAATTAGTTAGGGTTAATTTGCCAACTGGAAATCGTATCTTTCTGTGGGTCGCCTTAATAGTGTACGTGATGCTATCAATCGTTGACAAATTTGTATCAACAAAATCCTGTTTATCAATGTGTACGGTGGAGACTTTACCTTGGCTAGATCCGAGTATAATATAGCCTAGCTTTTTCTATTTCTTTGCAAAATCTCATTTATAGGTTAATCTTTTTAAATAATTTTTAAAATATATTCATAAAGTTTTCATAAACCTCTACTCAAACATCACCACATTAAATAAGGCTTTCTATATATTTAGATTTTTTTGTTAGATTTTAATTTCCTTGCATTCTTTGGTACTTGGGTTACTTAATTTCCTCACTTTTACCTTCTAGTTTTACCCTTTGTTTACATCTTATGCTTTTTTTGGTTGAGGATATATTTCTTACTATATATTGAAAAATATGCAAGTGCTCTTGTCTTACTTTAGGGTACGTTATTCAAGTTTTTTTTTTTTACATGCGTTAATCAATTTCTGACATAGAATAGCTATTATGAAATTAATTGTCATTTGATTTAGTCTTTGCAGTTAGCATTGTTCAGATTATGTCCTAGTTTGTAGGGATTCTAGTAGTGTTTGTTAGTTGTTTTCAATTGGCATGTAGGCCCTGTTTGCAAGCCACTACTTAAGAGTAGTTGGTTCCCTTTGTAAGCTATTTAATAGCATCGTTCAGAACAATGGAAGTAAGTCAGTTTGCCAGAATTTTCTTTGATTGTTAACATCTGGTATCAGAGCCAGGAGACTTCACAGAAAAGAGAGATTGAGAGATCGAGTGTTTGAGAGAAAACACCAGAGAGTGTTTGAGAGAAACACAAGAGAGTCACAAAACAGAGTGTCTGTAAGCATGAGATATGAGGAAAGAAATGGCGGTTTCTCCCAACCTTCAATTCCCAAATTCGATGGGGATTACGATTACTGGAGTATGGTTATGGAAAACCTCCTCCGATCCAAGGAGTACTAGACTGTGGTGGAGACGGGCTATACTCTGCCCAGGGAAGGAGAAACCTTGACTGATGCCCAGCGAAAGACACTGGAGGAGATGAAACTCAAGGATCTGAAAGCAAAGAATTATTTGTTCCAATCTTTGGACAAATCAATTCTAAAGACCATCACGAAGAAGGAGACACCAAAGCAATTGTGGGACTCCATGAAGATGAAATACTAGGGGAATGCTCGAGTCCAGAGAGCCCAGCTCAACCGCCTTCGCAGGGAGTTTGAAATCCTGGCCATGAAACAAGGTGAATCGATCAACGATTACTTTGGCAGGGTGATGGCGATTGCTAATGATATGCGGAATTGTGGAGAGGATATGACCGATATCAAAATTGTCGAGAGGATTCTGCGGACTCTGACAGAGAAATGGAACTATATTGTGTGTTCCATCGAGTAGGCCAAGGATGTTGATGAGCTTTCAGTTGATGCACTGCAGAGCTCGCTCTTGGTTCATGAACAGAAGTTCAAGAAAGAGAATGATGAAGAACACGCATTAGCAGTGTCTTATAATGAAGGCAGTAGCAGTCGAGGCCGAGGAAGAAGTTCATTCAGAGGAGGAAGATGACGTGGCAGGGTCCGTCAGAATTACAACAAGGCGACCATAGAATGCTATAAGTGTCATCAACTAGGACACTTCCAGTATGAGTGTCCCAAACTGGAAAAGCAAGTCAACTATGTTGAGATGAATGAAGATGATGAGATGCTTCTTATGGCATATGTTGAAGCATCTGAAGCAAGAGGACAAGACGTGTGGTTCTTAGACAGTGGATGTAGCAATCACATGTGTGGAGATGATTCTCTCTTTTGTGCCATGGAGAAAGGGTTCAAAAGAGATGTCAGCTTAGGAAACCACATGAAGATGAAGGTGGTTGGCAAAGGCAGTGTCAGACTTAACTTTGGAGGGGTAAGTCATGTTGTTCAAGAAGTGTTCTATGTTCCTGAGCTAAAGAACAATTTGCTTAGTATTGGACTACTGCAAGAAAGAGGTCTGGCCTTTTTGATCAAGAATAATGAGTGCAGAATATATCATCCTTTGAAAGGCCTCATTTTTTAAAGCAAAATGACAGTCAACAGGATGTTCATCTTGCTCTCAAATGCCTCTTCAGCCAATAAGGAGACGAAGGAACAGTGCTTCCAAACTGATATCCAAGAAGTTGCACATCTCTAGCACTGTAGGTATGGACATCTGAGCTATACTGGCCTTCAAACTTTACACAACAACAACATGGTAAAGGGCTTACCAAGTCTTGGAGAGTTCACAACTATGTGCACTGAGTGTTTGAAAGGCAAACAACACAGGGAGATCATACCAAAGAAGGCTATGTGGAGAGCTGCAGAACGTCTGGAACTCATACATGCTAACATATGTGGTCCCATCTCTCCAATGTCAAATGCTCAAAAGAGGTACTTCATATGCTTCATTGATGATTTTAGTTGGAAGGCCTGGGTGTATTTTATTGCTTATAAAAGTGATGCATTCACTATATTCAAGCAATTTAAAAGTCGTGTTGAAAAGGAGTCTGGATTATCTGTGAAATGTTTGAGAACAGACCGTGGAGGTGAATTTACATCAAATGAGTTCACTGCTTATTGTAGAGAAAATGGCCTCAAAAGGCATCTCACCACAACTTACACGCCACAGCAAAACGGAGTTACAGAGAGGAAAAATAGAACCGTCATGAACATGGCCAGAAGTCTGCTTGTTGAGAAGGAGGTGCCTAGAAATTTCTGGCCTGAGGCAGTGAACTGGGCATTCTATGTACTTAACAGATGTCCTACATCGACAGTGAAAGGAATCACTGTAATACCCCTCATTTTTTTAGTAAGGGTATTTGGGTAATTTTCCAACCCTCGTTGGGAAAGCAAGACTCGTTTGGCGAAGTTCGGAATTTTTTGTAACGTGTTTGATCTCTGTAGTAATTCCCTGAGCCTTGGAATATTCATTAGACGTATTTTCGGGGCTTAGAAAATTTGTTCGGGTACAAATATATATAATCCGGGGTTCAAACCCACGCCAAACCTTTTCCTGGGCAAACAGACGCGAAAAGGGCAATTCCGCGACCGCGAAAAAATGGCTCTCTGAAGAGTTGGGCACAAGAATATTCCGCGACCGCGGAAAAAGTTCCACGACCGCGGAAAACTGCAACACGCCAACGTCGCGTCGTCTGCAGAGTCTCGTCGTCCGTGCCGCCGTTGATCGTCTGACTCTCCGTTGATCTGGCCGGTGAGGACTCCTCTCCTTGGCTATAAATAGAGGCGAGCTTGGAGGATCTCTGGGCACCCAAATCTGATATCTCTCTCTCATTTTTCTTGCTCACCGGAATTCGTGTGGAGTCGTCGGAGTTCTCGCCGGAGGTGGTGGTAGCCGTGGAGTGGTGCTTTGGAGGCACAAGGTGGACCGGAGTGGAAGCCCCCTCGTCTCGAGCCCCGCCGTGTCGTCACCGGTGAGTTTTCTTCGTTTAGGGTCGCCGGAGTTCATGGCCGCGATCGCGGACATGAACTGCCGTGACCGCGGCAGTGACAAGGTCGGCCGCGTCCGCGGCCGCTGTCTTTGACACTCGCGGACGCTGTCCTCGACGCCCGCGACCGCGGAATCCCAGCCGTGACCGCGGATTGCCTTGGCAATCACGATCGTGGCCTTGGACGATCCGGTCTCGGGCGGGACTTTCGTTCTTTCGATTTCGTTCGTTCTTCCTTAGATTTGTATCATTTTATTGTCGAGTCTAACCTAGGGTCTCGTTGTGGGTCGTTGTCATAGGAATCTGTAATCCGATTTCCGTTCCCGTTTCGGACCCAGAAACCCGTCGTCGCTCAATCGTTCGTCTAAGGCAAGTGGTGGTTCGCTCTTGCTTAATCATTCCATGTTCCATTAATTATCAATTGCTTTTTAGTTGTTAATTAAATCGGAGTGAACTGTTGTTTTCGTTTGGGGACTGATTTTATAAATAACGTGATTAAAATATGATATTATAGTAGGTTGTATATATTGCTAGAAACAATGCTATTATACTTGTTAATGACCGTAATGGTTTTGTTGTGGATTTAAATGTAAACTTTAATGCTAGATTAGCACGAGTATTCGTAGGAACGTTAATTCCTTATGAGGATTAATCGTTTCTTTATAACTCAGTATTAGTGAACCCAGTCTCTAAATGCTTTCTAGATCATAAACTTTCGTAGTCACTCGAGATCATAAACTTTCATAGTCATTCGAGACCATAAACTTTCGTAGTCATTCGAGACCATAAACTTTCTTAGTTACTCGAGATCGTAAACTTTCGTAGTCACTCGAGATCGTAAACCTTCGTAGTGACTCGATATCGTAAACTTTCGTAGTTACTCGAGATCATATTAAAAAGCTTTAACATGAAGATCCATTTTGAAATTTAGATAAGATAAGTTCGGGTAGGCACATAATTAATGAACCCTCGGGCGAGAAGTATAACTTGGAAACTCGCCTAGACTTCGGTTAGAGTAAGTTATCTTTCCAATCTGAATTCGCATTGTGCGGTGAGGTTGGTCGTGGACCCAAATGATCAAGTCGTTTTTAAACGCTTGTATGAAACTATAACGTTCCCAAACAATTGTCATACCATCCCTTAAGACTCAATTCCTTGGAGTCTTCTCTTCAGTGCATATCTAAATACTAAATCATTCCGTAAAAGTTCCGGGTTATATATCGTTCATTCGGTTATTATTCGAGGGACAATGATAGTAAACGGTTGCGATCACTAGAACCATTCTGTTTTCACCCTTGCATAGTCTTTCATTAGACTAACCAACCGAGTTTTATTTCTTGCATGGTTGGCTGGTGTCATCCGTCCTATACGGCACATCAGTGGTTGGTTCCCGAAGTCAAAGTAACCAGTCGAAGAAGAAGAGGCCTGCAGACGAAGATTGAAGTGTCAGTGTTTTAAGTTGTTAAGTATTACTTTAATATGTCTTTATAACCTAGCTATGTTATAGGTTGATTCTTAAAAGTCTTCCGCTGTGTAATTTATAAGTCTTTCGCTGAAATTTTACTCTGTTGTAAAAACGCTACTCTCGTTTTATGAGGGATCTTTTAATAAAAGGGCTGAGTTTCATACACAAATGTCTTCCGCTGTTTAATCTTTCTTTTAAAATATGTACGCATTTAAGTTTAATTGTTCTGATTAAAGCCTAGGGTGGCTTTGGACGGTAATGTCTGAGGTCACTGGCGTGTGACACTATCGGTATAAATCGGGGGTGTTACAATTATGATATCAGAGCAATGGTTTTTAAAATTCTTGGCCTATTGTTAGGTTTGAGAATTTTCGATTTTTTTTTATTATTTCCAACCTGTTTTCCATTAAGAAGGAGTTTCAAGAATCTAAATGTTAACTTTAAAAGTTTTAATTACCTCTTGAAATTTAATTTAAAATAATGATTTAACTATTTGGGCTTCAAAAGTTATTTATAGTTGGTTTTAAATGGCGTGTATAAGCAACCAAACGGTACTTTATGATTTTAACTTTAAAAGTGTGATTTTTGTCTTAGTAAGAGTTTTGCGAAAATCGTATCACTAGTTTGCGAAACTAATTTTTCTTAAATAATTATTTTATTAAGGTTATCATATAGAGTTTAAAGGTATAAAGTTTGAAAGTATAAGGTTTATTAATAAGTGGTTTTCAAACTTCTGCAAGCTTCGAGTATTACTTATTCCTAGATCCATTCTTAGGAATCTATCTTTGTTCTTGGAGTAATGTCACAACGGTATGACATTAATTACTCCATTCGTTGAGCGGACGAGCGTTATCTCGTAATCTGAGTTTTCCAAAATTTCTTAGGGTGTAGGAACAAATGTGTGTGGTTAATGCTCTATGAGATTTAAGAACTAAATCTCATACGTGTACCCTGAACATTTGCTCTGGTAAAAGTATGTAGGGATGGACTAAGGCGAAGTCCAGAATACCTAGTTGTGAGGTCATGCTGTAGGCATTGATGTGGATAGATTATTGAGAAGGGAATGAATGTATAAGAAGGATAGTTCATAGGGAACTCGTTTCCTCTATTATGACCTTGGGTAAGACTTTAGAGTCCAGAGCTATGGTTATGAGATTTATAAGTGGGTACGACCAATGTAGGACCAATGGTTAAAGCTTTTTGAAAAGCTGAGTGTACAAAGTCATAGGTATTATTTTGGAAGATCTATTTGAAGTTTTGTTTTGAGGCCCATCAGGAAATGATGTGATTAAGTCTTGAAGAGATAGTAAGTATCCGTAATGCAAAAGGGGTTGCTTTAATTGGGATAGTAGATTGTGTGAGGAGTATAAGGATCTTAAGTTAGAGATAAGTTATCTGAGTCAGTTAAACAAACCTTTGGGATGTGAGTCAGGAAAAGGGCGGCTGAGCCAAATCTAAGTGGACCAAATGATTGAAATTGGTAGGTTGTACGATCAGGGAATAAGGAGTTATGATACTTGTAAGGTTGTAAGGTTTGATATTTGGATTTTATGTGAGTTTGTCAGTTAGAAGGCTTATGGTGCAATTCTTTGGAGAAGACTAAGTTGTGAAGTTATTGTGTTAGAAGGAGGCCACTTAAATGGAAAGATTACAGTTTAAGGATAGGTTATGTTGATGATTCCGATAAATTAAAAGGATTTAGTGGAGAGAATTGTCATATGTGCGTTTAAGGAGTAAAGTAACGAATGTTACCCGTATATAGACATTGAAGTATTTAGGACGTGAAGTGATTAATTGTGATGGCAAATTGGCAAGGCATCGTTCATCAATATGGTATTTTTGAGTAAATAGAATTGAGGAACCTTAAAGGCTTAAGTTAGAAATTGAATAATGGAATATGTTAGGGTAATCTTGGATAAATGGTAAATATCCGTAAAGCAAAAGGGTGCTCGATTTGGGATAATAAATCATATGAGGACGACTGGTCACTTAAGGATTTTTGGGTGAATAGCAAACTCGACCGGTAAGAGTTGTTGCGGTTTGGAGGTCAATAATGTGGTATGAAGTAAGTATGTATATGATATCAAGTGGACTTGAGGAAAATGTGACCCACGTTTATTAAGGTGATCGTATGACACGTTTGGGTAAGACGATAGTATAATCCTATGGAGAGGATTAGTAAATCATGTTGAGGTAATCAGACATAGGCTGTGGTGTGAGTAATTATGGGATCACATGAGTGAAGATTTTGAGTTAAAGATATGGCACAAGGGCCAAATGTGAGTAAGGTAACCAATGTAATAGGTGAGTCGTGTATGTAAGGAGTAAGGTCTATATGACAAGAGAGGTACTAAGTTGAGTTATAGTTGAATTCTACGTATGTACTCAAGGATCGGATTGTCGAAAGGAAGTTAGTAGAAAGATGTTGTACTCTTCTATGTAAGGACATTAAGGCCTTTAGGAGGAAAAGGGCATAACATCAAGGATATATTGGAGATTATAATGGATACTCTGAGCGAGACAATGGTAATCTTATGAATGATCACATCTGTTCTAGCAAGAGTAAGGAATGTAGGCAGTATGTTGTAAGTGGAATCATGATCGAGTAAATAGTTCGATTTTTGGTGGTACAGGTTTCGGAAACCAAATTTATTCAAGGATATCGACTTAAGGAAGATAAGGTACATACTTTAGGAGAAGTTTAGAGAAAGGTGAAAGAGAAATATGTATAATCTCATGCTTAAGGTATAGCAAGTCGGTTGCAATGATTTTGGAGGATACTATCATAAGATAATTATGACTTTGAGGATGTAGTTACGAGTTGCTACAGGTGTAACGTATGGAAATAGGATATGCAAGGTAATGGTATAATTAAGGAAACAGGTCGTCTTCCAGGAACAAGTACATGAATGAAGTAATTAAGGATATTTCAGATAGTAAGATTATGGTAAAACCGGTCCCTTTAGTTAAGTGATGCTAGTTTCGGGGTCGAAACTTCTTTTAAGGAGGTAGTGATGTAATACCCCTCATTTTTTTAGTAAGGGTATTTGGGTAATTTTCCAACCCTCGTTGGGAAAGCAAGACTCGTTTGGCGAAGTTCGGAATTTTCTGTAACGTGTTTGATCTCTGTAGTAATTCCCTGAGCCTTGGAATATTCATTAGACGTATTTTCGGGGCTTAGAAAATTTGATCGGGTACAAATATATATAATCCGGGGTTCAAACCCACGCCAAACCTTTTCCCGGGCAAACAGACGCTGACGGGCTAAAAGTGCACAAGCAAATGTCGCTGAATAGCCAAATCAAAGTAAATATCCTAACGGACCTACTAAACAGATGTATAGTAAGCAAGTAAGGGTCGAACCCACAGGGAAGATCGAATGAAGTATGCAGTCGTGATTGACAAGTAACAAGCAAGGGGGGTTTAGTTATCACGAGAAAGCAAAGTAAGCAAAGCAAACAAGTTTGGTTGAATTGAGAAAATATAATGGGGAAAGTAGTCCTACTAGAGCGAGATCCACAATACAGAGATATAATTTGATCACAGAAATCTATTTAATCCAAGTTCTTTTACTATCCTTATAGTTGTTCCCACCCTGATCTTAAGTACTATCGATTCTCACAATTGTCGATAGACTTATCACTATGTCACTGGTAAAGTACCTCCGATTCTCACAGTTGTCGGTATACTTTACCACTAACGCAGCAATAGCAATGCACACAAGGATATAGGATACATGCAAATAGAAGGACACCCTACTATTTAACATGCAAATAATTCTCACTCATGATTGTACGCTCGGGACCCCTATACGCACAATCGTGTATGCCACTAGATATGCACTCGAAACCCCTATATGCAATCCTAGCAATTGATAAAAAGTATTCAACCTAGTTGATCAGGCTATGAAGAACAACAAGAAATCAATATTCAATATAACCAAGAGAATCAAACCAACACTTATAAGGATAAGAACAAGGAATAGAAATCTCACAAACACATCAACTGTATTGCTTCAAACGTCTAGTAGAAAAAAGGGAAGTTAGTTCTCCATTCAAACGAGAATGAAAACTAAGGGAAAATTAACGTCTTAAATAAAGTAGTAACGAGTGTCTCCCTCTTAACCTAGAAAGAGGACTTAAATAGTCTTAAGAAAACTAGGTTAAACTAATGTCAACAATAAAGGAAACATAATAATAAAATAATAAAGTCTGAACGAAATAAAAGGAAATAAATGTCTCTGGGCGCGCGGCATTTAACAAGGCCACCGCGGGGCGTCAGGCTTTCCACCGCGGGGCGGTGGCTTCCTCTGGCGCGGGGCTTCAGTCTTCTCTGGGAGTCACCGCCGGGCCGCGGTGATTCTGGCGCGGGGCGGTGAACTCGCTCACTCTCTTCTCCAGCTCCTCTTCTCTTCTTCTGCTGCTCTTCATTACTACCAAGTGTTGGTAGTCTTCTCCAAGTATGCTCCAACAGCTCCATCTCCATGTCTCCATCTAAGCTGCAAATCCTGGGATATCTTCACTTCTCTCCATAACTTCAGGGATCCAAAACTCAAAGAAAAACTACCTCGGGTTGCCTCCTGGACAACGCCTTGGTTAACGTCGTTGGCTCGACGTACTGCAGATCAACCACCACTTGGAATAGGATCCCCTCAGAATCCTCTTACTCGTCTCTTCCTGTCGAGACTTCCCATGGAAAGGTTGAGATCTTAGACCATGTTCCCTTTTTGCCATCGACTCCATGCTTACCTCCTTTGGAGTATCTCCCCCATACTTAGAGCGATGTGGGGGGCGATATGGCTCAATCTGAATATGCTGCACGTCACTGGATAAAGGCTTACAGCCTTGTATGGTTAGTGCAGGGGGGCAAGCCCAAAGTAGAGGGAATGGAATCTCCTATATCATCCAGTAAGACATCACCAACATGCAACTCATGCAACTTAATAGGTCCAGCAATAGTAGAACACTCAACTACGGTCTCTACTGCACCAGTTTTAACATTTTCATGCACATGATTATCAATATCGCTAATGCAGTAAGGAGCAGGCAATTCAATGGAGTTGGCCTTATGAATATTGTGTTCAAAAATTATTCCATCAAATTCCATAGTTAAAGTTCCACTATCTACATCAATATTTGTCATGGATGTTTTCATAAAAGGTCGCCCTAGCATAACTGGAGCCACCTGCTCATCATAGTCCATATCCATAACAAAGAAATCAGCAGGAAAAATCAAAGAACCTATCCTGACAAGAACATCCTCCACAATACCCTTAGGGGGCACACAAGAACCATCAGCAAGTTGTATCACAATGTTAGAATCATGCAAGGGTCCTATTCCTAAATCTTCAATTAGTGAATAAGGTAACACATTAATTGAGGCACCCAAGTCTAACAGGGCTTTCTCAAATCGATGCCCACCTATAGTAATAGGAATAGTAAATATACTTGGATCCTTGTACTTCTCAGGCATGCGTCTCTGAACTACCGCTGACACATGTTCACTCACTGGAAACTTCTTTTGAACCTTCTGCTTCTGAGCCTTCTTCACGGTGCACAGCTCCTTCAAGAACTTGGCATATTGCGGGATAGCCTCGATAAACCTGATCAGGGGAATGTTCACCTCACAGTCCCGAAATGTCTCGAACAGATCGCTGTCTTTAACTACTCTCTTGGCCTTTAGCGCCTCAGGGAAAGGTGCTGGTGGCTTCTCAGAACCTAGAGGGGGAAACACGGGGCGAACGTAGTCATGAACACAGGTTTCTTCAGCGGAGTTGGGTTCTCGAAGGCCAAGTCGCGGCAAGCCCACCGCGGGGCATTGATCATCACCACGGGGCGGTGGGGTCGTGGTGTGTTTACTGAGATCAGCCGCCGGGTCGCGGTGAGAGTCGCCGCGGGGCGGTGGCTTCAGCTCTTCTTTCCTGGCTCCTTCTTCCATTTCTGGCCGGGTCGAGTTAGCATCCACCGCGGGGCGGTGGGTGATTTCTGCCTTCTCGACTTCGTTCTCCTCTTCAGCAATAGGAGCAACGACCAACTTCTTACCACTTCTGAGGGTAATAGAACTCACGTTCTCCCTTGGGTTCACAGTAGTCTGAGATGGCATGGAGTTAGATGTCCTCTGGTCAATCTTGGTCACAACATCAGCAAGCTGACCAATCTGTCTCTCCATGTTCTTTATACTGGACTCAGTAGCCTGCACATGCGTGGCGAAATGCTGAGTCAGTGTCTTTAGCATCTCTTCAGTAGAAGCACCAGAGCTTTGGCCTTGAGGTCTCTATTGGTATGAGACTCTCTGCTGGTACTGCTGTTGTGCCTGCTGTTGACCACCTTGAGGGTCACTCCATCTAAAACCTGGGTGATCTCGCCCTCTCGGATTATAATTGGGTTGTCCACCAAACTACGGTCTAGGGGGTCCATAACCTCCTATAGCATTAACTTTAGCAACACCCTCCTCCTGCAGCTGAGGACAAGTGTCGGTGGGGTGGTATTGATCAGAGCAAAGCTCACATGCTTTAACTTGTTGAGGGGCGTTCTGGTTCGCCATCCTCTTCACCATATCTTTCAGCTCGGCTAACTCAGTCAACACTGGGCTTGGTCCTGCAGGGGCCACGACATTAACCGCCTTCCTCTGGTATGTCTTTCCAAAACTCCTGGTACTCTCACTCATCTCCTGGAATCTCTCCATGGCTGCATCCGGTGTCAGATTCAGAATGCTTCCACCGCATGCAGCGTCAACCATCATCCTCTCTTGATCTAGCAGACCATTATGTAAGTACAGAACAAGGTTCTGCTTGGCGTATCCATGGAACGGGCAGCTGGAGCAAAGTCTCTTGTACCGCTTAAGATAGTCATACAGCGTCTCATCACCAGTCTGCTCAATGTTAGCAATTGCCTTTTTCAAAGCATTCGCCTTTTCGTTGGAAAGTACTTGTCCAGAAATGCCTTGTGCAGTTTATTCCAGGTATCTATGGTTCCTGGCGGCAAGTGATAGTACCAGTCGCTAGCAGAGTCTAACAGGGAGAAACCAAAAGCTCTCATCTTGATTTGGTCATCCGTCACATTCCTGGGCTTCATAGTCATGCAGACATTGTGGAACTTGTCCAGGTGAGAGATCGGGTCCTCTCCACTCAAACCATGGAACTTTGGTAGGTAAGCAACAACTCCAGACTTCAGCTCAAAGTTCACCCCTTTGCCAAGTGCAGGGATGATAACAGCCAGGAGTTGCACTCTAATATTCGGCTCAGTAAGCTCTCTCAGAGTGCCAGCCATTGCAAAAGTAGGGATGTCAACTGGCTCAGTCGGCTCAACGATCTCAACCTCTACTTCTTCTTCTCCTTGATCGCGTAGGTTCGCACGGAACGATCTGTCGACTTCTGGATCAAAAGCAGTCAGAGGGGAGTCAGTAGAACGAGTGTCGACCATAAGATAGGTCTCCACCAAAAATCAATCACAAAAACACACAACAAAACAAAAATCTTCCCCGGCAACGACGCCAAATTTGACGGGCTAAAAGTGCACAAGCAAATGTCGCTGAATAGCCAAATCAAAGTAAATATCCTAATGGACTTACTAAACAGATGTATAGTAAGCAAGTAAGGGTCGAACCCACAGGGAAGATCGAATGAAGTATGCAGTCGTGATTGACAAGTAACACGCAAGGGGGGTTTAGTTATCACGAGAAAGCAAAGTAAGCAAAGCAAACAAGTTTGGTTGAATTGAGAAAATATAATGGGGAAAGTAGTCCTACTAGAGCGAGATCCACAATACAGAGATATAATTTGATCACAGAAATCTATTTAATCCATGTTCTTTTACTATCCTTATAGTTGTTCCCACCCTGATCTTAAGTACTATCGATTCTCACAGTTGTCGGTATACTTTACCACTAACGCAACAATAGCAATGCACACAAGGATATATGATACATGCAAATAGAAGGACACCCTACTATTTAACATGCAAATAATTCTCACTCACGATTGTACGCTCGGGACCCCTATACGCACAATCGTGTATGCCACTAGATATGCACTCAGAACCCCTATATGCAATCCTAGCAATTGATAAAAAGTATTCAACCTAGTTGATCAGGATATGAAGAACAACAAGAAATCAATATTCAATATAACCAAGAGAATCAAACCAACATTTATAAGGATAAGAACAAGGAATAGAAATCTCACAAACACATCAACTGTATTGCTTCAAACGTCTAGTAGAACAAAGGGAAGTTAGTTCTCCATTCAAACGAGAATGAAAACTAAGGGAAAATTAACGTCTAAAATAAAGTAGTAACGAGTGTCTCCCTCTTAACCTAGAAAGAGGACTTAAATAGTCTTAAGAAAACTAGGTTAAACTAATGTCAACAATAAAGGAAACAAAATAATAAAATAATAAAGTCTGAACAAAATAAAGGAAATAAATGTCTCTGGGCGCGCGGCATTTAACAAGGCCCCCGCGGGGCGGTGAGATCCACCGCGGGGAGTTAAGCTTTCCACCGCGGGGCGGTGGCTTCCTCTGGCACGGGGCTTCAGTCTTCTCTGGGAGTCACTGCCGGGCCGCGGTGATTCTGGCGCGGGGCGGTGAACTCGCTCACTCTCTTCTCTTGCTCCTCTTCTCTTCTTTTGATGCTCTTCATTACTACCAAGTGTTGGTAGTCTTCTCCAAGTATGCTCCAGCAGCTCCATCTCCATGTCTCCATCTAAGCTGCAAATCCTGGGATATCTTCACTTATCTCCATAACTTCAGGGATCACAGACTTAGCTCCAAAACTCCTCCAAATCATGCTAATAATTGCTAGTAAAGGTGTATGAAATAACACCTATCAGACGCGAAAAGGGAAATTCCGCGACCGCGGAAAAATGGCTCTCTGAAGAGTTGGGCACAGAAATATTCCGCGACCGCGGAAAAAGTTCCCTGACCGCGGAAAACTGCAACACGCCAACGTCGCGTCGTCTGCAGAGTCTCATCGTCCGTGCCGCCGTTGATCGTTTGACTCGCCGTTGATCTGGGCGGGGAGGACTCCTCTCCTTGTCTATAAATAGAGGCGAGCTTGGAGGATCTCTGGGCACCCAAATCTGATATCTCTCTCTCTCTCTCTCATTTTTCTTGCTCGCCGGAATTCTTGTGGAGTTGTCGGAGCTCTCGCCGGAGGTGGTGGTGGCCGTGGAGTGTTGCTTTGGAGGCGCAAGGTGGACCGGAGTGGAAGCCCCCTCGTCTCGAGCCCCGCCGTGTTGTCATCGGTGAGTTTTCTTCGTTTAGGGTCGCCGGAGTTCATGGCCGCGACCGCGGACATGAACTGCCGCGACCGCGGCAGTGACAAGGTCGGCCGCGTCCGCGGCCGCTGTCCTCGACGCCCGCGACCGCGGAATCCCAGCCGCGACCGCGGATTGCCTTGGCAATCGCGATCGTGGCCTTGGACGATCCGGCCTCGGGCTGGACTTTTGTTCTTTCGATTTCGTTCGTTCTTCCTTAGATTCATATCATTTTATTATCGAGTCTAACCTAGGGTATCGTTGTGGGTCGTTGTCATAGGAATCTGTAATCCGATTTCCGTTCTCGTTCCGGACCCAAAAACCCGTCGTCGCTCAATCGTTCGTCTAGACTAAGGAAAGTGGCGGTTCACTCTTGCTTAATCATTCCATGTTCCATTAATTATCAATTGCTTTTAGTTGTTAATTAAATCGTAGTGAACTGTTGTTTTCGTTTGGGGACAAATTTTATAAATAACGTGATTAAAATATGATATTATAGTAGGTTGTATATATTGCTAGAAACAACGCTATTATACTTGTTAATGACCGTAATGGTTTTGTTGTGGATTTAAATGTATATTTTAATGCTAGATTAGCACGGGTCTTCGTAGGAACGTTAATTCCTTATGAGGATTAATCGTTTCTTTATAACTCAGTATTAGTGGACCCAGTCTCTAAATGCTTTCCAGATCGTAAACTTTCGTAGTCACTTGAGATCATAAACTTTCGTAGTCATTTGAGACCATAAACTTTCGTAGTCATTCGAGACCATAAACTTTCGTAGTTACTCGAGATCGTAAACTTTCGTAGTCACTCGAGATCGTAAACCTTTATAGTCACTCGATATCGTAAACTTTCGTAGTTACTCGAGATCATATTAAAAAGCTTTAACATGAAGATCCGTTTTGAAATTTAGATAAGATAAGTGCGGGTAGGCACATAATTAATGAACCCTCAGGCGAGAAGTACAACTTGGAAACTCGCCTAGACTTCGGTTAGAGTAAGTTCTCTTTCCAATCTGAATTCGCATTGTGCGGTGAGGTTGGTCGTGGACCCAAATGATCAAGTCGTTTTTAAACGCTTGTATGAAACTATAACGTTCACAAACAATTATCATACCATCCCTTAAGACTCAATTCATTGGAGTCTTCTCTTCAGTGCATATCTAAATACTAAATCATTCCGTGAAAGTTCCGGGTTATATATCGTTCCTTCAGTTATTATTCGAGGGACAATGATAGTAAACGGTTGCGATCACTAGAACCATTATGTTTTCACCCTTGCATAGTCTTTCATTAGACTAACCAACCGGGTTTTATTCCTTGCATGGTTAGCTAGTGTCATCCGTCCTATACGGCACATCAGTGGTTGGTTCCCGAAGTCAAAGTAACCAGTCGAAGAAGAAGAGGCTTGCAGACGAAGATTTAAGTGTCAGTGTTTTAAGTTGTTAAGTATTACTTTAATATATCTTTATAACCTAGCTATGTTATAGGTTGATTCTTAAAAGTCTTCCGCTGTGTAATTTATAAGTCTTTCGCTGAAATTTTACTCTGTTGTAAAAATGCTACTCTCGTTTGATGAGGGATCTTTTAATAAAAGGGCTGAGTTTCATACACAAATGTCTTCCGATGTTTAATCTTTCATTTAAAATATGTACGCATTTAAGTTTAATTATTCCGATTAAAGACTAGGGTGGCTTTGGACGGTAATGTCTGAGGTCACTGGCGTGTGACACTACCAGTATAAATCGAGGGTGTTATAATCACACCAGAGGAGGCTTGGTCTGGAGTGAAACCTTCAGTTGAACATTTCAGGGTATTTGGATGCATTGCTCGTGTTCATGTACCAGATGCTCAAAGAACTAAACTTGATAATAAGAGCACAAGATGTGTCTTATTTGGAGTAAGTGCAGAGTCTAAGGGCTATAGGCTCTATGATCCCATTAGAAAGAATGTCACAGTGAGCAGGGATGTGGTGTTTGAAGAGGATAAGAAATGGGATTGGAACAAGAGTCATACAGAGTTTATCAAGCTACAGCTTGAGTGGGGAGATGAGGAACCAGTTGAAGATGAGCAAGAGCAAGAAAATAATGAGGTGACAACACATGACAGTGGGTCACAAATGAGACAACAAGTTGAACCTGAAACTGAGAATAGAGCAGTAGGAGAGGTTGCTGAGCCTGACAATGCTGAAAGTTCTGTGGAACGAGGTCAACGTAACAGAAGAACTCCAACATGGATGGAGGATTATGTTGTCAATCACAGTGATGATAGTGAAGATGGATTAGTCAGCTTTGCTTTTCTTGCTAATTCAGATCCTAGCTCATTTGAGGAAGCTGTGAAGAATGATAACTCGAAGAAAGCCCCGGATGATGAGATCAAGTCCATTGAGAAGAATGGCACTTGGACCTTGGTTGATCTTCCAAAGGGAGCTGCAAGTATAAGGGTCAAGTGGGTATATAAGACAAAGCTGAATCAACATGGTGGGATTGATAAGTACAAAGCTCGTTTAGTGGCAAATGGATATGCTCAACAACATGGAATTGATTATGAGGAAGTGTATGCACCAGTAGCACGCATGGACACTGTACGCATGATCCTAGCTCTTGCTGCTCAAAGAAACTAGGTTGTATATCAGTTAGATGTGAAGTCTGATTTCCTGCAAGGAGAACTCACAGAGGAGGTATATGTTGATCAGCCAAAGGGGTATGAACTGCAACATGAGGAGACCAAGGTGTACAAACTCAAGAAAGCCCTATATGGACTTAAACAGGTGCCAAGAGCCTGGTTTAGCATAATTGAGACATACTTCAAAACCATGGGCTTTGACAAGGAAGCAAGTGAGCAAACTTTGTTCACTAAGGTCAATCAACACGGTAAACATCTGATCGTTAGCCTGTATGTTGATGATTTGATCTATACTGGGAACGATGAGACCATGCTGAAAGAATTCAAGCAATCAATGATGAAAGAGTTTGAGATGTATGACTTGGGAAGAATGAAATACTTCCTTGGAATAGAAGTTATGCAGCTGGATTGTGGGATCTTTATTAGCCAAAAGAAGTATGCAAAGGAAGTCTTGAAGAAGTTTGGAATGGAAGAGAGCAACTCAGTTCTGAATCCAATCATTCCCGGAGCTAAGATTCACAAAGATGATGCAGGTGTCAATGTGAATAGCTCCCAGTACAAACAACTTGTTGGGAGCATGATGTATTTAACCACCACCAGGCCGGACATGATGTATGTTGTAAGTATGATCAGTAGGTACATAGCTAACCCAACTGAGCTACACCTGCTAGCTGCTAAAAGAATACTGAGGTACTTGCAAGGAACTGTGAGCTATGGGATTTTCTATAGAAGAGCAGAAAACCAAGAGCTAGTTGGGTACACAAACAATGACTATGTTGGGTGTATGGAGTCCAGGAAAAGTACTCATGACTATGCTTTTATACTCAGTAGTGCAGCTGTAGCATGGTCATCTCGGAAGTAGCATATAGTCACCCTTAGCACCACAGAAGCAGAGTTTGTGGCTGCTGCAACTTGGGCTTGTCAAATGATCTGGATGAAAATGGTGTAGACAAAACTAGGCTATGGTGGAAGCACAAGTCCTGTGATCTTCTGTGATAACAACTCTACCATTAAGCTCTCCAAGAATCCAGTGTTGCATGGTAAGAGCAAACACATTGATGTACGCTTTCACTTTCTGCGTGATCTAGTGAATGAAGGAGCAGTCCAATTGAAGTTATGTGGTACTAAGCAACAGGTAGCTGACATCTTCACAAAGCCACTCAAGCTTGAAGTGTTCCAAGAGCTCAGGAAGAAACTTGGCATGTGCGATGTCTCGGAGATAAACTAGACAGACTGTCTAGTTTAGGAGAGGAATTGTTTTGAAATTAATTGTCATTTGATTTAATCTTTGCAGTTAGCATTGTTCAGATTATGTCCTAGTTTGTAGGGATTCTAGTAGTGTTTGTTAGTTGTTTTCAATTGGTACATAGGCCATGTTTGCAAGTCACTACTTAGGAGTAGTTGGTTCCCTTTGTAAGCTATTTAATAGCATCGTTCAGAACAATAAAAGTAAGTCAGTTTGCCATAGTTTTTTTTTATTGTTAACAATGGCCACTTAAGAATTACATTTTTTTTTTAACGAAAAGGGATAGAATTAGTTCATACCAATTTAAACTTTGACCAATGCCTAGAGGATTCATAAATGAAAGTTTTTGAATGTGAAGAGGACGAGACAAGTGAGGCAGGCAATGGCGTGTTAGAAAACAACTCTAAACAGAATCTGGCAAGAACGTGAAATGGGTAAAATAGTGCTCAATTGAAAATCAATCAAGATGATCATTATAAAATATTACATTTGTCATTTAAATGCATGTATGTTGATTATTATTGTTGAAATGATATTCTCTTAGTTGGATAAATATTATAGTAGTTGAAAAATGTGACACGAGACAGACCAACTTTGTGGTACGTATTGGACCTTTAAAACCTAACACAACTATAATGTTATTTTAATCATTATTAGTCTTGATCGATCAGCATATGATAATATATATAATGTGATTAAAGTATTTTGCTTTGTATACTTTAAAAAATATAAGCAGAATTATCACAGCCAACAGAAAGAGTAATAAAAAATTGAAGAGAGAAAACAGGTACGTGGGGACAGAAGCTTTAGAAGGTTCAATAGCCCAAGATTTTGGCATCTTCTTGATCAGATATTTCTAGTGGGAAGATAAATTATTATTCATGTTTAATATAATAGAGATTAACAGAGTCTTTGATTGTTGAGCCTTGGACATAATGTACATTTGTTATCTATTTCATTTGTATAAACATGGAAAATAAAACCCTTTTTTTTATTTCTTTTTTCTGATGCTAACATATCATATTAGAGCATTATTAATGGGGTCTTTTGGAGTGGGTTTTTAGGGGCTTTTAGGATGAATTAATTGCTAAAAGCCCTTAGGTGTACTGGGGGCTTTAAGGAGGGGTTTTAAGGTTTAGTTTAAATTATAATTATACCCTTTTGTTTATATTAAATTATCAATATATTCTTTATTATATTAAATTATAATTATATCCATTATTATATATATATTTTTTTTAAATATATAAAAAAGCATGCATAAAATATATTAATGCTATTTTAATTTAATTATTTTGTTATATTATTTATTTAAAATTTAGAACGAATATTAAAAATCAAATAAAATTAACGATAAACATACATTGATATTAGAATCAACAAAAGCGATGCATAAATTTAAGAAAATATAAAACAACACGTTAAAACAACATAAACTAAAGCAAATGACCGAATTTAACGACAAACATCAGACAATACACGACTTAATTATTAAAAACAACACATAACAATAAAATTTGTAAAAAAATACATAAAATTTCAAAAATTTATTTACAATGTAATTTTCATATAAAGAAATTAAATTGGTATTTATTTTATTTTAAACCACCAATAATAATAATAAAATGATTTATTTTCACTTAATGATACCTATAATATGGGAAAAAAATCTAACAAATATATCCAAAATGAATGTCTATGGATAAAGAAAAATATAAATAGAATTATGGTAAATTTTTTTAACGAGCCAATTTTTATATAAATCAATTTAAAAACAAAAATAACGGACGGTCAGGAATAAATCCTGGCCGTCCGTGGCGTGCCACATGGCGCGCATCAGGCACGCGAGCGCGCGCCACGTGGCACTGTTCATGTCAGCCATTTTAGGGGGTGCGTTTGGTTGAGCAATAAAACGATGCCATTTTTACTTCATTTGAAGGCAAAAAAAATACCCACACCAAACAACCCCTTATATGTAAATGCTTGGGACCGTCCCGTTTTTGCCCATTATTTCGGGACCTTGCTTGGGTCTTTTAGCCCAAATTCATTTTTTTAATATATTTCTCCTAAAAGCCTCTCCTATAGAACCCGGATAAATTTGCCCTTTGCCCTTAGAACTCAATGAGTCGAATGTATATGAGTTATGACCCATCAATTTCAAGCTGATGGGTTTTCTCAAATTAAAATGACCCATCTATATCACTAATATATACAAATTCCATGACAACCTATGTACACTATGACATAAGTGATATGAGTAGCATTAATTGCCATTTGCCAACCATACATAAAATTCATGCAAATCTACATCTTAAGAATAAAATCTCAGAACAATAAATTTCAATACTGGTCTTATCTTACATTTGTTTTATCTTTCACCCTCTTCTACGAATTACAGTACAAAAGAGAGAGATTTAGGAGGGAATTGTAGATATTCAAAATCCCAAGCGTAACAAAAAAATGAGACGCTGGAAAGAAAAGGAAAATACTTTGTATTTTACTAGTCTATTTCCTGAGAGCAAAAACAAGAAGATTTAAATTCTTAACCAGTAAGAAGCAGAATTGCAGGTGTTGATAATTCTTTTTTTGGCTTTAGATAAGAGTTGTTTCAATCCAGTTAGAGGCAATGGGCACCATGCAATTTATGCTTTCAGTTTCCTGAACAAGGGCTATACCTGTCAAACTGATAATGACCCTCCATTTTGAAATCAACGGCTCTGATTAATCTCATCAAATCAACCATCCGGTTCATTCAGCGGCTGAGATTCATCAGCATTCACAATTCATCAATGCCTGATTAACACGTGCAGGCATGTGATTAAGGGTTAAGCTTTTTAATCCCAGCACATTGAACTAGGATAGAGAGAGAGAGATGGAGTTGTAGACCCACTTGGATGTTGAGAATTTTCTGATCCAAAACCACATAATCAATCATCAGATTCTCAAGCAATTTCAATAAACTAATTCTAGAGAAATTATATGGGTAAGTGGTGAAAATTAACCCTGACTTCGAGATAGTAATTATAGAGTTGAGTTCACGTACATATTACTCCTAGGATGAATAATGCGTTTATCAGAGATTATCCTAATTTTTTCAAACGCTAAAACAGTATCATATATTTTATCTAATTTTTTTCTAAGTTTATAATCAATTTGTATTCTTTCCTGTTTTGTGTGCTAAATGTGGTTGTAGTCAACCAGCGTAATGAACAATTTGTTTTGTCTTCTAGGTTGATGATCATTTTGTATTGTTCTTATAAAGATTAGAGAAAAGTTGGGTTACACAATGTGGGTAATCCTCCCCTAATGCCTAAAACAATAATATGATTCATACACAACATTGAAACACAAATATTATGGTTCATACACAACATTAAAACACAACATTGAAACACAATATTATTGTTCATACACAACATTTTTAATATTATTATGGTTCAAAAAACCAGTTCATAGCCACACATTACGTATGGAGCATAATCACACGTTACGTGTGGAGCATAACCACACGTAGCGTGTGACATGGCTCACCACGTAACGTGTGGCACTATTTTTATCTCACGTAACGTGGTGAGTCATGTCACACGTTACGTGAGGATCCTATGCGCTGAAAGGCAATTTTACCTATGCGTTAAAAAGTAATCGTGTAAAAATATGACGCGGGACGTGAGATTTCATTTATAGTGGCAACAAAGGTAAATATTGAGCAAATAGGTAGGACCCACACGTCTCTCTACACATCACACATTTTCTTGCCCTTTCACACTCTTCCATACATTTGTTTCTAATTTCCATGGTAAGTGATTCCTTTTTTTTTTTACAAATCCTTTATTCTTATTATGAGATTGATTATTTATTATTTTTTTCACTACTACAAAAAACGCTTTTTAGCCCGTGATTATTTAGCCCGGATCCTAAATATCCGTGATATAAAGTCCTGATACATCAGAAGAAGTCGAGCTATTTAAGAAATATAACATATTATCCCGGACTGTTGTAGGGAAGCCCGGGCTAAAAACAGATTTTATTTAAAGGAGTCAAAATTTAATAGCCCGGGCGTGTTTTATTTGGGAATATCCGGGCTATTTTGTCGTGTTCTATATTAACCCACATTAAAATAAGCCGGTTAAAATACATCCGGGCTATTTTATCCGGGCTATTTTGTGGTAAAAGCCTGTTCAGCCCGGTCCCCGACTTAACATAGCCCTAGCTATCGCGCGTGTCTCCTTCCTTCTTCATTTCTTTCAGATTACACATCCCGTCTCCTTCCTTGGCCATTTCCGACTTCACAGATCGAGCGTCCTTCTCGGACTACACATCTCCTCCTTCCGTCTCCTTCCTTCCGTCGACTTCACAGAGTCTCCTTCACAGAGCCTCCTTCTCAGTGCGCGCACTTTAGGCCAAACCCTAAAATCGATCGGGGGGTGGCTGCCATTGTTGTCCCCGCCTGTGATATGCGACGCCGCCACCAACATTGACGCCGCCACCACTTCGCCGCTCTCTGTTTCGACGCCGCCACCAACTTGCAGAATCCGTAAGCTTTTCTTTTCCTCTCCCTGTTTTCCTGCGTGGGATTTTCGAGTGGGTTGTTAAATTAAGTGAGTTCGTGAAGATGATAGTGAACAGGGAGAGGCGAAATGGCCTTGCAGAATCTGTAAAATTTTGGGTATTTTAGTGTGTGAGTTCGTGAAATTCTGGGAAATTTTAGTGCGTGAGTTCGTGAAATTCGTGAAGATGATAGTGAACAGGGAAATTTTGGGTATTTTAATCCGTAAATTTCTGGGTTGTTAAATTTTGGGGATTTCAGGCATAAAATTTCAGGGAGTGGTTTGATTATTTCCTAAGTCTTATGTAGGTATTAAGTTCTATTTACCTATTGCTTATAGTTTGAATTTATTAATAACACCTAATAAGTCATTCTACTTTTTGTTTGATATATATATTTTTGTTCTTTAATTTCTGCAAAGCATTGTAGGAAGTTGATATATATTAGCTGATTGCGTAAAGGATTGTCATGCAGACATGTTTGTCGAATGGAAAGTTGTCAACAGAGATGAAGAATCACAAGTGGTATTGCTAGAAGGCGTAGAATATATCAGTTGTTTTCTTTCAGTATGGGTTAAGTTGTGAACTTCTTTTAGGAGTCCTTTGCTAAATTATATGAAGAATGATATTGTAACTCAAGTGTTTTGGATCTATATATACTATATGGCTATCAATTATAAATGTTTATATTCTCTAGTGTGAGTTAAATATTGGTACAATGCAACAAAATACAGGGTACGTATTCAAAAAGGCAATATTTATTAAATATTTGCGGGAAAATAATTTAATACTATATAGCCCGGACATTATAAGTCCGAGCTATATATGCATGTCTATGTACCAAAAGTGCGTCTTCATACACCAAAAAGTGCACGTTTATGCACTAAAAGTGCGTCTTCATACACCAAAAAGTGCATGTTTATGCACTAAAAGTGCATCTTCATACACCAAAAAGTGCATATTTATGCATCAAAATTTCATATTTAAGCACGAAAAGTGCATGTGTATGTACCAAAATTGCATCTTCATGCACCAAAAAATGCTTCTTTATGCACCAAAATTAAAGTTCATGTTCAAGCATGAAAAATGCATGTCTATTTACCAAAAGTGCATCTTCATACACCAAAAAGTGCATATTTATGCACCAAAAGTTCATGTTTAAGCATGAAAAATGCATGTCTATGCATTAAAAGTGCATCTTCATACACCAAAAAGTTCATATTTATGCATAAAAAGTTCATATTTAAGCACGAAAAGTGCATGTGTATGTACCAAAATTGCATCTTCATGCACCAAAAAATACATGTTTATGCACCTTTGACATTAAGTATATCTTATATAAACAAAGTCAATTATTAATTATGAACATTTTGTGTAGAAATATGATCTTAATATATAGCACATACACTTTACGTACCCAAATGTATATTTTATTATTAATACGAGTATTTATTAATGTTTGAATTTAATATATGTTTAATATGAATTTGTGCATAATGTAAACGTGCACGTTTTAGTTAGGCATGAATGTTTATATAAAAATACACATATAAATACTAAATATGTATGTCTACTTGTCTAACTTTTATAAGAAAATTTAAATATCATAATATATATAAAATCATATTAAAGTTGAAAATAAAATAAAGAATATTTTTTTATAAAAGTAACCAATTAAAGAGATAAACCTAAAAAACAGGTCAATGGTCAAAAAAATGAGGTTGGAGATTAGGAGGGGGAGGAAGTCCACCATGAAAAGTAAAAGGTGGGAATCGAGAGACGTGATGAGGTGGATTGTAGGGCCAACTAGTTCTGGTAATAGAATTGAGACACGAGGGACGAGATGGACCGTGGGGCGCGCTATTTGGTAGTAAAACTGATAAACAAGGTTAGACCAGATAATTTGTCCTGGTCATTTGATTAGCTTAATCTAAGGGCTATTGTAACTTGTAATATCCCTCATTTTGTAAGGAAAATTTTGAATCTTCTTATGCCCATATTACAAGTCAGATTAAATTCAGAGAAGTACGGACATTCTATGAGATGTTTGATCTCTGTAATATTTTTCTGAGTAATATAAAATACAGTTAATGTATTTTTGGGTAAAAAGGGTCGTTCGTGTACGAATATATTTAACCCGGAGTTAAGAATATTTTTACCCCTTGGTAAAAACGACAAAACGGGTCAAAGGGGGCAAAATTGGCCTTGACCGCACCCTGGTCGCACCCGCGGCGAAGGCCAATGCCAGTGGCGGTCACGAGTCGGCCACCGCACCCTGGCCGCACCCCGCGGCCATCGTAAGCTCCGACGTCATCGCGATAAGTCGCAGGCCGTAGCTCGTCTTAGTTGGCCCCCTAGCTGACTATCTGGTCGGGCCACCTCCTCCTTGACATCATTGGTTGGTAAGCTCCATGCTTGGGGTATAAAAGAAGGAGGAGAAGCCATGGACGAGCTCCATCTTCTTCCTCTGAAAAAAATTCTCTGAAATCTCCATTGTTGTCAAGCTTGTGAGATTCGTTTGAGAAGAGATCGAACCCCTTTGAGTGTTTACAAAGGTGATCTTAAGTGGTGTTCAAAGGCCTAAGAAGGTTGGGGATCGAACCACAAACGAATCGAAGGCGAACGAATCAAATTGGGTGAGTTCGCCATCGAAGCTGTCAAAAGCTCGCCACTGGCGCCTAACCGCACCCGCGGCAAGGGCTCCACCGCACCCACGGTGAGCCTTGTCCGAGGTGTGTGTTCTTGGGTGTTTGGCTTTGGGCGAGGCTTGACCCCTTTGATTCTTTCCTTATTCTTTTAGATTCATATATGTAGATATTGAATCTAACTTAGGATCTCATTATGGGTCGTTCCAGAGGGATTTAATATCCAGGATCTGTTCCAGTTCAGACTCAGGAATCGTTGTCTCTAAGCTTGTTAAAGCTTTCGTCTGATCTAAGGCAAGTGGCAGTTCGCTCTTGCTTATCATTCCATATTTCCATTAATTATCAATTGTTTAATTGTTAATTAATTTGGGATGATTTACTGTTCTATTGGGAATAGTTTAATAAATGATTTGAAAAGAATATGATATTATAATAGGTTGTATATCTGCTAGAACAACGCTATTATAGATATATATTTATGATATTAGCCTGAAGGGCTTTGATATGATTATTACTGTGTTGAACTGTTTAGTTAGCACGAGTATTCGTAGGAGCGATGGACTATTCGAGGTCCAGTCGTTTCTTAATACTGATTAATGGTGCAAAGGGTGATAAATCCAAAAACCATTTGGTGGGTCATGACCGATCTCTATACTCGGGTATAGAGATGGTGGCACTTAACTGATGCTACAAATCTTGGGATTCGTCCCATTCAGGAGTATGTCCCTCATAGCGAAACATATATCCTATATGTCCCTCATGATGAAACATATACCCAATATATGTCCCTCATGGCGAAACATATATTTAAAAGTCTATAACGTGATGCGCATTTGGGAATTTAAATAAGATAAGTGACGTCGTAGCACATGATTAATATACTTCAAACGAGTAGTGCAGCTAGGGAATAGTGCAGCTAGGAAAGCTCATCTTGACTTTGATCAGAGTATCGTTCTCTTTCCAATCTGGATTCGCATTAAGCGGTGAGGTTGGTCGTGAACCAAAACATCAAGTCGTTTATGAACGCTTGTATGATTAATTAATGTTCCCCAACATTTGTCATATTTCCGATAAGACTCAATTCGTTGGAGTCTTCTTTGGGATTGATTTCTGTGAGACTTGGTCTTTCAGAATCTTCTCTTGATCATGCCTCTTCATATGTTTCAGTAGAGTATGGTGGTTGACTATCGTTATCGGTTTTGATTCGAGGAGCGATGAGTCTAACCTAATACGACTACTTCGAACCACTCTGCTTTGTACCCTTGTATAGTCTTTCATTAGACTAACCAACTGTAATTGTTCTCTGCATGGTTGGCTGGTGTCATCCGTTCGATTCGGCACATCAGATAAAAATCCGAGAAACAAAGGCTAGAACGACTATAAAAGCAAACGGTGTTTTAATGGATTTATCAGGTTGCGATCCTTGGCGGGTGATCATTACGATCAAGACCCTTGTATTTATACTTTGCAAAGACTTCCGCTGATTACTCTGTTTTGTCCTATGGGGATTGGGATGTAATCCCCAGACATATGTTTTAACCAAAGATTTTGGTGTTTACATCATGATTATTGTTTATGATTTGTATTTAATCCGGTAAAGCCTGGGGTGGCTTCGGTGTGGAAACCGAGGTCACTGGCGGTAATACATTTCCAAATGGGTTACAATTTAGGGGTGTTATAGATCTGGTATCAGAGCCAAAGGTTTTAAAACGGGTTTGGGAATTCATGAACCATTTACTCGTTTTAAATTGAAAATGTTTTCAAGGGCTCTGAGTTTTCAAAATGAAAAGAATTTTTTTACCGTTCTAGTCGTGCCTTTTTCTTTAGTCTGATATGGAAACGAACTTCCATATTTAGAAAGACTAATTCTCTGTTCGTCACTCGTAGATTCTGAGTGTTTTCGTTTCTCTTCAGAAGGACTCGAAAGAAGCCGAGGTGGTTTCGCCATCTCCAATAAGGCTTGAATTCCCAGTTCCCTCGTTATGATTTGAGGTTGTAGAACCTAGTAACTCGGTTTGAAGTTCATCTAATAAAGTTTACCTAGTTTGATCCTTTCCGAGTTGATTGTTACATTAAGTATACTGCAAGGTATTAATGTATAAAATCCTTGGAAATTGATCGGTAAACAGATGATGAACACAAGGAACAATGCTCGTTCTGGTGCTGGGCCGAGTAATAATCCCGGACATAACGAGAGAAATGTTGGAAATCCTGAGAATGTACGTGAGTCCAGTTCCCAACATAATCCTGGAGGCAATGACCCAGCTCAGGGCAACGCTCCAAGGATATTTGATGAAGCGACCGTTGCAGAAATTCGAGGAATTTTCATGCAAGCAATGAACGATGTCCTACACCCGAATATGCCTCAGGCACAAGATGTGCCGGCATCCTCAGCGACACCGAGAGTTGGAGAACAGGAAACTCATGTACCTTTGCATCAGGAGAATGTGGTCATATAGGATCGAGATTGTTAGACAAATAACTAAGGAACTAAGAATAGCAATTCTCAGTTCCCTTCGCAGCGGAATTTAAACAATCAAGCACAAATGAACAAGTTCCTTATAGTGGAAACCTTCGATTGCCAACTAGCAATCTAGGATAAAAACCATTACCTTTCTTTCGAAAGGATTTCAAGGTCTACTTCTTGATTTCTTATCTCTTTTGGTTACAGCTTATCCTAGGAACAAACACACAATTTCTTTACCTTACACACAGTTAGGTAATCCTAGATAACTTAACACAATCAATAATCAATCCAAGAAACAGACCTTAGCACCTAGGAACTATCTCACTTACAGTCACAGGAACTAGCACTCAGCTCTTTGATTCCTTGACTGGTTCCTCTTGATCTCAGTTTGCGTTGATGATCTTGTTTGAAGCTTCACACTTTGATGTTTGCTATGGAGTGTGATTCTATTGTGAATGCTTGAAGATAACTTTTGAGTTAGTCTTCCTTTTATAGTGGATTCTTCGCAGCTTGATCTTCTCTTGGTTCTCACAGATCGAGCTTGCCCTAGGATGTGTGGTTGTCCTTGATCCACGTTGTCTTTGACATATACAAACAACCTAGGCAGCTCAGAATCCTTCTAGGTTAGTCAACTACTTCAGCCAAGTCGTTCTCCAACTTCCTTCTTCCGAGGTTCGACAATCTGGGCACTTTGGAACTGTCTTCTGGACAACGACAGGTTCCATGACAAGTCGCTTTCACCTTTCTATGTCCGAGGTTATGTGTTCTAGGCGTCTTGTTGTTTTGTTCTGGACAATGGCAGACTTTGGAAGCTTCGCACAAGTCGTTTTCAACTTTCTCTTGTCCGAGGTTGGTGTTCCCAGATTTTTCGGGAAGCGCAACATCACATGTTGCATTTCTGGGCACACCTGGGTTCCTTCCTTTGGCTTGCTGCTTGGTTCTCTTGTCTTGTTTGGCTTTCATGCTTTCGGTAATTGTCCTGTGGTTCTTTAACACACATCTTAGAGATAAAACATTAGTATCAAAATATTTGTCATCTTCAAAAGTAGAGAAACTGAGGAAAGGAACTCGCAGGGGAACTAAGGTTCCAGAGTTCCATTTCCTAACAATTCCCCCTTTTTGATGATGACAAATACAAGGAACCTAGCAACATAATAGGACTTTGAATTTCATGAGACCGGTTGAATTTAAGGGATTTACAACGTTGTAAAATAATGAGAGAACATTCAATGGTTGCAAATTCCCCCTAAGCAGATGAACGAGTTTATTCGAATTCCCCCTTAGAAGTAGAACGAGTTCAGAGTTCCTATTGACCCAGTAGTTTCCAAAGTTCAAGGTTCCTATCCTTCTTCCCCCTTTGGACATCATCGAAAAGATCAGTTGACATGTTAAGAACATAATATCAAAGGAAATAAACAATTGCGTCAAACCCATAACAGAAACCATAATAGAAATTTGAGGCAAAGACAAATCATTCATAGAGATGTAGCCAAAAGTAGTCATTAAACTTAATAAAATCTTAACATTGTTCAGAGGAAGACAAACTACGAAGCATCACAAAACAATCTACAAAGACAACAATATAAGCAACCTTTAAAGAGGACAACAAAAGGATAGAAGAGGGCAGTAGGTGAAATACCCCAAATAAGTGGATAATGGCATAATGGTAAATTAATTAAAGGGATTTGTTAAAAGGGGAAAAATGGGAATTTGGGGATAAAAATTCCTAACTCCCTCCAAGTGGCTCTCTCTCTCGGTTGTATCTCTCGTGGGTCTTTCCTGTTCAGCCAACTCGCTCCTTCCGATCCGGTCTCTCTCCAAGCCCACCGAGCCAGCTTCTTCTCCGGCGAGCCACCACCCAACCCACTTCGTCTCCTCTGCTCTCCTCTGTCGCGAGCTGTGTCTGTGGTGACTGGTTCGTGCTCGGTCTGAGGTGGTGGCGAATGGTGCAGCGCGAGACCGCTGAAGGTGGAGCTGCGGTTCGCCGGTTGCTGTTGTCCGCGTGCTGCTGTTGCTGCGTTCGAACCACCGACGAGGCGAGTCACGACCCGGAGCTGCTGCTGAGCTGTGTCGTGTTGTTGTTGTGCCGCCGCTGTGCTGCTGCTGAAGCCCTGCTGATTCCGGCGGTGAGAAGCCCAGCTCCGGCGACGAAGGTGCCACCGACGAGTCCAACGAGCTGAGTTGTGCAGTCCAGCGGGTTGGAGTTTGGGTTAATTTGTGTGTGGGATTTTGACTGATTTGGAAAGTTGGAGGTATGATTTTAGGGTTTAAATTTGGGGGTTTTGCTGAGTTGATTATTTTGAAGTATTTGAGCTGAATTTGGTTATATATGGTTTGTACAACAAAGGCTTGAATTTGGAATATTTGAGATTGGATTGATTTAGGGTAATTTGGCCTAATTAATTAAGGGTTTGATTTTAGGGTTTGAATTGGGGTTTTATTTGGTTGTGGATTGGATGAGTAATTAACATTAGGGATTTGCTCGGATTGATTTCGCAGGTTCGTCCGAGTGGTTTGGAGACCTCTGGGGTCATTGTGGTTCGACTTGAGGCAAGAGGATTCTTGCTAACTTATATTTTTATATAAATTGATTTATGCTTAATTTATTTCATAATTAAGTTACCGTTGCTTGGTTGAAAATGGGTATGTGCATGTGATATGATTTGTCTGGTATCGTGATTGATTAAATGTTGACGTAGTAGTCAATTGTGACTAAATGTGTTTGTGGTTGTTGTTGATAGTGTCTGTTGACACGTGTGTGTGTGTTGGCTTGAGTGTGAGTGTCTGTTGACACGTGTGTGTGTGTGTATTGGATTGAATGTGTGTGTGTGTGTGTGTTGGATCGTGTGTGTGTGTTGGCTTGAAGGTGTGTGTGTGTGTGTGTGTGTGTGTGTGGATCGTATGTGTGTGTTGGATTGAATGTGTGAGTGTGTGTGTGTTGGATTGTGTGTGTGTATGTGAATATGTGTTAACCTTTGCCGTATGTGATATTTGATTGATTGTCGTATATGATTTTATTTGCTTGGTATCGGTGTGGTGGTGGAATGTTGTTCAATGGTGAAATTCCTTATATGTGGAGGGCCTCGGTGGATATCGGAAGGTTGATGGTGAAAGTCCTTATATGTGGAGGGCCTCGGTGGGTATGAACCCCCGATGGTCGGAAGGTTGATGGTGAAAGTCCTTATATGTGGAGGGCCTCGGAGGGTATGAACCCCGATGGTCGGAAGGTCGGAGATGGTGGTGAAGACGGAGGAGATATTATGTGAATGTTATGTGTACCTTACTTGGTTGAATTGGTTGAATTGATGATATTATATGATTGTATATTGTTTGTAACTGGTCAAGGTGGTTGTTGTTGGTAGCTGGTAGATTATGAAGGTTGGTTGTGTTGATTGAGGGTATAGATTGGTTTCCCATCTTGAGGGTGTGGGCCAATACGAGTTGAGTTTGATGTATGAGTTGCAGTCGAGGTTGACGAACCGGCGGCACTAGAAGGGTGGCTGGCCTGGATCGTTATTTTGGTTATGATTGTATTATGTGATGATTATTTCGTAGATGCCTATGTGTTTGTTGATGTGAAGGTTAACCGAATTTGTTGTATTAGTACAGTAGTGAGTTCTGTATTATTGGTTAGCTTTGGTTGTAAGTTAGTAGTAAGATATGTGTATGCGCTTGGAGTTGTTGATTGAGGTATTACTAATGGAGAGTAAGTTGGATTGGATCGTTCTATTCGTTTATGCTTGAGATGAGATTGAGGTTGGATTGAAGAGGTTAGTATAGGGTAGAGTTGTATAAGGATATGTAATGGTTGATTTATGTGATAAGGTGTGCTTGTGTTTGGACGCGTGATTTATATTGATTGGTCAGTATGATATTGTATATATTATATATATATTGATTGGCATATTGTTGGTATTATCTGATTGTTGTGATAAATCTTTGGATTTCAACTGTTTTGGCTTGGCTAGTCTTGCCATAGTCTTTCACGAGACTGACCAACTGCGGTTTACGTGCCGTGGTTGGCTGGGGTATCGGGTCCCTCAGTCAATCAGGCTTTTCAGGTTCAGTGCCAGCAAGGAGGATCCTGATCACCGTCGGTTTTGGGTCGAAGGCTCTACTTTTGGTTTTGGACTTTGACTTGGTTGTACGTATCGTTTTGGTTTTGGACCTTGAAGTGGTCGAACTTGTTGTATTGGTTTTGGTTTGTAAATTGTTGTATTTCTGTATGTTAAGTTGTTTTTGGTTTCAAACTCTGGACAGGTTTTACAGGTTTTCCACTGCTGCTTTTGATATATGTTATATATATGGGTTATGTTTTGCAAAAAATTTCTTTACCCGCCTTATAATCCTTCTGGATTATGGCACTGTAGCACCACTGGCCTGGGGGTGTTACAGTAGGATCCTAGGGAAGCTACTAGCACACTGTGAGGTTACAGCACTGGGAACCAGGAGAAGCGTTCCTATGGCAGAGCAGTGGCCTCCTCTTCGTCAGCCTTGTTGTCGTCAGTTCCTTCATTTTGGCCCGTGGCCTGATTTGCGTCGGTTGCATCTTCCCATATTTTCTGAAGTACCTCCACCAGACTTGAGACTGCAGTGCTCATCTTTCCCAACTCATTTACTTGATCACGGAGAGCGACCGTGAGGACAGTCGAGCCTCCCGTGATGGCCTTTTCAATACGATCCAGAGTAGAGAGGATCGCAGAGGAGTCTTGAGAGGGGTTGAGCGGTGGTAGGGAACTTGAAGGGGCATGGGAACTGGCCTTGGCTTTGGGCGGTTCTTCCTGAGGGTCAGAGAGAGGGACTTGGGGATCTTTTGTCTTGAGTTTCCGGATAGTGGTCATGGTGAGAAGCTTGATGTAGACAGTTTCAGGCAAATCATCTAGGTACTAGTGAAGCAGGGAGAGAAGATTTTTGATGAGATGGGGAAAGGGCAGGGCATGAGATTCATGGGACTTGCAGAACTGCATGTGAGCCAACACTATGCGAGGGAGATCAACTTGTGCACCAGACAACACTTTATCCAGGAGGATAGCATCCGTGATGAGAACTGTATTCCGGTGCTCTTGCCTGGGAACTAGGTTTCGGATGATCCAGAAATGCAGAAGCTTGTTGGCGATGGAGAGATCTTTAGTTTGCAGGGTTGAGGGGTAGTCGCCGTCGTAGAGTTTCCTCACTACTTCACCCTTGGGCTTGTAACCCTTTCCTTTGGGCCACGTCTTTTTCTGATGCAGTATGTCAAACCCAGATCTGGACTCGATCCCAAGAGCAGACGCGATGAGGTTGGGGGACAGGGGATACATGGTTCCCTTCCACTGGAATATGGCATCGTTGCAAGGAGAGTTATCTTTGGCGGGCACAAAGGTGAGAGACTGATAGAACAGACGGACTACTTCATCAGAGGCGGAGAAGGGCTCGACCAAGAGCTCATCCCATCCTTGGTATTGCAGCAGAGAATAAAACTCACTGAGAGCTTTGCTGAACAGTTCCTCATCTTCTTCTTCGAGAGTTTGGGTCCAGAATTCCTTGCCAATGATGAGTGGCTTAAGAATCTTCCTCTCGGAGAAGGAGGAGGAGACTTGCCCAAGCGAGGAAGAGGAGAGGGTGAGGGATTTGGTTCTTTTTGAGGGTTTCTGCTCTTTGGATGGAGGGTCATAGGGAACCAAAGCTTGAGAACTTCTTTTTCGTTGTTGCAGCCTTGTGGCAACAGAGGGACCAGGTTTGGAGATGGGTTTAGACTTGAGACTAGCAGGTGAGGGCTCTGGGCTGAGGATCTCCTGGGTGGTCTTATCTGGGGAGGGGTCATGGGATCCTCCTTCCGAGACAGATTTTGTAGCCGATGCCGATGCAGGAGTGATTTCCTTCACTTTCTCCTCAGCTTTTGCCTTAGTTTTCTCCTCAATTTTCTTCTCAGGTTGGGGATTTTGAGAGGTGGTGTCAATAATGGGCTGGGTAGACGAGGCGGCCTTCTTTTATCTGAAGGCCTTGAGAAGGGCAGCTTCTTCTTCGTCTTGGATCAAGTTAGGGTTAGGGTTCTTGTCAGCCATTTTTGAGGAGCTAGGTTTTGTGTTTTTAAGAGAGAGATAGAAAATCAGAGGAAATGGAGAAGGCAAGTCTGGTGTAATGCTTGGATCAACAGGGCACCCTTTAAAGACGGATTGAGGGCTGAAGGGACCGTTGGGAGAAATCTGGCCGTTGAGGAGATCAGGGAAGATGTGGGGCATTGAAGGCAGTTGCAGCTTTTCCGAACGGTCAAAAGCAATTCAAAAAATTACCCATTCAGAGAGGGAGGCTCTGTACTGACGAGACGTGACTGTTTTCTGCAGATTTGCCATAAATATCGTCTTGGGAGGTGCCGAACTAGCCGTTGGAAGAGCATTTCATCCTGGTTCCTTTCTGGCGATATATTCAGTGTGCTAGAGGGATATATGGGAACTCTGATGTAGGTTTAAAACATGGAACCGAGAAGTACGTTCCCATACAAGGAATCAGGTAGGCCATTTATCGCATTGCATAATAATTCCCAGAGAGGGTTTAAGAAATGGATCATAGGGAATTAAATTGAGCAATGAGGCAAGGAGGGTCATAGTACACAATCATCATTTCGGCTTATATTGTTGGGTTAGAATATGATCAGATTGTGACTTTTGGGCCAACAAAGAAACTTGAACAATGAAACAGTTGAAAGAGCAATGAGGACCAAAGGATACGAACTATAAAAACTTATCCAAGCCTTTTTAAGAAACTATTATGGAAAAGAGGGTTTGTAGCAAAAGATATAACACAGAGATATCAAGACTCAACAAGTGAAAGATCTTAAACTAGTCAATCA
Source organism: Rheum nobile (assembly GCA_027886185.1). Taxonomy (NCBI): domain Eukaryota; kingdom Viridiplantae; phylum Streptophyta; class Magnoliopsida; order Caryophyllales; family Polygonaceae; genus Rheum; species Rheum nobile. The sequence continues at coordinate 1,051,573 of WOAB01000580.1, read as the reverse complement.
GGGGAACTGGAAAGGGACCTTTAAACTAAGGTCACTGCTAGGTTATAGGAATCATTCCTAGTTCCAATCTAAGGTTCTCGAAGGGAACTCTATTCAAGGCTTTGGTGAATATATCTGCAACCTGATCTTCAGTTCTACAAAATTTCATAATGACGTTTCCCTTCTCAACATGATCTCTAAGAAAATGATGTCTTATGTCTATATATTTGGTCCTAGTATGATACACAGGATTCTTAGAAATGTTTATAGCACTGGTGTTATCACAAAGAATGGTGAGGGGACCATAAGACATACCAAAATCCGCGAGTTGTTGCTTTAGCCAGAGAAGTTGGGAACAGTAGGAGGCAGCAGCGATGTACTCGGATTCTGTGGTGGAGAGAGAGACTGAGACTTGTTTCTTTGAGCCCCATGACACAAGGCAAGGGCCTAGGAACTGTGCCATTCCAGAGGTGCTCTTCATATCCACCAAGTATCCAGCATAATCAGCATTAGTGAAACTCATCAGCTCAAAGGGACATTCTTTGGGGTATCAAATGCAGTGTGAATCAGTTCCCTTGAGATATCGGAGTATTCTCTTTACAGCAGCCAAGTGGGTTTCTCTTGGACAAGATTAGAACATGGCACACAATCCAACAGCAAAAACAATGTCGGGGCGACTAGCGGTTAGATACATGAGTGAGCCTATCATACCTCTATAGAGTTTCTCTTCCACTGGAGGACTTGAGTGGTCCTTGTCCAAGTGAGCAATGGTGGAAATAGGAGTGGAGAGAGGCTTGCATGAATCCATTTTGAACTTTTTCAGTAGTGCCCTGACATACTTCTGTTGGTGAATTTGTATGCCATCTTTCTTTTGGGTGATTTGCAATCCGAGGAAGAAGGTGAGTTCCCCAATTAGGCTCATTTCAAATTCACTGTTCATCAAGTCTTTGAACTTGTCTACAAGGGACAGGTTAGTGGAACCAAAAATGATATCATCGACATAAATTTGAACCACTAAGATGTTACCTTCTTCTTCTAGGATGAAGAGAGTCTTATCAATGACTCCACGCCTGTAGCCATTTGAGAGTAGGAACTGGGCAAGACGATCATACCAAGCTCTAGGAGCTTGCTTGAGGCCATACAATGCTTTATCTAGAAAGTAGACATGGTCGGGATGATCATCGTCTTCAAAGCCAGGTGGTTGCTTGACATAGACTTCCTCTTGAAGGATTCCATTGAAGAAGGCAGTCTTTACATCCATTTGGAACAGTTTGAACCCTTTGTGTGATGCGAAAGCAATCAACAGCCTTATCGCTTCAATCCTTGCCACTGGAGCATAGGTTTCATCATAGTCGATGCCTTCTTGTTGATTGTATCCTTGAGCAACAAGCCTTGCTTTGTTCCTTATTACAGCTCCTGTATCATCTAGCTTGTTTCTAAAAACCCATCTAGTTCCTATGATATGTTTGTCCTTAGGGCGGGGAACTAGATGCCATACTTTGTTCCTTTCAAACTGATGAAGCTCTTCTTGCATAGCTTGGATCCAGTCTGCATCCTTCAGTGCCTCACCTATGTTCTTTGGTTCCACAATAGACAGAAAGGCATTGAAGGCAAAGAAGGTTAGATGTTCGAACCTGACTGGAGGCTTGATGGTTCTTCTTTCTCTGTTGGGAGCTAGAGCATTTGATGTGGAGACATTTTGAGTTGAGTATTCAGCTTCAGCTTCCTGGTTGGGATTACCTTCTCCATTGAAGATCATGTGAGAGGATGAATCGTTGATGTCTCCACAGATATTGTCGTCATGTCCATGGTTCCGAGAGATGGATTGTTGTTCATTATCCATGGGAACTGGTGGAGGAGCCAGTGGGGGATTCTGTGTAGCAGGGCATGAACTGGGTGGAGTGAAATCTTCATCTGGATCTTCTTGAGGTGACTTGGGGAACGGATCTTCAAAGGGAGTAGTAGTGTTCTGCACAATTCTTCCAAGTGATTTTTCATTAAAAATAACATGAACACTTTCTTCTACCTTTTTAGTCCTTTTGTTGAAGACTTTGTATGCCTTGCTGCCTGAGGCATATCCAATGAAGATTCATTCATCACTTCTTGGGTCGAATTTGCCAAGATTGTCCTTCCCATTGTTGTGCACAAAGCACTGGCATCCGAACACCCTTAGATGTGAGATGTTGGGAACTCTTCCTCTAAGGAGTTCATAGGGTGTTTTCTCTGTGATTGGGCGAAGCATGGCTCGATTGATGATGTAGCAAGCTGTGTTGATTGCCTCAGCCCAGAATGATTGAGAGAGTCCACTTGAGATGAGCATAGTTCGAGCCATGTCTTCTAAAGTTCTGTTCTTTCTTTCTACTACTCCATTCTGTTGAGGAGTGTATGGTGCAGAGAAGTTGTGATCAATACCATGCTCACTGCAAAAGGTTAGAAATTCTCCATTTTCGAATTCGGTACCATGGTCAGACCGAATAGAATTGAGTGAGCAATCGAGAGATTTTTCTAACAAAGGAACCGGATCTTTAAAGCGGTCAATGACTTCACTCTTAGATTTTATGAAGATAGTCCAAGTGAAGCGAGAGAAATCATCGACAAGAACAAAGATATACTTGTTTCCTCCTAGGCTTTGAACTCTCATGGGTCCACAGAGATCCATGTGGATGAGTTCAAGGGGCCTTGAGGAACTTACCATGTTTTTGGACTTGAAGGAACTCCTTGCTTGTTTCCATTTAACGCAATCTGAGCATGGTTCCGAAGATATACTACTTATCTTTGGAAGGCCTCGGACTAGTTCCTTTGAGTGTAGCTTGTGGATCAGTTTGGTGCTAGCATGACCAAGGCGTTGATGCCACAGTTCTGTTTGATCATTCACGGTTGAAAGGCAGAGTTTCTCCTTGGGAGCATATGATGGGTCAACAACGTACACATTGTTGAATCTTTTGCCTTTTAAGATGATTTGTCCTGAGGGGTCTAGGACAGTGCATTCACTTGACTTGAATCTAACTTCATTGTCTCCTTGATCACACAGTTGTGACACACTAATTAGATCAAAGCCAAGATTATCAACAAGGTGAACTTTATTTACCTTAATGTGGTCATTTAGATTCACAGTTCCTATTCCACAAATTTTCCCTTTGCTTTTGTCTCCAAAGGAGATGTTTCCTCCTTGGATGGGTTGAAGAGAGGTCATTTGATTTCTTCTTCCGGTCATATGGCATGAGCAACCACTGTCAATGTACCATAGTCGAGGTTGTCTCTCTTCTTTCTGCACACAAGGGAACTAAGACTTTTGAACCTAGCGAAGCTTGGCTTTACTGGGGGGATTAGCATTGCGAGTCTGTGAATGACCAGGGAACTGGTTCCTTTCGTGGTAATAAGCTCTTTTCTCATTTTCAAAGTTCCTTTTCTTAGGACAGTCAGTGTTGTAATGACCATTTTTACCACAGTAATAGCATAAGCGATTGTAAACAACATGTCCATACTTTCCTTTTCCTGGCCTAAAAGATTTTTCAGTTTTTCTTTTATTAAAATCAACATTGTTTCTAATCTTACTATGAGCCATATCAACATACCTTTTGTGAGCAAAGGAATTAGTGAACCATTGGTCTTCAGGAACCATCTTTTCTTTTCCCTTAGGTTCCCTCTTAGGACTTTGAGAGCTTTCATTAAGACGTTTGGCAACCTCAGCCTTGTTCTCAAGAACCATGATCTTCTCTGATAGGAATTGATTCCTATCACGAGAAGTGGCAAGAGCAGTGTTGAGGTTCTCATTCATCTCAACAAGTTCTTGCCTAGCTTTTTCATCTTCAGCATCATTGTTCCCTTTGTTATTGACATATCCTATTCCATGACGTTGTCTCACAAAAACAGTTTGATTTATCGTTTTTTCATTTATGGAGTCAGTGAGAATGTCTAACCTATCAATTATAGATTAAAACATGTCATTTCCAGGTAGGTTATCATGCAAGGGAACTTTGACAGAATCTATGCTAGTTTCATCACAAGATTTGCAGATTTTAAGGTCACTAGCATGCACATTTCTAATATCAATGAGTTTGGAATGGGTTTCAGCTAGATCTTTCTCAGTTTCATCAAGTTTCTTACTCCAAACAGAATTCTCAATAGTCAAGCAAGCAATTTCGTCTTCACAATCATCAAGTTTTTGTTGAAGGGAACTGGTTTCCTTTCCTAGTTTCTTTATGATCTTAAGAAGTTGTTTCTTATCACAATCAACTAGAGTTTTTAGGAAATCATCAGAAGTTACCTCAAGGTCTTCTAAGTCGCTTGAATCTCCTTTTGCCATGAGACATCTTCCTCTAGAGAAACCACTCAGATCCAGTTCCTCATCTGAGTCTTCTCCCCATGATGCCACGAGAGCCTTCTTTCTCAGAGGTCTTTCATCTTCTTTGGAGTCTTCCTTGTTGGGACAGTTCTTAGCGTAGTGCCCCTTTTCTTTGCACTCGTAACAGGAGACTTCCTTGAGATCTCTTCTTGGTCCATTGTGGGAGGAACTGTCCTTTTGGAACCTTCCCTTCACAAAGAATTTTTTGATGTTCTTTGTGAAAAGGGTTGTTAGTTCGTCCTCCTCTTCTTCTAGGTCTGAGTTTTCTTGCTCCATTTCAAGCCTTGAGAAGGCTTTGGAGATCTTCAGAGCAATTTCTTTCTCCAGTTTTTTATCGGTATTGGCTTTGGTATGCTCTCCTTCTTCAACCTCCAGTTTTCCTATGACTTGAGTCAAGGGAAGAGATTGGATGCCTGGAGTGTTCTTCATGATTCCCTTGAGAAGGGTGAATTTGGAGTTGAGTCCATTGATAACCACCATGGACTTGGAAACTTCATCAAGGTCGACTCCCGCCGCTGTTAGCTTTCCAACCAGTCTATTGAAGCGGGAGTAATACTCTGAGATGGTATCAGTTTCCATCATTTAGTTCGTCACTTCCTTCATGCATATCCTTAAGTGCCTTCCACATCTCCTTTGCCGTCTTGATGCCTATGACATTGTCCATGTCCTCTCTGTCCAGTCCATTGAGGATGAACTGTCTGGCCTTGGCATTCTTTTCATGATGACATAGTGTTCTGGTTTCCAGTCTTCTTCCTTCATGGTAAGATCGACATAGCCATCTCCATTTTCGACTATCCTCCAGCATTGGTAGTCGTTGGTCTTAATGTGGCTTTCCATGCACTTTTCCCACCATGTTTCTTCTCCTTTCTTTCGGAGATGTGGCTTGTTGGTGGAGATTCCGAGCTCAAACTTGCTTGGTTGAGACATGATCTGCAAACTTAACAAAGATCTAGAGCTTTTCCTGCTCTGATACCAATTGTAGGATCGAGATTGTTAGACAAATAACTAAGGAACTAAGAATAGCAATTCTCAGTTCCCTTCGCAGCGGAATTTAAACAATCAAGCACAAATGAACAAGTTCCTTATAGTGGAAACCTTCGATTGACAACTAGCAATCTAGGATAAAAACCACTACCTTTCTTTCGAAAGGATTTCAAGGTCTACTTCTTGATTTCTTATCTCTTTTGGTTACAGCTTATCCTAGGAATAAACACACAGTTTCTTTACCTTACACACAGTTAGGTAATCCTAGATAACTTAACACAATCAATAATCAATCCAAGAAACAGACTTTAGCACCTAGGAACTATCTCACTTACAGTCACAGGAACTAGCACTCAGTCTTCGATTCCTTGACTGGTTCCTCTTGATCTCAGTTTGCGTTGATGATCTTGTTTGAAGCTTCACACTTTGATGTTTGCTATGGAGTGTGATTCTATTGTGAATGTTTGAAGATAACCTTTGAGTTAGTCTTCCTTTTATAGTGGATTCTTCGCAGCTTGATTTTCTCTTGGTTCCCACAGATCGAGTTTGCCCTAGGATGTGCGGTTGTCCTTGATCCACGCTGTCTTTGACATATACAAACAACCTAGGCAGCTCAGAATCCTTCTAGGTTAGTCAACTACTCCAGCCAAGTCATTCTCCAACTTCCTTCTTCCGAGGTTCGACAATCTGGGCACTTTGGAACTGTCTTCTAGACAGCGACAGGTTCCATGACAAGTCGTTTTCACCTTTCTCTGTCCGAGGTTATGTATTCTAGGCGTCTTGTTGTTTTGTTCTGGACAATGGCAGACTTTGGAAGCTTCGCACAAGTCGTTTTCAACTTTCTCTTGTCCGAGGTTGGTGTTCCCAGATTTTTCGGGAAGCGCAACATCACATGTTGCATTTCTGGGCACACCTGGGTTCCTTCCTTTGGCTTGCTGCTTGGTTCTCTTGTCCTGTTTGGCTTCCATGCTTTCGGTAATTGTCCTGTGGTTCCTTAACACACATCTTAGAGATAAAACATTAGTATCAAAATATTTGTCATCTTCAAAAGTAGAGAAACTGAGGAAAGGAACTCGCAGGGGAACTAAGGTTCCAGAGTTCCATTTCCTAACAGGTCAGGAGCAGGAATGATTGTGGTCGAGCGCTGAAAGCCATAAATTCTATGAGACCTGACAGCTTTAATGGGAAGGGTGAACCAGTTGAAGTAACGCATTGGTTTTCCCACATGGAGCGGTTGTTCCGCAGTGTGGAGTGCACTAGGCTGAGAAGGTGCACATAGCTTCTCTTCAACTGAAAGGAGATGCTAGTGAGTGGTGGGAAAACACTGGTCTTGCTGATAACCCTGATTTGAATTGGGCAATGTTCAAGACCAAGATGACTGACTGATTCTTCTCTCGGGCAATGAGGGAGGAAAAGCGCAAGGAATTTCTTTACCCTAAGACTGAAGGGTTAAAGGTGAATGAGCTGGCAACCAAGTTCAATTACTTGTTACGGTACGCTGGATCGGAAGTATCCAGTGAAGAACAGAAAATCTGACATTTCCACGAGTGGATGAGCCCAAAGATTAAGCCAATGATGTTGAGCCACAATTGCTCTACCTTGGAGCAATATGTGGATGCGGCTTACAAGTTGGAGGTGACTCTGGATGAGTCGACCAAGAGAAAGAATCGCCAGAGGTCGACGCAAAATCAACCTCAGGCGAGTGGATTCAAACGTCTTGCGCCACCGTCTAACTTTGCTAAATCCAGCAAGGCAAAAATGGGTGGGGCTCAAGGAGAGTCGACACAGCAATCGAGTCAGGGCAAGAGTCCTGATCCTATGTTATAATTGTGGTGCTGCTGGGCACAAGAGTATTGCGTGTCCTAAGGAAAGAAAGACATGCTTTGGTTGTGGGAATGAAGGGCATTTGCATAAATTCTGTTGGCAGGGAAAGCAGAAAGGAGCGGAGTCACAACAGGGGTCTGTTAATCAGAGTAACCGACCCAGGTTTAAACTAGCAGAGACTCCTAGTCCTTCGATGCAGACAGCTGCACAGAACAAGGGGAAAGCCCCAGTGGCTTCTGGGAGTCAAGGTCAACGCCTTTACGAGATGCGTGAGGCGGATGGACCCGATGCTCCATATGCTTAAAGTGCTTATTACCTTCTGTTGGTATGTTGTTGATTTGGGTGTTACCCAGTCTTTCGTTTTGGATAGTTGTGTAGTAAGTTAAGTTGTGTGTGCAACGAGGTTGTGAACCTTTTGTTATAACTCTTCTTATATATGAACCTTTGGTTTATACCAAGTTAGTGTTTCGTTGCTTGGTATGGGGTGAGGTCTCGTGTTCGAGACTCACCAACAATCTCTTAGGAGATGGCTGCCTATTAATTAAGTGGAGCTACCAAGGATGGGTTGAGATGTATGGACAACGGCTCATGGCAACAGTGGACGCTGGTAATGGATGGGCCTGGGCTCGGAGCCACTAGTGGGCCGTCTATGAACCATGTAATGGGCTGGTCCAAAATGGTGACCATTTAGTTGGAACCAAGCGTCTTTTGGAAAATTCCGATTACCATTTAGGGTAAGAAGTTCGAAGCGGATTTGATCCGAATAGCCATGGCTCCATACGATAATTTCTCGGTATGGACTGGCTGACACGTCATGGGGCGGTAATCGACTTCAGTGCAAGAACCGTGACGGTGTCATTTGGGGGCCAGAGTGTGTGCAAATTTAAGGGTCAGAATGACGCTGATAACGATAGGCTTATCAATGTGATGACTGCGTTTAAGCTACTTCGACAGGGTTGTGTCGGGTACCTTTGTTATCTGGATGCGCCCATGAAAGATGAACCATCAGTTCTTGATATTCATGTGATTCATGAATTTCCTGATGTTTTTCCGGAAGAGATTCCTGGATTACCCCCGCATCGTGTCGTGGAATTTTCTATTGATCTAGAACCAGGTACTACGCCGATCTCGAAGGCACCGTACCGGATGGCTCCTGTTGAGATGCAAGAGTTGAAGAAGCAATTAGAGGATCTTCTCGACAAAGGTTATATAAGACCGAGTGCATCGCCTTGGGGTGCTCCGGTCTTGTTTGTCAAGAAGAAGGATGGATCGTTTCGACTTTGTATCGACTATCGTGAGTTGAATAAAGTCACGATCAAGAACAAATATCCTTTGTCAAGGATTGATGATCTGTTGGATCAGTTGCAGGGAGCTAAAGTCTTTTCCAAGATCGATCTGAGATCTGGTTATCATCAGCTCAGAATTCGTGAGAAAGATATCACCTTATATCTAGTATCGGACAGAATTAAGTAAAAATCACCTTAAGCTTGGTATGAATTTGCAAATGGCGACTAAATAGGGACGGACGCAAGATTTTAGTCCAGTGGTTGCAAAAATCATAAAGAACAAAAGTCTACCGTTTACCATCTACAAGCAACCCCAATTTTAAAATATATACCTTCTACCTTACACAAGCAACCCCAATTTCAATCAATAAATCTATATTCGAACCACAATGGAATTTTGCTCAAAATTAATCCAAAAATTATACTTTTTAAACAAATCTCATCATTGTTTACTACTTTTTATGCATGATTTCAAAATCTTGTATACAAAATTGATTTTAAAATTTGCAAACCATAGACCCTAAATTTAGAAAATTCTAACACAAATAAGGATAGATATAGAGGAGATGGTGTATTTTTTACCGGAATGATTTGTGTAAATTTGAATGAAATCGTGTTTTTTTTTTATATTTTTTAGAATTATACATAAGAAATAAAAAATAAAAAATATATAGTAGTAATTACTTTTGAATATTTATGAAGAAACTTTTTTAAGAATATTTTTAAAAAAACATAAAAATAATATTTTTATTATTTTTAAATCTCACTGGACCCCACATGAGTCCACCCATGGGGCCAAATCTCATCGACGACGAGACTATCAAAATTAAAATGATGTGACATCTTCATGACCAAATCTAAGATTGAAGAAATTTATAGTCTTCACAGACACCCATGGATTGGAGATTTATCCCTATGTCATCGTCCACAACTCACCTCAATATTGGATTTTATTATAGTAATTTGTAACTTCGAAATTTGTTGTATAAACCAGCACTAGTCCACTACCCTTAAAAATTGGCTTATTATATGCAAAATTGCACAAAATTGCCCATCAAGTCGGGTTTATAAAATCTAAAATGTTTTAGCAGAGCTGATAATATAGATCGAAAATCTGTTTGAAAAGCTTGTCCTTGCATCGGTAGATTATCTTAGATCAGGTGAAATCAGAAAACCCCTAGTTTCACATTTCATGTCTCATAATTTACAATCAAAAGCTACGCAGTAAAAACTGATAACAGGACTAGTATAACAAAATAGGAGGACAGCACAATAATCAGAAATAGAGCACCTTTGTCCTTCCATTGTCATACAAGCAGAAGCAGCTTCCACAGATAAGGAAAACAAGATTTCAGCCTTGTCTCTTCCATGTGATGGTTTCTTTACACGTACACAATCTCACATCACATACTAGAGAGAGAGAGAGAGAGAGAGATGCTCTAATATAGTGTTAATTTTTCTTTTTCTTTTTCAAGGTAGTTTGACTAACTTACACAGTCTATGGAGCAAATATAATAAAATTGGATTGAGCCCAAGGAAACAAAAAAGGCATCTTGAAATTCAGTCAGGATAGAACAGTAGTTGGATCCTCCCCTTGATCCAAGGTGGGCTGAGAAGAACAAAGAGTAGGGATGCTGAGAGAAGAAGGCAAGGACAGGGGAGAAGAAGGGAGAGAGGAATGGGAGATGGTGAAGGAGGAAGAAGCCGATGAAGAGGATGACTCTTCAGCAAAGGACAGAGCAACCAGCAAGTCAATGAAGGCGCCCACAATGTAGCCATGATTGCTCTTCCCATTGACCCTCAGGTACCAACTCAGGAGCTCTTCAAGCCCTGCCCAATCCTTCAACCCATGAGCCTCCACCATCTCCTCCATTGATCTCCTGAAATCTGCATATGGGTCTTCTGAGTCCATTGATATAGCCTCGCTCTCCTTGTAAGGGACCCCACCATTCATCTTCTTGGTGTTGGTGTTGGTGTTGGTGTTGGTGTTCTTCTTAGTGGCGGCCTCCTCCAAGATTGAGCTAGTCTCCCCTGGCTCAAAGAAGAGCCTTTCTGATCTCAACCCTCTTATCACACTCTCCACGGGGTCTCCGGCACCGGAAACCTCCTCCTCTGCAAGGGGAGATGAGCTGGTGAAGCAAATATCAGGAGGGTCAATTGCAAAGGTGGAATTGGCCATCCTGAAGATGTCATCTGAGGTGCCTCTGAAGGAGACTGTCTTGATGTTCCCACAGGAGGGCCATTGCCATGCTGGTGATGGGGCTGGTCTTGGATCAATCTTGCATAGAGAGGGGATGAGCTTCATCTTCTTCTTCCCCATGTGATGGATGAATGGTTGGTTGGAGGTAGCTGAGGAATTTAATTCTGCCCTTCTGGTTTCTAAATGTTGTGCTTCCTCTGCTTGCATTAATGGAGGGAGAAAGAGAGGATTGAGTGAGACTTTTTTTAAAAAGGAGTGGTGAGAGGAAGATAGACAGTAGAAGGAATGGTGGGCTCCTGCTTGTTTATAAGCTGTGGGGTATGTATATGGGAATACTGAATTAATTTAAATTAAACTGAGCTACAATTCTATTTTATTTTATTTTTTTTCTCTCTCTCTCTCTTTCTGGGAATTGGAAGTATTTGAAAATAATACAATTGAATTTTATACCATCTCAATTCTTACATATGATTATGCAGGGAGGAGAAGCTCATTTATAGGAGTTAATCCTTTCTATAAGATTGCTTGATCAGAGGGCTGTGGCCCGGTGACCCCGCCGTCTTTGAAGGGATTCTGCATTATTATATGGTTTCTCTATTAGACCCAAAGTTTTGTTGTGTTCTGCAATTCTGGGTTTGTTTTAAACCTCTTCTTCTTTGGGCCCTTCCAACAGATAATACAACTGGGATTATTCCTCTGCCTTTATTTTAATTTCACTATTACAATATTCAAATACTTTTGAGCAGTTGACGCCTTGTAGCTTCAAAAACATAGACATAGAATAAACTACTTTTCTACTAGATCAATACCCCCACTGATACACGTGTTCTATTGCATGAACTTTCAATGGTCCGTTTGAAGTTTTGGTGATATTAAGCATTTCATAATACACACAGAGACTGAGTTGTTTCCAGGAAAGTAGGCATCAAGTCAGAGCAAACAGGTGATTGAGCAAAATACAACTAATTCATTCATAATCAAACAAAGAATAACAAACAGGTGAACATTTTATCCCTACACTAACAAGTAACGACAATCTCACGTATAAGAAGAGCTAACACTCATCAGCTTGTGATGAACTTCATAGAACAAGATTTCTATATAAGAAAACATCCACACAACTAGGAGAGAATGTTGAGTGAGCCCTGGGGCCTAGCCTTGTGGGACAAGGAAGGTGCTGAAGCAATTACCATTGGCCAAGACCATGTGCTAGATTGTGATGCTAAATGTAGAGCCCTTGTCTTAAACTTTCATCTCTACAATTATTCCTTCTAATCCATGGAGAGATAAATGCAGAATACTACAATGCTGTGTGTCAACATCCACAGCCATACTTGTAAGGCAATGGACCATGTTACTGACGCATATTGATCTTACTATCTTAGCAGGTGGTATGTGGTCCATAAGCCTTTTTTAAAAATTTAAGATTCGAAACTTCAGTTCTTTTCATCTATTTTCATTTTCTGCCTCGCTTGCTCCCAGTAAACAGCTTAATTTAGTTAAGCTTGTTTCGGCTTTAGCCAAACAGAGATTATGCCAAGTGCAGTTATAAGAGCAAATTTGTGTACAAGATTTATTGTGTAATATTAAAATTTACACAAGCAAGCAGGTATATGTAGTTTCTTGTCTGTGCCTACGGGTGGGTGGTATAGTATCCATATGTTTCATAATTTCATATCACAATGGAGGAGGAAAACCCAAGAACACAACCAAATAAATTACCTCTACAGGCCTCAGATTCGCCATTCACAGGTGATAAGTTGGAGTCCTCTATAGCCCACACCAAAGCAGTAAAGAGTTTGAATCCCACGGGCAGGCCTCACATTCAGCTATTGATAGGGGACACTGAGAATTATAAGACCATAGAGGGTTAACTCGTTACATATAGCCCAAAGTCTCCGAGCCCTCAATGCAGCAAGAGAAGAAGAAAAATGACAAGAAAAGGAGTGTGATACTATCCAACTTATAACTTGACATTGTCACATCGGTCTCACAACAACATTCCTACTGTATGACATTATTTTATTATAAAAATGGATATGTACACTTGAAATATAACGTAAGTTCAATTTTATTCTTTCAATAATGTAAAAAAGGCTCTAATAGTTAAACACCACTCCATTATAATTCTCACTTTAACCATAGACGTTTACAAATATATTAGGCAGCTACTGGTTATTTCAAAAATCTTAAGAGCATACCATCCCATCCGAAAGACCCTCCTAGAATTCCTCTCCTAATCTAAAATTTCTTGATGGCTTCATAGTAGCTTGAATACCAAAGAGGCAAAGATCAACAATCAACAGGGTACAATCACTGTCCACAAAAATCAATTATATCCAGGCTTTTGTTTTAACATCCATACCTACTCACTCCAGCCTACGTATACCATAATACTCAACATGAGACAAACAGATGACACGAAACAAATATAAAAAAAGAACCCAGCAAATTATAGAGACATATTTAACAAGAAGCTACACAGACCTTGAGACCAGGTAAATGAAGACAGGCGATATTAGCCCAAAAGCCAGGGGCTCACGGCCTCAAAACATGTTCAATGACAGCTCAAAGATCTGTAGTAATCCATTTGGGATATCACAAAGATTCCCTGTCAGCGTCAGCACAACCATTCTGGTGGGGGATACTTTTTGAACCAATTATCTCCCCAACATGCTGTGTGTGACGGTGACTAACACCTCATCCTCAGTTTGCCCCACACATCACATGTTAGCTTCATAAGTACTATGCTACAGCAAGTGGTTTGTGAAAACCCACAAGTTAACATACTTGACCACTGCATTATCCAAATCAAGCAAAAGCAACCTCAAGGAAATCACATGCTTGTACCACTGGATTCCATCCAGGTCAACTGAAAATCAGGCTCAGGTGGCAGTCTGGGTGGTTTGAGCTGTGCGCAAATTTTTACCTTCCTGCACTGCAGAAATAGTCAGAAATAATTCACCCATACATTCAGAAAGGAGCATGTGATGCAAATCAGGAATGAGATCAGGTAAAAAGTCTCCAATTTCATAATGAACGGAAGATAGATCTCTGTATCAAGAAGCAACAAATACAGACCAGCATCCGAGTTATTCTTGGACATTATATCACCACAAAAGACCCACTTCCTCAATCATAAGAAAAGGGAGTATACTCATGATTTTTTGCTTTGTTAGGTGGGAAAGAAATGATGGCCTGCCTCACATCATTGAACTATTATGCATGGAACTGGAAATATTGATAGCCAAAAAGTTAAGAACATATTCTCTAAAAAGACATCTCAAGAGACAGAGGCATCTCCAACAGATAAAGGTGACCGATACCGCGAGGACCGAATTCAAAGCATTATATCAGTGAATAACATTCCTAATTAGACATGAAATATACCAAAAATGTGCATCTGTGTAAGCGAGACACTAATGAAATTCAGAAACAAGCATAGTTATCATAACATGTGAAGTTTCAAGACAATGGATATGCATTTAGGCATATAGGCCCTGTTTGGTATACATGCATTTATCATATGAAGTATCCCTATAGCACATTATCACCCTATCATTACTTCATAATGCTATCAGTTACCGCATGAGTACCATTTGCATTAAAAGATGTAGAATGTGTTATACCTGACAAAGGAATGGTGAAAATGTAGCAATTAAACAACCCTCGGAAGGGACACAACAAGTAACAACATAATCCTGAAAAAATAATCCATAAGGCATAGACTCAGAAAGCCACAAGTAAATTTGGTCCAAGTCCAACTACAAATTTCAGTCATCCTGCACCTGCTACACCAAGTGCAACTCAATAGTAGTAGCTATATCCCACTTGGAATTTCCTTGGATGAACTCATATCTAGCTCATACAAAGAAATATCAAATACCAAACAAATTCTCTGTTAGTTAGAAAAGTTGCTGAATCATGAAAAAGAATATAACTTAAAAATTAACTGATCTACAAATTAAGATTATTGAAAATCATTAGCATATTTCTGAAACAGAACTTATAAATTTGCACAACCCAACACAGAAGAGACAATACCATTGATATCAAGAACACCAAAAGCTGAAAGCAGAGACTGGGATACACATACACATGATCCGTGGATCTTAGCTTGCCAATGTATATTTGCTGCTATATATACATAACTAAATGTAATATATGTTATTGGTTGGAAACAGCCATTTCTCTTGGCACATACGCAACTTACATAACTAAATGTAATATTGATGTTATTGGTTGAGTTTCAAGAACTCGCTGATCGTAGAAACTGCCCAGGTCACCTCAGGTTGTGGATACAACTCAGGTAGTAATGGACAAGGTCTAGTTGAAATACAATATGCTTCTTCCTTTCCTTAGACACAGTATATCTTCTATGTTCAACAATGATAATCACTTCTGCCTATGTCGTAGCAGAGCCTTCTATAAACATTTCTGAAGAGATCTTGCAGGTGTCAATAGGCTCAATAAAATTACTCTATTGCCAGGGAAGGAAAAAGGAACAACACTATGTTTTCATTAATTTATTTATAATAGCACCTGTGAAGTTCACCTAGGATATGATATATCAACAAAATGTGTAATAGTAAATTCAACCTCTGCAGGGAATACTTTCCCCCTCCATGATAACAAGCCTGTTTTCTCCATGTTATAGACTAGCACATTCTGATAAACATCTTTGCTTGGACAGTGACCACTATTCTTGGTGGCACGTGTTTATCATTGAACCTCCTCATAATAGCTGATGGCAATATCCATTTTCATTGAACTAAAGTTGATAATCCATAAATGCATCATCTTTGAATTGTAAACCATCATGATTCACAACACCTTGAATTAAGGTGTTCATCTTATACATTCGGCCCAACCATAACATATTAATATTTTGTCTTTAGTACCATCATTATAGAGGGAATACTATTCACTTTCAAGCAAAGTTTAGATTGAAAAATAACTTGGTGCTTCACGTCAATTTTCAATCTGATATACATGTACAGTTACTGCTATCCTAGGTACATAGTGACAAATCTTTAACATAGCTTATCAGAAGACATCAAAGGGTTGCACAAATTACATAATGATCATTGTAATTGCAACTTCGATCCTTCAAACCTTCATTTTCATAGAAGGGCACCAAGGAAATGATTTTAAAACGAATATTGCATTTAGATAGATTCAACAAAGCAAATCACTGAAAAGAAGAAACAGAACTAATAATGGACTAGATAAGGTAGCAAATTTACAGGAGTAGGAAAGATGTTAAAACTAAGTCTCTAACCTATACAAGAACCCAGCATACTTCTCCATTCCACCTTGTGTGAAGTACAAAGACCATATCCTACGAAAAACACGCCATGCCAGTAGACTATCTGATCCGGCTTGGTGGCATTTCCCAACTTCTCTCTCGAGTCCAAGCAACACTGCTACCTGATCCAAACCACCGTACAGGCCATCACAGTGCCTCATCACGCACTTCACATCATAAACCTGCTGCCCGAAGTAAACCTTCAATAGGACCATGAAATCACTCAATTTCTCTGGCAAATACTTATGAGTGAGTATCTTTATCAAGAGTCCGAAATCATACGTGCCATGGAAGGCGATCCAGCTCACAACTTCATTACAAACCATACCGGAACTCATCATCAGCTCCGCGAATTTGACTGAATCAACCCCAAACGTCCTATTCTTCTCGAAATCAATCCCTTGAGTCCTCAACAAATCGATCGAGGCAGCCGACTTCCGATCAGTTGCGACATCGAAATCGCTGAAGTTGAACTGCCAGATGTAGCTATACGCCGTGGCAAGATCTGGCAAATTCCCATCCGAATCCGCGAAAGTAAGTCCGATCTGGATCAACTTCATGACATCGACGTTGGCTTTCAAGAACCTGTAGAGATGCTGTGGAGTGAAATTGCTGTTGTAGTACTGGCCGTCGATCTGGAGGACGACAACGCCGGGGAACTCAGTATCCATGGAGATGAAGGGGTATCGGTCGATGATGGATTCAATCAGCGAGAACTCGTAGTCCAGATTACGAGCCCAAACTTCGCGAATCAAGATCGGTTTCCTTGGGGGCGTATCCATGGCTGCTGAAAGAGCATCCAGAGTACAGCGCTATCGCAGAGACGCAAGGGGGAAAAAGGGGGAGTTTGGATTTGAACGAATTGCTCGCGAAAACAGGGTTTCGATAATTAGGGTTTTAATTAAAGTGGGGATGTTGAAAAGGGGGTCTGAATTTGGTTTGGTTATAAAGCGGATAGTGGATAGTGGATAGAGAGAATGGAAGACGTGGGAACTTTCCGTTAATAGGATTCAGTGTACGAAGTCGGCGCCACATTTGACATTTCTTATCATTGGGCCCCGCCCCATCTTCTTTTTTTTGTTTGGGGTTGTACGTTGTAGTATCTTTTTACTTTTATGTTTTAAACCGGATTTACGTAAACATAAATTTATTTTTTTATAAAAATAAAAAAAGTATATTGATTTTACAATTCGAAAAATATAGATTTTTTTATAAATGATATCACAGTTGTGACAATTTAAATTAAATTATTACATATGATAATTCAAAAAAATATCTAACTATAAAAATAATAACTATTAAGATAGATATTTAAGATAATAATTTACTATTTTATGTGTTCACGTCATTTATAACTCTTGACACATTTTTTAAGGTTGACAAAATTTGGAATAAAATATTTCTATTTTTAATGACTTTAATTATCACTTGATGATATATTTTTTAAAACTAACAGATGGAGATAAATGAAAGAGAATGGTTAACTTATCCAATTTTCGAAGCAATAATTACAACTGATTTGGTAGTATTACCGATATACAAAATTGAAGGTTATATATAAGCTTATTACTTAATAGATGGATTATATTATTTACAAGAAAAAGGGTAAACTGACAAATCATGTGATCTTCAAAGCTGGGCCACGTCGCAGAGCCCATGGTATATTATGTAGCAACTTGTTGACCCCAGAATCTGAAGTACGCAAACAAGTTGTAATCTACAGTATTTGTGCACATTATTGAGGGAGATGTGAATGGATGGCCAATCCGCCTAATCATTTTGATGCGGTCAAATTCTCTTTTTTCTTGAGCATGATCAATATTTAATATCCATTATAATTTAGCTAGCATCAGCCATTATAATTTAGCTAACAAGTACCATATCTCTCAAGTACAAGATTCAAGCATCCAACTTATTTCAGCTTTCTACCAAAAAAGAGCTCAAAATAGAGCCCCCCACTTATTTCAGCTTCATTCAAAACCTTACCCAAATCAGCAATCCGAGGCATTATCAGCCAAAGGCTGATAATGGAAGAAGCATGTGAGTAGAAGGGACGATAAGAAGCTTCACGGGGAAGGAATTCATTACTTTGTGCAGGAAAGGGAAGAGAGCTTCTAACGTCTGGTATGAGTGATTCCAGGGCATCGTTTTGAAACCCATATCCGAACAAACCAAACACTATGCCTCGGGTTGGTTCATCCCAAACCCAATACAATACCATATACCAATACTCCTACGCCAAATGGGGCCTAAGGGACGCTTGATTATAGGTCAAATCCCTTCTCCCCTCCTATAAGCTCAAACACAAACATTCTTCTATCCATACACACACACACAAAGTGTATTTTAGCAAACAGCACCCAGATAGCACCAATGAGATTAACCAAAATACGATGCAAAATCCATGGAGGGCAAGTAGGAACAAAGCCTGTTTAGGGGGCAGAGCTTCCCATTTTACATTTTTTTCCCAGAAATAAGAAGTTGAAAATGACCGTTACAATCTGGTATTGTCCAACAAACCATATATAAGACCTTTAGTAATCCTAGAAGTAGGTACCTTCGGGCGGCTGGACCAGCTTCCTGTTGTGGGGGGCTGCCATTTCCTTCTTCAGCTGTGTCAGTATGTCCTCCATTGTGTACTCCCGCTGCCAGTTTGCCAGCAAACCAAACTTCCTAGGTTCAACCTGTGCAACAAAAAAACAAGACAAACATGAGAACAAGATCTTTCGACAAGTAAGGCCTTCTTCAACTTCCTAATCAAAGCAAGCAAACTAAAAGCCAATCTACAGTAAAACACGACGTGGGCCCAAGCACGTTCTTTCTGTAACTGCAGGCATTCACATCACAACTAATTATGAACTGCTAGCTTTCATCTAACGGTCAAGTAGTTCCTTTGTTCAAGTCAAAGTTTTGCTCTGATTAGAAACAAGCTGAATATCGCCTCTATTTCAATGATCTACCTCCAATAACCTGATCACACTTGCACCTAGGAAAAAGAGTTCAAAACTGCCACTGCTTCACATGAGGCGGATTTGAAGGGTGAACCAAAACATCCTTTCGACAGAATATGACATGCTGAGCCAAAATATAATATAATAATGTGCTAACTGCTGTGAAGATCATATCATCACCAGGAGGTATGCACAGAGCAGTACAACGAATTCAGACAAAGCATTGCATTACCAAGATGTTATATTTAGGAAATATGCAGAGCAATAGAAGCATATTTTGATTATAATAGTTGGCAGATTGTCATATTGGAAGTCAATAATGTTCCGGGCAAAATTAGCAAAAATCATGTTTCAATCACAAGAACATGCAAGTACCTAGCCTTTATCAAGTTGTAAAATCATCAAGCAAGGTTCAAGGGGTCAATGGTTGCAACGATGCATAAGCAAAACAACAAAAAAATAAATTCTGAAGTAAGAAGGTGATCATACCGCTCCAGTATCATGGTTAACACATGTCATGTTAATTCTTGAATGGAAACGGACACTTGGCGGCTTTTCTGGATAGTCTTTGTCGCAGAACAACTTCAACTGATAGATACGACCTTCATGCACAGTCTAAACAGTAAAATAACCATTCTGTCAGTAAACTGAACAGATATTTAAAAAAGAACCTGATTTTGCATTATTTGGCCAACTAAATCTTAAGACAGGTATTACAAAAACCAAAACAACAATGAAAGATATACCTTTTATATCAGAAATCCAAAAAGAGACCAGAATCTTTTATTAGAATTACACTTCTTTAGCAAATTGAAAATCCCAGTTGAAACTAGATATGCATATAGTTATAAAAAAAATTCTATTGAAAGAGTCTGCTTGATAGTTGCCTGTAACTAGCCGCCTCACCTCCAGCCCCTAAGAAAAGAGGTTGACTATAGAAGCGAGTATTCACATTCCTATTCTGAAAGTGTGAGTCAACATGTATGCCTGAGGAACTTCACTTACACTTTCATTTGCATCAGAGTAGAACAAATTATGAATATACACAAATGACATACATTGAGGGGGCCTATAACAGTGCCTGTCCAAGATCGCATGTAAATGTCATCACCGTCATCCATTCCATAGCTGACTGTGCCATCTCCTATACCCTTCTCTCCACGTTCAAGTTCTTCCAGCAATCTAAAGTTTCGAGGGACTGCACAAAAGTAAAACAATAAGCACAGTTGTTCTAGACTTGGCAGAGGATTGCAGTCTAAAGAAGTAATCAAGCTCCAAATCTTAGGTCAGATAACAGTAAGATAAGATCAAGGCATGCATGAGATGCCAGTATGCCACATAGACACATGGCAGTATAATCGCTTGTCAACTTCTGATTATGTACAGATAGATCATCATTCAACTTAACGCAGATGCAACAGAAATTAATCTTTGATAAAGTTATATCTAAACAACACTAATGAATCATATATGACGAATTTATTGCTGCTAGCAAAATTATGGTCAGGCAACACTATCAAATAACACATCATCATACCAGGTGGATAGGGAAGATGCAAGAGAGAATTAGTTACAATAGCTGAGGGCCTAAAACAAATGGGATAACAAACTCCTTTTTTCTATAGTTAATTAAACTCACCAAAGAGAGCTAGTTTGGATGTACGCAAGCCAATAATACCAATAACTAACAAACAACACCTCCCTCTGTGTAGAGTAAATCAATCAACAAGCCCCCAAGATTAAGAGAATATGCCATCAATCATCTAAAGGGAAGATTTGAGGCTGATGGTGTTGAACATAAGACATCCTTCAAAGGTTACATGGTAGAACGACATTCCAGTTTCATCTCATTCACCCGATCACCGGTTTAAGAATTAAGGCTGCCTAGAAACTTTCAAGCTTCAACCTTAAAAGCGCGACTAAGATTCTTGGAAGCCATAGAATGGAAGAAAACCGCATCATCCAATTACACGAGCTACATAGAAGTTAAGAATCACAAACCCTAGAGACAATTTACAAAGACAGCCAAATTGAGCCAATCCCATCATCCAATTACACGACCCACCGAATATAATTGCACAAGAAACCGCGAAAGGAGCCAAACAAAACAACAATCTGAAAGAACATATTCAGATCTAGCACTGGAATAGCAGACACGATTTGAGAAAAATTGCAGTTTTAGGGTAGAAATTAGGCGTACCCACAACGCTCGATCCTCCTGAACCCAGCGTCATCGGCGAATGAGAAGGAAGTTTTTAGACTCCGATGTGTAGAATTGGAGACGATCTGGGCGAGGGCTACTGAAATGGTGGGAGTCAAATGTCAATTAGCTTAGATTTTACGATAGGTGGGGTTGAAGGATAGAGAGAGGGGGGAGAGAAAGTGAGATATGCATCAATGCACGGTCTAAGCTTTTAATCCCAAAACACTAAAATAATTATGAGATGGGCTTAACTTTTTAATCCAAAATAATAGTTTGTGAAATGGGCCTAAAGGGCCTTTTACGGTGGTGTTCGGATGGCACAACCTTAATATGAAGAGGATGTGATTGATAAAACGTTGAAGATGAAAAGGATGTCAAAAGTCTTTAAAAAACCTGGTGAAAATTAAAAGTTGTCCTTTCGGAACGTTGAATATACGAACCCTGTCGTCTGAAGCATTCCACTCTCTTCCTCTTGCCCACACCTACCTTTACCACCATCTAACCCACACCGCGCCGGATCCGAGCCACCACGATCGAACCCATCGCAGACCCACTCGAGTCGCACCGAGCCTGGTCGTGCCCGCCTCGCACAGAGCTGCCCACTCGGACCCACCGCTCGAGCCACCACCAACTCGGCTCAACCCTGATCTGCCCATCTCGCACCACCCGCAACTAGCCTCGCGACCGGCCCACGTGCCCAGATTTCGCAGACCCCGAGTCGCACCGAGCCTGGTCGCGCCCGCCTCGCACAGACTGACAGACCTGCCCACTCGGACCCACCGCTCGAGGCACCACCAACTCGGCTCACATATTTACTCCCCTCTGTCTTTTTGCGTGCTTCCTCAACCGGAGAAATTGTCCCCAAACAAATTCGTCTTAGACTGTACAGGAAGGGAGCTGTTCGGTATTTATGAATTGAAAATTGCAAAAGAAGATTCAAGACAGAGATGAACGCGATTTCGCCATTGTAAGAAAGCTCGCGATTAAGGTAAAGAACTATAACAAGCTTCTTCCTTTGCAATTCTCTCTTATTTAATTCCTTTGGAAGAGGGATGAAAATGCAATTGTGCGTAATTTGCTTCGAAACCCTAAGATTCTACGGCTACTCTTTGATTCTTCACCGCTGCGTTATACCCCAATGAGGACCGAAATCCGCCATGTACATAGCTCCCCTAGATTCATGCTTTTAGCTTGTTAAAAAAATGGATCTTCATAACCCCACAACAAAGGCCCTCCCTTTTTTGGTCTTCGTCTTGCTTCTGCTGGTCAACGGAAGTTTCGAACAGGGCGCCGAAACACAGAAGCCACTTGCATCGTACTTGGAACGCCGAGCTCTGCTTCAACTCAGATCCGCATTGGGTTTACGAGCAAGAGACTGGCCGCTTAAGGCTGATCCTTGCTTAATCTGGCGAGGGATTTCCAGTCAAAACGGCGCCGTAGTAGGCATCAACGTTTCAGGGTTCAGGAGGACCCGAATTGGGAGCCGGAACCCGCAGTTTGCTGTTGAATCTCTTGCCAATTTGACCCGTTTGGAGTCCTTCAATGAGTCCTCCTTTGCACTCCCGGGGCAGATTCCTGATTGGTTTTTTCGGCGTGGCCATCCTTCTCTTTTTATCGCTGGATTCGGATTTCTATGCTTCTCCTGTCGTTGTTGCTACAGAAGGTGTTGAGGTAAGGTTGTTCGTTTTAGGCTAATTGATTTGAATTTCTTTGTTCATTTTACGACAGAAGTTGTTGAGTACGACGGCCGATCATTTTAGGTTATGTTGATTTGAATTTTTGCCTTAAATTTGAACTGTTTTTAACTTTGGAATCAAGTTCATAATCTACATGATAGTGATGGTTGGATTGGTTACGGAGACTAATAGTGCTGACATATATTATTTAGCAAATCAGTCAACTTGTTGCATTGTGCTAGGAATTGTTTTCTCATCAAACTGGAAGGAGGAAATTTGCTTCTTGTAAAGAATTGTTGATTTCCAAAATTGGAATTTGTGTACATGTTTAGGCCCTTGGTAGCTTATGCTGATTCATCCGGTGTTTGTATGAAGTATGAACATGCATTACTGTTATACTATGATTAGGTTACATATGGGTCAGTGATAAAACTAATGCACGAGAAGACGAAATTCTGGTTGCAGTCACATGATGTGCCGTACGGTTCAGGCAGTGGGCAGCAATCAGTCACTGGTTTTCTCAGTGGTGATGATGCAAACAACTATTGGGTAATTTTCATTCACTTTGATCTTGCATTTCTGTTCTGTGATGAATATGTTTGGTCTTCAATTTATCAAGTAACTTATCTAATCCTTGCTTTTGCTGCTTTTTCTAGATTGTCAAACCTGTGCCTGATTCATCTGAAAAGAAGTTAAACCCTAACTGGATCGCAATTTTATTCTGAAATGGAGGACGCCCTTGCAGCAGACATGGCTTCCAATTTGCAAATTTTGAAGCGGGATGCCGGTGAATCGGAACATACTAGCAAAAAGCAAGTTCACATACGTTTGAATTGACCCTCTTTCTTTCGTGTTTCTGTTGTGATTGTTGTTTACTGAATTGTTTGAATTTTGTCACGATAGTGCTGTGAAGAAGCTACTCAAGATGAAGCAGAGAGAAGAGGAGCGACGCAAGGAGGAGGACAAGGCCAGGCAGGTAAATTCTCTATTTCTAATCTCTTTCTCTAATTCCTCAGCTGCATTTGATTTGCAAATCAACGCAATGCGTTGTTTTTTGTTGAATGGTTGGTAATGGCGATAGCGGATAGCCGATAGTGCCTTTCCATCCTCACATGTTTATTCATTATGGAGGAAATTTGAAGCGCTCAGTATTTCTTTTTGAGTTGTAGACTCGGCCAGAAAAACAACCCCTGAAACCCTAGGGTTGCAGCCTTTTTTCCTTACACACAATATACCAATCACACGTATTTTTGTACAATTTCACGAATCAAAGATGGTTGGAACTTGGGTGGATATAATCTAAAAATCCAAGCAGCTCATGTTAATGTAGTAGTACGACATCTAAATATGTTTCTTAACAGTATCTAAGTACTTGTTGCTATGCCAAATGCCATTCTTGTAGTGAATTCCACAAAAAAGTGGTTACGATCTAATCAGAATTTGCAATTGCTCATTACTCATAATTCCCTTGCTGTCCTTCCATTTGATTTTTGTGGCATTGCTGACTTCTATGTCAAAAGTTCTTTTTGGTTGGATCTACAACTGAAATCCATTGCTATGTTTCTTGGCCCCTCTCTTTGTAGGCTGCTGCAAAACCATCCTCACAAGGTCAGAAGGCCCAAGTAGCTGATGACGATGATATGGATCCCACTGTACGCAGCTTTCCTCCCTCCCTGCTATTGTCCCTTGTGTAGGGTTAAGGTTCAACTAGCAGACTTTTGGTTTGTATGTTTTTCGTTGATCCTGAGATTGTGATCTCTATGCTGGCAGCAATACTTTGAAAATCGGCTGAAATTCCTTGTACCCCTGAAGGAAGCTGGAATCAATCCATATCCACATAAATTCTCTGTCTCTATGTCCATTAAGGAGTATACACAGAAATATGGAAGTTTAAATAACGGAGATCATCTTGATGATGTTCAAGTATCTTTGGCTGGTAGATTGAGTTTTACATAAGTTACTGGAGTTATTGCTAGGTGTTTCTTGAACCTCCCTAAAATAATACTTTTTCCTTTCTTAGGGAGAATAATGAGCAAAAGGTCGTCCTCTTCAAAGCTTTTCTTCTACGATTTGCATGGAGTGAGTGCTAAAGTTCAAGTTATGGCTGATGCAAGGTGGCTTTCTTATTCTTGTGTCTTTTGATTCATATTCCTCCTTATTACTTAAGATCAAGAATGGATAATAATATCAAATGTCATTTGTGCCCCTAGCTATTGTAAACCATATGAGTAAGCTTTCAAAGTGTTATGGCCTTTTGTAGACTATTAAGCATGTATATCAATGGTAGGCCTACCAGCAGGGCTATTTTGTGGTCTGAGGAATAGCCTTTCTTACTGACAATTTTAATTTCAATTTTAACTTTTGTATTTTAATGGCTGATATAAATATCACTTAAAAATATCTCTGCATTATACAGGTCTTCTGAATTGGATGAAATAGACTTTTCAAAGTTTCATGCCGGTGTAAAGCGTGGTGATATTGTTGGTGTTACTGGGTTTCCATCCGTTTACAACATATGAAAACCAGGAAGTGGCTACACAGCCATTTGCATGCATCCCCTATCTCTGGAAATATGGAGGTCTCTACTGTTTTCCTTCCCTGCATTTGTGCTCTTTTTGTTCTTGACCTTTTGTACCTCTCTTAGAGATGTGACTTGAATGATAAAGTTTGATTCGATTAATTTGTCTTCTGTTGAATATTCCAATTTTTGCCTAGGTTCAACTCCTCCTACTGATTTGTTGTCCTGTAGAACAAAGTAATAAGAAATGTGCATATACTGGAAAAAAAAACTAGCAATGATGACTGTTTGGTCAAACTATTAATATGTAATTACAAATGTTTTCGTACAACTATCCATATAAGTTTTTCATTATTTAGAAGAGGGATATCTGATTAGAAGTCTCATTCTCAAATTTCTACTACAAATATTGCTATTTAGATAGTGTTCAATTATCACTTAAATATTTTAAAAAATCAAGCATTATTAATTCAAGTCATTCTACTCGAGAAGATACTTAATTACACTGATACAACTTTTTTTAGACTTAAACGTTTATTAGATTTCGCCTTGCTAAAAAAAATTGTAATCCGATGCGCTGAGGCTATGTGTGGCAGGTGGCATGGTCGAATATGAGAGAATTAAGCAAGATTTTTGTGACAACTGGGTTCATTGAATGACGGGAAAAAAGGACATTGTCTTTATTATTACAGTGATAAAATGGAAAAAAGAGACTGTGATCTATTTTATGACGAAGATTCGAATAAAATAAAGATGACATCAAAGAAAAAAAGGGTTTATGAAAATGACCATTTCCCTATTATATATATACATCAATAGCTAAAATATAACTTAAAAAAACAAAACTGACTACTTAAATATAAGTTTAAAAGAAATGCAAGACACCTTCTTTGCAATAGTTTTACATGATATGGTGTATTTTAGCATAAAGATTAAACTTTTTAAAAGTTACGGTTGTTTTATTTCTTAACCATTATTTCACTACTTCATATTAAACATGTTTAATACTCTAAAATTGGTTTCATACCAAAAATGAAATACTTAAGATATTTAATTACCACATTTAGTGCACAAAAAATGTATGCTTATTATTAACTACAAATTACAGGAATTTTTTTTACGAAAAAACATATCCCTACAAACACGAAATTTTAATTTACTACAAAGTGTAATTTTATTCCTTAACAGATTATCACAAAAAAAAGACATCTAATACCTAACATAATTACATATAACATTTGTATACGTAACAAAGAATATATATATATATATCACATTACAAACAAAACAAAAAAAACATATTACAAACTCTTTATTATATCGTGATACTACATACACGCAAATGGCCCGTGCGAAGCACGGGCTCCGATTTCTAGTATGTAAGAGGAAATGGGAACGTTCGTTAGAGGCAGGTTCATATGATCACATCTTAGGATAATGAAAAATCTATTTTTCTAATCTATGCTCTTAAGATCTCTTAAATAGAGTTTTAATTATATGTTAATTTTTTAGAATTTTTTAATTTTTTTTAAATGAATTCACCATTTTCTATTAAGGGTTTATTTTCCTCAATATGAATTCTTAACCTATGCCATAAGGACATAGGTTAAACAAATCCTATAACGAATACGGGTCGGATCAGGTGAGATTGTGAGAACCATTATTTCATACTCTTCCCAGCGAATACGAACGTTCCCATATTTAGCCGTAGATGATCACCATATGAATGTTTCTAGTATTTAGTAGTAGATGTTTACTGTTTATCATTTTACAACTAAAAAATGCAGATTTTGTTAGTGTTCTATTCCTACGTTTTTGTTTTCTAAACTCATAAAGCTTATAAAAATATTTTTTTAATATTCATTGTATGGTTATATGACACAATATGCAATATTTAATATGAAATCAAGTTTAAAGTAAGTAAAATATATGGGTTTTTTTTTATGTGTTTTGTGACCCACATAGGCATAAAAAGTGGTTCATATCTATCTATATATATACTATA
This sequence comes from Rheum nobile, assembly GCA_027886185.1. Classification (NCBI taxonomy): domain Eukaryota; kingdom Viridiplantae; phylum Streptophyta; class Magnoliopsida; order Caryophyllales; family Polygonaceae; genus Rheum; species Rheum nobile. Next base: position 1,024,294 of record WOAB01000580.1, on the reverse strand, counting down.
TATATACTAAAGCAGAAGCCTAAATCCTACGTGTGGTATTTTTGTATAACTTTCCTCATACTTTTAATATATAAAAAGTTTAGCTATAACTAACTTATCATATTCTATGGTTGATATATTTCTAATGTAAAATATCTACGTAAGAATATAATGATCTAATTTCATTATATTATATATCTATCTCTTTTAAAAAAAATAAACTTTTAAATTATTTTCTCAATTTGTTATTAATTTAAAATAAGTCATAATTTATGTGCTTAAATTAAATAGATTGATTGTGATATATTAATTCCCCATAATATCAAATTTAAATAGTAGCTAAGATAATTTTCTAGGTTATATCCAAAATTTCCAACTTCAAAACATGTCTTTTTATCTTAATATTTATTATTAATCAAATTCAATGCCTTTATTGCACTAAGCGTTACTATGAATCAAAAGAGAAGACACGTAAAAAATATTTAATTAGTTTTAATAATCGATTGTGAGTACTAGCCTGAAATCTTGAGCGTTGACTCTTTTAATTAGTAGGAACTCATTCGTTACTTTTCACCATTGATAGATGAATTTGCATTGATTTTTTCAATTTAGTATGATATATTTTTTGTATAATTATATCTTTTTCCTTACATATGTATATTTTTATTATAAATTTATCCTATAAGCTATAACCACGTAAAGTTACCATATAAAAAAATTGATTCCACATGACCGGACTTCATGGGAATTGAAATCATCTATATATATATATATAGATTTTAGTTCTAGTAAAACAGTCTCTTAGAGTAAAACGAAGGTACAAATTAGAGCATTTAGATTAAATGATAATCGATGGTCCTGATTGAATCCCAAAGGGTACATGTTTTTAAAATAGAGATGCACATATCAGAATTTTTTTTATTAACGTAATTTTAGGGATTTTATCCCACTATTTTGGTAAAAATCTATCGGTTACCTTTTTTATAATTTGCTTCATCTCTCTCGTTCTTTCCGATCGTCACAACCCAACCTCCAAGGTCGTCTTCAACTCCCAGACCTCGATTCGATTCTTTCCGATCGTCTTCAACCCACAATTTCATCGCTCCCTCTCCTCCCTTGCACAGACCACCGACGACCACCATTCTCCGGTCCGACTCCAACCACCTCTGACCCACCACTCACAGCCCCCATCCCGCTCAACCTCGCGCACCCACATCAAACCGCTGCGAGCCCTACACCAGACCACCGGCCCGACTCCACCCACCTCGAGCCTTACTGGGTTGCTTCCGTTGCGCCACGTCTCCTCTTCTCGAACCAGTCCCGGCGATGTTGCTCATCGACCTCGTCTCGCCAGATCTGCATCGTCTCTCTTCAGCCGACGGTCAAGATCTGCATCGACGGCCTCCAATCACCATCGATGGCTGCGAAGAGATCCGCGACGGCGAAGATCCGACGGCTCGGTTATCGCCTCCTCTTATCGCCCTCTCACCTCGCCTCCTCTATCGAGAATTAGGATTCAGAGCCTTCCGGCTCGGTTATCGCCTCTTACGCATAGCGTTCGGAGTTTCGATTCTCAGTCGAGGTTTCCAATTAGGGTGAGCAAAGCTTAAAACTTTCATTTATAATAGGAGAGTAGGCGTGGTTTGATCTTTCTGGTCTGATTTGTCTCTCGATTTGTTAAGTTTGATGTAGAAATGGAAGATATCTTGCTTTAGGCAAGAAGAGATCTCGTCGGAGAACTTGAAACAGGACACTGTGGAGGATATTATAGCCGAAGAATTGGTGAGACCGAAATTCGAACAAGCTACGGTTGTGAACAAGAGTTGGGCAACCAATGTTGGCTAGGTAGATCGATGGAGTTCTTATTTTTATAAATTTAGCCAGTACTCTTCATCTTATTCTGAATGCTAGTATTTTTGTTGTGCAATTGGACAATTGGTATGTATATACTCATCCAAGGAGTAAACCTAGGTGTGTAGGAGGTTGTCTGTACTTGGTAGTGATTGTACTGAGGAGGCCGTTTCTTCCTTATTTTTCTGGTAGGATTTTTAGGAACGATGGTTTGGAATTTCGAGATTTGAATTGATCTTTTACACTATTTTGCAAAATTGTATTCCGTCATGCGTTCAGTATATTTATGATGTGATATTCACCTAAATTCTAAATAATCATTATGTGCAAATTAAACTCTGAATATTGACAATGTTTTTATGAATATTGACTACTTGTATGATGTTTTTATGAATATTGACTACTTGTATGACTATGCGTATAAAATACGTGAATATCATCACATATGGAATGAATATCGCTATTATAGTATTCAAATTGCTTATTGATGGGTTTTTTTTTGTATTATTTGCAATTGATATTCAAATTATATGATGTGATATTCACTATAATGTTGTTCATATTCATGAGGTTTTATGCATTGAATAATCGATATTCAAAATTTATGATGTGATATTCGATATAATGTTGTTGATATTCATTATAATAATGTTGATATTCAGGTTGATCGTGCGATTGTGCAACCCAAAATCGACGCGACAATGTCATTGTTAAACCTTACCGCCATGAATCAAAGCTTCGAAGATATTGGGTGGTGATATTCGTGTAGTTAGGTGATAATATTCATGTACTTGGGTGACTATATTAATGTAATTGGATGGTGGGCGGTGGGCGATATTCACAAAATGGGTAATGATATTTACTAATTGAGTGGTGATATTCATGTAAGTAAATTTGATATTCATGTGATTAATTGAGATATTCATGTAACTTAGTGTGATATTCATACTACCAAGTGGTGAAATTCATGATTTAAGTGATGATATTCACATTTTTAAGATATTAATATTCACTTATTCAATAGAAATCGATATTCAAACAAACATGAACGATATTCATTAACAAATTATTGATATTCGTGAATACATTAACGATATTCACGAACGTTTTAAAATGTTCTTCTCATTTAAATTTTAAATATAAAATCGATTAGGAAAGAGAATATTATCTTAATTTCTCTCTCCTATAACAACCAAAATTAATTATTTTTTATTAATAATATCCTTATTAGGTTAGATTTGGTGGTTAGGGCTCTACCATATCTCTCATATTACCTATTAATCCAACCATCCATCAACATCAATCCGACGCTCCAGATTAGTACTTCCGTTTTACCATAACTTCCGTTTTACCGGAGCGTGCCCCTATATATATATATATACACTAAAGTAGAAGCCTATTTCCTACGTGTCGGTCTCACGTTCAATTCGCATACGTGTCGTCACCATATTCAATTCGCCTATGTGTCGACATCTTAACTATGTCACCTCATCCATCCCACCCAAAAATATTATAATAACAAATCTTTAATTATTATATATTATATAAGAAGATAATATCTAATAATAATAATAATAATAATTTTAATAATTTCGTATATCTTCCTATTTGGTAAAAAACAAAATGTTTTTTGGTAAAAAGAAGATAATCTATATCTATCTCTAATAATAATAATTATTATTATATATTAACTAAGAAGATAATATCTAATTATCATAATAATAATTTCATTAATTTCGTATATCTTCTTTTTTTTTGTAAAAAGAAGATAATCCATATATATTTATTTCTAATAATAATAATAATAATAAATTTTAGTACGATATCTACCCGATAAAAATATCTTCCTTATCTTGAGTAATAAAAATATCTACCTAAATTTTTTCTTAATAATTAATAAAATTATTTTATAAAAGTTTATAACCCTAACCCGTACAAGGCACAGACACTATGCTAGTATATGCCTAAACAAGTGATGTACTCATGCACATATATATATATATATGAAAGTAATGAACATATAAGCATACAAAGTGATGAACATATAAGAAAAAAGGGATAAACATACATGCATAAAAACATGATGAACATCTAGACATAAGGTGTTGAACACCTAGGCATAGAAGTGGTGAAGATTTGTGCACCAAAGTGATAAATATCTTGTTTATAGCAAAAAGTGATGAACATATAGGAGAAAAAGCGATGGACATGCATGCATAAAAAAATGATGAACATCTTGTTACAGAAGTGGTGAAAACCTGACATGAAAGTGATGAACATCAAAGGACGAAAGTGATGAACATCAAATGACAAAAGTGATGAACATCAAAAACATGCTCACTTGAAAAATGATGAATGTATAGAAGAAAAACGATAAGCATCCATACATACAAAAATGATGAACATATAGGCATACAAGCGATGAACATCTAGGCATGAAAGTGGTGAAAATCTAAGGACAAAAGTGATGAGTATCAAAAATATGTTTAGAGCAAGGTGCGTGCATGCGATTTCCCAAAAAAAATACATATAATACGGGAAAAATTCGACACGACTTTTAATGAAATGCTAATTTGAATCCTTATTTCTCTAAAATCTAATGGCCTAAAATAGTTTTTTTTTTATTTCTTTCATAAATAATTGTTCTCATTTGATCTCTTCCCTAATTATAAATGAGATTTTTTAAGGTTACATATTTCTCCACATTTGATTTTTTATATTTTGTATTACTTAAATATTTATATTGATATACATTATTAAAATTGGGTTGCTTTATTTAAGCAATATATATTTCCATCTTTAAAAATACTATACGTTAAAATATATAGAAATAAATAATTAGTTTAAAAGCATATAGAAATAAATAATTAAATTAAAAACATTTAAAAAAACAGTGCACATATATATATAGTTATGAGAAGGGGCAAAAGATTTGTATGCAGTTAACTGATTAACTCCACTGTAATTTTTGATCAAATGTATTTTAAAGATTCGCAGAGTTTTAATTCAATTAATCTAAAATAAAAAATAATCATAATTAAATATGGCATTATGGTATATCATAGACTTATAGAAGGAAGCTAGCAACTTTTTTATTTTTATTTAATGGTAATCCGATGCATATATAGTAGGAATAGGATAGATGATGAACATATATTATAAAACAACTTACATATATTTTTTTTTGTTAATTTTAGTTAATTATACCATAATTATAATTAGTAAAAGCCGATGAAAGTAAGTTGCTTTAAAAGACAATAAATACATATAACATGATTCTCCCCTAAAACATTATTGCTGAAGGAATGTCTTTTGTTAAAAATTTAGCCTCTGATACTTGGCTTCCTATATATGTAACACGTGTTTTAAATTTTGTTTCACAACTTTTTTTTACATTCCACCACTCCCAAGATCTACAATTTCTCTTTGTTTGGGTTGCATCTGCCGAATTGTAACCTCTCTCATGTACATCAATTGTGCGAAGTGGGTTGTCGGATGCCTGGGCCAGACCGACCCGTTTGATAGAGAAGCTTCGTCCTGAAGAGCTCGGGGTATTCTTCGTCTGATTTGATCTTTGCAGTCACCGGAGAAACGAACTTCTGAGCGGCGCCTATGCTGAACATCGGAGAGCTGTCGAGGCAGTATGTGTAACGGAGGAGATGACGATGTGGGTCACAACCTAACGCAGAAACAACACAAAATTTGCAAATCCAACTGCTTCCTTTTGGTGTTTATGCTTTCTCGAGGTTAGATTTTGCATCTTAGTGCTTAAAAGTTCATGAACTCGGTGGCCATGAGGTATATATATGTGTACATAGTCTCTGTTTACTAAAATTTGTTAAATGATCTACAATGGTAAGAGGAAATTGTGGATTTTTCATGGTATGCACACTACATGTTTGTTTAAATATCAGATTGAGAAACTTTTCTTTTGATGGGGATGGATAGTGGATACATATGAGTTGACATAATTGAATTCTATTTAGATAAGATTTGCTAAGCTATTGTCTAGAATTTCTTATTCTTCTTAATTATCATTTTAGTCTGTTGCATTCCACAAGTTCATGAACAAATCTGCTATTTCTAGTGCTTCTGCTGCAAGGAATTATGAAATAAACATACTAGCAGAAGACATACAAATTAGTGGTTGAATTTGAATGTTAGGAGCTTTTGATTTGTGCAGGATGATTCTGATAATGTCTCAGCATTGTTTTGTGCAGGATGATTCTGATGATGTCTTAGCATTGTTTTCTCCTTGGAAAAGGGTTATGGTTCTCGATCTTAATGCTTTGGCTCTTTTCACTTTGAGGGATGTCAACCTTACAAAGGTATTTTTTTTGTTTAACGATTCAAACCAAATAATTAGTCTTTCAATGTTGTTTTCTTGTGATTATTGTCTTTTGTTTCTCATTTATGTTAGTTAACTAACGTTTCTCATGATACATGTGCCCACTAGATTCAAAGTCAATCACTTTAGATGAGAAATAATGAATCTTCAAAGTAAATCCACAGACATCTTTCAAAGTGTTCAACTTTTATTAGCATTCTTCAAATTATCATTTAACTCAATTTTTATAATGCCAAACGTTTTGACTACTTATTCTACCTAGACTTCGATGCTTTTGTGACTGATTAAATGCACAAAATGCTCTCACTCTCTCAAGCATCTTGAGGTTTAGCTCCTTTCATCCCTGAATGTTGATATTAGAGTCTACTATTGTCAAATGTACTACTACAATTCTTTCTTCACATTTCATGTCATACAATATATGTTGGGTATTGATGTAGAAGGGAGACTTACACTTACAGATGCATTAGTTTATGCTTCCAACCAAGGTGTTGAAATGTTGATTCTTTGTAGCTTTTTTGTATGTACTTTATCCTTCTTTGATGTAAACTTTGTTTCCTATTGTATTTTTTGTGTAAATATAATAATCATGTTAGTGTAAATTTTTGCTTAATATGGTATGTTACAAATGAATTCCAATTGTGTCGGGTGTCTTTGTCTGATTTAGTTGTTGCTAGATTTCGCTAATGGGAAGGTTAATATACTCCTTTTTCAATTTACACCCCTAAAAATATACTATTTTAACTAAACCGTACAAGGTAGGGACAAATTATTTTCCTTTCTGGACTCAAGCGTCTTGAGGTGAAAAATCACTTTCTAAGTTCAACTAAATTATATAACGATTTTTCTAGTATGTGTCCATGAGCACACTCTAATAAATTAAAGTATGAAATTATCTATAAAATATTTCCTAATAGAGAATGAATAAACCCTTAAGAAAAAAAATTAAACTAGTGACTAAAAAAATTATTGCTAAAAATGAACTTGTTAGAGTGTGCCCATGAACATACATTAAAAAAACCATTATATAATAATTAACTTATTTGCTAACTCATAACTAGGTTGTATTCATGCACGAGCGTTACAATAGTTATGATATTATTTATAGTTGGGTAATCTCGGGCACGACAATTTCATCTATTATATTCTTATTTATCCCATTTTCTCCATCATCTCCTTGCAAATTTGCATTCAATTAATCCATTTGACTCAAAGCTGAACTCATAACTCGTGGGCTCAGAAATAATGGGCCTTACCCAGTGGCGTAGCCAGAACTCGACTCCAGGGGGGGCTAAATCCTGTGCGAATTTTTTTTTTTGTGACTTAACTCCAACGTGACTTAAATTCTATTTTGCAAAAATTAATTTTAATTTTTTTACGAAGCTTAAGGTAATTTTCACGTGAGATGAGGGAACAAAACTTAAGTAATTTTATTTTTTTGACTTAAATCTGTTAAAATTGACTGAAATTGCATTTTCAGATGAGATAAGGGGAAAATTTAAGATAATTTAATTTTTATAGCTTAAATTTATTAAGACTAACTGAAATTACATTTTCAGATTCAATAAGGGTAAAAAATACTTAAAAAAAATTATTATTTTTTTGAAAAAAAAAAGTTTTTTTTTTTCCAGGGGGGGCTATAGCCCCCCCTAGGGCCTGAACTGGATCCGCCCCTGGCCTTACCGGTCTATTTAGACACCATAAATAAGACACAAAAACTGTTTTTTTGGTCAAAGAGACACAAAAACTGTTTGCAAGTACTCCTTTGAAAATTCGGTTTTTTCGCCTGATACCCCTGAGGTATGGCAAAATTCGCGAGGTATCCCAAAGATTGACTCATTTCGCGTGGTATCCATGAGTTTTGATTTTTTTCGCCAAATACCATTCCGTTATATATTTAACATATCTGTTTAAAAAAAACCCAAAAAAAATAAAAAATATAATCGTGTTCTCCATGCTCACCTGCTCCAAGTTAGGGCGCGTGTTCCCGATTGTTACCTGTGTGATTCATGTAAAATACATGTAAACTACAAGGAATGAATATAAACACTCATTTCTGCTCCATAATAAAAAATCTTTAACAGTCAGCTTTCTTCATACTTAGTTTATTATCAGATTATTCCTCCATAGTGCTGAGATACTTAAACTACAAAGGCTAAGAACAATACCCCAAACTGAGTTTATTGCAGAACAGAAGTAGAAATTCTAATAGAATTGGAGGAATTTGGAGCTTTACTCGTCCCAACGTACATAGTGACAATCTAAAGAACCCAACAAAGTCGAGCTTGATTGCTGAAAAGGTAATATAATAAAGATTGAATTTTTATATCAAATTAGCAACTCTAACCATGTTGACAATAGCTTGCATAAACAACATTGTTGACCACTCCATACTGATCAAGTTCATAATCACGCACCTTGAGCTCAACATCCAGAAAATTGCTCATCTTGAAAACAAAAATAGAAGCAATTGTTTCTATAAAGTAGTAGCCTACAAAGATGATGGAAACTTTCAGATCGAAACTTTCAGATGGAGAAATTTACGAATTGCTATTTTCAATCAGAGAAGCATTTACAAGCAAATGAGCATATGGTAATTTTTTACCTTTCCATGAAATTAGAACCTCCGAATCAAAAGAAAACTGGAAAAACAAAGCTCGAAAATCAATTGGGAGCGCGAATTTACCACCATCGCCCTAACTTGGAGTGACCTAAAAGCCTAATCGCAAAGTGAATCACACAGGTAACAATCGGGAACACGCGAATTTCAGGTTTACATATAAAATACATGTAAATCTGAAATTTTACAATGGAGGGGAATGGAGTTGTTAATTGCGGGAGGCTCGGAGGCAGGGGAGGGCATCGGAGATGCCTCCATAGCCATGCTCCAAGTCGACGAAGACGAAGTCGTAGCCGACGAGGCCGGCGATCTCGGCGAGAAGCGGGGAGGAGGAAAAAATAAAAAGAGGCCGTAGAGGGTGTTGCCATTGCGGAGGCGAGAATTAAGCGACCGGAGCTTGGCGTCATCCGATTCGGGGGCGGAGAGGTTGGGGACTGAGGTGGATCGAATTGACGTCAAAGCTGCGAAATTGGGGTTCAAGGTTTTAGGGGAAATGGTTAAACAATTGGCTAGAGCCCTTGTAGAGGGACGCCAGAGATCAGGGGTGGAGGCAAAGGCGGAGGGAGCAAGTAAGCATGGGAAAATTAGCGATTTCTGGGTGAAGACGAAGACAAATAAGATCATGGGAAAATGATTTCTGGGTAAGGCGGAGGGAGCAGGTAAGATCAGGGGTGAAGACGAAGACAATTTTTTTTTTTGGTTTTTTTTAATTAACGATTTCTGTTAAATATATAATAGAAGGGTATTTGGCGGAAAAAAAAATCAAAACTCAGGGATACCACGCGAAATGAGTCAATCTTTGGGGTACCTCGTCAATTTCGCCGTACCTCAGGGGTATCAGGCGAAAAAACCGTTGAAAATTTGAAGGGCTTTGCAATTGAAAGCAGTATGTTTGGTTGCATTGCCACGTACAACTATTGCACGATTAACGTTGTATACCACACCATTTGTTGGATAGTTAATGTTACGTATGAGGAAATAAATGTTTTATTTCCATAAAATATGCAACTGAACAAACACATATGGACTTTAGAACACAATATTTAGAGTGAAAAACAGAAAAAGTCAACTAAGTACTACTTAGAGAAAAATCACTATCTTCTAGCTCTCATTAGAGAAAATTTAGAAATTTAGAAGATGTATACTTATCTTATTGATTCCTTGTTCGCTTACAAGTGTAGCTCGGACTCAACCTTAAATTTCTTACATGTATAGTCTTGAATCACTCCTACTACTTAGACTCAAAGGTTTTTTCCCACAGTTGCACCAGTGCTTTGGTTTAACTTCGTTAACTATCAAAATGGAGAATTCACATCCGCTTATATATGGTTTCCTAAACAAATCTAGACACAAAATTAAATATTTTATCGCTTCCCCAACAAGCAAAAGATCTCTTGACCAAATCTATCTTAATCGAATATTACACAGAATAATTAATATCCTAAAATATAATCTAAAGATAATAGAATATTTTATCTCTCCTTTTTTCTTCAAAACCACAAAGGATCACGATCTTCATCATTTCCCATTCTTTTGATTGTGATCGTATCTTATCTTAATGAGATCTTACCAAATAAGTAACTTCCTTTTTTATCGAAGCCTCCATCAATGTTTCAACGTCCTTGTTCATTTCCCGGTAACGTTTCATCTACAAATTGTGTTCCCTCTTAATTTTCAATGTTTTATTGTTCCATGTAACATACTTAAGTACTTCTCTAAAACACTCAATAAACATATTAACTGAATATTTATTACTATCAAAACTCAAGGAATTCAATATCAATCTTCAACCATATTAGTGTTGCTTTGAGAAGACAATCAAGTTGCGGATTAATTAGCTAGTCACGTTTTTCTCTTTCTCATTAGATAGATTATGTTTTTCTCTTTCCCAAATTATCATGTTTGATTCATACTGTAACTGTTTTAACACCCTTTTTAAAAGAAAACTTCCTTTCATTCTTTTCTTTTTTTTGACAGATCGAGAGGAAACTCACTCCAAATAATATAATAAGAGATAAGACTTGCTATAATTTTTGTACTCCAACATAACTCAACATATTTATCTTAAATCTCTTATCAATAAGAGATTCGCAGGTTCCATTCCAGCATTGATTAAAAGGTAACGCTTCTTTGAAGACCCTACACTGGTCACAACACAAGTCGTTGGATGCCCCAATCAAATTTTAGGACGTCCTTTAATCAACCAAGTGCAGCGTCAACAGAGTAATTTGCTAAATTATGCTATATTCAGAAATAACATCTATAATTGATGGATTTCATTTTCACAATTCTCTACATATTTATCTTTTGATGAAAATCATAATGTGTTGTTATCTTTAGCTCAAGTATATATATTTGGCAATTGGAAAAATAATGTAGTGATAATAATGTAACATGGCGCATTTTTATCGTGCAAAAAAAAGACCCATAATAATAAACTATTGATCAGAAACATGCAGAACTGCATATAGCTAGCAAAACCCATTAATTTCCTCATTCTTTTTAGTGAATCTTATGAAGAAATTGTGTCCTTTAATCAAAGGTATAATTACTGATTATGAAGTGGGACCGTTTATAGAGATATTTAATCTGGTGATTTTAGGTAGTCATAGTGCTTTGTTAGAAGCCAACTATGATTTATAGACTATATGTTATAAAGTATGTCATAAAGTCTATTGCTATTATTACCGGGTCTTACAAGGTCACACCCTTAGAGTTTGGACTGGATCAGTTTATTGGGAGACATATTATATAAAGCATATAATATAAAGTTATATAAGATATAACTTGGGAGATAAAGATTGTTAATAATAAAGTGTTATTATTAATAATAAAAGATATACTTATTTAGGAAATAAGTTATCTACACCTGGTATTATAAAAGGAGGGCTTTTTATGAGAAAACCCTAATCCAACTTTTACCTAAGGCTGCTGTACAGTCGTACACCTCCTAGCTCTCTCTCTTCGTTCGCCTTCGTTCTTCGCTCTAGCAACCGAGTCCCAGGCGATCCAGATCCAATCTCGGGTGGACCAAATAGAGGAGTCACACGTGAGGCTCTATTCTCTCCATTCCAGCAGATTGAAACACACATCAAAAGGTATTTGATTCTTCCTATCTATGATCTATTTAGTTTATGCATGAGATCCTTGGTTAGATGTTAGGAAAACGTTTTCTGAAATTTCGCTTTACGCATCTAAAATCCCTACAGTGGTATCAGTTGTCTGTTGCATAAATTGATTAGATCAAGTTTAAAGTTTTAAATTTTGATGCATGTTCATGATTGTCTTGATTCAAATTAAGTGGAAAATTGATATATAGGTTAATTTGCATGATTAAAATTATGATTTTAATTGATTGGATTAGTAAAGTTGAAGGATTTTATGAACAAATATGCATGTAAAATTATTCTACACATACTTGATTCATGTGATTTAATTATGCAAGAGATATGATTTTTTGGCATGTTTTAAATCATTAGATGAAGATTTGATTTTCATAAGATGAATCAACTACCCAAATGCTGGTTCTAGTTATGCGGTCCTGCGGATGGATATTCCGAACAATCATATCTATTTTACAATATGAAATTTTGCTTTAATTGTTAACGCAGTGTTGTTCGGATATCATATCTACTTGATTGTCATCAAATATCATATTCCTCTTTCCAGAATTGTTCGGATGGATCAACAAACACTCGAGTGGAATTGTTCGGCTCACGGCCCTGCGGTGGCTGGTTTGGGCTGGGCCCAGGTCGGTCTGCAGGGGGTGCGTGGTTCGGTGGGCATGGGTCGATTCAGGTTTGACTCGGGCGCGACTCGGTCTGGTTGGATAGATTTGGCGTTTTATGATAATTTCCTAAATTATAAGATAAGATCTTATTTACTTAATTGGATAATATTTGATATCATCTAAATTATATAATTTCCTAAAAAGTTGGTAGGATAGATTTCCACTAGATTTAGATAAGGATATTTGATATCTTATCTTGTTGATGCATATCTTATCCAATAATGCATTTTAATGATTAATTTTATATATTATTTTTAATTTGAATTAAGAATTTGATATTAAATTATTTATGTCATGAGATGATTTATTTAATTTGACATGTTTTTAGTTAAATTAATTAATGTTATTAATTAGATTAATATTATTGATAATATTTGATATTATTGCATGCATGTTTTATGATATTATGATATTATTGCTTGCATGAGGTGACTAGTATGGCCCACACTAGGATAGATAAATACGATATGCGTATCGTTATGTTTTTCTTGTACACGATCTGCGTATCGTTATGTATTTTTGTAATTTAAACTTCTGCAAGAGAGTTTATTTTAATTATATGTAAGACAAGAAGAAGAAGATCCTAAGAAGACCAAAGGATGGAGATCCATGGAGGATACTAAGGATGGAGATCCAAGAGTAACAAGAGCCATAAAGATTAGATCTTTAATTTTGGTTTTTAGGGGCCATACTAGGATCACATTTAATTACTGCATTATTTGAATGCTTTATTATTTCCCACTTTGCATGCTTGCTTGTTTGTTTATGTTATTTTGTTCACTAGTAAATAAATAACCATTGCATGCTTAAGTCCCTTAACAGAATATTGAGATAATGCCTTTCCATATCATAACTATGAGGCCCTTGGAATTCATTGGATAGTTTTCGCCCTAGCGAGGTGTCCTTCCTTGACCTTGGGATAGTGCGGGTATGTCTAATAGGGGCATGCTGCCTTGGTATGGTTACACTCAACAAGAGACCAAAAGGCTCAGTTTTGGATTTTGAGGCATAAGGATGAGTCTTACATAAGATGTGGCCATCAACCAAGAATTATAAGGTATTATAATTAGTAACGGATTTACTTACCTTGATTACATGAGACTTGGGGAAGTGCCTTAGTATACACTCGAGTTTCATCTAAGATAGGATCTTGAAATCATTTTACTCACAAGGGAAAAGATAATTGAGTAGAATGGGCAATAACTTACTGTTTATAACTTATCTAAATTTTAAGTTCTTACATGTCAAACATAACTTATCTGTATGTTTTTTTAATTCCGTTTTGTAGTTACTATGTCTTCTGAACACCTCAAATTCACTCTCCGCTCAATAGTTGAGAAAAACCGTTTGAACGACAAGAATTTCCTTGATTGGGAAAGGAATCTGAGAATTATTCTCAGGTCTGAGGGACAAGAGGATGTCCTTGAAACCCCCATCCCAGAGCTGACTGCCACCTCATCTGATGAGGAAAAGGCACGTCACAAGAAAATATGCAAACGGGCAATGCAAGTCACTTGTCTGATGCTGGTTGCTATGGAACCTGCTCTTCAACAAAGGTTTGAAGCACAGGGTTCCCATACCATTATGAAGAATCTTAGAGATCTCTTCAAGGAACAAGCCAGAATTGAGCGGTACTTGACCCTCAAGTCCATATTACAATGCAAGCTCGAGAAAGGGAAACCTGTTGGGCCACATGTTTATAACATGATAGGCTTGTTTGACAAGATGGCTCGACTGGGTAACCCTTATAATGTTGAGACGGCTACATATATGATCTTATACTCCCTTCATGATGGATTTACCCACTTCAGGCAGATGTATCACATGGGAGCCATGAGCAAGACTCTCAACAAGCTACACGTGATGCTCAAAACAACTGAGCAAAACGTCATGGTTGACCCTTTGAAGGAAGTTCTAATGGTCAAGGGAAAAGGGTTTAAGAAAGGGCCTCAGAAGAAGCAACAACACCAAGGGAAGGGCAAGCAAGTTGCCCAACCCAAGGGGAACAACCCCAAGGTGAAAGTGGCTGCTGAGCACGATTGCTTCTACTGCAAGGCCAAGGGCACTGGAAGAGAAACTGCCCCAAGTACCTGGAAGATAAGAAGAGGGGAACAATCTCCACTTCAGGTTTTACGTTACCGAAATCTTATCAACCAAATTTTCTTCCTGGATATTAGATTCCGGATGTGGTTCTCACATTATTTCGAATGTGCAAGGACTCAGAAATAGGAGATGGTTGCAGAAGGGTGAGATAGACCTGCGCGTTGGAAATGGAGCAAGGGTTGCTGCACTTGCCATTGGAGATTATAGTCTACCTCTACCTTCTGGCTTAGTTTTAGAACTTTATAATTGTTATTTTGTTCCTTCGATTAATAAGAATTTGATTTCAATTTCAGTTTTGAACCTTGAGGGTTATGAATTTGTCATTAAGGATTGTTTTCCCATTTATAAGAATGATATTTTCTATGCTCGAGCCCATGTGAGTAATAGTGGACTATACATACTGGATCTCAAAACTGAAATTTATAATGTTGATACAAAGAAGCAAAAGTCGAATGACATAAGTGAAGCCAATCTATGGCATTGTCGCTTGAGTCACATCAGCTTCAAACGCATGAAGGAACTCCAAACAGTTGGTAGCCTAAAGTCATTTGATTTAGAATAATTTGAAACATGTGAGTCATGTCTGATGGGCAAGATGACAAGGTCACCTTTCACTGGTACGAGTGAGAGGACTACTGAGCTCTTAGCTCTCATACATACCGATGTGTGTGGACCTATGGGCACGGAAGCTAGGAGAGGCTATCGATACTTCATTACATTTACTGATGATTTTAGTAGATATGAGTATATCTACTTAATGAAGCATAAATCTGAGTCCTTTGAAAAGTTCAAAGAATTCCAGAATGAAGTTGAGACACAGACTGACAAGAAGATAAAGGCACTCCGATCAGATCGAGAGGGCGAATATCTGAGCCAAGAATTCGACCATCACTTGAGGAGTTGTGGCATTTTGACACAACTGACTCCACCAGGCACGCCACAATTGAATGCGTATTTGAGAGGAGGAACATGACATTGTTAGACATGGTCCGCTCAATGATGAGTTTTGCTGATCTTCCTACATCCTTTTGGGGATATGCCCTCACCACTGTTGCGTTCACACTAAACAGGACTTCGTCACGATCAGTTGATAAGACACCACATGAGATATGGTATGGAAAGGTTCCTAGCTTGTCATTTCTGAAGGTCTGGGGATGCGAGGCTTATGTAAAGCGTTTACTATCTGACAAGCTAGCACCCAAATCAGACAAATGCTTCTTTATAGGTTATCCCAAGGAAATAAGGGGATATTATTTCTACAATCCCGCTGAGAACAAAGTGTTTGTTGCTCATGATATTGTCTTTTTGAAAAAGGACTTCTTTTCCAAGAAGCCAAGTGGGAGAAATGTTCAGCTTGATGAGATTCAAGCTGAGCAACAAACCCAACAAAGTGAGGACATAGACGATGTCATTGAGGAACTTGACTTTGAGGGCGTACCTTCTCAAAGGGAAACCGCCCAGATCCAAGATGCAATTCCTCAAGTTGATGAAGAACCTGAGGTCCCGCATCCAGATGTGGTTAACCCAGCCGCTGAAATCTCTCCGATTGTTGGACCACATTGGATATCAGACAGGCCAAGGCAGCTGCCTAGGCGTTATGAGGATTACGTCTTGACTGCTAGCATTGACGTTCTACTTTTAGAGAACGGTGAGCATGCGACCTATAAGCAAGCAATGGCGGACCCCGACTCCGAGAAATGGCTGGAAGCCATGAAATCCGAAATGGACTCCATGTCTGAAAATCAAGTATGGGACTTGATAGATTTGCCTGATGGGGTAAAACCCATTGGATGCAAATGGGTCTTTAAGATCAAGATAAACAAGGATGGAAACGTTTCTGTCTATAAGGCAAGACTAGTTGCCAAAGGATTTAGACAGGTTCATGGTACTGACTATGATGAAACATTCACACCTGTCGTTATGATCAGGTCCATTAGGATACTCCTAGCAATTGCCGCTTATCATGACTATGAGATTTGGCAAATGGATGTCAAGACCGCTTTTCTAAATGGGTATTTAGAAGAGGATGTATACATGATGCATCCAGAAGGTTTTGAGGAACCAGAAAACCCTAGGAGAATATGCAAGCTTAAGAAGTCCATTTATGGACTTAAGCAAGCATCCAGGAGTTGGAATCTTCGTTTTGATGAAGTGGTCAAAAAGTTTGACTTCATCAAATGCGAAGAAGAACCCTGTGTCTACAAGAAGTTTAGTGGGAGCAAAGTGGCCTTCCTAGTTCTGTATGTGGATGACATACTACTCATTGGGAATGACATTCCTATGCTAGGAGTGGCTTAAGAAGTATTTCTCAATGAAGGACTTGGGAGAGGCTGAGTACATATTAGGCATTAAGATCTATAGAGATAGATCTAAGAGACTTATTGGTCTGAATCAGGAAACTTATATAGATAAGGTCCTTGGGAGATTCAATATGATGAACTCTAAGAAAGGGTTCTTACCTATGCAGCATGGCTTACATCTCAGCAAGAGCCAGTGTCCTAAGACACCTGGTGAAACTAAAAGGATGAGCATGATTCCCTATGCCTCATCCATAGGATCCATCATGTATGCAATGACTTGTACTCGCCCAGATGTTGCGTTTGCTTTGAGCATGTGTAGCATGTACCAATCAAACCCGGGTGATGCACATTGGTGTGCAGCCAAGAACATCCTGAAGTACTTACAAAGGACTAATGATGATCTCTTGATATTTGGAGGTGATGACGAGCTAGTCGTCAAGGGCTATACTGATGCGAGTTTCCAGACAGACATATATGATTTTGAATCTCAGTCTGGATATGTCTTCATTTTGAATGGAGGAGCCGTCAGCTGGAAGAGCTCGAAGCAAGGGACATTAGCAGATTCTACAATGGAGGCAGAATACATTGCTGCTGGTGAAGCGGCTAAGGAGGCTGTCTGGATTAGGCAGTTCATAGCTGAGCTCGGTGTCGTTCCTAGCACTACTAGAGCCATTGACGTCTATTGTGACAACAATGGCGCCATTGCTCAAGCCAAGGAACCTAGCTCTAGCTCCAAGTCCAGACACATTATGCGAAAGTATCACTTGATCAGACATATCATTGATAGAGGTGATGTGAGGATGTGCAAGGTGCACACAGACGACAACATTGCAGATCCTTTGACCAAGCCCATGTCTAGGCCCAAGCATGACAGTCACACTCGGGCCAAGGGACTCAAACATATTAGAGAGTTCTTTTGAGACATTGTTTGTTTTATGATAAACCTTGTTTATTGTTATTACAGACAGTTATGCTTGATTTATATATGAGTTTCATATTATTATTTAATCAATGCTTGAGATTAGATAAAGTATCCAAACAATTTAATAATTATCAAATAGGCTCATCAAAACTATTTTGGTGAATGAGACCTCATTAAGTGAATTGAAATTATAAAATTGATTAAAAAATCCATGGTCTAAGTTGTTAACTTGGATACAAATGACTAAATCAAAAGACCATATTGTGAGATTGATTGATAACACAGGGTTTCATGTGTTATAGGGACATAGAGATGTCTAATTGATTACATAGATGTGTATACCGATACACACCGGACAGACCTACATTAGGACTCCTCAAGGCTTTACTGCGGAGTTCTAGGATCATTCATGATTAGTGAGTTCCTTAGACATGAGTATGATATAGTTATCATTTGACTGCTGATATGTCTTTGACGCTGTCAAACGCTGACCGTAACAGGCAGTTATAAAGGCAGTGATTGGGATTGCCAAAAGTAGAGTGGGAGCTGTAGTCGTACAAGATTGAATATGTCCTCCTATTCCGTGTATACCATAATACAATTGGAAAGGATTGGTGTCTCGGCCACTTGAAGAGTGAGAACTGTGAAAACGCATGGCCATGCTCGGATGGATTATTAATAATCATCCGTACTGACAGTTTGATCTCGAGAGTTCAAGAAACGTATTTGGCGGTAAAGATGAGTTTCATCATATAGTCAAATAAGACACTTAGTGACAAATGAATTTTAACATTGCACACTTGTTTTAAGGACAAGTGGGAGATTGAAGGAATTGTGTCCTTTAATCAAATATGCAATTACTGATTATGAAGTGGGACCGTTTATGGAGATATTTAATCCGGTGATTTTAGGTAGTCATAGTGCTTTGTTAGAAGCCAACTATGATTTATAGACTATATGTTATAAAGTATGTCATAAAGTCTATTGCTATTATTACCGGGTCCTACGAGGTCACACCCTTAGAGTTTGGACTGGATCAGTTTATTGGGAGACATATTATATAAAGTATATAATATAGATAAGGATTGTTAATAATAAAGTGTTATTATTAATAATAAAAGACATACTTATTTAGAAAATAAGTTATCTACACCTGATATTATAAAAGGAGGGCTTTTTATGAGAAAACCCTAATCCAACTTTTACCTAAGGCTGCCGTACACCTCCTAGCTCTCTCTCTTCGTTCGCCTTCGTTCCTCTCTCTAGCAACCGAGTCCCAGGCGATCCAGATCCAATCTCGGGTGGACCAAATAGAGGAGTCACACGTGAGGCTCTATTCTCTCCGTTCCAGCAGATTGAAATACGCATCAAAAAATATTTGATTCTTCATATTTATGATCTATTTAGTTTATGCATGGGATCCTTGGTTAGATGTTAGGAAAACGTTTTCTGAAATTTTGCTTTACGTATCTAAAATCCCTACATCTTAGCCCCACATCAGACCCTTCTCGATCTTACCGAACTAAATCAATTACGTACATATAATTATCAACAAAAGACACTAGCTAGCAACAATTATTTCAAATAGAGATTTTAATTTCTACAATTTGTAATAATTATCGTAATTAGCTCTTCCTGACCCTCTTGGCACCGCCACGAGCAGGGACTCCGGCCGCAGCGGGGTCGTTCACAACGTCTAGTAACACATGGCTCTTGCAGCGTGGACACTTGCTGTCCACGTCATCCGGCATCATCACGTACATCAAGCACCTCGGGCACCCCACAACCACCATCACCGCCTCGTCCTGGCTGGGATCCGAAGACACGCAGGAGCTTGGCGGCGACTCCGACTCGATGTACCGGGCCGGAGATTCCCGGACCAAGCCCACGGCCCGGTTCGGTGATGCTCCCAGCTTCAACTCCAGCCTCGGACTGCTATAACTACTCATGATGGTCTTTGCTTGATTTCCTTCCAAACACCTCTTTCGCCTCTGCCTTTCGGTTGACTGATGACATAAAAACGTAACAACTTTGAATCACATATATATACAATAAAAACATTATTATACTCCGTATAAAATATGTTAATTAGAAAGGGGAAAGAAACCAGACCTTAAAAGTGGCGAATCCTGGTGTTGCAAGAGAGAGATCGGTTGTAACGCCCGATTGAGGTATATTTTGGGTTGGTGGTGGTTGATTTTGAATCTGCAGTTGCAAAGCCATATGGATCGATCTTCTTTATAATAAAATTGGAGGAGAGGGAGAAATTGGGGAGGATGGGAGAAATATATTGAGATGGGGCTTGCTTTTAAAGCTTGGATTAATAAAATTTAAGTTATGATGGAGAAAGGGATGGAGTGTAAATTAATTGTTGTAGGTACGTAGGGGGAAATTGCAAGAGAAGTTGCATACTGTATGCAGAAAGAGGGGAATTGGAGTAAATTAAATAACGCAATTACACATCTGAGGCAGTTGGTTGGTTTACAACTTTAAATATAATGGGGGTGTTCATTAATTGCTGGAGCTAGCTGCAACCGGGAGAGATGGTATATTAATATCTCAGGCCTAGCTCATTGTGTTTACGGAAATTTCGTTCGTTGATTCTGAGTTTTTGATTTTTTTCGCAAAATTCTCTAAAATTTTGAACAAATTCGCTTGATAATCCTGAGTTTTTGACTTTTTCGCGAAATCTCCTCAAGTTTTGACAATTTCGTGTGATAACCTTGAGTTTTTAATTTTTTCGCCAAATACCCCTTCATCCATTTCACTTTAAAAAACGTTAACTTTATTTTTTTAGGGCTTGGGGGTTTAGGGTTTAGGGTTTTGGAGCTTAGACTTTATGGTCTTGGGGTTTAGGGTTTAAGGTTTAGGGATTTAGGATTTAAGTTTAGGGTTTTGAAGTTTAGGATTTATGGTTTAGGGGTTAGGGTTTATATTTCTCACTTAAAAAATAAACCATAAACCCTAAAAACATTTTTAGGGTTAAGGGCTTAGGAATTTAGGGTTTTGGGCTTATGGGTTTAGGGTTTGGGGTTTAGGATTTAAAGTTTAGAGGTTTAGGGTTTAAGTTTAGGGCTAAGTATTTATGATTTAGGGGTTAGGGTGTAAGGTTTAGGGCTTAGAGAGTTGTAATGTTTAAACTCTTAAGGAATAAACCATAAACCTTAAAAACGTTTTTAGGGTTAAGGGTTTAGGGATTTAGGTTTTAGGTGTAGGGTTTAGGGCTTAGGAGCTTAGGGTTTGGGATTTAGGGTTTATGTTTAGGCTTTTGGAGTTTAGGATTTATATATATTTTAAGTGGGAAATATAAACCCTAAACCATAAATCCTAAACCCCAAAATCCTAAACTTAAACCCTATACCCCTAAACCCCAAAACCATAAACCCTAAAACCCTAAACCCCAAAACCCTAAACCTAAACCCTAAAAACAATTGAAGTTAACATTTTTTGTAAGTGAAATGGATGGAGGGGTATCCGGCGAAAAATTAAAAACTCAGGGTTGCCACACGAAATTGTCAAAATTTGAGGGAATTTAGCGAAAAAGTCAAAAACTCAGGGTTACTAGGCAAAATTTCCGTTGTGTTTATTAAGAATCCCAAAACACTCCTACCTAGGGCCGTTCATCGGTAAACTTTTATTCAGTTTTTAAATGAACCGAACTGGACCGAAGCCGAACCGATCTATATTCGGTTCGCATAAAAATAATGTTCGGTTTGGTTCGGTTCAGTCAAAATCGAATATTTTTAAAATAAAAATAAAATCCTAAATTTTTAGATAAACTAGTACAACCTTATTCGGTTCGGTCTAGTTCGGTCCAAGTTCGGTCCAAGTTCGGTCCAATTCAGTCTAGTTCGGTTTGGTCTAATTCGGTTTTGTGCACTAAATCCGCTTCAATAACCTAAATTAACCTAATTTCAAAATATTCGGTTATTTCGGTCCAAAACCGAACCGAACCCGAACCGAGTATGTTCGGTTCGGTTTTCGGTCCATAAAATTTTGATATTTGGTTTCATTCGGTTCAGTTTTATTCGGTTCGGTTCGGTTCGATTTTGGACCGATGAACAACCCTACTCCTACCCAGAGATGAACTATGTGTATAGTGGAGTATCTAATTTTCTAATTTTAAAGGCGCCACATTATATTATTTTCAATTATTTTTACTTAATTGTACGTTTTGTATGTTCAGATATTCACCTTGGATAATATACATTTTTTTGGATAAGGTAAGAATTAGACTAGACAATCACAAAAGAGTCGGTTTCTTAGTCTATAGCATCCTTTCGGATGAGAACAAAAAGTTCTAAATTGGTTTGAATATCTTCTAAGGAACTCCGCTGGGCCAGCTTGGCAATGCAATCAGCAACAACGTTTGTTTCTCGAAAGACATGACGAATCTGCACTGAAGAAAACAGTTGTAAAACACAAAGGATATCAGAAATTTAAATTTCAATATCCCAAGGATAGTGCCAGATTTGATTCAGGACGTTCACAATGGTAAGGTTATCACATTCAATTTGAATGTTGGTAAACCCCATTTCATGGGCCTTAACCAATGCATTCCTAAATGCTAGGGTTTCGGTTTTTAAGGGGCTAGATATACCACATTTATCTCCATGTAGGAGTATTGGTTCTCCTCTATTGTTACGAAAAATATAGCCATAGTTAGATTCTCCGTTTATTTTAGTTGATCCATCCGTGTTTATTTTAACAACATCAGCTGGTGGTTTTTTCCATTTTTGTTTTGTGTGTCTTCTATTGTTGTTATTATTTTTCCTTTGATTCTCTTCAGCTAGACATTCTGGGTTCCAATTTTTGGATTGTTTCCAGTTATGGATTTGTTGTTTGATGTAAATAGGTACATCCTTAATCATGTCAACATCATTTTTGTTCTAATGAAACTTTGTTGGTTTCTATAAAACCAGATTCCCCACCAAGAAACTACCAATTCTAGGAATTGTGATTTGTCAGTTTTGTTTCGAATTTCATCAATTACTTCATACGTTTTTTTATCCACAATATCCTTAATCTCCTTACAGTTCTCTTGTTTCGCTTTTGAGAATATCATGATGTCATCTGCAAATGCCAAGAAAGGATTACGAGTTCCAAGTCTCGAGATTTGAAAACCAATTGGCTTTCGGGGTCTATCAGTTGCTTGTTGAAGTTTTCGAGCAAGTATTTCTGCTCATAGAATAAACAGAAATGGAGAAAGGGGGTCTCCCTGTCGAAGTCCTCTTGTTGGTTTAAAAATTTTCGTAGGTCCATTATTGACTAATACAGAGAAGGAAACAGTCGTAATGCATTCTTTAATCCAGTTGATGTATTTGGCATGAAAACCAAAAATTTCCATGATTTTAATAATGAAGTTTCATTCAATTCTATCGTAAGCTTTTTCCATATCTAGTTTGAGGGCTATGAATCCTTCTGTTCCTTGTTTCGATTTAAAAGAATGAAAGATTTCATGTGCTATGGATAATATACCTTTTGATAAAGCGGAAATTTATGTTGAATTAATAGTAATAGGACACCTTAGATTAAAAACAATACTCCGTAATTAATTATGAGGTACTTGTTTATTAATTAATCAGCCTTTTTTGTTTCTGTATAATATAAAATGTTGGGAGTCTAGGGACTCTTATTAATTAGGATGGTTGATCGTCCCGTCTAAATTTCTGAGATGGGAACAATTAAATCAAAATTTTTTACAAAATCAATTTTGATGGATCAAAACAAACTAATGGTGAAGCTGGCTTTGGTTTCATCATTAGAAATGATAAAGTCGAAGTAATCCATATAAGAAGTGAACGTCGTGGTTTTAACAACATACTTATGACTGAAGCACTAGCATTAAAACATAACATTTCTTATGCTAAAACTTTAAACATCACAAAGTTACAAATTGAAGGTGACAATCTCTGTCTTATCAACTCTATTAAAGGCATATGAGATTGTCCTTGGGAAATTGAAATGGTTGTCGCAGACATCTTGGTCGACATCCATTGTTTCTAGGATGTCCAACTTAGACACATTTTTAGGGAGGTGAACTTGTACTGCTGATCGCATTGCTAAACTCAGTTTTTCACCATTTATGTCTAACCCTTGTTTCGATTCAGAACTCCAGATTCTCATCCACAAGGATATTCTAGGTTGATCTTCGCATATAAACTAAGATCAATCTATTTTTTTTCTCATCCCAAAAAAAGAAAGAAGAAGTTATGGATGCTAAACATCGCACTGGATCCGGATAACTCATGTGACACTCATTGTGCCATGTAACGAAAATTAGTTAGGTCATATTTCATATCACAAAAGCTAAAACGTGTTTTCTATTTATAATGAAACAAAGCTTGTTTTATACTCGTACAATTTTTGCGTTAAATACTCGCATTTAATAAAAAATATGGGCTAAATAATTAACGTTTATTGAGTTATATGTCATGAGTGCGGTTCCGGTGCGGAGTACTCTTCCCGTACGGACGTGCGGACATGCACTATAGGGCCTTATTTGTGCACTTTAGGGCCTTATTTGTGCACTTTTGTAAAAAAAATGCTTGGAAAAAAATTTGAAAAAGAATTTTTTTTTTTTTTTTGAAAAAGTGCACAAATAAGACATTGAAGTGCACAAATAAGGCCTTAAAGTGCATGCTCCGCACGTCCGCACGGGAAGAGTGCTCCGCATATGATCCAAACTCTATATTATAGATTCATTAATAAATATTATATTTTATAATTAAAAATGTTACAGCATATGATACATAGATCGAGTGTTACAGGGATATTGTACGGGCACACACCAACCACACAATAGTCATTCAATAGTAGCAGTAGCAACCGCTGTTACTTAAATTGAATGATCAAATTATATCAAAATAAAATCTGCATGCACAATTGGTTTTCCAATTTTCAATAGACATGTCAATCGCGTCGGGTAAGTCGTGTTCAGTTTCGGTCATTTTAGGTTTGGGTTGAGTACAGGTCGGGTCAATTCAAGTTATAAGTCAAGTCAAATTGGGTTAATACAAGTTAGCGTGCGGTTGGGATTGACGAACATGTCAAGAGAGCATTTTTAAATTATTCATTCACTATTATTAAATAATTCAAAAATATTTTAATTATGTAAATATAACATAAAATAGTTTAAAATAAAAATATTATTTATTTATATAATTGAGATTAGTAGAAATTATAATTATAATTTTATTTTATTTTTATTTTTTATTGATATTATATAAATTTAAAATTGATGGATTTGAAAAATGATATAAGTATATGAGATTTTAAGAATACTTAAATATATTAAAGTATTTTATATTTAATTTATTATATATGTTTATGTAATATTTTACTAATACTTCATATTTACTTGTTAATCGGGTCGGGTTCGGGATGGTCGATCGAGTTCAGGTCACACATTCTTGGGTCAAACTCGGATTCGGTAATATCGGGTTATAAAAGTTTACGGCTGGTTCGGGTCGGGTTCAAATGCGGGTAGGTCAGGTTGGTAAAACGGGTTCGGTCATATTTTGACAACTCTAGTTCTCACCCATTAAAAAATGATATTTACCTTTGTTTATGAGAAATTCACTCAATTTTAATCCGTGCCAAGCACGAGACTGAATATATCAAATATTTTTAATAATATGACATTAAAATCTATGATGTCAAATATGTATCGTGGTACTAAAAGATGATTAATTTTTATACTTAGCGCTCTTAAAAAAAGTCATATATACTATAGAAAATACAACAATAACTAAAAAATGTCACCATATATTCAGCCAAAGTTGGATGTAAAATATAATTCGTATTTAGTTATCTTAAGAAAAAAAATTGAATAATGAAAATTTTCTTCCATAGGAATATTTTTTAAAACCATTATAGATAAGTATGTTCAATGGAATTACTTCTACTAACCAATATATATCTATAATTAATTAATTATATATCATATTATTAACATAAAAATAATCATATCTTATCTTATAGTATAAACCACTCTAGATAAGTATGTCCAAATTTTGCTAAAACTATTTCCTGAACTTTGTACTATTATCATATGTTAGTTTATTTTATTATTGTTTTATTTACATATAATTTTTGTTCTAATAATAAATATAGACTAATCAAATTTAATTATGTATAAAGATTTGTTGAAAAGATAAGAATGAAATTTGTATGGCTATAAAATTTATTATTTTATTAAAAGAATTTAAAATTAGATAGAAACCAAATCAAATTAAATGGGGCTCGTATCAAAAGTTGTTACAGGCCGGATCTAAATTTAATAGTTGTTTGAGGATAAAAAAATGTTTAAGATTTTTAATGGAGAATTGAATTCTAATTCTACGTATCTTATCAAATCAAACTTCATATTATACATTGTTTTTAAGTAGATTAGCAAATTTTAATAATTTCACGTTGATTGTTGTTAGAGTACACTCAAGTTACTATCAAGTTTTGAATGAGGTAGGTTTGAATTAATATAAATTTAAATACTAAATGTATCATTGGTGCTTATATATGCACTTCATGTACTATATACTCATGCACTTAGGTTACTTATATGTGCACTTCAAGTACTAATTAACAAATAAAGTTGTTGCAAAGCAAAAAATAATAATATAATCTATATAGGCTAAATATCATGGGAAACATTGTGTTCATATAAACAAATTGGTAGAAAGTAGGGGTGTTTATCCGGTTCGGTCTGGACCAGATTTTTTCAAAAGTTCGGATCGGAGATCGGACCGGACCTATTCGGTCCGGTCCAGTTCTGGTCCGGTCCGGTCTAGAATCGATTTAGACCAGATTTTATTTAAAAAATAAATAAATTTAAATTCTTATTTAAAATCTATAAAAAATATCTAAAAAAAATATCTAAAAAACATATATACTCCAAATTAAGAAAAATATCTATAAAAAAATACATATAAATCTCCAAAAAAACATATAAATTAAAAAAATAAATATTCTTTTTAAAAATCTGGTCCACCGGTCTGGACCGGTTTTTTTCCGGGTTTGGACCGGACCGGATTAAGGAAATTATCTAGACTGGAGACCGGATCGTATTTTCACCGGTCCGGTCCGGTCATTTCCGGTCTGGTCCAGTCCGGTTTTCCGGTCCGGTCGAGATTTGAACACCCCTAGTAGAAAGTGTATGCACGCATAAGTAAAAAGCATATGAACACATCCATGTGTTCATAATCCTCTTACTATGTATGCATATGTTTATTGAAAATATGTGCTCATATACTTTGTAGTATAGGTTTTCCGGTCCGGTTGAGATTATGAACACATATCTTCTTACTATGTATGCATATGTTTATTGAAAATATGTGCTCATATACTTTGTTGTGCTCATATACTCTTTTTTTTTTCGGGTTTGGACCGAACCGGATTAAGGAAATTATCTGGACCGGAGACCGGACCGTATTTTCACCGGTCCGGTCCGGTCCAGTCCGGTTTTCCGGTCCGGTCGAGATTTGAAAACCCCTAGTAGAAAGTGTATGCACGCATAAGTAGAAAGCATATGAACACATCCATGTGTTCATAATCTTCTTACTATGTATGCATATGTTTATTGAAAATATGTGCTCATATACTTTGTAGTATAAGTTCATATGCTTTCTTAGCACGTGTTCGTATGCTTTTTTAGTATGTATTCGTATGCTTTCTTAGCATGTGTTCATATGCTTTCTTAACATGCGTTCATATGCTCCTAAGTGGTTTCTAGGCGTGCATATGCTCTCTTAGTAAGTATGCATACACTCTTTATGTGTGCATACGTTTTCATAGTATGTCTTCATATATTCGGTTGGAACCTTGACGTTCCCTCTGGTTTTGATGATGATAAACACTATTAGCTTTTATGGTTTGTATTGTTCCTATGAGTTTCAGGTTTTATGAAAGAATTAGGGAACAACGAAGAAGAGAAAACAGAGGATTGCTAATGAACGTTGTGAAAACATGGAGCTGTTACGCGGAAGCAAATTGAAGAATGAAGCGCGCGTATATTTCATATAAGGAAACTTTCATACATGGAAACAACATATAAGGAACAAACGCGGAACGCAGGAAGTGCCAGTTGTTCCCAAGTGAAGACATCTACATATGGAAACCATATTTGAAGATCTACTCGGAGAGAGAAAAGCTAAATGGCGTGTCTTAGGAAAGTTTTTACATGGAAACTATGTAATCATGAGCTGAATTGTTTAGTTGGAAAGAAAATCTTACATCGTTACCTTGTATAGAAACCGATAGATGTCTTAGGTATTTGGTAAGAAGATCTTTGCTACCACTATAAGTAGATGAGTTTACCTTAGGAAAAGGTATCTCAACTATCACTAAGGAAGCATTCTGAAGAGCTATTGCAGTTGAGATCGAAGGTTCAAAGTAAGGTACGAACTAGTGTTGTGAGTACTTGCTTAGAGTTTTTATTGTGTTCTTGTTTTGTTACTAGTTGATTGCACTCAAAGTCTAGAAACCTAGGAACTGTGTGTGAATAGGTGGAGAGAAGACTTGTGAGATTGTACAACTTATTAATAATACAAGTACACGTGTTTGAAATCCTTCTAGGATAACACCTAGATATAGATGTTTTCTCTTTACAACTAGTTGGTTGATAGAGTTTCCTCTCTAAGGAACTGTCTTGCTGTTACTACTGAATCTCTATTATTTCCGCTGCCCAGGGAACAGTTTCACCGTTCCCTGTCTAACACACTACGATTCAACAATTGGTATCAGAGCAGGTTCGCTCTAGATTGTGTGTTCTTTTCAGATTCATAGGTAACAATGTCTTCAACTCACGAAGTCGGGATTGGGAACAACAAACCACCGTTCTTGCCTATCGGTGGAAAGTTTCAACACTGGAAGGACCTCTTCACCGATTGGATGAAGAGTAACGACTACCAATGCTGGAGAGTCATTGAAGTTGGTGATGAGAAAGTTGCTGAAGAAGTACTCAAAGGAACAACACCTTGGAGTCAAGATGATTTCAGAATCATGGAGAAAAAATCTAAGGCTCGCATGTTCATCAACAACGCTCTTAGTGCTGAAGATGCTTCAAAGCTACAGTCTTGTGCAACCGCTAAAGACATGTGGGCTGCCTTGGAACATATGTACATGGAAAGTTTCGATCTTAGAGAGATTGATCGCTTTCAAGCTAAGAAAGACTTCTAAAACTTCTCCATGATTGATGGTGTGTCCGTTTCCTTTTATCAATCTAGATTTGAGGAAATTATGGCTCGACTTGTTTCTCATGAGGTCAAGGATGAAGAAATTCTTCCCAAGGAGAAAGTTCTCATCATCATTGATGGACTTCCTCCAAGGCACAAGATGACCAAAGCTATTCTCAAGGAGAATCCCAATACTCTCTCTCTCACACTTCATGAAGTATTTGGAAAAATAAAGAAATATGATGAAGAAGACAAATATGTTAAACCTAAAGGCATAGCCTTGTTGGTTGAAAAGGCTGTCAAGATGATAGAAGATAACAAAGACGAAAACTTGGATGGTATAGATCCAGAAACTGTTCTTCTCACCAAGGCTATGCGTTCCCTCTATCGAAAAGGCAGATCATTCAGGAATGATGGGAACAATGGTGAGAAACGTGATCTCAAGGATGTTACATGCTACAATTGCAAAAACAAGGGTCACTATGCTAACAAGTGTCCCAAAGGGAACAATTCAGACAACACCAATGGTGACAATACTGAGAACGACAAGAAGAAAGCTTTCGTTGCTGTCTGGGGTGATGAGTGTGCCAACCCTGATGATGACGAGCCAGAGGCATGGGGGGAACAACAGAATGTGTGCAATGACTCTGAAGTCATCAAGTGAAGAACAAGAGGTAGATCCTGAAACTTTCTTTGAATCTCTTGTCAATTTTGATAAAAAGTCCTTGATTTCACTTATCAAAAGCATGTATAATGAGAATCTTAAAACTCAAAATGACTTGAGTAATGCTGATGATAAATGCATTGAATTGAACGAATCTCTATCTAGAATTACTAGTTCCTCTGCTGTTCCTTGTGTTAAAAGTGATGTTACTCACAGTGAACCTAGTTCCTCTAGCACTGAAAGGGAACTATCGCAGATGAAAGCTCAGATTGACAAAATTCACTCTATTCTAGTTGAGCAGAAGCTTAAGGAAGAAGAGATTACCTTTGTTGAGTCCAAGTATGGTGTGGGGTACAAGGGTGAAAAACAAGAGAGTGAGAAACATGAATTAACCATACATGAGCTTAGAGAGTTAAAGGATAGGGAACTTCATAGTACTAAGGATATGAACTCTTACTTAGAAGAGCGTGTGAAAACTCTAAAGAGCAGGCTGAGTGAAAGGCAATCCTGGTACAAAGGTCAACCTGCCCATAAGATGTATCTCATCCAATCCCAGGGAAATTTGCCTAGTACACCTGACCCAATTAGAGCCAAGCAACGTAGAATGCCTGTCCCAAACCGTAAGTACATCTTGGGGGATTACTATAAGATTTGCTGCCATTGTGGGAACAACGGCCATGTTGTGAGAAACTGTGCTAAGAAACAAAAGTTCACTGAAGAGCACACTCATCGAAGGAACAGTAGAAATAACAATGTTGATTTGAATGATTATGATGCATCTCCTAACATGTGCCATACTAAGCCTAGAGAATATAATTTTGTCTCTAAACGACCAGGTAAAGCTAAGCTTGCCTGAGTCACTAAACACTAACTCTCTCAATGCAGGATGAAGTGAGGGGGAACAACGGGTGGTTCATCGATAACGCATGCTCATGCCATATGACACGAAATAGAGATCACCTTACCTCACTTCAACAACACTCTAGGGGAACCGTTTCCCTTGGAGATAAACGATGCAGAGAGATAGTGGGAACAGGAGAAGCTACTTTGAACTCAAACATCAAAATAAAAGAGGTTAGTTTGGTTCATCAACTTGGTTTCAATTTGTTAAGTGTAGCTCAACTATGTGATCAAGGAGACAACGAGACTATCTTCACGTCTAAAGATTGCTATGTAAGGAATAGAAAAACCAAGGAAATCATGTTGAAGGGTGTCCGATTCAATGATGTGTACACTGTTGACACAACATTCAAGCCTTCAAGGGAACTGTGCTTTGCGTCCCTAGCTGAAGAGATGGAGCTGTGGCACAGAAGGCTTGGACATGCTAATCTTCAACTCATTCATAAACTCCATAAGAAGGAACTGGTTCGAGGTCTTCCAAATGTCAAACCTGAGATCCATGGAGTTTGTGAAGCCTGTGCAAGAGGGAAGCAAACACGTTCCTCTTTCAAGAGCAAACCTGATGTCACTACTTCACATCCTCTGGAACTGATCCATATGGATTTTTGTGGTCCCATGAGGATACGAAGTCATGCAGGGAACATGTATGTGTTTGTTATTGTTGATGCTTACTCTAAATTTACATGAACAAGCTTTCTCTTTTCCAAGGAACAAGTATTCGAGACATTTGAGTCTTTCATCAAGGGTGTGGAGACAAATTTGAGACAAAAGCTAAGCGCCATTCGATTTGACCATGGAACGGAGTTTGAGAATGCAATGTTCCTTGATTACTGCAGGGAACATGGTATTTCTCATAACTTCTCTACCCCTAGGACACCACAACAAAATGGAGTGGTTGAAAGGAAGAACAAGACATGGCTAGAACAATGCTCATAGAAAGCAACCTTCCTCGGATATTCTGGGATGAAGCAGTCAATACTTCGTGCTATATCCTTAATCGTGCCATGCTTAGACCCTTACTCAATAAAATTGCCTATGAACTAATCAGGGACCGCAAGCCCAATGTTTCCCACTTACGTGTTTTTGGTTGCAGGTGTTACATTCACAATAATGGAAAAGATAACTTGGGGAAATTTGATCCAAGGAGTGATGAAGAAATCTTTCTGGGATATGCTAATACAAGTAAAGCTTACAGAGTCTACAATAAGAGAACCCGAAAGATTGAAGAGAGCATTCATGTTGTCTTTGATGAACACTCAAAAGTTGTGAGTGATGATTCCAACACACCGTTCCCTGACGATCATTTTCCACACATGCAACGAGAAGACTCAGATGATGATGGTGATGATGGGAATCACTGTGGTAACTCACGTACAAGGAACAATGCCCCCAATGCTGGTGGGAGTACTAATGACTCTCTCGGAGTTACCACAAATAGTGGCGATACTAATACCACTACTACACCAACGCCTAATGTTCCCACAATATCCACTCAAGTCATAGATGATGATGTCACTACTGTTCCCAACAAAACTCCTGGTGGTGATACCTCGGAGGCACATCTCATGCAAGATGGCCAAGAGAGTGATGATGTGGTAACAATTACTGAAGAAGAATCTACGGATGTTGTTATAGGAACTGTCCCTGAAGTAACTACTTCAGATGCTGCTGATGTTCCTCTATCCTCATCCTCGACTGCGACAACTAATGTTGCTCTTCCTCCTATTCCTCCTACTCTCGTTTCCAAAAGCTCTAGTATTCAAAAGAGTCATCTAGTTGATGCTCTTCTCACACCGTTTGAACAAAGAGGTTCACGTTCCCAACTATACAATTTTTGTGCTTTCTTTGCCTTTATCTCATTTGTGGAGCCAAAAACTATCAAAGAGGCATTGAAAGAGCCAGATTGGATCGTTGCTATGCAAGAAGAGCTGTACCAATTTGAGAGGAACAAAGTATAGAGACTCGTTTCCTTGCCCCAGAACAAGCATGCTATTGGCACTCGCTGGGTATTCAGGAACAAGCTTGATGACTCTGGAACTGTGACAAGGAACAAAGCAAGATTGGTTGCTCAAGGCTACAACCAACAAGAAGGAATAGACTATGATGAGACATATGCTCCAGTAGCTCGCATCGAAGCCATTCGACTTCTCATCGCTTATGCTGCCTTCAAAGGTTTTACATTGTATCAAATAGATGTCAAAACAACCTTTCTCAATGGCTATCTTCAAGAGGAAGTATATGTGAAACAACCCCCTGGCTTTGAAGATGTAGATTGTCCTGACCATGTGTATGCACTGGACAAGGCACTATATGGTCTTAAGCAAGCACCTCGTGCTTGGTATGACATGCTGGCACAATTCCTACTCCCCAATGGATATAGACACGGTGTGATCGACAAGACACTGTTCCTCTTGGAACACAAAAGTGAGATTCTCGTAGTTCAAGTCTATGTTGATGATATTATTTTTGGTTCCACTAACCCTGCACTTGTAGAAAAGTTCAAAAATCTCGTGAGCAGTGATTTTAAGATGAGTATGATAGGGGAATTGTCCTTTTTCCTTGGATTACAAGTCTCTCAATCTTTTGAGGGAACAAGAGTGCATCAACAAAACTACATCAAGGAACTGTTGAAGAAGTATGGTATGAATAAATCTAAACCTATTGATACCCCTATTTCTCCTAACACTCGCTTTGATGTAGACTTGAATGGCAAAGATGTGGATGCTACAATGTATATAGGAATGATTGGGTCATTACTTTATCTAACGACAAGTAGGCAAGATATTATATTTAGTGTGTGTCTTTGTGCTAGATTTCAGGCAAATCCTAAGGAGTCACACCTAACTGAAGTCAAACGGATCATACAGTACTTGAAAGGGAACGATCATCTCTGCCTTTGGTATCCAAGGAACAATGGGTTTGAACTTGTGGGTTTCACTGATGTTGATTTTGCCGGACACCTAGTGGACCGCAAAAGCACTTCAGGGACGGCACAATTCCTTGGCCCATGTCTTGTCTCTTGGGCATCAAAGAAGCAAAATTTTGTTTCTCTTTCCACCGCCGAAGCTGAGTACATAGCTGCTGCATCGTGTTGTGCCCAGGTATTGTGGCTCAAACAACAATTGGAGGATTTTGGTATGTCTCTTGGCACCGTTCCCATTATGTGTGATAATACTAGTGCTATCAACATTTCCAAGAATCATGTTCATCACTCACGTACTAAGCATATTGATATTCGTCATCATTTTTTTCGTGATAATGTTGAGAAAATTTTCATTAGAATGGATCATTGCAGGACAGAAGATCAAGTTGTTGATATCTTCACCAAAGCACTGGATAGAAAACCCTTTTAGCATTTGAGAATGCTCCTTGGGATGATCTCTCTAAACTAAGGAACTCCCTATCCACTATTCCCTCCATGATTGGCTAGATTGATCAATTTTAATCAAGGAACAATGTCTATGTTGCTTATTAATTGCAAAATTTAGTTTATTATATCTTGCTATGTGCTGTGTGTTACATGATATCATGATTACTTGCAACTTCTTTTCTTGATCATTTGTGCTTCAGGGTTACTTGATAACATCTTATTTCATGCCCAAAGCAACCAGTTTGATTATCTGCACCCTCCATTACAAGCCAAAATGATAATTGGTTGCACTGCCCTCCCAAGCCTGGATCCAGGTAAACGTTCCCTATGAACCTTTCTTTGTTTACCATATTTTACTGGGAATCATTATCTGGATTGTCTTTATTCCCTACCTTTATTTTTGTTTGGATATATCTGTACAATTTTGTGTGAACCCACTTTAAGTATCCAAACTAGCCTTTCTATCCACTCAAGTATCTCGGAGTCGTCTTGGTGGAGCTTTGCCTAAGGGGGAACTGAGAAAGGAACAATGGACATGAACAGTCTGTTGAACGTTGAGATTTGCAGGTGAACGTTGCTCTCTGCGTTGCTTGAATTGAATGTTGATTTGATAGCTCTGCATCGAGGAACGACCAATTTTGCGAGAAACGAGAGAAAGCGAGCCGTTACCTGAAGAGAGAGAAAGATTTGGTTGCAGGCTGGATGATATCAATGGCGAGATTTTTGGTAAGTGAATCCCTTATTTTTCCATAATTACCTCTTCCCAAAATCTCACCCTTACTATAAATTCTCCTCTTATCTTTCAATCCAAATCACCTACTCATCTACTCTCCTACCTCCTAATCTTCTCTTGCTCTCTACCATTCTCTCTTTGCTTTCTGCCGTCTTTAACCCTAATCACCCTCAATCTCTCCTTTCTTACACACAACCATACCATCATGTCTACTCCAACCTCTTCCTCTACCCCCACCATTGATGTCTCCGGCTTCACCGAGGAGCAACTGGCTGCGCTCAAGCAATCTATTGAGGCACAGCAGGCTGCAAGAACTCCAACCTCCAAGGAGGCCACCTCCATTGCTGCCGTGGTAGAAATAGCCAAAGAGGTCACTTCCTCTATCGCCGAACTTCAAGAGGAACAACCTCAGGAGGAACAGCCTCAAGGAACAATGGCGTCCAAGGAACTGGTGGCTGTCACTGATGAAGAGGTCAACTCCCCTCCTAAGACAAAAGAGGATGAAGAGGATGAGGCCATGTCCGAGGTGAAAGGCAAATTAGGTCTTCACCCTCTTGAAGCTGTTGAGCCCAGTCGCAAGCACACCATCATCGAATAGCGCATTATATCATTATGAAGGTTGTCGTTCCTAGGCAAGAGAAGAGGAACACGATCACTGCCACCGATCTGCTGCTGCTGGATAGATTTTGGCACAAGGAGAAAATTGACCTTCCTAGGGTCACTCTACAACACATGGCGAAGTGCAGTGCCAAGACTCACTCCCTAGCCTACCCACACGTCATCAAGCTTATTCTACAAGCAGAGGGGGCTTACAGAGCAGAAGGGGAAGTTCCCATGGTCATCGAGTTGGATATGGTGAATGTGAATAAGATAAAGTATCAGGGAGATGACAAGGGAACTCTACCTGTGTCCGAGATTTTGAAGCGAGAAGCTGGAGAAGGAACATCAAAAGGTGGCTCTGTGCAAAACCAAATGTTGACTGAGCTGCGTGAGATAAAGAATATTTTGCCGCTGCTTCTTGAACATTTTCTCCAAAAGGACAAAGACCAGAAGGAGGATTCTGAGTCTTGAGTGGAACCCCTTTTCTGTCCTAGCCCGTTTTTCCTTCTTCTCTTGAATTTCTTATGTTATCTTGTTTTCTTGCTTGCTCTTTTGATTTTGTTAAGTTGTTTGTTATGTTATCTATGATTTTGTGTAATCATTTCCCTGCTCGATCAATGAACTTTATTTTGTCATTAATTTGCTACAATAGTCCTATTGTTCCCTTCTTTATCTTTTGATCTTTTGATGATGCCAAAAGGGGGAAGTGTGGAAAATTGTGCGATGAACTCGATAAAGAGAGGTAACGGTCTTATTGTTCCTAATTCTTTATGAATTTTTGAACGATGCTAGTGCTGAGGGGGAACGATGATGCAACTTGAAGGTATGAACTGCTATTATTCATTTGACATCAAATTTTACTTAACACTTGATCTTAAATGAATGATGATTTATGTCTTTCTGCTTTTTACTCTTTATTTTGATCGAACAATTTTTTGAATGGGTTTGTCATCACCAAAAAGGGGGAAATTGTTGGAACCTTGACGTTGTCTCTTGTTTTGATGATGATAAACACCATTAGCTTTTATGATTTGTATTGTTCCTATGAGTTTAAGGTTTTATGAAAGAATTAGGGAACAATGAAGAAGAGAAAGCAGAGGATTGCTAAGGAACGTTGTGAAAACATGGAACTATTACACGTAAGCAAATTGAAGAATGAAGCACGTGTATATTTCATATAAGGAAACTTTCATACATGGAAACAACATATAAGGAACAAACGCGGAACGCATGAAGTGCCAGCTGTTCCCAGGTGAAGACAGCTACATATGGAAACCATATTTGAAGATCTACTCGGAGAGAGAAGAGCTAAATGGAGTGTCTTAGGAAAGTTTTTACATGGAAACTATGTGATCATGAGCTGAACTGTTTAGTTGGAAAGAAAATCTTACATCGTTACCTTGTATAGAAATCGATAGATGTCTTAGGTATTTGGTAAGAAGATCTTTGCTACCACTATAAGTAGATGAGTTTACCTTAGGAAAAGGTATCTCGACCATCACTAAGGAAGCATTCTGAAGAGCTATTGCAGTTGAGATCGAAGGTTCAAAGTAAGGTACGAACTAGTGTTGTGAGTACTTGCTTAGAGTCTTTATTGTGTTCTTGTGTTGTTACTAGTTGATTGCACTCAAAGTCTAGAAACCTAGGAACTGTGTGTGAATAGGTGGAGAGAAGACTTGTGAGATTGTACAACTTATTAATAATACAAGTACACGTGTTTGAAATCCTTCTAGGATAACACCTAGATGTAGATGTTTTCTCTTTACAACTAGTTGGTTGATAGAGTTTCCTCTCTAAGGAACTGTCTTGCTGTTACTACTGAATCTCTATTATTTCCGCTGCCCAGGGAACAGTTTCACCGTTCCATGTCTAACACACTACGATTCAACATATTCACTATGTTCGTATACGCTTTCTACATATATGTGCATACGCTTTCAACCTATGTATGCATATGAAAATACCATTCTCACGTCCGCACTTTAAACGACCGTTCTCACCTGATCCCAACCCAAATATCATAACCTAAAATATAATTTATATACGCAATTCAAGTATTAACAAATAGAGTATACATGCACTTTGGGTGCATATATATGCACATAGAGTACTTATATATGCACCTTAAGCTTACAATGTTTTCACTATTTAATTTATATAAGCTAAATATCATAATACAAGCATAAATTTATAAAACATTAAAATTTGTAAAAGCCTACATATATGTAAATCAAATATTCCGTATGTAACGTAATAAGACATTTGGTAAATTTGATTAGTGATAGGGTTTAGTCATGTACACCTAACAAATAACCTCAAAAACCTAACTATTGTAGTCGGGTAAGTAAGGATCGATCCCACAAAGAGCCAAGTATTCTTCCTGTATGCAGAGATTGTGTACCAATAGTAACAAAAGGTTTTTTTTAGGATTGTAGCAAGTAACTAATGAAAACGAATGAAAAGAGTTTGTAAATAATGGATGCGAAATAGCTCAGCCAAACAAATATCCACACTTCAATTTGATTGATTGATCATTGATTATCTCAAGTTCTTTAGACCAATGAATGTTCCTATTCCTTTTCTTAAGTTATTAACAGGACAACCAGATCCTGAGAATACTAACTATTAAATAACCAGGAAACCATCCAGATTCAATTCAATAGCATCAGGAAGTTCATGAATTTCAATAGATACATGCAACTAAAACAACCAGTTTTACTTAGCATGCAATCAATTCCCTCTACAATAAACTATTCCAACCAGTTCTAGAATATCGTAGTTGCTACTCTGAATTAGGTATTTCAACCAAAAACAATCTAACTCTAGCACAAGAATAATACCAATAACAACTAGTTGATCAGGCTAGTCAAATCAGCAAAACTCATAGGGATGAAGCACAAGAGAATCAATACATTCAAAGGAATAGAATAGGAGTTACAATCTCACAAACAAACCAAACGAAGGCTTCAATCGTCTGACTAAGCAATGTAAACTTAGTTCTTCATAGTCTTCTAAAACACAAAACTCTAGAGAAAATAATGAACGATGATAAAAGTGATAATGATAGTCTGATGTTTCAAAAGGAAGATAATAACCTAGCAAATCAAATCTTCCTAAGATAAGAATCATAATCTCCTAAAAATATAATAAACAAAATAAAATAAAATAAAATAAAACAAAGATCTCGGACGAAAATCCCGAATCGCTCCTGGCATGGACCCGCGATCGCGACAATTGTCCCCGCGATCGCGGTTTTGAGTGTCTTGCTCCCCCGCGGCTTCGTCCATCGCGGCTCTCTCCCGCGGCTGCCTTGTTGTGCCGCGACCGCGGCCATAATCCCGCGCCCGCGGTTCCTCTTGTGGTGCCTCGACTTGTTCTTCTCTCGCCCGCGGCTCTCTCTTGTTGTGTCTGCTCGGCCTTCATAGCTCCTCAATCTTCAATACTTCACTAAATCCTCATTTAAACCATTCCTTCTCTACAACTCCATAATCCTAAATTATCTCCTTAATCCACACAAATGACACCTAATAATCCAGTAACAACTCCTAGTTACGCACTACAAAGTAAAGCGTATCAAATTCCCCCATGCTTAGACCTTGCTCATCCTCGAGTAAGCTAATGGAAACCTACTCCTCCAATGAAATACCCAAGGTCTCAGAAAGCACAACAAAACAATCTCCACTAAGAACTGTACCTACTCATGAATCTCCAGGGCACCAACACAACAACACAACACATCAGCTTCAAGGAAAGCAGAGTACTTTTCCCAAGCTTAACCCGAACACCATAGAGTGAATGTGACCATATAATCCTAGCTCCAGTCTATCTCCTTATAACTCCCAAAGTGACCTACCTGAAACCTCCTTATAGCTCTACCACTTATGTCGCCACGCCAAAATGAATGAATCCTAATAATCACTCCTCTTTTTTTTCACTCATTTTGCCTAGGCGCCCTTTTAGGTTTTCACCTAGCCACTCATTTCATTTTTCACAGATGAGCTCACCAATCCTCACATCGCTCTTCAGCCTCTTATTACCTCAGCCTAGTGCTGGTCCGGGCCCCTGAATTTTGCCTGAACCGCCCTTTCGGGTTTTCAGCTCAGCTAGGTTTATTCTCTTTTTTTCTTTTTAATATATATATACAGACAGCAAGTATAAATCCCTCCCCCATGCTTAAATATTGCATTGTCCTCAATGTAATGAAAGACGAAAAATGGTAATGAAAGATGAAAAATGAAACTCTGGGGGAAAATAAAGATACCCACTAGCGATGCCGAGGTGGTCTGTGTCTCGGATGTCGTGGCAGGCGTGGCGGTGGAAAATCATGGAAACAAGAGTCTCTGGTGCCATGGAGGGAGGCAATGAAATCAAGCCCATCGGTTGTCGGTCCCCTATATGCCTCCCACCTGTGTGAAGCAAAGGCGTCCCAATGCTTGATGTAAAAGCACTGTACCAGCGACTGATCTCGGAGCATCCGCACGTCCTCATCAAGCTCAACTATCCACTCCCCATACTGTCTACCTGGGTTTACAGGACCACTCGAAGTGCCTGCCTCACTGTGTCAGCGGCCTCATACTGTCTCTCCAGCTCGAACATATATCAGTCAGTGCTTCTTGAATCTCCTCCTCATAACATGTTGTGCCATCATTAGTGTCCAAATAAAAATCTCAGGCTACATCTCCTCCTCATCGCAAACATCTTGGAGTAGTCGTATAAAATTGGGCAGCGGGGCCGCGATCGCGGTTTTCACCCACGCCCGCGGTTTTTTTTCTTTCCAGATGAGGAGACTTATAATGATAAAACCGCGGTTGCGGTTTTTGGGCCACGATCGCGGTTTGCCCTCTGATTTGCTTCTAAATCTGTCTTTGATTCTCATACCTGCATTTTAGTCTAAAAACGAAACAACAATAATAAAAACTTGAAAAGAAAATGCATAAAAAGAATTACAGACCTTGGGTTGCCTCCCGAGCAACGCGTTGGTTAACGTCGTGGCTCGACTCAGTGCTTTTCAGATCAATTTAAGTTAGCACATCAACAGAACACAAAGAATCATTATCAAGAGGGTGTTTCTTAGCATCATCAATGTTATACTCTACCCTTACCCCATCAATTTCCATAGTGAGTGAACCACTACTCACATCAATTCTTGTGTTAGCCGTTTTCAGAAACGGTCTACCTAACATCACAAGGGCTGCATGCTTGTCATGTCCCATATCCATCACAAAGAAGTCAGCAGGAAAAATCAGATTCTCAACCTTTACGAGAACATTCTTTACTACTCCTTTTGGATAAACATTAGACAAATCCGCCAATTAAATCACTGTCCCAGTTTCACGCAATGGTCCAAGCCCCAAAGATTCATATAGCGAGTAAGGCAACACATTAATAGATGCACCTAAATCTAACATGGCTTTATCAAACTTGGTGTCACCTATCGTACAAGGATTGCTAAACATGCCAGGGTCGCTACACTTCTTAGGCATTCGCTTTTGAAGCATAGCGGACACATTTTCACTTACCTGGACCTTTTTCTTTCCCTTCAACTTCTGGTTCCTCTTAATCGTACATAATGCCTTAAGAAATTTAGCATAACGAGGAACACGTTTAATCAATTTTATCAAAGGGATGTTTACCTTACAGTTACTGAAGGTCTCAAAAATCTCATTGTCGTTCTCCAACCTTCTTGTGTCCTTCAACGCCTCAGGAAATGGCGGAGCAGGCTTGTACAAACTGAGTGGAGGAAAATTCGGTCGAACATAGGGATCTCCCGCATCTGGGGCAAAACCGCGGTCGCGGTTTTGGACCCGCGATCGCGGTTTCTGTTGGCATTCTATGTTTAGCCCGTAGTCGCTGTTTCTTTCTGATAGAGGACATGGTTCTTCTTCCGAGGCAAAACCACGATCGCGGTTTTGGACCCGCAGTCGCGGTTCTGCTTCCTGACTTGCGTCTGCAGTTTCGTCTCCCTGCAGTGTCTTCTCTGTATTGATTCTCTTGTGCTTCATCCCATTGATTCTTACTGATTTCGCTTGTTGGACGCAACTAGTTGTTATTAGTAATTGTCTATTGCTAGGGTTTGGTAATTACTGTTTGAGTTACCCAATTCATGTGTAGCAACTGCAATATTCTAAGAACTGTTTGGACTGGTTTATTGTAGAGAGAATTAATTGTATGCAATAGTATGACTATTTGCTACTCTTGCATGTATCTATCGAAATTCCTGTACTCATTGCTGCTGTTGAGTTGAATTGTGAGGTTTTCATGGTTATTTAATAGTTAGTATTCTCAAGGTCTGTTTGTCCTGTTTATAAACTTACGAAAAGGAATAAGAACATTCATAGGAAGGAATTAGAGAGAATCTAGGATCAACCAATCAAATGAATGGTGGATATATGTCTGGCTAAGTACTTTTTCCCAATTGATTACCATCTTTGTTACTTCGTTTACTTGTTTTACAACAAATCAATCAAAACCCCCCTTTGTTACTTTGACATACATTTGTGCACTTAGAAAGACTACTTCCTCCCTGTGGGATTCGACCCTTGCTTGCCTTTGCTACTTGTTTAGGTTTGTTTATGATTATTTTGATTAGGCGATACGACTTTAGCTTCTATCAAGAAGCCCACCATACAGATATAGAACGAGATCTTGGTCAGAATAACCATGGTATGGACAACTTGAAATCAACCTCTTGAATCTCTCAAAGTACTCATACAAAGTCTCAGTAGCGTGTTGTTCAATGTTGCTGATGTTTTTCTTCAGGCTATTGAGCTTTGTAGCAGGAAAGTACTTCTCCAGAAAGGCTTTCTTCATCTTAGCCCATGTATCAATGCTTCTTAGAGCCAGATAGTAGAACCCATCATTGGCTGAATCCTTCAGAGAGAAGGGAATGGCCCTCAGCTTGATTTGGTCCTCAGTGACGCTCCTCGGTTTCATGCTGGTGCAGACAGCGTGAAACTCAGATAAGTGCTTGTTGGGATCTTCACCATTCATCCCATGGAAGTGGGGTAGCAAGTGAATCAATCCAGACTTCAACTCAAAGTTGACACCATCCGCCAACTCAGGAAATTGCACAGCAAGTGGCTGCTGCTCTAGATTCGGTGCAGTCAACTGCCTCAAAGTCTGTTCTTTGTCAACCATCTCGATTTGTTCACGCACTTCTCTGCAGTTCCTGGAAAGTGTTCGCTCAATTTCTATATCAAAATCTAAGATTGGAGAATTAGTAGCACGGGTGTGGACCATAAGACAGGTCCATACAACAGTTGGTAAACAATCACACACAAACACGAAAAGAATAAAACTTAGATCCCCGACAACGACGCCAAATTTGATAGGCGTTAGTCGTGTACACCTAACAAATAACCTCAAAAACCTAACTAGTATAGTCAGGTAAGTAAGGATCGATCCCACATAGAGCCAAGTATTCTTCCTATATGCAGAGATTGTATACCAATAGTAACAAAAGGGGTTTTTAGGATTGTAGCAAGTAACAATGAAAACGAATGAAAAGAGTTTGTAAATAATGGATGCGAAATAGCTCAGCCAAACAAATATCCACACTTCAATTTGATTGATTGATCATTGATTATCTCAAGTTCTTTAGACCAATGAATGTTCCTATTCCTTTTCTTAAGTTATTAACAAGACAACCAGATCCTGAGAATACTAACTATCAAATAACCAGGAAACCATCCAGATTCAATTCAATAGCAGCAGAAAGTTCAGAAATTTCAATAGATACATGCAACTAAAACAGCCGGTTTTACTTAGCATGCAATCAATTCTCTCTACAATAAACTATTCCAACCAGTTCTAGAATATCGTAGTTGCTACTCTGAATTAGGTATTTCAACCAGAAACAATCTAACTCTAGCACAAGAATAATACCAATAACAACTAGTTGATCAGGCTAGTCAAATCAGCAAAACTTAAAGGGATGAAGCACAACAGAATCAATATATTCAAAGGAATAGAATAAGAGTTACAATCTCACAAACAAACCAAACGAAGGCTTCAATCGTCTGACTAAGCAATGGAAACTTAGTTCTTCATAGTCTTCTAAAACACAAAACTCTAGGGAAAATAATGAACGATGATAAAAGTGATAATGATAGTCTGATGTTTCAAAAGGAAGATAATAACCTAGCAAATCAAATCTTCCTAAGATAAGAATCATAATCTCATAAAAATATAATAAACGAAATAAAAGAAATAAAATAAAATAAAACAAAGATCTCGGATGAAAATCCCAAATCGCTCCTGGCATGGACCCGCGATCGCGGCAATTGTCCCCACGATCGTGGTTTTGAGTGTCTTGCTCCCCCGTGGCTTCGTCCATCGCGGCTCTCTCCCGCAGCTGCCTTATTGTGCCGCGACCGCGGCCATAATCCCGCGTACGCGGTTCCTCTTGTGGTGCCTCGACTTGTTCTTCTCTCGCCCGCGGCTCTCTCTTGTGGTGACTGCTCAGCCTTCATAGCTCCTCAATCTTCAATACTTCACTAAATCCTCATTTAAACCACTCCTCCTCTACATCTCCATTATCCTAAATTATCTCCTTAACCCACACAAATGACACCTAATAATCCAATAACAGCTCCTAGTTACGACTACACAGTAGAGCGTATCAATTAGGGAAACAACAAAATCACAATATTGGTTCTAAATTAGTATACACCAATTAATTATATCAAAATGTTTTACCCGTAGAGATTTTGGAAAATTATTCAAAAAAAAAACAAGAA
Organism: Rheum nobile; assembly: GCA_027886185.1. Taxonomy (NCBI): domain Eukaryota; kingdom Viridiplantae; phylum Streptophyta; class Magnoliopsida; order Caryophyllales; family Polygonaceae; genus Rheum; species Rheum nobile. The sequence continues at coordinate 980,205 of WOAB01000580.1, read as the reverse complement.
TTTGACTATTTTAACTGATTATTTAGTGCAAATAGTTTAATGATAAACAAGTTTTGGAACAAAGATCCTTGAGATTTTGATGATGATAGATACTATGAATTTTATGTTTGTTTTTTAGTCATGTTTCAAGGAAGAAGAAAAAACCATGAGAGTTGCTTGTAAAGTTCCAAGGAACAATGGTAATGACGAAGAAAGACTTCTACGTTACAAGGAACAACAACTCTGATGGAGGAAGAATTGTGACTCCAAGGAACAATGAAAATAAGAGCACCAAAGTTCAAGGAAGCATAGAAGGAATAGAGATTTCAGGGAACAACGAAAATAGAGCAAAGAGTTGTGCACTATTCCCAACGAAGAGGCAAATTGCAATATACTGCATCTAGGAGTTCAAATTTTTTCTTGCGGCACAAGGAGGTGTTCATACATGGAAGATGAAGATTATATCTTGGAGATAATGGAACCAATTGGTCTTGGAAAGATAAGATCTATTTATGAAAATAAAATATTGTCAAGTTGAAAGATATTGTTTGTGGTATTTTAGGATATTCTTTAATGAAAACATATAATGTTATTTATGGGATAATATATCAGATTAGGCCATAAATATATTATATTTTCGTCATTCTTTGTAGGCTTGTAAATACAAGACATTATCGACCTAATTTGACATGCTTCCCAAGAGAGATTCGACATTAGGACTCTTTGAAGGTTTCTAAGCAGCTACTAGAGAGCAAGAAAACAACTTTTGGAGTTCAAGAGATGAGTTTCAAGGTTGTTAGCTCAAGGGAACGACAGAACGAACCGTTCCTACTGTGAAGAAATGTTCGAACTTTTGTGTGGTTTTGAGTGTGCTTTTGAGTTGATAATAAATACTAAGAGTTGTTAAGCTTAAGAGAGTATTCTAGTAGGGAAATACAGTTTACATTGGGTCTTTGTTTAACTTGTGTAGTTTGTGATTATCAATAAGAGAAGTAGACTTTGAAATCCTCCTGGGCTAACACCTAGAGGTAGAGGTTTTTTTTCTTGTCTAGTTAGTTGATCGGGTTTTCCTCTCTAAGTGATTGTGTTCGTTATTTGTGTTATTCCAATGTGCAAAGGTATTGTTCCCTATATAGGAACAATACTTTACTTTGTTACTAACAACTTAATTTGTTCCAACAATTGGTATTAGAGCGATGTTGGTCTAGATTTGTGTTAGTTGTTCAAGAAAATATGAGTACTCATGATGGGAATAATCAATACTACTCAATGGTGCGTCCTCATCTCTTCAAAGGAGAGAAATTCAATTGTTGGAATAAAAAGATGGAAATCTTCATCAAATCTGAGGATTTAGACCTTTGGGACATTGTTGTAAATGGACTTACCATAAAGAACGAGAAAGGTGAGACCGTTCCCAAACCTACGTGTGATTGGGATGCTGAGGAAAAAAAAGTAATTTCTAAGAACCATAAGGCTATGCAATTGTTTGTCCACGCATTATGTGATAGTGTGTATAGCAGAGTCTCAGCTTGCACAAGTGCTAAGAAATTATGGGACATGTTGTGTGTGACTCATGACAATTCCACTGAGGTTAAGAAACACAAGATATGTCTTATTGTCAAACAATATGAATTGTTTAAGATGGAAAATATTGGGTTCATAAAGGATATGTCTGCTCATTGCAATCTTATTGTTAATGAGCTAGCTTGTTTGGAAAAAAGTGTACACCATGGAAGACCAAATTCGAAAGGTGATGCGAAGTCTACCCAAGAAGTGGATTCCCAAGATAATGACGATTGAAGAAGCCAAACATATGAGTTCTTTACCTTTGGAGCACCTCTTAGGATCTCTCACTTCTCATGAAGACAAGCTGAAATCTTATGAATATGAAAGTTCTCAAGAGGAAACAATGGTCCTGCAAGTTTCTAAAGCGTTGAAGCAAGTATAGGCGGGCAAGAAGGAAAAGGAGACAATGATCCGAAAGTGGCTCTCATCATTAATGCAATAAGGAACCTCCTTAACTACAAAGACAAGGGTCACAAAAAAGGTAAGGTAAGTCTTATAAGAAGAATCCTAACATTATTTGCTACAATTGTCAAGGAAATGGGCATATTGCTAAATACTGTCCCCAAAAGAAGGAGTTGGATGATGAAGATTCACCTAGTAAGGAAAAGGACAAGAGAAAGAAGCCAACCCTCATTGCTGTATGGGGAAGTGATTCCGATGCTGAACCAGAGTCATTGTAAAAACAGAAGATGTGTTTGGTGGCTAAGGAACAATGTACATTTGATTATGAAGAAGAGGTAAGTAACTCCGACATCAACAATGAATTGAAGTCTTGTAGCAAACTTTTCCTCATTGTCTTTATTGAGAAAGTTTGTTGAAAAAATGAAGAGTTGAGTAAACAACTTGAATTTGTTCCCATGTGATGAGTGTGCTATTTTTTTATCTAATGTTGATGATATGAGTTTTAAGCATAATGAACTGCATGCTAGAGTAGAGAGTCTAAAAGAGAAAGAGTTGAAACTTTTAGAAGACTGGGAGAATACTAGTTTGAAGGAGGGATCTGTTCCCTCTAACCAAAATTAATGAGTTAGAAAAGATGAATATTAGAGTTGATGAGCTTGTTGCTACTAACCTTAAGAATGAGAAAAAGCGGTATGAGTTGCGGTTTATGATGGAAGAGTCAGGTGTCAAGACTAAAGACAAGGAGAAATTGTCCTGTCTACAAAGGAAGTTACAAAGTGCCAACGACCAAAACAAGCATTTGGAGGCTAAGATAAGCTGTATTCTTGAAAACAATGGTTCTACTATCAATCTTGGTATGTAGGAACGAAAACACACAAGATTTGGCTAAAGCAAGCAACAAGGAACAATACCGTTGGTTCAAGGTACGTTATTCGTAAGGCAAAATCTAGTGTACAAGGTGCAAGTCAACATCAACCAAGGGTTGCAAAGAATACACCATACAAGGAAACGTGGTTTCAAGGGATAAAGACACCACCACAACAGAAGCATAGGCCAAGCTATTGAAGATGGGAAATGCAAAGCTACAAGAGATAAAAATAGTGTGGGGGTGCGTGTTTACCCATGTTCGAGTCGAGAGACTAGGGTTAGGAATACCCCATCGTTGGTACAAGGGTGAGGGTGTGTGTTTACCCGTGTTCGAGTCCCCCCATTTCCCTTTCTTCATTTTATTTTATTTCTCATTTCCTCTATTTATTTTAATTATCAAAGTTAACCCGAATGTATAACCACCCAATTCTCTACTCTTTTCTTAACCACCTAATTTCTCACTCGCTTCTTAACCACTAAACTTTCAACTCACCACCTAACTCTCTACTCTCTTCATAACCGCCAAATTCTCCACTACCGTCTTAACTGTCAAACTCCTCATTCCGTTCCTGACCACCCAACTCCCCATATCCTTCAAACCAACGAACTCTAAAGACACGAATTGCTATGTTCATCACTTTCATCTGCTTCATTTGGATGACTCATAACAAATCAATTTTCAAAAGCTTTGCACCTAATATTATTGTCTGCACCCACAAGATCATAACCCATGTCATAAACTGCTCTTCTGCCAGATCTTCAACTGAATGACATGGGCTTGCTCCTTTGTGTGCCACCATCCCTCCACCCCTGTACATGTTGTCTCCCTTTTGCTTCTTTATGTCTTCTTTCACTTCCAGTTTCTCAAACGGCTCCATGAGCATGATTTTGTAACTTCTTTCAATTTTTACTCATTAATGCAATTTACAGAAAATAAAAAAAAACAAAAAAAAACTAACTCTTCACTCCCTTCTTAATCACTACATCCCTAATTCCCTTAGATACCGATCAACTTACCACTCCTTTCTTAACTGTCAAATTTCTTCACTATAAAAGGTTAACCACACTAAATGAATCACTAAGTTGATCCACAAGCACTAAATTCATCTTCTCAATTCAATCACCAAATTCTCCTATTTGGTAGTCTCATTCGCACTCCTGCTACCTCCATTATCTCTACAACCTCAATTGATGTTTGCTCCTCTCGTTTGAGCTCAACTTCTTCGTGGATGTCCTCTGAGCCAAATCGGTGCTACTTTTATTATGGGTTTTATATATTCTATCTCAAGACTTAAGACAAAACGTAAGGTATTTTTTCATATATTATCCTCTGCTCACATATTAAGGGATTCATGTTTGTTAAATCATTGTTTGCGTCGTTTGGCATTGATAGAGCATTTTATGAATGGTATTTATTTAATTATTTACCAGCCTATTAATGGCCCATTAAAGAAGTAGGCCCAAGCCCATGAAGAAGGTTACTAAAAATGTCAAGGAATTAAATCTATGAAGGGACTTTCTAAAAGGGCAGATTTTTTTTAGAGAAATTGAGAAAGAGAAAAGCGTTCTTCAAAAGAGTCCGATCGTCCCTTTCAACAAGATCATACCGTTCACATTTCACCAACGACATTTGGCGCCGTCTGTGGGAACGATATCGATGGCACCCACGAGAAGAAACACCGGTAGTGTGGTTTCCGGTCAGGCGACCGAGGCGGAGATCATCCTTGCTGCGGCGACAGGAGAGGCGGCGTTGGCTCGCCAGTCGGAGTTGGAGGCTGCCCTCTAGGAGAAGGACCGTGTGCTGGCGGAACAGGAGCTCCGGCTGGCCGGAATGACGGAGGCGCTGGCGGCGAGAGAACGAGAAATTCGTTCCTCGCAGGAGCTGTTGGAGGCGGAGCGCAGGCGGTCCCTCATCGCGAGCGGGAAGCGCCTCCTTGTTCCCGACGAATCCAATGGCGTGGGCAACGGTCGGCGACGCCTGTCGAGCATGGTCGAGGCCTCTTTCCAGCGGCGGACGACTCGCGAGGAAGAAGACGAGCGCGCTCATGGCCGAAACCCTAACCCTAGAATTTGGGGCGGGGCGACGGCGGACCCAATTGAAGCCGGCCAACACCAAGGAAACCAGCGGTGAGCGAGGTCGGGACGCTCACCGTCGACAGCGTCCCGAGTCAGCCGACCGACGAGGGAATCTGAGGTCGATCCCAGATCTGGGCATCGCGGCCGCGACCGCGAAAATGACCGCGACCGCGGAATAAGCCCAAGTCGCAGGATTTCTCGCGAACTTCGCAGGCTTGGGCGTCGTTCCCCTATGCTGCCAGGGGCAACCCGCCACGTCGAGCGTCGAAGGCATCCAGTCGAGTCAGGCTCCGGCAGTACTCTCAATCGACGGCGCTCCTAGTCAGCCGAGTCGAACATGGATCATCAGCGGCGTTTCAGGGGCTCTTACGGACCCGAGCGACGCACCCGTCGAGCTTTTGCGCAGCAGGGCGATGCCCTACTTGATGCCAGGGAGGATGCTGAAATCAGACTTGCTCGTATGACGTCGAATCCCTTTGTACGAGCCATACACGAACATCGTCCCCCAACTAAGTTTTCGTCTTCTTTCTTCGAGTTGTATGATGGAAAGTCGGATCTAGTGACTCATATTGCTTCATTTACTCATAAGATGGCTTTAGTGGACTGATCACGAGGCATTGTTGTGCAAGCTTTTTCCTGCTAGTCTAGGCAGAATGACATTTAATTGGTTTCATCTTTTGGAGCCTAATTCTATTAGCTCGTGGGATCAGTTGGCTAGGAGATTTGTTAATCACTTTATTGCTAATAGTAGGGAGCCTATGTCAGTAGGCAGTTTATTGAAAATGAGGATGCACAGAGAGGAGACCTTGCGTCAGTTCGGTCCTAGGTTCATGGAAAAGTATGCTGACATGGACCATTGCGAGGAGAAATCAGCAATCGAGGCTTTTCAACAGGCACTCCCACAAGATAGTAAACTGAGAGAGAATTTAACTCTCCAGATCCCTAGAAGCGTCGTAGATCTTCAGGATCGCATAAGGCAATATGTAAAACTAGAAGACGACAGAAAGATGGCCCGAGACAGGAGGTCGGTCTCACCCTCTGCAAGAAAGGAGAAAACTGAGGGTTCGTGCAGAAGAAGGAACAATGATGGAGCGGGAGCCGAGAGGGGTCTCCTTTCGGAGCTTCCTCGGAAATCCATCCACGTGACTTTCAAGATCCCGGTTCAGCGGATCCTTCCCCTGATCCAGGACAAGCGCTTTTTCTCTTGGCCCCAGAAGCAGCAGGGTGATCCGAGCAAGAGAGATCAGTCAAAGCATTGCTCGTATCATCGAGAGGCAGGACACAACATTGAGGATTGTTTCTCTTTGAAGTGGGCACTGAAGCGATGGGAGGAACTGGGGCATCTGGATGAGTTCATCAGCCGTGGGGAAAAGCTTGGTACCACACAGGTAAAGCTTCCTGAGCAACCGAACAATCAGCAAAGACAGGTGATTCATGTAATTGAAGCCACGGTTAAGCAATCCAGGGAGCACAGACACGAATTCAAGAAGCGTTGTCATGCTCTGGAGGTGCTACACACAGTTGGCGGGGCGCCCAAGCGGGCGTGTAATCCAGTTTCCCAAGTTCTTGACTTCTCTGATGAGGATTTGATTGGACTGCAGTACCCGCATAACCATCCACTTGTCCTTTCAGTCAGCATTGGTTACTTCGATGTGAAGAGAGATTTGGTCGATTCAGGCAGCTCAGTGGAGATCATGTATTACAGTATGTTCAAGAAATTGGGCAAGAAGCAGGAAGATTTGATCACGGTCTCAACTCAGCTCATGGGACTAGGGTCCTATTCAGTTTGGCCCCTTGGGATGCTGTGAGAGACAGTCACCCTTGGAGGTAAATCTGTGGTGACAGAGTTCCTTGTGGTCAGCGTTCCTTCTTCATACAACGCCATTCTTGGAAGGCCGTTGTTGCATCTCATGGGTGTAGTACACTCTACGCTTCATCAGCTTATCATCTTCCCGTATAACGAGGGAGTGGTGTGCGTTCAGGGCGATCAACGGGCTGCAAGGCACTGTCTCGGTATTGAGAGCAGTAGCAAGGCAGTCCATATGGTGCAGACAGACCCTCAGATGCTTGATGAGGTCGGCATGCCTCCATCCGAAAGATCGATTGAAGCTCTATAAAAAATCCCTGTAAGTGATTCCGAAACAGATAAATATTTTTTACTTGGTGCTAACATTTCAGGGGATGAATTTGAGTCACTAGTGGGACTCTTGAAGCGAAATAGGGAGGTCTTTGCTTGGACCCCATATGAAATGCCAGGGCTAAATCCGGATATTGCTTGTCATCGGTTGAATGTGTGAGACGAGGCAAAGCCCGTTGTTCAGAGGGCGAGGCGTTCGTCCGTTCAGCACACCGAGGCAGTCTTGAAGGAGTTGAGAAAGTTGCAGGAGGCTGGGACAGTCGACGAGGTTCGGTTTCCGACCTGGGTCGCCAACACTGTTGTAGTTAAGAAGAAAATTGGAGAGTGGCGAGTCTGCGTGGACATGGCATGAGCGCATGAGATTGATCAATTAGTTGATGCGACGACATGGCATGAGCGCATGAGATTCTTAGATGCTTACAGAGGTTATCATCAGATCCCGCTCGCCAGGGAAGATCAGGAAAAGACAGTCTTTTTGACTCCTAGGGGAATTTTCTGCTACAAGGTAATGCCCTTTGGCCTTAAGAATGCCGGGGCAACGTTCCAGCGAATGATTGTGACCATGTTCTCAAATCTAATTGGGGAGAAGATAGAGGTCTATATTGATGATATGGTTGTGAAGAGCAGGCTGCAGAGTTCTCATCTGGGGGACCTACATCAGGTCTTCGATATTCTGAAGGGGTCGAGCTTGAAATTGAATGCTGCTAAGTGTACATTTGGCGTCGGCTCAAGCAAATTTTTGGGGCATTTGGTTACCAGGCGAGGGATTGAGGCTAGTCCAGATCAGATTCGAGCAATTCAGTCGATTCAGAGCCCTAGAAGCGTCAGGGAGCTTCAGAAACTTACATGTATGGTTGCAGCCCTTAATCGCTTCATCAGCAAATCCTTAGACAAGTGCAGTTCCTTTTTCAAACTTCTCAAGGGAGATCGAATTTTCCAATGGGATGACGAGTGTGAGCAGGCATTGTCTAACCTGAAGAAATATTTGCAAGAGCCGCCGATATTGTCAGTCCCGATTTCCGGAGAGAAATTGATTCTCTACTTAGCAGTTTCTGAGCGAGCAGTGAGTGCTGTCCTAGTCAGGGAAGAGGGTAAGGTTCAACGCCCAGTTTACTATGTCAGCAAGACCTTATTAAACCCAGAGAGCCGGTACGCGCCTATGGAGAAGCTCCTACTAGCCCTAATCGTAGCTGCAAGAAAACTCAACCATTATTTTCATGCTCATCCGATCAAGGTAACAACAGCGTACCCTCTCAAGTCTCTTCTTTACAGTTCCGATTTATCTGGTCGAGTTGCAAAGTAGGCTGTCGAGTTGGGGCAGTATGAAATTGAATTCGTCCCGCGAACATCTGTCAAAGGCCATGTGGTGGCCGACTTCCTGGCTGAGTTCGTTGATGGCGAGCCGGAGCCGGTCTCACACGTGTGGCAAGTCAAAATTGGTTAGCAAGGAGCATGGGAATTGCAGGTTGACGGTGCGAAAAATCACAAGGGCGCCGGGGCAGGCTTGGTCTTAGTCGCCCCAATCGGTGAGGTTTTGCGTACAGCTGTCAGGCTTGGCTTTGAAGCAACAAACAATGAGGCTGAGTACGGGGCTCTAATTCTTGGTCTACTTGTAGCCAAAAATGAGGGGGCAAGGTCAGTAACTGTTTATTCAGACTCTCAGCTAATTGTCAATCAGATTACGGGCGAGTACGGAGCTAAATCTTCCCGCATGCTTGCTTATCTTGAAAGAGCCTGCAGTATCCTTGCTGGGTTCGCAGAGTTTGATGTCAAGCAAATCCCTCGCGATCAGAACGAGGTGGCTGGCACTCTCGCCATATTGGCATCGTCAAGTCCGCCCGGATCTGACGCGGTCGTCCGCATCGAGATTCTTGAGACTCCTAGCATCGATTCTGAGGAGGTCTATCATGTGGATAATGAGCCAAGCTGGATGGATCATATTTTTGATTTCATTAGCAGGGGCAAGCTCCCGGAAGACAAGAAAAAGGCGCGTCAAATCAGGTTGAAAGCGGCTCGCTTTTGGATATCGCCCGAGGGAATTCTACATCGTAAGTCGTTCACGGGGCCCTATCTCAGATGTGTTCCTCCGTCAAGGGTTGACGACACTCTGTTTGAAATCCACGAGGGAGTTTGTGGGGTTCATGCAGCCAGTAGAACCATGGCCAGTATCGCGAGATCACAGGGATTCTGGTGGCCGTACATGCAGAAGGACGCTGAATGCTACGTCAAGAAATGTGAGAAGTGTCAGAAATTTGCCAAACTGATTCACCAACCTGCAGGGGATCTTCATCCGATGACGACCCCTTGGCCATTTGCTCAGTGGGGGCTCGATATTGTGGGGCCTTTTCCCAAGGCTCCCGGCAACAAGCGTTTCTTGGTGACTGCCACCGACTACTTCACTAAATGGGTCGAGGCTAAGCCACTGGCCAACATCAGGGATACCGACATCAAGAAATTTATCTGGGAGTCCATAATCACTCGTTTTGGCATTCCTTATGCGTTGATTTCTGACAATGGCACTCAGTTTAGCAGTGCCGCGTTTAAATCTTATTGCACAGGTTTCAGAATTAAGAATTTTTACTCATCAGTAGCTTATCCGTAGGCTAACGGCCAAGCTGAAGCCACAAACAAGGCGATTTTGGATGGGATCAAGAAAAAACTGGATCGGGCCAAAGGGCAATGAGCGGATGAGGACCCAGCTGTGCTGTGGGCGCACCGGACCACCCCGAGGAGGTCAACTGGCGAGTCTCCCTTCGCGCTTGCATATGGTACCGACGCAGTGATCCCGCTCGAGATCGGGTTGCCAGGCGTGCGCACGTCAGCATTCCAGCAGGGCGGAAACGATGAAACGCTTGGCGCTAATCTCGACCTCCTCCGGGAGAGAAGGGATGCGGCATCTGTGAGGATGGCTGAATACCAGCAGGAGCTCGTCAGGTCGCATGGTAAGCGGGTAAAACCGCGCTCTCTCATTGTTGGGGATTTCGTGCTTCGCAAGCCCTTGGCAAACACCAAAGATCCAGCGGAAGGCAAGCTCGGGCCCAACTGGGAAGGCCCTTATAGAGTCGTAGCAGATTTGGGGAACGACTCATTCAAGTTGGAGGACCTCGACGGCAAGGCGATCCCGCGCACCTGGAACACCGCCAACTTGAAGAAATTCTACGTCTAGAAGGCTATAGGGGTACTCTTTTTCCTCCTCGTTCGGTTTTTCCCATGTGGTTTTCCTGCGATGAGGTTTTAACGAGGCTCTAGGGGTTTCTCCCTTGAACATTTAGTCTTTTTACATTATGAGCATTTTGTCATGAACTTTTCAGACTTATGTCATCTTTTTCGAGCGATGCACATCGCATTGACTTAATATTGAGGCTCCTATGTTGATACCGAGACGAGTATACTCACGCAGGGCGCCGAAAACGCCCGACGGAGATGCCGATACGAGTACCACGTTGAGTGTCCAATAGAGCCTTTGGGGGGCGTCAGTTTAGACAGTCCTGCAAAGAGTTTGAAACCGGCCTTCAATGGCGCCCGTGATCGGGCGACTTGTTATAGAGCCATCGCCAGATTCGGGGCACTTAGTGATAGTGACTCTGAATCGGAAACCCTCCAGATCCAGGCGCTTTGATCGGCAGCCTTGGATCGGAACCCCGCTACTTCAGTTCAGAAGGTCAAGGAAAGTCGATTAGTGATGAATCAATTCAGCTTTAACGAAGCAAACAAAACAAATCCATACAATCACTTCCCAATGCCAAAAAACAGGTTTCAGGGAACCCGCGCGGTTTGCTGCAAACCGTACAGTAAGGGCCTAAACTGTGCTAAACTTGCGGAAGGACGAATCAGATCAGCTTTCGGATCCCCGGTCCCGGATCGACCCCGGAAATCCGAGGGGCAAATTGATAGAGCATTTTATGTATGGTATTTATTTAATTATTTACCAGCCTGTTAATGGCCCATTAAAGAAGTAGGCCTAAGCCCATGAAGAAGGTTACTAAAAATGTCAAGGAATTAAATCTATGAAGGGACTTTCTAAAAGGGTAGATGATTTTTTTAGAGAAATTGAGAAAGAGAAAAACGTTCTTCAAAAGAGTCCAATTGTCCCTTTCAACAAGATCATACCGTTCACATTTCACCAACGACGGGCACGGGTGCTCGTATTGTGATCGATTCGCAAATCTATGTTGAAATACTTTGCAAGTTTTGGAAATGGTCAATAATTGTTTAAAAATACTAAATTCTTTTCTATAAGGTATGTATATTAACACTAATAATATTTTTATTATTATAAATTTGTAAATTTTTTAAAGCAAATTCGTGTAAGACATGAGTGGCTATTCTAATAATATACCGAATTGTTTCGTATTTCGCAACCCCTAGTCCGCTTCACACCTGATCCGTTTCTATATATTAATAGCAATTGGACAATATTTATATTGAATAAATGTATAAACGGAAAATTTGTAATATGGTAGTGACCTGTGGTGGACTAGTAGAGCCGTCAATCGGATCTGTCAAGTCGGGTTCGATTCGATTATTTTAGATTTGGTTTGAAAACGGGTCGGGTCATTTCGGATAACAGGTCAAGCCGGGTCGAGTTATTACAGGTTAGTGGACGGTTTAGGTTGACCAACGGCTCAAGAGCGTCATTTTTTAAATATTGTATTCACTATTTAAATATTAGGAAAAATGTCTCTAACTAATACCAACTATCAGCCTTGAACAAAAAATAATACGAACTTTAAAAATTGTAAAAGCATACCCAAACTATGTCAATATTAACTAAAAATGGTATGAACATATTTTTCGGAGAATTTTCCGGTGGGTTTGCTGATATAGAGCCGGAAAAATGAATTGTCATATTTCTGTTTAACACATCAAATTATACCTCATTTATATAATAAAAAACTATAAGAAAAATATACCAATCAATATAAGTAATTCACATCTTACAGCAACACGAATAAAAGAAAATCGGTCTTATTTTTTGACATATCACTTTTTAAACAAAACAGTCATTATTATACAAATGAAGTATAATTTAATGAGTAATGTTTTTTGACAAATTACATTTTTGCTCCATCTCAGGATTTTACGTTAGAAAATTCACTGCAAAAATATGCTTATACAATTTTTGGTTTATATTGTCATAGTTTAGGTACGTTTTTATATTTTTTAAAGTTCGTATTATTTTTTGTTCAAAAGTGATAGTTGATATTAATTAGAGTCATTTTTCCTAAATATTATCAAATAGTTAAAAACTAATTTAAACATGTCAAAATAAGTTAAAATGAATTAAAATAATAAATAATATCATTAAATATTTTAATGTAATTGATATTAGTAGACCAAAATCATATTTTATTTTTATTTTTAATTTATATTATATTAATTTATAAATTTCTACAGTATTATAAATGAGCATATTATCATTATTTATATGTCATTTATCATATATATTTTATGTTATTTTTTATTATAACTCCCAATTTATTTGTTAATCGGGTCGGGTTCGGTCTCGGTAAATTCGGGTTATCAAAAGTTTCGGTCAGGTCGGGTCGGGTCCAAAAGCAGGTCGGTCAGGTCGGTAAAACGGATTCGGTCACATTTTGACAGCTCTATAGACTAGGGTTTGTTTTAAAGTATTTTTATTAATTAATAAATTTTAAATTACTAAATTTAATTTAAAATTAATATGCACGTACGTTTATGTAAATTCTTTGTTGATATCCAAATGCGGATGGATGGATCATCAATCCTTTCTGCTGTGACTTACTACATAATGCAAGATTTATCATTAATCAGGAACTCTAGCCTTTTCATTGAATGCATACAAGTAGTTATATATGTATTTTTTTTTACCATATACTTATAAAGATTTTATGTATAAAAATAGTTTGTCTTCTTCTTGCACACTTTTTCGTACTATACAATTTTCAGGTATTTTTTTCTAAACAAATATATTATAGGTAAGAAAACTTTATAAATACATTTATCAAACAACCTTAATTAGTATTACGCCTACCATCAATGTAAAAATAGATAATTTTTTTTTGGTTCATAAGAGGCACTAAACTATTGCAACGGAAGAAGGAATTCAAGGTCGTGATTTTATAGTCACAAGTTATCATATTTGTCAGGTGTGGTGAGAAAACTTGACTTATATATAATATAGAGGGATGCTCAGGTAAAACGAGTCTTGTGATAAAATGAGTGGACAAATCTAGGACGTTGGATGAGAGGTAATGGACGGATGGATTAATAGGATATATAATAGATAGGGTGTGGTTACATGCACAAGATCATGCTCAAATAAGACAGTTATAGATATGAGGAAAAATTTAATTATGCTTTTAATTTTTAAATGCTAAAAAAGATTGAATATTGAAGAGAGAGAAACCAAATCAAATTACATTTCTTAAATCTCTCTTTAGAAGATTCGTCCATATCCTTCAACTCCTCCATAGCCGCATGTGAAAAATTGATCCAAAAGCTACATATTGATATTCATGTCTATGTAAATGATATGCGCATCGTTGTATTTGATATGCATGTCTCTAGTATTGATATGCATACACTGTGTATTAGTCATGAATATCATTTATGTAATTTTGAATATCTGTTATTCGTTATCATGTTCAGTCGTATACATACTGATATTCATAAACTCTGAATAAATATGAAATATGCGGTAGTTGATATTCCAATTTAAAATATTTGTATTCAAGTATATCACATTCACGACCAAAGAAATGCATATATACACTGCATATCAATATATGGAAAATACATATCTCATCCACACAAATGAATATCATATTCATGGCCAAGGAAATAATCCATAATTACAAATTGCATATCCAAGTATATTCTACATATCACTATATGGAAAATGCATATCTCATCCACACAAATGAATATCACATTCACGACCACAAAAATAATTTATAATTACAAATTTCATATCATACAAGTATATCTGAATAACAATATTGTTAACATGAATATCATAACGCCCAACGTCGCCAACGCGGGAGTTCTCAAGCAGTCCGTCGCCGACTGACATTTCCATGTCCACACCACCCCTCTCCACGTTGCCACCGCGCTCCCCGCCTGCCCCACCGGATTCCTCCGGCAAGCTTCTATCCTCTCCATTGAAGAATTGAAAAGATTGAGAAATCAAAAGGATTTAGGGTTCAAAAAATTAGAGTAAGATCGAATGAAAACCCTAAATTAGAACTCCAAATCAACCGGCGGTAATGGAGGACGACAATAATCCACGAGCCAAAAAATTACACATGCAAAATCGAATGAAAACCCTAAATTAGAACTCCAAATCGAAGAACACATTTGAAAATTTGAACCGAAATTGAAGATGATGGAGAAATTTGAAGGTTGCAGACAAGGAATCTCAGTGGGACATCGGTTTTAGGGTTACCTTTAGAGACAAACGGAAGAAGGCGTTGACGGCGGCGTTCGACAGTCGACGACGGAGAGTTGGGCGAGCGAAGAGACTATGGAGACCACGACGGAGAAAAACCACAGTGGCTCAGACCACGCCGGAGACCACGACGGCGAGAGAAGAGACGATGGCCAAATGAAGCAGCAGATAGACGCGAGGGAGGAAACGGTGGAGTCGGAGAGGGAGATGAGTGCAATGCGAGAGAGAGACAAAGATGAAGCTTGAAGAGACGCTTCAATGGAGGCACTTGATCTGCGAGAGAGAGAGAGAGAGAGAGAGAGAGAGAGAGAGAGAGAGAGAGAGAGAGAGAGAGAGAGAGAAGAGTGAGGCATTAATTAAGGGAACTGAATCAGATTTGGGTACAATTTGGAAGAGGATGAAAATCATATAAAAAAAATGGGTGGGTAAAAAAAATGGTGTGTGCATTCCACCCAAAATATTGTGCACCTCCCTCTATTTAATCTAGTCCATCCGTTTCATCTTCATCCAATGCCCCAAATTTGTCCACTCGTTTTACCCTAGTAAGCTGTTTCACTAGAGCGTAAATCTATATATATAAATATATATAGAATTTGGTTATGGTGAAACAACTTCTTAGAGTAAAACGAGAGTACAAATAAGAGCCATTGGATTACAAATGAAACAACACCCCTATCATATCTATTATAAGGCCCAATCATTCAACCATCTATCACCATCAATCCAACGCTCCAGATTAATACTTCCGTTTTACCATAATTTTCGTTTACCGTAGCGTTTATCTATATATATATAGATTAGCTCCTCTCATATACAGTATTACTGTACGTACGTATAGATTAGCTCCTCTCATATACAGTATTTCTGTACGTACGTATATCAAACATACCAATAAATATGGGCTTATCTCTACCTCACAAATCACAACGTCCCTATATATAAAACATTCAAACAAGGCCATAAATGGTATAAATATATGATCAGTATGCAATATATATTCAGGTGAGTTGTATACGGATCTGTATATGAAATTATGATAGTATTGTATATGTATAACATATTAGTTTAATTAATTGGTCGACTTCGCGTTTTTACAAATCTTTGATTTTTGATAATAATTAGAGAGGAGATAAAATTGAGAAAATAATTCCTTGCTTATTTCATAGATCATAGGGACAATATATAGTTTACTCATTTATCTTGTTAGGCAAGATATCTATCTTATGGAAAGATATATACATGGAAAGATAAATATAAGATATCTATCATAATACTCTCTCTCAAGTTGGAGCATGTGGATCAATAATGTCTAACTTGCCAATGAGTAATTGAAACTGTTACTTGCCAATGGCTTTGGTAAACATATCCGCAGGTTGCTCAGACGTGCGAATGTGATGAGTGGTGATTTGGCCGGCTTGGAGCAAATCCCGCACAAAATGACAATCAATCTCGATGTGCTTTGTGCGTTCGTGAAAGACTGGATTGGCAGCTATGTGAATGGCTATCTGGCGACAGAATAGGCGCATAGGCGGAGAATGTTCGACGCCTAGTGAACATAGCAAAGACTTGAGCCAGATAAGCTCACAACAGGCAGCGGCCATGGAACGATACTCTGCTTCAGCAGAAGAGTGGGAACCTGTAGGCTGCTTCTTGGTCTTCCAAGAAATAGGAGAATGGCCGAGCATAACAAAATATCTAGTGACTGAGCGGCGTGTAATGGGACATGCGGCCCAGTCAGAATCACAGTAGACAGTCAGCTGTAGAGCGTTGTGAGCAGATAGAAGCAATCCCTGACCCGGATGGCCTTTGAGATAGTGTAGTACACGTAAGACAACGTGTCAATGAGCCTGCAATGGTGCTTGCATGAACTGTGCAAGAGTAAGAACTGAGTAGCGAATCTCCGAACGAGAATGGTGAGGTAGATTAGCCGGCCAACCAACCGACGATATTGGTCTGGGAAAACATATGGCGGACTGTCCACAAACGACAACTGATGATGCTGCTCCATAGGAAAATCACAGGGCTTGCCAGCAAGCAAACCGGTCTTAGAAAGTATGTCGAGAGTGTACTTACGTTGAGACAGAAACAGTCCAGACGGACTACGGGCAATCTCAATACCTAAGAAATACTTCAATTGACCAAGATCCTTCATATGAAAGCAAGAGCTCAAGTAATCCTTGAACCCCGATATAGCAGAAGTAGTGTTGCCAGCAATATTGAGATCATTAACATAGACAAGAACATGTAGGGTAACGTCATGACGTGCAAACGTAAACAAAGAGTAATCGGCCTTACTACTAATGAAGCCGAAGGCTCGAAGCGTTGCTGCAAGCTTGGCGAACCAATTGCGCGGTGCCTGTCGCAAGCCATAAAGGGATTTCTGCAGTCTACAAACCTGATCAGGAACCGCAAAAGAGTACCCTAGAGGAGGCTTCATGTACACCTCCTCATCGAGATCACCGTGTAGGAAGGTGTTGTGAACACCCATTTGATGAAGTTCCCAACCCCGAATCGCTGCCACTGATAGAAAAACTCGAACAAAGCTCATCTTTGCCACTGGCGCAAATGTCTCAGTAAAGTTTGTGCCCTCAATCTGTCTATTTCCAAGCACCATAAGACGGGCCTTGTGACGCTCCACCGAACCATCAGAGTTGTACTTGATCCGGTAAACCCATTTACTGCTAATAGCAGCTTTCCGAAAAGGAAGAGTAGCAAGGACTCAAGTCTGATTTCGTTCCAAAGCTTCGATCTCAGACTGCATAGCAGCTCACCAATGAGCATGACGGGTGGCCTCATAGTAGGAAGAAGGCTCACAGCCTTCCGTAATGGCTATAAGAAAGTTTGAATGCGATACCGAAAACTGATTACAAGAGACATATTCAGCTATAGGGTAAGAAGTACCTGAGGACAGTGTAGACGACGCGAGTGATGATGTAGCGGGGGGAGGAGGGTCAGTAGATCGAACAGTTTGGCAATGTAGTCTCTTAGTTTGACCGGTGGCTGACGCGGCCTTGTGCTCTGACGAGGAGCAGAAGGGGGTGGAACGTGGTCCAACCCAACAATACTAGGAGGGGACACTGGAGGAGAAGAAGAGGTACTCCCCCTAACGTCAAGCGGCGGTGAAGCTGGCAGAGCAGCAGACCGCGACGGCGGGATGGCCGAAACTGCAGGCGACGGTAGAGAGACGTCATCGTCATAGATTGCCGGATGTGGTGGCGGTGATGAGTCAGTAGTCGAAGATGAGGACGGATCGGCATATGGAAGTGGTCTTCGTAAAAGACGACATCACGAGACTCAAAGATAGTCCTATCCTCAAGATCATAAACTCGCCAAGCCTTCTTTCTAGGCGGATAGCCTAGAAAGACACATTTTCGACTTCGTTCTCCAAATTTATCACGGTTTTAGGGTATTTGAGATGCAAAGCAAAGACAACCAAATACCCGAAGAGTGCGATAGACAGGCGGCTGGTCGTAGAGAAGCTCAAAGAGAGTCCGACCCTTTAGTAACGGAGTGGGTGTGCGATTGATTAAGTAAGCAGTAGTAAGGACGCACTCGCCCCAAAAGTCAATAGGAAGATGAGACTGAAAGCGGAGGGAACGAGCAATATTCAGTAGATGCTTGTTTTTCCGGTCAACCTGCCATTTTGTTGAGGAGTCTCAACGCATGATGTCTCAAAGAGAATGCCTAACTCGGTAAAATAAGCCTGAAGAGGTAGAAACTCTGTACCG
Source organism: Rheum nobile (assembly GCA_027886185.1). Lineage (NCBI taxonomy): Eukaryota > Viridiplantae > Streptophyta > Magnoliopsida > Caryophyllales > Polygonaceae > Rheum > Rheum nobile. The sequence goes on along the minus strand of WOAB01000580.1, from coordinate 962,021 downwards.
TTGTCGGCTCGAACATGTTGAACCGGATACTTAAATTGACGCACCGTTAGTGCACATAATTGCTTGAACACGGTGGTAACATAAGATTTGTGTACTAGCAAGTACACCCAAACAACTCTAGAGTAGTCATCAACAATCGTCAAGAAGTAGTGAACACCAGTAGAAGTAGGAGAGCTATAGGGCCCCCACATATCATAATGAACTAGTTGAAACAAACACTCTGCTTTAGTAGAACTAATGGGAAGACTGTTATGAGTCTGCTTTGCTTTATGACAAATAACACAAGGTTTGCCTTTGTCCAAAGAGCTAGAAGTTACTGAAATTGAAGATAAGACTGAAGGAGATGGATGACCTAGTCGTTGATGCCACATATTCGTAGAGCAGGAAAATGACACAATAGCAGACGCAACAAGTGGGTCAATGCCCAGAGCACGAAGCCAGTAGACCCCACCCCGCTGTTCACCCGTGCCAATCACTGTCCTCGAACTGATGTCCCGTAATACACATAGCTTTTCAGTTAAGAGAACTAGACATTGTAGAGTACTAGACAATTTCGCAAACGACAACAAATTGCATTGCAAATTAGGGATGTAAAGCACATTAGGAAGTATCAATGAACCAAAACAAATGCTCCCGTGCTGTACGACAGTCAATATTTTGCCATCAGGCAAGATGACAGAAATAGAGTCAACAACAGTAATAGAACGGAGTGGCGACCATGGCATGGACGGTTGTTGGATCGTTAGCACAGAAGGTGCACTAGCAGCGAAGGATGCAGGTTGCACGACAGTGGCGGCCATGACATGGACGATTGTTGGATCGTTAGTGTTACGTCTGAGGGAACAAATGTTGTGTTCCCACAAAAGGTGCCGCAGAATAATATAGAAAGAAAGTAAGTAACTAGAACTCATGATGTATAGTGGAAACCCCAATCAGTCAAATAACTAACCAGGGAAAAACCACTACCTTCAAGCTTGAGAGGATTTTGAAGAGTCTACTTGTCTTATTGATTTCTTGATCGATTACACTTGTAGCCTGGACTTCAAACCCTAGACTTCCCACCTAGATTTGAATCTCTTCTACAACGAGAGCACGAGCTCACTCCTCTAAGACTCACATACGCTTCACTTTTCTTTTCTCTCAATGAAATGCTCGGAGTTCGTACTCAAGAAGTGAATCCCTCACTCCTATTTATACATTCCGAAAATCCTAATAACAAGAATATCTAACTCAATATTTTCAGCAACAAGAAGATATCAATTTTGATTCAATAAGATAAAATCCCAACCGAATATATTATCTAAGGAAAGATTTCCTAAGATAATATAATCGGAATAAGATACTTTGTTCCCTCTGTAATCCTGCGCTGCTAATGGTTCCATGTGACAACTTTGTTTGTTCTTGAAACACTTAGACACTAAATTAGTTGAATGTTTGTTACCATCAAAACCTAATGAATTCAACAAATTCCCCTTTTTTGATGGTGACAAACATCCTTGACAAAATAACACATATATGAGATAACAACAGTAGCATGCAGGAAGTTTTCCCATTAAGACATAATAGTTCTCCCTCAGAGACAATAACGATACAAGCATGATTAGTTACCCCTCAGCTAGACTACCCGTCATTTCCCCCCTTTTGGCATCATAAAAACCTGAAGTAAAGTGCAGAAGGAAAGCGAACACATCCGAATAACCAACCAACCCCTTTTTCAATAAATGAAAACAAGCAAAGACAACAACACATGCAACATCAAAATAAGAAAAAGACCAAACATGATCAACATGCCTAACATGCAAACACATGAAACAGAAGCAAAGGAAAACAAAGCAACTACGGATAAGATGAGCTGGGAAAAAAAGAGGGATTGGTCAGGCGGAGAGAGACGAATTAAGCACCACTGGTGCCTGCAGAGGGAGCCGAAGTATGAATAGAAATTAAGCCACGCACATCCTCCATAAGACGCCTTTGTTGTTCCGCTAACAGAGCTACCGCGCGGGACGAACTTCTCACGGCCCTTCGCAGATCAGGGTCATCCTTTTGTTCCCCCTCAAAGTCTGCACCATCAAACTCTTCATCATCAACCTCAACCACTGGCTCTGGTTCTTCCTTTATCCAGCCAACTCCTTCCTTCAAGACAAAGTGCATCTTGTGAAGATTACTCGCATCCAGAGCGCGAGAAAAGAAGTAGCTTTTTGTTTCCCCATTGTATACTATGTGGTACTCCAGAATTTGCTTGACAATATGGGGGTAAGGAAGAGCATGGACAATCAGTGTTCCTCACATGAGCCATATGCTGCATCATCACTCACGGCAGATTGACAGACTCCTTCTCTAGCAGCTTGGCGAGAAGGACCACATCCAAGGTCAACAACTTGTTTCTCTTTTGTTCCCTTGGAGTGAAATTGAAGATGAGGTAATGGAACAATACCTTGTTGACAACAGACATAGTAGAGGTATCCAACGCACCAAATTCATGGGGAGACGCAATATCAGCAACACGACAAACCGCGTCGTGGTAGGGGAAATCCTTTGGCCAACTGCCCCTTCGAATAATCATCATAGCCAGCATGATGAATCCCTAAGATAAGGCTCAAATCCATTCTAGAGAGCACATGGGTGGTGCCCTCCAGCGTGTAACTGCCTAAAATTACGTGGGGCCGAACCTCAATGACAAATGAAGAGTAGAAAGCCCTGAGGTGATCTTCATCAACATCCTCCTCCTTAACAAACAAGTGATCCCACTGCTGAGCCTCCAATAGTGAACTTCCCCCAGTGCATTCTGCTTCATGAAGGCAACATCCAGTAACAGTTCCTTAATAATGCCTTTATGACTCATATCCTTCACTTTATCCACCTCAGTCTTTGCCTTTGATTTCTCCCCTTGGCGACGTTGAATCTTGTGAACAGGAGTCGCGGACACCTTGGCGCGCTATGGGTTGCGCTCAGAAACTTGCTCGGAGTCATCATCCAAGCTCATTGGAATCGCCTTGGCAGCCTGGGCTTGGGCTCGAGTTTTGCGTTTGGTGGAGCAACCCATCTTGACCCTTCTAGAGAATTTGGGTTCCTTAGGTGGCAAAGCCACAACATCCTCCTCGACCAATTCCTTCTCCAGATTCCTCACTACCCCTTTGATTTGGGCAGTGACAACAACATGAACCTCTGTGTAGTCGGCGTCGCCATTGTGGCGTCACCGAGACATTCCTCAGTCTCCATCTCAGGGTGGGTGGGAGACAAATGCATCTCCCACTTTTCATTAGAGGAGACAACAGTCGGGGCGATAGGATTAGGGTTAGGGTTAGCGGCGGCTGGGGTGGAGAGGGTGATTTGGGGGCTATATAGGGAACCATGATGAGTTTGTCGGGTGTGGGTGAGGGAGGCGGGGAGATGGTGTTGGGGGCAGTGGTTGTTTGTGGAGGGTTGGGGGCTTCATGAGTAGAGGAAGAAGGGGTTGCTTTCTTGGCGATGGCGGCGAGGATGGCGGGATCAGTTCCCATAGCAGAGAGCTTGCTAAGGAGACTTTCACTACCACAAAAATGACTTTTTAATCCCAAATCTATTAACCCGGATGTGAAATTTTTGGTATAATAGGGGTGTGAAAACATAAAAAAATGAATTTTCCTATAAATTTTACCATGAAAAATGTTTATAACCCGGACACAATGCCAAACGCCCGGGTTATTTGAGCGATTCAACAAATAAACATGCTACGAGAATAAACCGGGCGTGTTTTTGAGGACAATATCCGGTATATTAGGTAAGAATATACACCGGATAAGGAGATACAAAACACGCCTGGGTTAATTGGGTCGGGGATTTGAAAATCTTCTAAGATATTAACCCGGTTTGATAGTAGTCCGGGTTAATTGGATAAAAATATAAACCGGATTTTATACCAATCCGGTATATTTGGTTAAAAAAAATCCCAAATCCCAGCCCTAACTTTCCTCTTCAGCCTTCGCCTGTTCAACCTTCACCTGTACGACCTTCTCCTCTTCACTTGTCAACATTCCATTTACCTGCGTGGAGGAGGAGACAAAACTAGTTGGAGGTTGAACCCCAAAAAGATCATCAGAAGGAGGAGACTCGACCCGCTGACCAAGGTGGTGGTTCTTGGAGGAGGGTGCCCGACCAAGGTGGGTGGTTGTTCGGAGGAGGACAACGTCGCGCGACTGTGTGGAGGAGGAGACATGACCAAGTCGGTGACCGACAACGTCAACATTTCTAGTGGCGAAGAGGAGGTTCTGGTGGCAAAAATGGCCGACGGTACTAGTGGCGAGGATGGCCGATGAGCAAGTCAGGTACGTATGCTCACAGTTACAAATTTGAATTTTGGTTTTGAATTTTAGGGTTTCAAATTGAAAATCAATTTCGGGGTTTTGATTTTGATTGAGGGATGTGTATTTTTATTGAAATTGGCTAGGGTTAATTTGTGGATTTTGATTTAAATTGAGATTTAGGGCTTGTGGATATTGATTGAAACAGAAAATTAGAGTTATTTTAATTAGACAAGAACACATATGTGGGGTAGCCTACATTTTTTAACTTGTTCTTGTTGATGCATATCTCACATAACAATTTAATTTGAATTTGATGAAGCACTTGACATGGAAAAAAGACATGAGTGCACATATCAATTATCTGATGGTAAATGGACTCTGGATAAACTTCTTGAGCGGGATTGTTTCTAAACTTAGTGCAACTAAAGAAAAACATAAGTGCACATATAATTGATATGTTGATAATGTTGCTTGGACTGTTGTTAAACTTGATTCCAACATTATCAATTTAAGGGTTATTCCAACACGGATTGAGGGGGCTTACGACATTCATCTAGATTTGAATTGAGTTTAGGCAATTAAAAATCCCAAATCCTAGCCCTAATTGAATAGGAATGTGTTCGAATTTGGAAGCAAATGGAATGTTTCCAGGGTTGCAGATTTGTTGATTAGATCTAAACTACTAAACTAGAGCTGGGTTTGAGAACATTGTTAGCTCCCCTGTTGTTCTTGTACTTTGAGCTGAATGCAGACTAAGATCCTTGTGATGATTACCATTCTGTATGTTGAAAGGCAAGTATTGTAAATTGTGTAGTTCAGATTGAATGGAACAGAACTTGTTAGGCTATTTTGAAGATCTAATTGAGTGAATAATGTTCCATATTATTGACCAGCATGAACATGTGTTAGACCTTGCTCATGATGAGTGATGTTGAAATCTGTATCCCCAACTTTAAAATGTTTATTCAAGTGCTTTGAATTTCTAGAATGATATTGCGTAGAAGTTTGATGTTACTTGTTAAATTTAGTGTTTGCTCAGTGGCTTCAATAAAAGCATTCCTTTGCTTGTCATCAATTACAGGGTGCTGGCTTGGACAATCTTGGAAATACTTGTTTTCTAAATTCAGTGCTCTAGTGCTTGACATATACAGAGCCTTTAGTAGCCTATTTGCAGAGTGGGAAGCATCACAATTCATGTTAGTATTGGTCTCCTTTTTCCTATCTATCTAGAATCTATGGTTGACTGTATTATAACATTGTTCTATTAGCAATCTGTTTGTAGAGAGACATGTTTATATAGTAGGTTTAGTTGTTGTTTTTCCCTTTTTTAAATGAGGGAAACCTCTTTATGAAAATCATTGTTGTATTATTTATAGCAATCTGTTTGTAGCAATATGTTTCTAGAGTATATACTTTTTAAATCACTGTTGTATTAATAAGTAGTCTTCTATGAACATGGATCATAAGAATGTGGATCGTAACTTAGACAGGTCAATCCCAACACCTAGTAGAGAGCAGGGAATTTTGACAGGTCAAAATATGTCTTCGGAGAAGGTGTGGCCTGAAGAACGCCTCCGGGAAAAATCTATAGCTTCTATAAGAGAATTCTACAGGTATCTATTTATGTCTAGTCTTTACCATTTGCTCATCATCTTTTGTTCTTGGATCAAATGCCCTTCCAAAATATTCATTGTTATGTTCATTTAGTTAGAAACTTTGTCTAGGAAAATGTTCCCCTTTGACAAAAATCAAGGCTTCTATCTGCTGCTACCATTTTGAAGAGCATAATGTTTGCTCGGTACATTAAGTTTGGCTTGCCTAATTGTTGCTTAGGCTAAGCCACGTTTTAGTAGGAGAGGAAAGTAAGCAAATCTATATTACCAAACTTCGGATGCGAAGACAAAATGTTTCTTTACCTGTTACTCTTTTCTAATTGAGCTCCTGCTCACTTTTATGGGGATTCAAATAGGAGGAAAAATCAAGTTTGGAACTTTTGCTTTATTTTTTAGTGATGATGGATTGAAAAATTATGGTTAGATTAGGAGTAGCATTGGATACAAGGAAGCGTGTCATTGTGTTTATTAGGGCATGCATATATATAATTTTACCTTATTGAATAAGGGTAGTAGTGTGTGCAATCCTAAGACTTGGTCAAGGGAGTTTCAAGAGTTAGACTGAACAATATTAAATCAACCTTCTTGTAGTGATGGAATTGGACAGTGACAGTCTCCTATGCATATATAGAATGTTCTATGATTTTGTTTTTTTCTTAATATAGACATTAATCTGAGAGCCTAGTTTTTAAACGCATTTAGTACTTCTATCAGTGGTCATATTTATCTAGGTATCACAATTCACAAAATAATTTATTCAATTTGTACTACCTTCGAGTCCATGCTTCTGTGTAATGTGCTGAATTAGAATGTTACTTTTTTCTCAGTGCCAAAGATACGAAAGAAGTTGATACGTGTGTACGAGAGTTGAATGCTCCAAAGTTTTATCCATCAATGATATCGATATGGGTCGCTGACTCATTTGACAGAAAAGATCTGGAGCGGGAGTTGTTGAATAAGCTGATTGTTAGCCTTTCAAAAAGCCGCACTGGCCAGCTGTTCATGCCTGACCAGCTTATCAAGGGGTAAGACGGAAACTTTTGAAATAAGCTTCAAAAGTTTATGCTATATCTTCTATTCCAAATTACTGAAATTAAAATTTTCAGTAATTTGTTTAAAAACCAAATTACTTTTGTAGGGGCAATCTACTTATTAATATTTATCATGTTTGATATTTCAGTGGTTTGACAACAAGACTACTTTCAAACATGAAGATATTGATGAAGTTCGAAGAGAGTGGTTAGATTACTTCTTATATCTTGTTTAGGTAAGTAGTTTTATATCTTATTCTAAGTGGTGTTATTGGCTTACTGCTATTGAACTGATTTTATTGTTGTTTGTTGGTTCTGCAACATTATTTACTTACTACCCAATTATTATATTTACTTTCATGATTGTCAGGGCAATAATTTATAGTCTTCATGTAACAAAAATAGTTGCATTTGTTAATTTATGTGGTCTACTGGATCTTAATCTGCATTATATTTATTAGTAGCAATTTTCTGAAGTAAAAAGAGGATAGGTTCTGTGGAATCCTTTGACAATATGCCTTTTTTTATTATAGGAAATGCTTATCACCTAGTATGCTGTTAATTTGCTTTGATTTTGATTTCAGGTTCACCAAAGTGATCAAGGTTGGTACCTGTTCTTGTTAGAGTGACATAGAGATTAAACGGTTCATATTGGATTTGAAGAATCGTGCATGTTGCTTTTGCTGCTACAGTTGTTAAGTTTTCTAGGTGATAACTATGATGACTTTGTACTTATCTTTGTCTACGTACACTAAGTTTGGATTGTTCTTTTCTAGGATTGTAGTATTGTGTTTACGATGAATGAATTTAGATATTGATGTATCTTGTGTTGAAATGACAAATGACATGGGCTTGTTATTGACTATTATAGATGTTTGATGCTTGCTTTGTATGGATTTATGTATTGAAGTGAAAAGCAATTGTATAGTACAAGGGGAATATAGAAAAAACAATCAGGTTATTACAGTTTAAAAAATTATAATATAACCCGGATCGACAATATCCGGATTATTAGGTGTAACGGAACATATAACATGGACGACCATTTAACCCGGATAAAAGAAGAACCAACTATATAATCAACCTTTTTAACCCGGATGTATGTGAAAAAAATCCGGCCTAAAATCCCATTTTTTAACCCGGACATATGTGAAATCCGAGATATATAGTCGAGTTTCAGTGTGATATATAGGAGACTTTTTAACCCGGACGTGTCAAAACATATCTGGGTTAAAAAGTACACTTTCAAGGTGGAATTTTTGGGACCTTTTTAACCCGGGTGTGTCTTAACAGATCCGGGTTATATACCCTATTACACCCTCAACCAAGATACCAGACCATTTCTGGGTTATATTTCGTTTTACGCCCGGGTTAAAATCCTATTTTTGTGGTAGTGTTTGGAGATCCTCGGCACCGGTAATTAGGAGGTTGGAGGCCATTTGTGGAGCTTTGAGTAGGGAGACGAGAGAGAAAGCAAGAAGGCAAGAGAGATTTACGCAGAGAGTGCAGTAAAGGCAGTGGGGAGAAATTACCTTGGAGAGCCGAATATATAGAGCACAAAAGATCTTTTCGGTTGCCAAAGATAATGCATAAGATTTTCTATCTTTTCCAAAGATTGCAGTCGAAATTCTCACCTTCCAAAATTAAATCTTGTGATAAAAACTGTCCAAATACATCAAAACTCACAATTTCTTAAGCACGGCAACCAACACACAACAATCACTTCAACCCTAAAAGCATACAATGCTTCCCAACCAGTTGCAGGCCATAATTGCACATCAAACCTGTCAATTCCCAGCCACAGACCACAGAGGCGACGACTCGTCTTCTCAGCTTTTCGAAAAAGTAGAAGAGTGTGATGCGGGGGTAACGTTACTAGAGAGGGTACAAATAACATCACACAAAACTATATGCGAGAATTTTAATAATATTTAATCATGAATGAGAGGCTCCCAGTTGTGGATGATTAGAGAGGCTCATAGGAAGCATCAAGCATGATGACTAGGGTAAGTTGTAGAGTCAACAATCATTTGGGCTTATAATAAGGGATCAATGTATCAAGTTGACTCTTTTGGGCCGAAAGAAAGTTGTTCCATGTATTATTATGCAACCATAGATGATCATGTAAGAAAACTTGCAAATTAGAGAAGAACAGGCAAGATGCTAAGCATGTTATTCATATAATGATCAAGACAAAGGTTGAAAATCAATACACGACACTTACACAACCACAATCTACCAAGTAATTTAGCCAATCATCGAGGGAACACAATAGGTAGACATTTAGTTGAGAGAGACCATACCAAGCTCCATGCGGAACTGTTCAAAGGGTTCCCTATTGAGTGCCTTGGTGAAAATGTCAGCGATTTGATCCTTGGTCCCACAGAAGTCCATGGAAACCAACCCTTTCTCCACACAATCAAGTAAGAAGTGATGTCGTATATCAATATGTTTGGTACGTGAGTGTTGTACATGATTCTTGGAAATATTTATAGCACTAGTATTGTCACATAAAATGGAAATAGAGTCAAGAATAATACCATAGTCACTGAGTTGTTTTTTGAGCCATAAGAGTTGAGTGTGAAAAGCTGTGGCGGCTATGTATTCGGCTTCTGCAATTGACAAAGCAACCGAATTTTGCTTCTTCGACCCCCAGGAAACCAAACATGGCCCAAGGAACTGAGCCATTCCAGATGTAGATTTTCTTTCCACTTTGTTCCCTGCGAAGACAACATCTGTGTATCCAACCAAATCAAAGTTGCCACCCTTGGGATACCACAAACAAAGATCATTTGTTGCCTTCAAGTATCTCAAAATCCTTTTCACTGCTTTGAGGTGTGTCTCCTTGGGATCAGCCTGAAATCGAGCACACAGATACACACTATACATAATATTAGGTCTACTAGTAGTAAGATAAAGAAGTGAACCTATGATTCCTCGATAGAGTGTTGGATCAACTTCCTTTTTATGCTCATCATTCCCCATTGGATTGTTGGGAGATATGGGAGTTGTGAAGGGCTTTGCATAAGACATTCCAAACTTCTTGATACACTCCCAAATATACTTCTACTGATGAACTCTTGTTCCATCTTCTCCCTGAGAAACTTGAAGACCCAAGAAGAACTTCAGTTCCCCAACCATGCTCATCTCAAATTCAATGTCCATAAGACTTGAGAATTTTTGGACCAGTTTGTCATTTGTAGATCCAAAGATGATGTCATTCACATAGATATGCACAACCAGAGTGTGCTTTCCTTCCTTTAGAAGGAACGGAGTCTTGTCGACCTTCCCACGAACGTATCTATGAGACAGAAGGAACTGAGAGAGCCTGTCATACCAGGACCTGAGAGCCTGCTTAAGACCATACAACGCCTTGTCGAGAATATAGACATGATCAGGTTGAGAGGCATCTTCAAATCCAGGGGTTTGCTCCACATAGACTTCCTCCTTGAGAACACCGTTCAAGAAGGCAGTCTTCACGTCCATTTGTTGTAGTTTAAAGCCATGGAAAGTTGAGTATGCAATGAGTAGACGAATGGCTTCCAAACAAGCAACAAGAGCAAATGTTTCATCATAATCGATCCCTTCTTGCTGGTTGTATCCTTTCACCACCAGCCTTGCTTTGTTCTTAGTGACCTGCCCTTGATCGTCCAACTTGTTTCTGAACACCCTTACTGTTCTGTTCCCTGGACGAGGAACGAGATGCCAAACCTTGTTCCTTTCGAACTAAAAGAACTCTTCTTGCATGGCGTTTATCCAGTCCGGATCCTTCAATGCTTCTCCTACAATTTTAGGTTCTTACAGAGAAAGAAAAGCATTGAAAGCACACAAAAATTGTAAAGAAGAGCGAGTGCTATGAGGAGTTCCCTTTTGAAAGTCTGTTAGGATTAGGTACACTAGATGATCCTTCTTTTGATGGTAGTTCCTTATCTGCAGAGAGTTGATGTCAAAGCCATCAGAGTCAATGTTATCGGCAGCAGAGCTTTCTCCAACTGTCCCTTCAACAACGGGACCTTCACCAACTATTTCCTCAGCAACAAGACTTTTCTTCAGTTGTCCCCACATCATCAGGATTTGGGCTTTGTTCCTCCTAAGGGACCGGAGTAGGGTCAGACGACAAAGCACCCCCATTAGTCTCAATGCTGTCGGCTGAGTCTTGAGTCCTTGGTATTGATGGGTCATCGTGATTGTCTTGATTAGGAGGGACTCCATCCACACCCCTATTTGGAGCAACATCCATAATACAGCTTTCCACAAGTAGAAAACAATCATCTTCTGAGAGACCGGTGTTCGAGGGAACACTAGTTGTTTGGTCTTGAACATTGTTACCAGCCATAACAGATTCATCAAAAACCACATGAATGATTTCCTCTACCTTCCTTGTCCTCTTGTTGAACACTTTGTAGGCCTTGCTGTGGAGAGAATACCCTACAAAGGTTCCTTCATTACTTCTCGGATCAAACTTTCCAAGAGAATATTTCCTATTGTTGTGGACAAAGCACTTGCAACCAAAAGTCCGCAGATGAGACACATTCGACTTTCTTCCCTTTAGGAGTTCATAGAGAGTCTTGTTCAACAGCGAGCGAATGGTAGCCCTGTTCAGCACGTAACATGCAACATTCAAAGCTTCAGCCCATAAGCTCTTAGGAAGACTACTAGCAATAAACAAGGTGCGCGTCATATCCTCCAGAGTCATGTTCTTCCTTTCCACAACAACATTTTGTTGCGGAGTCCTGGGTGCTGAGAAGTTGTGACTTATGCCATTGTTCCTACAGAGGGATAGAAACTGAGAGTTCTCAAATTCTGTCTCATGATCAGTGCGAATGGACCTCAGAGACTGCCCTACACTCTTCTCAACAGACTTGAGCCAAGATTCAAATTCAGCGAACACTTCATCCTTTAATGACAGAAAGAGGGTCCATGTGTACTTGGAGAAATCATCAACAATAACAAACACATATATGTTTCTACCACGGCTCCTTGTGCGCATGGGCCCACAAAGATCCATGTGGATTAGTTCCAGAGGACAATTTGTGCTTACCTCTTTCTTGGATTTAAAGGAGGACCTTACCTGCTTACCTTTGGTACAAGCATCACAAACTTCATTACTCATTGCTTCGATCTTAGGAAGACCGTTGACTAGTTCTTGTCTATGAAGTTAGGAAATAAGTTGGAGACTTTGTTAGGAAATGGAACTCTGGAACCTTAGTTCCCCTGAGAGTTCCTTTCCTCAGTTTCTCTACTTTTGAAGATGACAAATATCTTGATACTAATGTCTTATCTCAAAGATGTGTGTTAAGGAACCACATGACAATTACCGAAAGCATGAAAGCCAAACAAGACAAGAGAACCAAGCAGCAAGCCAAAGGAAGGAACCCAGGTGTGCCCAGAAATGCAACATGTGATATTGCGCTTCCCGAGAAATCTGGGAACACCAACCTCAGACAAGAGAAAGGTGAAAGCAACTTGTGCGAAGCTTCCAAAGGTTGTCACCATTCAGAGCAAAACAACAAGATACCTAGAACACATAACCTCGGACAGAGAAAGGTGACAGCAACATGTCATGGAACCTGTCGCTATCCAGAAGACAGTTCTAAAGTACCCAGGTTGTCGAACCTCTGAAGAAGGAAGCTGGAGAACAACTTGGCTGAAGCAGTTGACCAACAAAGAAGGATTCTGAGCTACCTAGGTTGTTGGTACATGTCAAAGACAGCGTGGATCACGGATCACCACACATCCTAGGGCAAGCTTGATCTGTGGGAACCAAGAGAAGATCAAACCGCAAAGAATCCACTATATAAGGAAGACTAACTCAGAGGTTATCTTTAAGCACAAAAACACAAATCACACTCAATAGCAAACATCAAAGTGTGAACCTTCAAACAAGATCATCAAAGCAAACCGAGATCAAGAGGAATGTAATATCCCTCAATTTTTAGTAAGGATATTTGAGTAATTTTTCTCATTCTTCGTTCGATAATTTTTCGCTTTCAGTGGAGTTTGAATTTTCAGTAATATCCATAATCTCCGTAATAATTCCCTGAATGGTATAAAATGCATTCAATGTATTTTTCGGGACTTAGAATATTTGTTTGGATACAAACATATAATTTTCGGGGTTTAAAACCCATACCAATCTTATCCTCCCCTTACCACTTGTGCCCACTTGGGCTTTCCACTTGTTGCCTTGGTCGGCCCTCTTACAAATTGGCCGGTTCCCTACAGAGGGAGTTGTCGAAGCTTTGTCCCCTCCCTCCCTTATGCTATATATATGGAGCCGATGGAGACAAGCTCGGCACACCTCCAGCTGCTCCATCGTCTTCTCTCTCGCGAGCTCCCTGTGCATCGCCTCCTCTGCATCACGTCTTCCTCTCGGTGAAGCCTCCCGCTGAGCAGCCCAGCCCAGTCGTCGTCGTCTCCTATGGCGAGCTCGACCCGGACCACCGTCGTCTCTCCTCCTCTGGTTCGCGTCTCCATGTGCATCGCCTCCTCTGCATCACGTCTTCCTCTCGGTGAAGGAGTTTGTCATCACCAAAAAAGGGGAAATTGTTGGAACGACGACGTTCCCTCTAGTTTTGATGATGATAAACTCAAATACTTTTGATGGTTTTTAGTGTGACTATGAGTTTCAGGAAACGATGAAAAGGAACGATGAAAACCAGTGAAGAGTCAAAACAGAGAAGCAAAGGAACAGAGAAGCCAACAATGACAAAAACAACATGCTGGAACGAAAGAAAAGAAGAGACGCGTGATGTTGAACAGAACAGAAAAGGGAATAGCACAAGGAACGAAGGACGCGCGCTGGAAACCCTAAAGAGCCGCCGAATATCTGTTATGGAAAACAGATTTGGAAGTTGCAACTTGGGCCTCAAGGAAGATCTCGTAAAGAGATATTGTGGTTAGAATATGTTTAGAAAAGATTGTATAGGATTTTATTATCTTATTTTACTTAAGTAAAATTAGGGTAAATCTGAGAGTAAACCTAGACTATATATCAAAAAGCTGCGAACTTCATTTGAGACTGACCGAACACGGAACAGAGAGCATCCTCAGTGAGCAGAGCATTCGGAACAAGAGAAGAGCATTCGAAAGAAGAGAATAGTATTCGAAGGAAGAAGAAGAACACTTACAAGGGACGAGACTTTGGTGAGTTGAGTACTTGTTAGGGTTTTGTTTGTCTTAGGTGTTGTTAGGAACGTTACATTGAGAAGTCTAGATATCTAGGAGTAAACTAGATTGAGATAAGACTTGCTTGTTTGTAATTCCAGGATTAATAAAATAAGTAGACATTCGAAATCCTACTAGGGAAACCTAGAGGTAGAGGTTTTTCTTAGTCAACTAGTTGGTTGATTAAGTTTTCCTCTCTAAGGAACTAAGCTCATTACTTCATAATTCTGTTGTTATTTTCCGCTGCCCAAGGAACGAACTTACCGTTCCTTGATCTAACACACTCGATTCAACACATTCCATGTTTCATTAATTATCAATTGTTTAATTGTTAATTAAATTGGAGTGAACTGTTGTTTGAGAACTAATTTCATAAATAACTTAATTAAAAATCTGATATTATAATAGGTTGTATTTCTATTAGAATCAACGCTATTATAGATATATGTCATCTGAAGGGCCTTAATATGGATTATTACTGTGTTGAACTATTTAGTTAGCACGAGTATTGTGTGTTAATTACCGTGATGGTATTGTTGTGAATTTAATGTTAACTTTAATGCTAGAATAGCACGTGGGTTTGCAGGAAAGCTAAGTCCAGGTAAGGATTAGTCGTTTCTATTGTATCTGTGTTTAAGTTGATTGTCAGGATGGCTTTGATGTGAATAATTATTGTGTTGAAATGTTAGTTAGCACGAGTATTCGTAGGAACACTTGGACTCTGCGAGGTCCATTCGTTGTTTATAACTTGGTGAAAAGGGCGATCAAGACCCTAGGGATATAAAGGCTTGGACTCTGCGAGGTTCATTCCTTCGATAGATATAAAGGCTTGAACTCTGCGAGGTTCATTCCTTCGATAGATATAAAGGCTTGAACTCTGCGAGGTTCATTCCTTCGATAGATATAAAGGCTTGGACTCTGCGAGGTTCATTCCTTCGAAAGATGTAGAGGTTTGGACTCTGCGAGGTTCATTCCTTCGATAGATATAAAGGCTTGAACTCTGCGAGGTTCATTCATTCGATAGATATAAAGGCTTGAACTCTTCGAGGTTCATTCCTTCAATAGATATAAAGGCTTGGACTCTGCGAGGTTCATTCCTTCGATAGATGTAGAGGTTTGGACTCTGCGAGGTTCATTCCTTCGATATATGTCCCTCATGGCGAAACATATATCTAAAAGCTTATAACGTGATGTGGGTTTTGGAATTAAATAAGATAAGTGCCGTTGTCGCACATAATTAATATACCTTGGCGAGTAGTGCAGCTAGGAAAAACTCGTCTTAGTTTAAATCGCTCGTATGCGATACTGTGATTCTGTGATTAATTAATGTTCCCCAACTTTTGTCATGTTTCCGATAAGGCTCATTTCGTTGGAGTCTTCTTTTGGGATTGATTGTTGTGAGACTCGGTCTCCAGAATCTTCTCTTAATCATGCCTTTTCATGTATTCAGTAGAAGTATGGTGGTTGACTATCGTTATCGGTTGTGATTCGAGGAGCGATGAATCTAACCTAATACAACTACTTCGAACCACTCTGTTTTGTACCCTTGCATAGTCTTTCATTAGACTAACCAACCGTAATTGTTCTCTGCATGGTTGGCTGGTGTCATCCGTTCGATTCAGCACTTCAGATAAGTTGTCGTCCTGTGAAGGTTAGAACGACTATGAAGGCAAACGGTGTTTTTGACAAGTTTATCCAGGTTAAGATCTTTGGTGGGTGATCATTGCGATCAAGACCCTTTGTTGGTTATTTAAAAGACTTTCGCTTTGTTAACTATGTTTTATACTTAAAGACTTCCGCTGTAATTTGTTTACTCTGTATTTAGTCTTATTCGGAATTGGGATGTAATTCCGGGACTTATGTTTTAAATGAAAGTTATGATAATTTTGTATCATAATTGTTTCATGATTTGTATTTAAACGGTAAAGCCTGAGGTGGCTTCGGTGAGGAAAACTGAGGTCACTGGCGATAATACCTTTCCAAATGGGTTAAGATTTAGGGGTGTTACAGATTTGCTATCAGAGCCGAAATTTATAAAAACGGGTTGGGATTTTATAAATCATTTACTCGTTTTAAATTGTAAAATGTTTTCAAAGGCTCTGAATTTTCAAAATAAAAAGAATTTGAAATATCACCGTTCATAGTCGTGCCTTCTTTAGTCCGATATGAGAGGTATGGGAGTTATCTCTATATCTAGAAAGACTGATTTCTTCTTGTTTTGTAAGACATAGGTGTGTGTCTATTCTTTTGAAAGGACTCGGAAGGTGTCGAGATGATTCTATCATCTCTAGTAAGGTTAGATTTCCCTCTTTTTTCAGAGATATTTCGAGGTTGGAAGACCTAGTAGTTCTCTCAAAGGTATCAAGTATATGCTTCCTAATAGTACTAATATCCTAGTGCTGTAATCTCCGAGTATTTTGGTGTGAACGCTCGGGAGATTAGTGTAGATGAATCTTGTGCTCTATGTTCATAATTCATCTATAGAGTTACCAAGTTGATCTATTCTAAGTAATTTTATTACATTGATATATGGGATAATTAAGGAATCACTCTTAGGAGTTTTGATGTCTAAGTATGATGTCATAGTCGTTGACATTCATTGTTGAGAAAACGAATACGAAGGATTATTGCTCGATGCAGTCGGGATTTGCCTCCGTATGAGAATTCGTGGGTTGAACCTAAGGTAGAGTTCGTTGAGCCGTTAAGGTAGGCCAATGAAATATTGTAATAACGACGTTTAAATGGAAGCGATTTCCAAGGGAACTCTGAGGAAAATCCCGAGGAAAATCCTAAGGAAGATCCTCAAGGAGAGGAAAAATCCTAGGGGAGATCCCGAGGAAGATCCTCAGAAGAAGGAAGATCCGGAGGAAGATCCTCGAGAGGAGGAAGATCCTACGGAAGATCCTTAGGAAGAGGAAGATCCAGAGGAAAACCCTGAGGAAGATCCTCGAGAGGGGGAAGATCCGAGGGAAGATCCGGAGGGAACTCCCGATGAGGACCCGGAGGAAGACCTCGTAAGGCAAGGCTAGTAGAGTCTGATGCCTAAAGTGTCCATTTATGAGTATCTTTGAGGAATATAAAGATTTTAAGTTAGAAATAAGTCATTTAAGACAATACGAGTCGTTGGACTCGATAAGTGGAATTTCCAGAGGATGAGAGTTATGACTCTTGGGAATTGTCAAGGATTGACATCTTGTGAGTATGTCATCTATAAGGCTTATGTTATCACTCTCTTTGAGGAAATAGGAGTAGTATCGTATGTGATTCGTTTCGAGGAACGTAGGAATGAGATGTTATGATTATTCTTGGAGGAAATTAAGGAATCTTAAAGGATTTAAGTTAAGAGATGGCATAAGTCCGGTTATGATTAAGGATATTAAGTTCAGATAGTAAGTTTGATAGTGAGGCAGGTTCCTCATTAGTTTAATGCAAGTTTCGGGGTCGAAACTTTTCTTAAGGGGGTAGTAATGTAATATCCCTCAATTTTTAGTAAGGGTATTTGGGTAATTTTTCCCATCCTTCGTTCGATAATTTTTCGCTTTCAGTGGAGTTTGGATTTTCAGTAATATCCATAATCTCCGTAATAATTCCCTGAGTGGTATAAAATACATTCAATGTATTTTTCGGGACTTAGAATATTTGTTTGGATACAAACATATAATTTCCGGGGTTTAAAACCCATACCAATCTTATCCTCCCGTTACCACTTGTGCCCACTTGGGGCTTTCCACTTGTTGCCTTGGTCGGCCCTCTTGCAAATTGGCCGGTTCCCTGCAGAGGGAGTTGTCGAAGCTTTGTCCCCTCCCTCCCTTATGCTATATATATGGAGCCGATGGAGACAAGCTCGGCACACCTCCAGCTGTTCCATCGTCTTCTCTCTCGCGAGCTCCCTGTGCATCGCATCCTCTGCATCACGTCTTCCTCTCGGTGAAGCCTCCCGCTAAGCAGCCCAGCCCAGTCGTCGTCTCCTCCGGCGAGCTCGACCCGGACCACCGTCGTCTCTCCTCCTCTGGTTTGCGTCTCTCTATGCACCGCCTCCTCTGCCCCTCCCCTGTTCTGGGTTGGTGCTGCTAGTGCCGAGTGGTTCCGCTGGGAGCTGCGTTCAGCTGGTGTCCGTGGTGGCCGCTAGTGCGTCGTGGTGGTGGTTGCGCTGCTGGTGCCCTGTTGTTGTTGTGCTGTTGATTGAAGGAAGAAGGAGATGAACAGTAGACCCTCCTTTGCTAATTAAGTTGCTGTTGGGCCGAGAAGCCCAATAACCTTTCCGTCCAAATTTAACCCGAGATTGATCGAGCGGTATAATTTCTACCATCTTTCATCCGTATTTTCTTTAGGAAAATTTAATAAATATTTTTATGATTTAAAATCATAAAAATGTATTAAATTTAATTCCTTGAGTTCGTCCAGACAAATTAATTGATATTAATTAATATGTCATGTGCTGGATCGTGTGTGGACTCGTAATCTGTTGGAGCTATCTGAAGCTTAGGCCATATCCTCGGAAATGATATCATCAGTAGTCGTCTCGTCTAGATTCATCGTTGAATCTACTCCAGGCAAGTGGCGGTTCGCTCTTGCTTAATCATTCCATGTTTCATTAATTATCAATTGTTTAATTGTTAATTAAATTGGAGTGAACTGTTGTTTGGGAACTAATTTCATAAATAACTTAATTAAAAATCTGATATTATAATCGGTTGTATTTCTGTTAGAATCAACGCTATTATAGATATATGTTGTCTGAAGGGCCTTAATATGGATTATTACTGTGTTGAACTATTTAGTTAGCACGAGTATTGTGTGTTAATTACCGTGATGGTATTGTTGTGAATTTAATGTTAACTTTAATGCTAGCATAGCACGTGGGTTTGCAGAAAAGCTAAGTCTAGGTAAGGATTAGTCGTTTCTATTGTATCTGTGTTTAAGTTGATTGTCAGGACGACTTTGATGTGAATAATTACCGTGTTGAACTGTTAGTTAGCACGAGTATTCGTAGGAACACTTGGACTCTGCGAGGTCCATTCGTTCTTTATAACTTGGTGAAAAGGGCGATCAAGACCCTAGGGATATAAAGGCTTGGACTCTGCGGCGTTCATTCCTTCGATAGATATAAAGGCTTGAACTCTGCGAGGTTCATTCCTTCGATAGATATAAAGGCTTGAACTCTGCGAGGTTCATTCCTTCGATAGATATAAAGGCTTGGACTCTGCGAGGTTCATTCCTTCGATAGATGTAGAGGTTTGGACTCTGCGAGGTTCATTCCTTCGATAGATATAAAGGCTTGAACTCTGCGAGGTTCATTCCTTCGATAGATATAAAGGCTTGAACTCTGCGAGGTTCATTCCTTCGATAGATATAAAGGCTTGGACTCTACGAGGTTCATTCCTTCGATAGATGTAGAGGTTTGGACTCTGCGAGGTTCATTCCTTCGATAGATGTAGAGGTTTGGACTCTGCGAGGTTCATTCCTTCGATATATGTCCCTCATGGCGAAACATATATCTAAAAGCTTATAACGTGATGTGGGTTTTGGAATTAAATAAGATAAGTGCCGTTGTCGTACATAATTAATATACCTTGGCGAGTAGTGCAGCTAGGCGATAGTGCAGCTAGGAAAAACTCATCTTAGTTTAAATCGCTCGTATGCGATACTGTGATTCTGTGATTAATTAATGTTCCCCAACTTTTGTCATGTTTCCGATAAGGCTCATTTCGTTGGAGTCTTCTTTTGGGATTGATTGCTGTGAGACTCGGTCTCCAGAATCTTCTCTTAATCATGCCTTTTCATGTATTCAGTAGAAGTATGGTGGTTGACTATCGTTATCGGTTGTGATTCGAGGAGAGATGAGTCTAACCTAATACAACTACTTCGAACCACTCTGCTTTGTACCCTTGCATAGTCTTTCATTAGACTAACCAACCGTAATTGTTCTCTGCATGGTTGGCTGGTGTCATCCGTTCGATTCGGCACATCAGATAAGTTGTCGTCCTGTGAAGGTTAGAACGACTATGAAGGCAAACGGTGTTTTTGACAAGTTTATCCAGGTTAAGATATTTGGCGGGTGATCATTGCGATCAAGACCCTTTGTTGGTTATTTAAAAGACTTTCGCTGTGTTAACTATGTTTTATACTTAAAGACTTCCGCTGTAATTTGTTTACTCTGTATTTAGTCTTATTCGGAATTGGGATGTAATTCCGGGACTTATGTTTTAAATGAAAGTTATGATAATTTTGTATCATAATTGTTTCATGATTTGTATTTAAACGGTAAAGCCTGGGGTGGCTTCGGTGAGGAAAACCGAGGTCACTGGTGGTAATACATTTCCAAATGGGTTAAGATTTGGGGGTGTTACAAGGAACCAGTCAAGGAATCGAAGAGCTGAGTGCTAAGTTCCTGTGACTGTAAGTGAGATAGTTTCTAGGTGCTAAGGTCTGTTTCTTGGATTGATTATTGATTGTGTTAAGTTATCTAGGATTGCCTAACTGTGTGTAAGGTAAAGAAACTGTGTGTTTGTTCCTAGGATAAGCTGTAACCAAAAGAGATAAGAAAACAAGAAGTAGACCTTGAAATCCTTTCAAAAGAAAGGTAGTGGTTTTTATCCTGGATTGCTAGTTGGCAATCAAAGGTGTCCACTATAAGGAACTTGTTCATTTGTGCTTGATTGTTTAAATTCCGATGCGAAGAGAACTGAGAATTGTTATTCTTAGTTCCTTAGTTATTTGTCTAACAATCTCGATCCTACAATTGGTATCAGAGCAGGAAAATCTCTAGATCTTTGTTAAGTTTGCAGATCATGTCTCAACCAAGCAAGTTTGAGCTCGGAATCTCCGCCAACAAACCACATCTCCGAAAGAAGTGAGAAGAAACATGGTGGGAAAAGTGCATGGAAAGCCACATCAAGACCAACGACTACCAATGCTGGAGGATAGTCGAAAATGGAGATGGATATGTCGATCTCACAATGAAGGAAGAAGACTGGAAACCTGAGCACTATGTCACCATGGAAAAGAATGCCAAAGCCAGGCAGTTCATCCTCAATGGACTGGACATAGAAGACATGGACAAGGTCATAGGCATCCAGACGGCAAAGGAATGTGGAAGGCACTCAAGGAAATACATGAAGGAAGTGATGAACTAAAGCAAAGCAGAAAGTTTGCTTTGGAAGGAGAATACCACACCTTCAAAATGATGGAAACTGAGACCATCTCAGAGTACTACTCCCGCTTCAACAGACTGATTGGAAAGCTAACAGCGGCGGGAGTCAATCTTGATGAGGTCTCCAAGTCCCTGGTGGTCATCAATGGACTCAACTCCAAGTTCACTCTTCTCAAAGGAATCATGAAGAACACTCCAGGCATCCAATCTCTTCCCTTGACTCAAGTCATAGGGAAACTGGAGGTTGAAGAAGGAGAGCACACCAAAGCCAATACCGACAAGAAACTAGAGAAATGAATTGCTCTCAAGATCTCCAAAGCCTTCTCAAGGCTTGAGATGGAGCAAGAGAACTCAGACCTAGAAGAAGAAGAGGATGAACTGACAGCCCTCTTCACGAAGAATATCAAAAAGTTCTTTGTGAAGGGAAGGTTCCAAAAGGGCAGTTCCTCCCACAATGGACCAAGAAGAGATCTCAAGGAAGTCTCATGTTACGAGTGCAAAGAAAAGGGGCACTACGCTAAGAACTGTCCCAACAAGGAAGACTCCAAAGAAGATGAAAGACCTCAGAGAAAGAAGGCTCTCGTGGCCTAATGGGGAGAAGACTCAGATGAGGAATTGGATCTGAGCGGTTTCTCTGGAGGAAGATGTCTCATGGCAAAAGGAGACTCAAGCGACTCAGAAGACCTTGAGGTAACTTCTGATGACTTTCTAAAGACTCTAGTCGATTGTGATAAGAAACAACTTCTTAAGATCATAAAGAAACTAGGAAAAGAAACCAGTTCCCTTCAACAAAAACTTGATGATTGTGAAGATGAAATTGCATGCTTGACTTTTGAGAACTCTGTGTGGAGTAAGAAACTTGATGAAGCTGAGAAAGACCTAGTTGAAACTCACTCCAAACTCATTGATATTAGAAATGTGCATGCTAGTCACCTTAAAATCTGCAAATCTTGTGATGAAACCAGTGTAGACTCTGTTAAGGTTCCTATGCATGATAACCTACCTCAAAATGATATGCTTCAAACTATAATTGATAGGTTAGACATTCTCACTGACTCTATAAATGAAAAAATGATAAATCAAACTGTCTTTGTGAGACAACGTCATGGAATTGGGTATGTTGACAATAAGGCCAATAATGATGCTGAAGATGAAAAGGCTAGACGAGAACTTGTTGAAATGAATGAGAACCTCAGTACTGCTCTTGCCACTTCTTGAGATAGGAATCAGTTTCTATTAGAGAAGATCATGGTTCTTGAGAACAAGGCTGAGGTTGCCAAGCGTTTCAATGAAAGTTCTCAAAGTCCGAAGAGGGAACCTAAAGGAAAAGAAAAGGCATTCCCTGAAAACAAGTGGTTCACCAATCTTTTGCTCATAAAAAGTATGTGGATATGGCTCATGGTAAGGTTAGAAACAATGTTGATTTCAAAAAAGAAAAATTGAGAAACCCTTTAGACCTGGAAAGGGAAAATATGGGCATGTTATTTACAATCGCTTATGCTATTACTGTGGAAAAAATGGTCATTACAACACTGATTGTCCTAAGAAAAGGAACTTTGAAAATGAGAAAAATGCCTATTACCATGAAAGGAACCAGTTCCCTGGTCATTCACAGACTCAGAATTCTAATCCCTCCAGTAAAGCCAAGCTTCGCTGGGTTCAAAAGTCTTAGTTCCCCTGTGTGCAGAAAGAAGAGAGGCAACCTCGACTATGGTACATTGACAGTGGTTGCTCATGCCATATGACCGGAAGAAGAAATCAAATGACCTCTCTTCAACCCATCCAAGGAGGAAACATCTCCTTTGGAGACAAAAGCAAAGGGAAAATTTGTGGAATAGGAACCGTAAATCTCAATGACCACACTAAGGTAAATAAAGTTCACCTTGTTGATAACCTTGGTTTTGATCTAATTAGTGTGTCACAGTTGTGCGATCAAGGAGACAATGAAGTTAGATTCAAGTCAAGTGAATGCACTGTCCTAGACTCCTCGGGACAAATCATCTTAAAAGGCAAAAGATTCAACAATGTGTATGTTGTTGACCCATCATTTGTTCCCAAGGAGAAACTCTGCCTCTCAATAGTGAATGATCAAACGGAGTTGTGACATCAACGTCTTGGTCATGCCAGCACCAAACCGATCCACAAGCTACACTCAAAGGAACTAGTTCGAGGCCTTCCAAAGATAAGTGGCATATCTTCGAAACCATGCTCAGACTGCATAAAGGGAAAACAAGCAAGGAGTTCCTTCAAATCCAAGAATATGGTAAGCTCCTCTAGGCCCCTTGAACTCATCCACAAGGACCTTTGTGGACCTATGAGAATTCAAAGCCTAGGAGGAAACAGGTATATCTTTGTCCTTGTCGATAATTTCTCTCGCTTCACCTGGACTATCTTCATAAAATCTAAGAGTGAAGTCATTAATCGCTTTAAAGATCTGGTTCCCTTATTAGAAAAATCTCTCGATTGTTCCATCAATTCTATTCGGTCTGACCATGGTACCGAATTCGAAAATGGAGAATTTCTAACCTTTTGCAGTGAGCATGGCATTGATCACAACTTCTCTGCACCATACACTCCTCAACAAAATGGAGTAGTAGAAAGGAAGAATAGAACCCTAGAAGACATGGCTCAAACTATGCTCATCTTAAGTGGACTCTCCCAATCATTCTGGGCTGAGGCAATCAACACAGCTTGCTACATCATCAATCGAGCCATGCTTCGCCCAATCACAGAGAAAACACCCTATGAACTCCTAAGAGGAAGAGTTCCCAACATCTCACATCTGAGGGTGTTCGGATGCCAGTGCTTTGTGCACAACAATGGGAAGGACAACCTTGGCAAGTTCGATCCAAGGAGTGATGAAGGGATCTTTATTGGATATGCCTCCGGAAGCAAGGCATACAAAGTCTTCAACAAAAGGACCAAAAAGGTAGAAGAAAGTGTTCATGTTATTTTTGATGAGAAATCACTTGGTAGAATTGTGCAGAACACTACCACTCCCTTTGAAGACCCATTTCCCAAGTCATCTCAAGAAGATCCAGATAAAGATATCACTCCACCCAGTTCCTACCATGCTGCATAGAATCCCCCACTAGTTCCTCCACCAGTTCCCATGGATAATCAACAACAATCCATTTCTGGGAACCATGAACATGAAGACAACATCTGTGGAGACATCAACGATTCATCCTCTCACATGATCTTCAATGGAGAAGGTGTTACCAACCAGGAAGATGAAGCTGAATGCTCAATCCAAAATGTCTCCACATCAAATGCTCTAGCTCCCAACAGAGAAAGAAGAACCATCAAGCCTCCAGTCAGGTTCGAACATCTAACCTTCTTTGCCTTCAATGCCTTCTTATCTGTTATGGAACCAAAGAACATAGGTGAAGTACTGAAGGATGTAGACTGGATCCAAGCCATGCAAGAAGAACTTCATCAGTTTGAAAGGAACAAAGTATGACATCTAGTTCCCCGCCCCAAGGATAAGCACATCATAGGAACTAGATGGGTTTTCAGAAACAAACTAGATGATACAGGAGCTGTGATAAGGAACAAAGCAAGACTCGTTGCTCAAGGATACAATCAACAAGAAGGCATCGACTATGATGAAACCTATGCTCCAGTGGCAAGGATTGAAGCAATAAGATTGTTGATTGCTTTCGCATCACACAAAGGGTTCAAACTGTTCCAAATGGATGTAAAGACTGTCTTCCTCAATGGAATCCTTCAAGAGGAAGTCTATGTCAAGCAACCACCTGGCTTTGAAGACGATGATCATCCCGACCATGTCTACTTTCTAGATAAAGCATTGTATGGCCTCAAGCAAGCTCCCAGAGCTTGGTATGATCGTCTTGCCCAGTTCCTACTCTCAAATGGTTACAGGCGTGGAGTCATTGATAAGACTCTTTTCATCCTAGAAGAAGAAGGTAACATCTTAGTGGTTCAAATTTATGTCGATGATATCATTTTTGGTTCCACTAACCTGTCCCTTGTAGACACGTTCAAAGACTTGATGAGCAATGAATTTGAAATGAGCCTAATTGGAGAACTCACTTTCTTCCTCGGATTGCAAATCACTCAAAATAAAGATGGTATACAAATTCACCAATAGAAGTATGTCAGGGAACTACTGAAGAAGTTCAAAATGGATTCATGCAAGCCTCTCTCCACTCCCATCTCCACCATTGCTCATTTGGACAAGGACCATTCGAGTCCTCTAGTGGAAGAGAAATTCTATAGAGGTATGATAGGCTCACTCATGTATCTAACCGCTAGTCGCCCAAACATTGTTTTTGTTGTTGGCTTTTGTGCTAGGTTCCAATCTTGTCCAAGAGAAACCCACTTGGCTGTTGTAAAAAGGATACTCCGATATCTCAAGGGAACTGATTCACTCTGCATTTGGTACCCCAAAGAATGTCCCTTTGAGCTGATGGGTTTCACTGATGCGGATTATGCTGGATACTTGGTGGATAGGAAGAGCACATCTGGAATGGCACAGTTCCTAGGCCCTTTCCTCGTGTCATGGGGCTCAAAGAAACAAGTCTCAGTCTCTCTCTCCACCACAGAATCCGAGTACATCGTTGTTGCCTCCTGCTGTTCCCAACTCCTCTGGCTAAAGCAACAACTCGCGGATTTCGGTATGTCTTATGGTCCTCTTACTATCCTTTGTGATAACACCAGTGCTATAAACATTTCTAAGAATCCTGTGCATCATACTAGGACCAAGCATATAGACATAAGACATTATTTTCTTAGAGATCATGTTGAAAAAGGGAACATCATTATGAAAATTTGTAGAACTGAAGATCAAGTTGCAGACATATTCACCAAAGCTTTGAATAGAGTTCCCTTTGAGAACCTTAGATTAGAACTGGGAATGATTCCTATAACCTAGCAGTGACCTTAGCTTAAAGGCTCTTCTCCAGTTCCCTTGATTAACTAGTATAAGATCCTTTACTTGTTAAGTCTTGGTATATCTGTGTTATATCTTTTGCTACAAACCCTCTTTTCCATAATGGTTTCTTAAAAAGGCTTTGATAAAATTTTCTTAGTTCGTTTCCTTTGGTCCTCATTATTCTTTCAACTCTTTCATTGTTCAAGTTTCTTTGTTGACCCAAAAGTCACAATCTGATCATATTCTAACCCAACAATACAAGCCGAAATGATGATTGTGTACTATGACCCTCCTTGCCTCATTGCTCAATTTAATTCCCTAGGATCCATCTCTTAACCTTCTCTGGGAATTATTGTGCAATGCGATAAATGGCCTCCTTGATTCCTTGTATGGGAACGTACTTTTCGGTTCCATGTTTTTAAACCCACATCAAAGTTCCCATATATCCCTCTAGCATACTGAATATATCGCCAGAAAGGAACCATGATGAAATTGTCTCCAAACGGCTAGTTAGACGCTTGATCCTTCCAAGACGACATTTATGGCAAATTTGCAGAACTCAGACACGTCTCGTCAGTGGCAGTGCTTCCCTCTCTGAATGAGTAACTTTTGAATTTCTTTTGACCGTTCGGAAAAGCTGCAAGCCTCTTCAATGCTCCAGATCTTCCATGATCTCCTCAACGGCCAGATCTTTCCCAACGGTCCCTTCAGCTCTCAACCAGTTTTAAAAGGAGTCCTGTTGATCCGAGCAATCCCCACTCTCGCCTTCTCCATCTCTACTAATTCCCTATCTCTCTCTACCTCAAACACACAAAACCTAGCTCCTCAAAAATGGCTGACAAGAACCTTAACCCTAACTTGATCCAAGACGAAGAAGAAGCTGCCCTTCTCAAGGCCTTCAGAGAAAAGAAGGCCGCCTCGTCTACCCATCCCATTATTGACACCACCTCCCAAAACCCACAAACTGAGGAGAAAACTGAGGAGAAAGCCGAGGCAAAAGCCGAGGAGAAAGTGAAGGAAATCACTCATGCATCGGCATCGGCTACAAAATCTGTCTCGAAAAGAGGATCCCACGACTCCTCCCCAGACAAGATCACCCAGGAGATCCTCAGCCCAGAGCCCTCGCCTGCCAGCCTCAAATCCAAACCCATCTCCAAACCTGGTCCCTCTGTTGCCACAAGGCTCCAACAACGGAAACGCAGTTCCCAAGCTTTGGTTCCCTATAACCCTCCCTCCAAAGAGCCCAAATCCTCCAAAAAGGCTAAATCCTCCACCCTTTCTTCCTCCTCTTTGGGTCAAGTGTCCTCCCTCTTCTCTAAGAGGAAGATACTCAAGCCGCTCATTATTGGCACCGAATTTTGGACCCAAACCCTCACAGAAGAAGATGAGGAACTGTTCGGTGAAGCCCTCAGTGAGTTTCACTCTCTGCTACAGTATCAAGGATGGGATGAGCTTTTGGTGGAACCTTTCTCCGCCTCTGATGAAGTAGTTCGCCTGTTATATCAGTCTCTAACCTTTGTGCCAGCCAAGGATAACTCTCCCTGCAACGACGCCATATTCCAGTGGAAGGGAACCATGTATCCCCTGTCTCCCAACATCATCGCGTCTGCTCTCGGGATCGAGTCCAGATCCGGCTTCGACATTCTTCATCAGAAAAAGACTTGGCCCAAAGGAAAGGGTTACAAGACCAAGACTGACGTGGTGAAGAAACTCTACGACGGCGACTACCCATCAAGCTTGCAGACCAAGGATCTCTCCATCGCCAATAAGCTTCTACATTTCTGGATCATCCGAAACCTAGTTCTCAGGCAAGAGCACCGGGCCACAGTTCTCATCACGGATGCTATCCTTATGGATAAGGTGCTGTCTGGTGCACAGATTGATCTCCCCAAAATAGTGTTGGCTCACATGCAGTTCTGCAAATCCCATGAATCCCATGCCCTGCCCTTCCCTCATCTCATCAAGAATCTTCTCTCTCTGCTTCACCAGTACCCCTATGATCTCTCGGAAACTGTCTACATCAAGTCCCTCACCATGGCCACCCTCTGAAAACTCAAGACAAAGGATCACCAAGCCACTCCCTCTGAAGTTCAAGCTGATCCGCCTAAGGAAAAGGCTAGTTCCCAGGCCCCTTCAAGTTCCCTACCACCGCTCAAAGACTCCTCTGCGATCCTCTCTTCTCTGGGTCGTATTGAAAAAGCCATCACGGAAGGCTCGACTGTTATCACGGTCGCTCTCCGTGATCAAGTAAATGAGCTGGGGAAAATGAGCACTGCTGTCTCAAGTTTGGTGGAAGTACTTCAGAAAACATGGGAGGATGCAACCGGCGCAAATCAGGCCACGGGCCAAAATGAAGGAACTGACGACAACAAGGCTGATGAAGAGGAGGCCACTGACTTGCCATAGGAACGCTTCTCCTGGTTCCTAGTGCTGTAACATCATAGTGTGCTAGTAGTTTCCCTAGGATCCTACTCCCTCTTCTACCCTTCCTGTCGTTTTCCTTAAAGGTTGCTTATGTTGTTATCTTTGTAGGTTGTTTTGTGATGTTTTGTGGTTTGTCTTACCCTGCTCCTAAACAATGTTAAGGTTTTATTAAGTTTAATGACTACTTTTGGCTACGTTTCTATGAATGATTTGTCTTTGCCTGAAGTTTCTATTATGGTTTCTGTTATGGGTTTGACACAATTGTTTATTTCCTTGGATATCCTGTTCTTAACATGTTAACTGATCTTTTCGATGATGTCAAAAGGGGGAAGAAGGATAGGAACCTTGAACTTTGAAAACTACTGGACT
Source organism: Rheum nobile (assembly GCA_027886185.1). NCBI lineage: Eukaryota > Viridiplantae > Streptophyta > Magnoliopsida > Caryophyllales > Polygonaceae > Rheum > Rheum nobile. The sequence goes on along the minus strand of WOAB01000580.1, from coordinate 933,084 downwards.
AATAGGAACTCTGAACTCGTTCTATTCTAAGGGGGAGTTTGAATAACTTCGTTCATCTGCTTAGGGGGAATTTGCAACCATTGAATGTCCTCTCATTATTTTATAACGTTGTAAATCCCTTAAAATCAACTGGTCTCATGAAATTCACGTCCTATTATGTTGCCAGGTTCCTTGTATTTGTCATCATCAAAAAGGGGGAAATTGTTAGGAAATGGAACTCTGGAACCTTAGTTCCCCTGAGAGTTCCTTTCATCAGTTTCTCTACTTTTGAAGATGACAAATATTTTAATACTAATGTCTTATCTCAAAGATGTGTGTTAAGGAACCATAGGACAATTACCGAAAGCATGAAAGCCAAACAGGACAAGAGAACCAAGCAGCAAGCCAAAGGAAGGAACCCAGGTGTGCCCGGAAATGCAACATGTGATGTTGCGCTTTCCGAGAAATCTGGGAACACCAACCTCGGACAAGAGAAAGGTGAAAGCAACTTGTGCGAAGCTTCCAAAGGTTGTCACCGTTCAGAGCAAAACAACAAGATGCCTAGAACACATAACCTCGGACAGAGAAATGTGACAGCGACATGTCATGGAACCTGTCGCTATCCAGAAGACAGTTACAAAGTACCCAGGTTGTCGAACCTCTGAAGAAGAAAGCTGGAGAACAACTTGGCTGAAGCAGTTGACCAACAAAGAAGGATTCTGAGCTACCTAGGTTGTTGGTACATGTCAAAGAGAGCGTGGATCACGGATCACCACACATCCTAGGGCAAGCTTGATCTGTGGGAACCAAGAGAAGATCAAACCGCAAAGAATCCACTATATAAGGAAGATTAACTCAGAGGTTATCTTTAAGCACAAAAACACGAATCACACTCAATAGCAAACATCAAAGTGTGAACCTTCAAACAAGATCATCAAAGCAAACCGAGATCAAGAGGAACCAGTCAAGGAATCGAAGAGCTGAGTGCTAAGTTCTTGTGACTGTAAGTGAGATAGTTCCTAGGTGGTAAGGTCTGTTTCTTGGATTGATTATTGATTGTGTTAAGTTATCTAGGATTGCCTAACTGTGTGTAAGGTAAAGAAACTATGTGTTTGTTCCTAGGATTAGCTGTAACCAAAAGAGATAAGAAATCAAGAAGTAGACCTTGAAATCCTTTCAAAAGAAAGGTAGTGGTTTTTATCCCGGATTGCTAGTTGGCAATCAAAGGTTTCCACTATAAGGAACTTGTTCATTTGTGCTTGATTGTTTAAATTCCGCTGTGAAGGGAACTGAGAATTGCTATTCTTAGTTCCTTAGTTATTTGTCTAACAATCTCGATCCTACAGACTTGCATGTCCAAACCGCTTGTGCCACAGATCTGTTGTCGCGGCAATGGACGACAAACAAAGATCCTTCTCAGGGATAAAAGCAGGATCAACCTTGTAGACATTGTTATCACAGATCCCTTTGAACAGAATTTTCCCTATACTAATACACTCAACATAACAATCATCAGTAGTAAAGACTACCCTATTTTTCTTGTTTTGGCACAGTTAAGCAACAAAGATCAAATTTGAGATTGTTCACGAGAGTCACGTTATCCACAATTATGTGACTAGAAAGCCTTACCTTATCGAGACCATAAACTTTTCCCTTACTCTTATTTCTAAAGGTTATTGAACCTCCGGAGGCATGTTGAAATGAGGTGAACCGGCTTTTGTTCCCTGTCATATGACTTGAGCATGCACTATCGAAATACTAGGAACCTTTTCTCACTTTAGCATGTATTGAAAATATTAGTTCTTACGAACCCAAACAAGCTTAGGCTTTCTGGGTGTGGGAGCAACATATTTGATCTTAGCAGGTTTTTCATTCATTTTCTCCCTAGCAATATGAGCAATTTCTTCATTGTGTTTCTTCAGGAGGCACAACCTTGTAGACATTGTTATCACAGATCCCTTTGAACAGAATTTTTCCTGTACTAATACACTCAACATAACAATCATCAGTAGTAAAGACTACCCTATTTTTCTTATTTTGGCACAGTTAAGCAACAAAGATCAAATTTGAGATTGTTCACGAGAGTCACGTTATCCACAATTATGTGACTAGAAAGCCTTACCTTATCGAGACCATAAATTTCTCCCTTACTCTTATTTCTAAAGGTTATTGAACCTCCGGAGGCATGTTGAAATGAGGTGAACCGGCTTTTGTTCCCTGTCATATGACTTGATCATGCACTATCGAAATACTAGGAACCTTTTCTCACTTTAGCATGTATTGAAAATATTAGTTCTTACGAACCCAGAAAAGCTTAGGCTTTCTGGGTGTGAGAGCAACATATTTGATCTTAGCAGGTTTTTCATTCATTTTCTCCCTAGCAATATGAGCAATTTCTTCATTGTGTTTCTTCAGGAGACACTCTTGTTTGTAGTGACCAGAGTGACCACAATACCAACAAACCCTATGGCATTTTAAATCCACATACTTGCTATGTCCAGGCCAAATTGGTTTGTTAGCAATAGAATGAAAATCAATATGATTGGGCTTACCATTCTGTGCTTGCTTTAGCCAAATATAATGAGCCTTCTGTCCATGATACCAATGTTTGTTCCCATCAGTCGAATTCGCACAGTTCTTACGATTGTTCCCTCTAGAGGAATTTTCACCAGTTTCTCACAAAGACTGTTTTCCTTTGACTTCGGGGGACAAAATCTAGGTGTCATCAACATGAAGCTTAGGTTGGTATCCAATGCCAAAGCGAGGCACATGCTTCTTCCCTTTCTTCTTTTCATCCTTGCTGCAACAAACTCAATGCCTTTTACCTTTTCTTTATGTTCCTCACTGAGTGTGGACAAATCACTAGACAACTTGGCATTACTTAGTTTCAACATTAATGATTCAGATTCCAGTGAGGTAACAAAAGATTCAAGGAGAGTAATCTTTTTAGTGAGTTTAGGACATTTATCGCAATGACTAGAAGAAGAGGATGAAACTTTCTCAAGATTGGTCACTTTTTCTGCCCAACCTTTGTTCTAATCAATCAAACTTAAGATCGAGTCATCCTTTTCTTCAATATGCTCACTAAAAAGACAATTCTCATGAACAAGTTTCTTACTGAAGAAGATTAGTTATTCCTTAGACTTGTTTTTCAAACTTAAGATGAGTTCAGATTCATTTACCTCAGAGTCATGCAAACTACCTTCAGTCTTTGAGTCATTAGACTCTTCTATGGCCATCAAGCAGACATCCCTTGAATGAGAGAATTCATCATCATCTGAGTCAAAATCTCCCCATGTTGCAACCATTTCTTGCTTTCCTTCACGAACAGGAGGAAGACCTGCCTTTTTCTTGAAACAGTTTTTGGCAAAGTGTCCCTTGTTTTGGCAATGATAGCAAACGACATCTTTCAGGTATTTGTTCCCTTCGGAGGAACGAGAGGTGCCCTTGTTTCGAGACCATATCCTTTTCATTGCTCTGGTGATGAGAGCAACATCTTCATCTCCATCTTCAACTTCATCTTTGACTTGAGACAAGTCAAAGGCACGTTAAACCTTTAGAGCAATTCTTTGAGCCTTCTCTACTCTCCTCTTGTTCATCTTGTGGTTATGAATAGCGGCATTGCTTTCAAGTTTGGCAACAACCTCTTCCATAGTGAGAGTTTTGACATCGGTCTGGGAGTAAAGAGCGAGAGCAATCGCGTCCCACTGAAGATTGAGGCCTTGCATGAAGTGATGAGTGAGCTTCCAGTTAGACAACTCTTCACCAAGGAACTCCAATTGACCAACTATTCCCTGAAACCGAGAGTAGAAGTCTTGAATGTGTTCACCTTTTCCTTGGGAGATTTGATCATACTCCTTCATCAGGGAAATAATACGATTCTTTTTGACATCTTCATTTCCTTGATGGAGGCGCCTTAAAGCATCCCAGATCTCTTTGGTAGTTTTGTAACCAATGACCTTCTTGAGATCAGCACGGAGCAAAGCCATGTGAAGAATCTTCTTGGCTCTGCTATTTTTGTCCAGATTTTTCTAGTCTTCATCAGTATAATCAACCCTTGGTTTTGGCTTTGTAGCATCCTTCTCATTTGGCATAACAATATGGCCAACTTCAATGATTTTCCATATTTGACCACCGAGGGAACAAATATGAGATTCGATTTGCTAAACCCACCAGCCATATTCTCCAGCTTTCAGAACTGGAGGCTTCCAAAATGAATCACCAATAACATTGCTTGACACATATTTCCTACAAAGTCTTAACGAAAAACAATCTAGAGACCAGGCTTTGATACCAATTGTTGGATCGTTAGTGTTATGTTTGAGGCAACAAATGCTTTGTTCCCACAGAAGGTGCAAGCGAAATAATATAGCAAGAAAAAAAGTAACTAGAACTCACGATGTATAGTGGAAACCCTAATCAGTCAAATAACTAATCAGGGAAAAACCACTACCTTTAAGCTTCTCGCTTGAGAGGATTTTGAAGAGTCTACTTGTCTTATTGATTTCTTGATAGGTTACACTTATAGCCTGGACTTCAAACCCTAGACTTCCCACCTAGATTTGAATCTCTTCTACAACAAGAACACGAGCTCACTTCTCTAAGACTCACAGACGTTTCACTTTCCGTTTCTCTTAATATAATGCTCGGAGTTCGTACTCAAGAAGTGAATCCCTCACTCCTATTGATACATTCCGAAAATCCTAATAACAAGAATATCTAACTCACTATTTTCAGCAACAAGAAGATATTAATTTTGATTCAATAAGATAAAATCCCAACCAAATATATTATCTAAGGAAAGATTTCCTAAGATAATATAATCGGAATAAGATAATATCTTTCTCTCTCCAAATCTTCTAATCGGCGTGATCCACCCGATTTCCCTTTTTTCAACCGCATGATCTTCAAAGATAATCTTCATGCTTGATTTCTTCATAACATTCGTAACTTGATATTTGTTATGACACTGATATTCCTTGAGAGGTAACAAAGCGTATGGAGGACTCTTTGTTCCCTCTGTAATCATGCGTTGCTAATGGTTCCCTGTGACAACTTTGTTTGTTCCTGAAACACTTAGAAACCAGATTAGTTGAATGTTTGTTATCATCAAAATCTAAGGAATTCAACAACGGTGATGGTAGCAACAGAGAAACAATTGCGGTAGGGAGGTACGGCGGCCGAGTCTTAGGTGGAAGATGGTGGTTAGCTGCGGCAAGGGGGTGGTGCGGCCGAGTAGAGAAAAAAAAAGGAGATTTTTTTTAGGGTTTAGGCTTCGATACCATGATAAGAATTAGAGAGAAGATAAAATTGTGAAAATAATTCCTTGCTTGTTTCATAGAGGTAGGGACAATATATAGTTTACTAATTTATCTTGTTAGGCAAGATATCTATCTTATAGAAAAATATATACATGGAAAGATAAATACAAGATATCTATCGTAATAATTTGTTTCTTGTTAAAAAAACTTCTATTTTATATCTATCAATTTATGCATCTCTTAGCTAGACACATGGAATCTATTTATCAATTTATATATCTCTTATCTATCAATTTAATTATGTCAATTTAAAGGAAACAAAATAAGCATGCGATCTTCCATGTATCAGAAAATAGTACTCCCTCTGTCCCAATATATAAGCCCCACTTTGACTGGGTTCAAATGCCGAGACGGGTTTTGTATCGTTAATATCTCTAATTACATAACCCTAAAAATTATAATTTTTTGATATTATGAAAGTACTCGTTGAGACGAATCAAACAAGACCCCATATGACTATGTTTTTTCTTATATATTGGAAGAAATCTTGAAGATTCCCTTTAACTGTGAACAATGTCGGTTGGTCAAATGAGGCTTATATTTTGGGACGGAGGGAGTACTAAATATAGTGTGTTTTTCGAATTGGTCTGGAATTGTTGTAGACGCATGTGTAGGATCGTACGTGTTAGAAATCAAAGGAAACTGAGAGTTCAGTTCCTTAGCAGCGGAATATGTAATAATCACATAATCAAGACCAATTCCTTAGAGTGAGAACCTTTGATAACCAACTAGGTATCCAGGATAAAACCCACTACCTCTCTTTCAAGAGGATTTCAAAGTCTACTTCTTTATTAATGCTTCGATTACAATCAACTAGGACAGAACACACAGATTAAAGACTTAAGACACACTTAAGACTCTCTACCTAGTTTGACCTAATCAAGCACACAACAAGCAAGTGACTTATACAGTTCTTCTCACAAGAACAAGCTATGTTTCTCCTCCGTAAGCAATGAGTGAATACGTAAGTAATTGAGAGAGTTTGATTACATTATTTATACATAACAACCATATAGAATCGTGATCTACAGTTGGTTGATATGCACAAATAAAATAACCAAAAAGAAATCTAAAAAGATAATCTTTGTTACCAAATATTATCTCTAACGATTTTACACTTTTGTTTCCATAAAGATATACAAGGAATCCCTAAAGATATATGGAAACAAAAATATTCTAATCTTCTCTCTCCAAGATAAGAACTACCCTAAACAGATCGCCTTCGCTCTTCAAATCTCTTTCCAGGTAAGCACGGCTTCGGCATACTCTAGTTCCTTTGCTAGTTCCCAAATCTGGCGTCTTGGTCTCTGTCTTGTATTTCCAATTCCTGAGTTCCCTGTTTATCAACACATATGGAAATATTAATAGCAAAGTGTTTGTCATCATCAAAACTAGGAAAACTGAGGAAGGGAACTTGGAAGGGAACCAGAGTTCCCAAAAGTTCACTTCCTAACAATTTCCCCGTTTTTGATGATGACAAACAAGTAGAACCTGGCATATCTAAAATAGGCATGAATGATATATTAGGTGAACAATCAAAGCTAGATGTAGAAAAATCGTTAGTGAATTGCATATTCCCCCTTAACAAATAACCTAGTTCCTTAATTCCCCCTTAAGGAAACAACTAGTCCAGAGTTCCTTTCATCCTATTAGTTCCAGATTGCAGAGTTCATTCCCCCTTTGGACATCATTGAAAAGAGTCAGTTAAATGATAAGCATAGAGAGTTTAGAGTGATATAAAGACTAATGTTGAACTCTAGAGAATTGGCACCGTAATAAGAATTGAAAGCATATCTTAACAACGCAAGGAACACATAAATTTCATTAAATTTAAAAAGAATAGAGACAACATATAACAAAATAAAGCACTCAGAGACACACAAAAGAGGATCATGATATGGAAGTGAGATCCTAGGGAACTAAGGTTCCATGTCTACTGAGTAGGGAACTTAACAACTACGCCACAACTACTCCTTTGCCTTCGCTTTGTCCTCAACGAGCTTCCTGTTCACCAGCTTGGCGATTTCCTCCACAAGAGCAGCATATGTCTTCCACAACTCCACCACCATCTCATTGGTGAAGTTGCTATCCTTCTCGACCGCAGTGGTTACCTTGTCAAAGCCGTTAACCAGGGCATGCTCAATTCGCCCCATACCCTCCAGAATCACATGTGTGTCAGGGACTAGGCGGGGCTCAGAGGACCTGGTTGGGTGTCCTCCTTGTTTTTCTCCTCATCGGACTCCTCATCCATATGAGCCTTGTACATCAGTCGTCTAACAGTGGTCATAGTGAGGAATTGAGAAAACTGAGTTTCCTCAACCCCAGATGGATAAAGGCCAAGGCGACACAGGAGTTTCTTCACCACATGGGGATAGGGAAGGGCGTGAGTAGAATGGCCCTTACAGTATTGCATATGGCCAAGGGTGATGCGAGGGAGATCAATGGGAACTCCCAGAATCAACTTTTCCATCAGCACAACGTCGCTGACTAACACATTATCTCTCTTCTCCTGGCGGGGGACAATGTTTTTGATGCGAAAGGTGTGGAAAAGCTTCTTTTCCATCGAACACAATCTTCAGAATGGCTTGCTTTTGCTTGGAGGGCCAGTTCCTCTTCACAATCACACCGAAACCTTCACCGGTGGAGACCTCCAAGACGGATCCAATATTAGCAGCCGAGAGCGGAATTAAGTTACCTCCCCAGGTGAGATTGGCATCATTGGCAAGCTTGTCGTCCTGGGCTGGGACAAACTCCATGTTCTGATAGAAGAGGCGGACAAGATCTTCATTGACCGTGAAGGGCTCCACAATCAGCTTGTCCCACCCTTGGAGTTGGAGCATGGAGTAAGAAGAGGAGATAAGATCATCATCGGCGGAACTCCAGAATTCATGGCCAATGATCAGAGGTTCCAGGATGCGACACGAGGCGAGAGTCGGTGCCACCGCGAAGGGAACTGAAGAGGGGGACGATGCTGGCTTTGACTGGGGTTTCTTCCCCTTGTCAGGCTTGGCCGTGTTTGCTCGCTTAGCCTTGGAAGCATCCTCCAGTTGAAGAGACAAATACCGTGACCCCCTTTGGCGGCACGGCATTTGACACGACCGGCCATCGACTGAGAGTCACCGGGCTGTTTGAGGGACGCCGTTGGTGTGGGGAGCAGTTCCACGTTGATGGGTGTAACCTCCTGGGAAGGAGATGAGTGGTGGGAACCCTCCTTAGTCGGTGTGAGGGATTTGTGCTTTGATGGGGTGTGCTCCGATGAGGCGGACTGAGAGGGCTGCTCCTCTGGGACATGTGGCAAAACCAATTTTGCGGGTTCCTCCACCGCCATTGGCGCCAAAAATGAGGCCTTTGCCGAGGATGGCGCCTAGGAGGAGGAGGTGGTAGCCTTCTGCTTTCTGTATGCCTCCAACATGGCAAGCTCATCGGCGGGAAGGTTCTTCAGATCAGAATCCATGAGAGCAAGTGGAAAGGTGAGAGCTTTGTGAGTTTGAGAGGACGGCAGATTTTTTTGAGAGGCAAAGAGATTTAGAGCAGTGCCGATTTAGGGTTGTACTCAATGCCTTTTATAATCTCTGAGCAAAATTCTACCCAAAAATAGCCGTTGCCGAATCGCTTCAAATAAGGGAACCTAGATTCTCCTTCAAACGGCCACAAAATCTTCAACATTGAAGGGAACTCATAACTCTCCTTAGAAGACTTCCTTCAGAAATATCACATCAATCAGATCCAAAATACTCAGAAGTTGCAGGGAATCAAACGGCTACAACCGCAATTACTGTCCTCGGGAAATGGTCGCAGACAGAGTAGAAATTTGAATTACGGCCGTTGAAGAGCAATTCCCAGTTCCTTTCCTCAGTATTTGACACGGAACCGGATATATATGGGTACATTTTATGTAGGGAATCAAGCAATACTCAAGAAAAAGTACATACCCATATCAATAAAATTAGGATGGCATTTTTGACACTACAAAGATAATTCCCAGTTGTGGACTAAAGATGGATCATAAAGAATTATGCAATGCAGTCAGGCTTAGGACGGTTTGTAGTCAATTATCATTTTGGCTTATAATGATGGATAAATGTGATCAAATTGACTACTATGAGGCCAAAAAAGAAATGTAATCAAGATCAAATCATATCATAAAATCATGTGTACATGCAAGAGTGTTAAGAACATGCTTTAGAACAAATATTACAGGACATGCGAGGGCAGCACAAGATTAAATATCAACAATATTGTCAATGAAATCATAGAAGAGATCAAATCTAGTCAAAGAAAGAGAACTAGTAAAAGCAACTGGAACTACTAGTTTAGGGAAATCATTCCTAGAAGTAACCTGAAGGACTCATAAGGTTCTCGATTTAATGCTTTGGTGAATATATCAGCAATTTGATCTCCAGTCCTACAATGTTCTAGTAGTATGTTCCCTTTTTGAACATGATCACGTAAGAAAAGATTCCTAATATCTATATGCTTGGTCCTAGTGTGATGCACAAGATTCTTGGAGATGTTGATTGCATTAGTGTTATCACAAAGAATCTTAAGAGGACCAAAAGACATACCAAAGTCTGCAAGTTGTTGTTTGAGCCAGAGGAGTTGGGAACAATAGGCGGTAGCAGCGATGTACTCAGCTTCGGTGGTTGAGAGAGCAACTGAATTTTGTTTCTTTGAGCCCCAAGAAACCAAGCATGGACCAAGGAACTGGGCCATTCCTGACGTGCTCTTTCGATCAACCAAGTAGCCTACATAGTCAGCATCTGTATATCCAAGAAGATTGAAATGGCAATCCTTGGGGTACCAAAGACATAGGTCGTCAGATAAGTGAGATTCCATTGGATTAGCTTGAAACCTGACACAAAGACAAATAGCAAACACAATATCTGGCCTACTAGCAGTTAGATACATCAAAGAACCAATCATGCCTCGATATAACTTTTCTTCCACTTTCTGTCCTGAATGATTTGCAGTGAGGTGAGTGGCTGGAAAGATGGGGGTTGAGATGGCTTTGCTGGAATCCATTTCGAACTTCTTCAAGAGTTCCTTAAGATATTTCTGTTGATGGATTTGAATGACATCATCCTTCTGAGTAACTTGCAATCCCAGGAAGAAGGATAGTTCCCCAATCATACTCATTTCAAACTCACTGCTCATTAGATTTTTTAACTTTTCTACAAGAGCCAAGTTAGTGGAACCAAAAATAATGTCATCAACATATACTTGGACCACAAGAATCTCACCTTTGACTTCCAGGATGAAGAGGGTTTTGTCGATCACACTACATCGATAGCCATTGGCTGTTAGGAACTGGGCAAGACGATCATACCAAGCGCGAGGAGCTTGCTTAAGACCATCGAGAGCCTTGTCCAAAAAATACACATGGTCAGGGTGATCATCATCTTCGAATCCTGGAGGTTGCTTAACGTATACTTCCTCTTGAAGAATTCCATTGAGAAATGCGGTCTTCACGTCCATTTGGTATAACTTGAACCCTTTGTGAGAGGCATAAGCTATGAGTAGTCGTATAGCCTCCAGTCTTGCCACAGGGGCAAAGGTTTCATCATAGTCAATCCCTTATTGTTGATTATATCCTTGAGCAACCAAGCGATCCTTGTTTCTTGATATAGAACCTGAATCATCCAATTTGTTGCGAAATACCCACCTAGTTCCTATGGTGTGTCTGTTTTGAGGACGAGGAACGAGTCTCCAAACTTTGTTCCTTTCGAACTGGTGAAGTTCCTCTTGCATGGCTATGATCCAGTCAACATCCTTCAGAGCCTCCGTGATGTTCTTTGGTTCTATAAGAGAAAGAAAGGCATTGAAAGCACAATAGAACATATCCTCAAATCCATACCTGACTATATGCTTGGTAGTTCTTTTGTCTCTGTTAGGAATAATCAGATCAGTTCCCGAAGCTTCAACATCTGCGGATACAATGGCTGAGGAAGAAGCTATATCAGGATCAGCTATTAGAGCAGAAGCATCTTTATTAGTTGATGGGTTGTAGGGAGCTGGAGCAACAACAACGTCTTGAGGATCGGAGGGAACTGGGGTGTTGTCCGAAGATGTTGCCGCTTTTGGCTCAATCACAGGTGATGGAACGGTGGGTGTGTGGTGACCAGATAGGTTGGGATAAGAGTTATGCTTGGAGGGAGCTTCATCATCGGAATCTTCATTTGGCCGTTGAAATGGATCTTCCGAGGGAACTAAGGGATCCTACATAGACTTTGAAGGCAATTTTTCATTGAAAATAACATGAATGCTTTCCTCTACCTTTTTAGTCCGCTTGTTGAAGACCTTGTATGCTTTGCTACTTGAAGCATATCCGATGAAGATTCTTTCATCACTCCGTGGATCAAACTTCCCCAGATTGTTTTTCCCATTGTTGTGAACGAAACACTTGCAGCCAAAGACTATTAGATGAGCAATGTTGGGAACTCTGCCTCTTAGTAGCTCATAAGAAGTCTTCTCAAGAATAGGGCGTAGCATAGCCCGATTTAAGATGTAGCACGCTTTTCCGGGTGATTTAGATTGATAGCTTTTCTGTGGGTTAGGAGCAGGAGCAGAGTAATAAGGATCATTCAAATCAACAATAGTATGCATCTTCTTTTTATTGTTCATTTTCTGGTTCCTTTTCCTAGCATTTTCTTCCATTTGTCTTTTCTTGTGGATGCACTCATGAATATAATGACCATTTTTACCACAATGCCAGCAAACACGATTGTAAACAACATGACCATACATACCATGACTAGGTCTGAATGGTCTTTCATGCTTTCTCTGCTCAAAGTTAACTTTCTTACCTTTAGTCCCCTGAGCCTAGTCAATATATATCTTATGAGCGTTCTGGCCATCGAACCAGGTCTGGTTTCCTTTAGGCTTCTGTTCTAGCACTTTTACCTTTTCTTCTAGGAATTGGTTTTTGTCACGAGAGGTTTGTAGGGCACAATTGAGAGTTTCATTTTTCTCGACCAGTTCCCTTCTCAGTTTCTCATTCTCAGCAGAGCATGTGTCCTCATAATCTTTCTTACCAGGGTAACCAATACCATATCTTTGCTTAACAAACACAATTTGATTCACAGTTTTTTCATTGATAGAGTCAGCAAGATGATCAAGTTTGTTCATTATTTCAACAAGCATGGCAGGGATGTTCTTTTCAGAGTCGGTAGAAGCAACAATAAGAATATCAGCATGCATGGGTTCCTTTTTTATAGTGATACAAGAGTCACATTTCCTAGAGGAACTAGCAAGTAATTTCTCAGCTTCATTAAGTTTCTTGCTCCAAACAGAATTTTCAGTAGATAAGCATGAGATTTCATCTTCATATTCTTCTAGTTTTTCTTGAAGGGAACTATTTTCCTTTCCAAGTTTCTTAATGATTTTGATCAATTGTTTCTTATCACATTCAAGAAGAGATTTGGTAAAGTCAAAAGAAGATACCTCAGAGTCATCCGATTTAGTTGAATCTTCTTTAGCCATTAAGCACCTTCCTCCAGAAGTTCCGTTCGTATCCAGTTCCCCTTCAGAGTCCTCTGAGTCGTCTCCAAAGGTAGCAAAGAGAGCTTTCTTCTGCATAGGCTTATCATCATCATTTGAGTTCTTAGGACAATTCCTAGCAAGATGTCCTCTTTCCTTGCATTGATAGCAAGCGTATTATGAGAGATCTCTCTTTTGAAAGTTTTTCTTGAACTTTCCCTTGATGAAGTGCTTCTTGATGTGCTTAGTGACAAGGGCTGTCATCTCATCTTCTTCTTCTTCTTCAAGATCTAAGTTTTCTTCCTCCATCTCCAACCTTGAGAAGGCCTTTGAAATTTTTAAGGCGATTCCCTTCTCCATCTTCTTGGCAGAACTTGTTTTGAGAGCCTCCCTTTCTTCAACTTCAATTTTCCCTATGATTTGAGTTAAGGAAAGACCTTGAATACCAGGGGTAGTCTTTAGGACTCTCTTGATGAGGTTGAACTTTGAGTTGAGTCCGTTGATGACGACGAGGGATTTGGACCATTCGTCAAGCTTAACGTCAGGATTGATGAGTTTTGTGACAATTCTTGTGAAACGTGAGTGGTACTGGGAGATATTCTCTGTTTCCAGCATCTCGAAAGTGTGGTATTCTCCTTCTGGAGCAAACTTTCTGCTTTGTTTGAGTTCCTCACTTCCTTCATGCATCTCCTTTAGGGCTGTCCAAATGCCCTTTGCAGTTCCAATTCCTATCACCTTGTCCATATCTTCTCTTGTTAGTCCATTGAGAATAAGTTGACGAGCTTTGGCATTCTTTTCTTTGATAGTATAGTACTCAGGCTTCCAGTCTTTTTCATCCAACTTATCAGGAATAACACCATCACCATTTTCAATCACGCGCCAACACTGATAGTCCATGGTTTGAATGTAGTTGGTCATGCATTTCTCCCACCATTCTTCTTCTCCCTTCTTTCGGATGTGAGGCTTGTTGATTGAGATTCCCAAATTGAATTCGCTTAAGCTATTCATCTTGAAATCTGTAAACTAACACAAATCTAGAGCGTCTGCTCTGATACCAATTGTAGGATCGTACGTGTTAGAAATCAAAGGGAACTGAGAGTTTAGTTCCTTAGCAGCGGAATATGTAATAATCACATAATCAAGACCAGTTCCTTAGAGTGGGAACATTTGATAACCAACTAGTTATCCAGGATAAAACCCACTACCTCTCTTTCAAGAGGATTTGAAAGTCTACTTCTTTATTAATGCTTCGATTACAATCAACTAGGATAGAACACACAGATTAAAGACTTAAGACACACTTAAGACTCTCTACCTATAATCAAGCACACAACAAGCAAGTGACTTACACAGTTCTTCTCACAAGAACAAGTTCTGTTTCTCGTCCGCAAGCAATGAGTGAATACGTAAGTAATTGAGAGAGTTTGATTACTTTATTTATACATAACAACCATATAGAATTGTGATCTACAACTGGTTGATATGTACAAATAAAATAACCAAAAAGAAATCGAAAAAGATAATCTTTGTTATCAAATATTATCTCTAACGATTTTACACATTTGTTTCCATAAAGATATACAAGAAATCCCTAAAGATATATGGAAACAATGATATTCTAATCTTCTCTCTCCAAGATAAGAACTACCCTAAACAGATCGTCGCCGCTCTTCAAATCTCTTTCCAGGTAAGCGCGACTTCGGCATACTCTACTTCCTTTGCTAGACATGAAATTAATATCGAAGGCAACGGATTACAAACCCAACCGCCCACCTTAATTGACCCCTCCCTACCCTTTCTATAATTTAGCTATAGCTTAGAACATCATATCTAAGGACTAAGTTTTTATACTTCTTTTGGGAAAAAAACTAGTACCACATAGGAGGAGATGGTATCCTTGCTAATTTAAGGCATAAAAATTCATTCTCCTAGCCTATTTTAAATTTTCTTGAGCCAGCAACAATAGCAGAAAAATCATGTTTTTAGGACAAAAGAAACTCTCTTACTACTCCACTGGAATATCTAAGGACTAAGTACGAAGTGCCATTATGCATGAAGGTTTAATTAATTTCTTGGTCTACCAAATTTTGCCATTGATAGTGAAATAGCTTGTAATAAATTAAAAGCTCTACAACTCTCACATGTTTTCTTAGCTTTAACTAATATCGATCACTTTAATAATGATATCCAACTACAACCGTTTCAAAGTATTTATAACTCGTAATTAATTACTTGTATATTACTGTTGTAAATAAATTCATTGCAACAACCACCCTTATATGTATACGGAGTATAAAAACTCATAGATATATAGACACCGTACGTATAGGTGGAAGAAAATAAGACGACATGTGTCATTTACAGCGTCGATATATGTCTATTGGATTGAAAAGGCGACTTCGAACAATGTTCAGTGTAGTAACTAAGCAATTAGTTAGGTGACATTATTTGTTGGTGATTTTAGTGTCATCAAGAGACTGTTCTCATATAGGAAACGGTGATATTTAGTGTGATCGAGATTTATACGACACTATAGGATTTCACTGAGCTACACCACAGGTTTGGAGGTGTGGAATACACACTCGTGTAAGCATATCTGAGATTCTGAGGGAGACATTAAGGATATGTGATGTTACCCATAAGGGAACAGTGTATTAGAGAGGTTAATTGTGTCTTTAAGACATATCGACGTTACTTAAGGTTGAACGAGTGGTCATTCCCTATAGGGATCAGTCGTTCCCTAGGTGGGAACGTCAAGTTCTCTGAGGCATGGTTAAAGTTTCAGCACGTGATTAATGTGGTGTAACCGCATTGGTAACCGTCGAAATAACCGCTTCTTAACTACCTTAAATCAGTTGACAATTGATAGAAGTAGTTGGATATCCTTGAAAACGGTTGGTGGCAGTTGGAACGGTTGGTAACCGTTAGTAACCGCTTGTAACTGCCGTAACCGTTCCCTGTAACTGCCCGAAAGCCTATATAAAGGCATTTCGGTGATAGTGTTGGGAGATCAGATAAAACGCATGAGTTCTCTATCTGAGTTGAAGTCATACTCCACAAATACATGAACATAGTTTAGTTCCCATCAGAAGCCTTGAAGGGAACTAGAGGGTTTGTCTTATCTCACTTCAGATTTTGCGGATTCCCTAAGACTTAGTAAGGGGCAAAATTCTGATTTCGGAAAGTGTTCTCACGATTCAAATCTTATCCGAGTTACAGCGTTCATTGATCGTTCCCTATTGAAGCCGAAGTCAAGATCAAGAGAAGATCAAGACTTGCAGGGAACAGTCGCCTCAACATACACTGTTCCCTTATTCAACATACATTGTTCCTACAATCGAAATCAGTATTTTTGGATCAATGGCGTATGTTCGTGAGATGACAACGAAGTTCAAGAAGTTGGAAAAATTTTAAGGGATGGACTTCCGTTGTTGGCAAAAGAAGATGCATTTCCTCTTGACCACCCTCAAGGTGGTATACGTCTTATCCACTCCCATGCCGGAGATAGTCGATGATGAACCACCTGAGGCCGTGAGGAGAAGGAGCAAGTGGGAGAACCATGACTACATCTGCCGAGGGCACATCTTAAATGGTATGTCCGACTCCCTCTTTGATGTGTACCAAAATGTTGAATCCGCCAAGGAACTTTAGGACTCTCTAGAGTTGAAGTATATGGCTGAGGACGCTTCAAGCGTAAAGTTCCTTGTGAGCAACTTCAATACATATAAAATGGTTGACTCACGACCGGTGATGAAGCAATATAATGAGATACTCTGTATCTTGGGGCAGTTTGCTCAACATAAATTGAATATGGACGAGTCCATTTTTATGTCAAGCATTATTGACAAATTGCCTCCATCATGGAAAGACTTCAAGCACAAGAAGGAAGGTATTTCCCTTGTGGAAGAAGGTTCTCATAAGGGTAACAACAATAAGGGCAAGAAAAGGCCGCATAACAATACAAACATTGGTCCAAACAAGAAACCCTCTCCAAAGGGATGTTCGAACTGTGGGAAGCCTAGACATCTTAAGAAGGATTGTTGGGCTGGAAAGGGCAAGAAGGGCAACGTTCCCAACCAGTCTGCTCAAGATTCTAAGGACCAAGGGCAGAAATCTCATCAAGGTCAAAAAGGAACGGTTCCCTCGAACGGAACTGTTCCCTCGAACGGAACTGTTCCCTCTTTAGTAACATTTCCTGATTTGGACTTTGTTCCTAATACTTCTGAGGCCTTCTTTGTGCATGATGATGAGATAGCATGGTGGGTTGACTCGGTTGCTACCACACACGTGTGTAGGGACAAGTCAATGTTCAAGATCTTCGTTCCCTTGGATGATGGACGTGTCCTTCATATGGGAAATGAGTCAACTGCCCCTGTCTTAGGCAAAGGCCAAGTGGAGTTAGAGTTCTCTTCTGGGAAGACTTTAATTCTGGAAAATGTGTTGTATGTACCCAGAATAAGAAAAAATCTAGTCTCTAGTGCTATCCTAAACAAGTTAGGCTTTCGACAAGTGTTTGAAGCCGATAAATATATATTATCTAAGGGCAGTGTATTTGTAGGACGTGGTTACCTATGTAATGGTATGTTTAAGCTAAGTATTAATAAAGTTATGAATTCAGCTTACATGACTTGTGGTCAAGGTTCTATTTATTCTGAACATGTTGTTCCCTCAGTGGGAACGACCCTTTCAAAAGGTGTTGTTCCCTCAGAGGAAACTGTTTCCTCTCTATGGCATGCTCGACTAGGACATGTTCATTATAAACGCATGCTTGATATGTCTAAAAATGGTTTAATTCCTCCATTTGATATGAGTATAGAGAGGTGTAGAACTTGCATGCTTACTAAGATAACAAGAAAACCGTTCTCTTATGTTCAAAGAAATATTGTAGTACTTGATTTGATACATAGTGACTTATGTGATTTTCATGCTTCTCTGTCCTTGGGAAATAAGAAATACATTGTTACTTACATAGATGATTATTCCCGGTATTGCTATGTTTTTCTATTGCATGCTAAGGACGAGGCCCTAGGGAAATTAAATTTTTTATAAAACTGAAGTGGAACTTCAGTTGGGAACAGTGATCAAAATATTACGCAACGATAGAGGTGGTGAGTATTTTGACCCAGAATACTTCCAATCCGTAGGGATCATTCATGAAACCACGGCTCCCTATGTAACATCCCAGGCCAAGCTACCCCAGCCACCAAGCCGCCCAGCCACCCAACGGTGCCGGCGCCGGTACTGGTGTCGCCTGGTTGTCCAATGGCATGCATCCCACACACCCAACCCTTCCCCCATTTAAATGAGTAGGTTGTTGCCCACAGGGATCGAACCCGGGACCTTTAGATACAAGGGCAATGCCTTACCACTTGTATCACCAATTGTGCTGCAGCGCAATTGGTGATACAAGTGGTAAGGCATTGCCCTTGTATCTAAAGGTCACGGGTTCGATCTCTGTGGGCAACAACCTACTCATTTAAATGGGGGAAGGGTTGGGTGTGTGAGCTGCATGCCCTTGGACAACCAGGCGGCACCAGTACCGGCGCCGACACCGTTGGGTGGCTGGGCGGCTTGGTGGCTGGGGTAGCTTGGCCTGGGATGTTACAAAAAAGTACACTTTATGTGAGTGCTCAAGCCACGGGCCTAGCCCAACATGAGACACTCGCATGGGCCGCAGCCCATGTACCCCAACCCATCCTTGTTGGCTACTCCAAATTAATGGAAGCCATTTCCAAGAGGTTGTTGGGAGCGCTCGAACTCGAGACCTCTCCCCTTTATCCCCTCCCCGCAAGGAGTGGATACCAATTGCGCTGCAGCACAATTGGTATCCACTCCTTGCGGGGAGGGGATAAAGGGGAGAGGTCTCGAGTTCGAGCGCTCCCAACAACCTCTTGAAAATGGCTTCCATTAATTTGGAGTAGCCAACAAGGATGGGTTGGGGTACATGGGCTGCGGCCCATGCGAGTGTCTCATGTTGGGCTAGGCCCGTGGCTTGAGCACTCACATAAAAGTGTACTTTTTTGTAATACCCACACCACATTGGGCCGGCCCATCACAGGGCTGCAACCCATACACCCCAACCCTTCCTTGTTGGCTCCAAGCCCCAAGGCCCAGCCATTTAATCAAGAGGTTGTTGGGAGCGCTCGAACACGAGACCTCTCCCCTTTATCCACTCCCCACAAGGAGTGAATACCAATTGCGCTGCAGCACAATTGGTATTCACTCCTTGTGGGGAGTGGATAAAGGGGAGAGGTCTCGTGTTCGAGCGCTCCCAACAACCTCTTGATTAAATGGCTGAGCCTTGGGGCTTGGAGCCAACAAGGAAGGGTTGGGGTGTATGGGCTGCATCCCTGTGATGGGCCGGCCCAATGTGGTGTGGGTATTACACCCTACACACCACAACAAAATGGTGTGTCGGAGAGGAAGAATCGAGTTATTAAGGAAATGGTCAATTCAATGCTTTCCTACTCGGGTTTAAATGACAGATTTTGGGGGGGGGGAACCATATTGACGGCTTGTTACCTATTGAATAGGGTTCCTAAAAAAAGGAACAAGATTACCCCATATGAACTTTGGTTCCAAAGGAAGCCAATTTTGAATTATCTTCGGGTTTGGGGATGTAGGGCGGTTATAAGACTACCTGAACCCAAGCAAAAGACTTTGGGTGAAAGAGGTGTTGAATGTATTTGTATTGGATATGCTGAGCATTCCAAGGCAGATAGGTTCTATGTTATTGAACCTAACAAGTCTATTTCGGTTCACTCCGTTATAGAGTCAAGAGATGCCATCTTTGATGAAAACGATTTTCATTGACACCTTTACAAAAAGTCATTGTTTTAATAATAATGGAGAAAATGACATTGTTCCCAGTACAAGTGGCAACATTGACATGAGTGTCCAACCTGGGAACAGTGAACCGAGATCCGAAAGAGTAAAGGAGTAAGGAATGGAACGTCCTTTGGCCCTAACTTCCATGTTTACTTGGTAGAGGGGAGAAGGGATGAAGTTGGATCCCAATACTTGTATTGTTACAATATTGAGGATGACCCAAAGACGTTTACTGAGGCAATGAAGTCTCAAGATGTAATGATGAGATGGATTCCATCAAGGGGAACGATACATGGGTTTTGGCTGATCTTTCCCCTGGCTGTAAGCCATTGGGAAGCAAGTGGATCTTCAAGAAGAAGATGAAAGTGGATGGAACCATAAATAAGTTTAAGGCCCGGTTGGTTGTTCAAGGCTTTAGACAAAAGTATGGAACCGACTACTTTGATACCTATGCCCCGGTTGCTAGGATTATCACCATTAGGCTATTGATTGCCTTTGCTTCTATTCACAAGTTGGTTATACACCAAATGGATGTAAAAACAGCGTTCCTTAATAGGGACCTTGAGGAAGAAGTGTATATGCAACAACCCGAAGGGTTTGTTATGCCTGTACAAGAGCATAAGGTGTGCAAATTTGATAATTCTTGAAACGGTGTTATAATTTTTTTATACGTGGATGACATGTTGATCTTTGGAACGGATCAATGGCAAGTAGACCTTTCAAAGGCATTTTTGTCATCACAATTCTCCATGAAGGACATGGGGGAGGCTGATCTTATCCTAGGGAATAGGATAAGGCGGGAAACGGAGGGCTTATCATTGTCACAATCTCATTACATTGAGAAAGTATTGGAGAAATTCAATTGTGATAAGTACACTCCATTGAAAACACCATATGATCCGAGTGTTAAACTGTTCCCTAACAAGGGAAAATCAGTTATGCAACTTGAGTACTCAAGGGTTATTGGGTGCTTGATGTATGCCATGACAAGTACTAGGCCGGATATTGCTTTAGCAGTAGGGAAGTTTAGTCGCTATACTAGTAATCCTAGTGCATATCATTGACAAGCGGTTTGACGGGTACTTCAGTACCTTAAGGAAACAATGGACTTTTGTCTTACTTATATTAGATCACCCTTGGTTTTGGAGGGATATTCAGATGCAAGTTGGATCACTAATGAATAGGATCATTCATTTACTAGTGGGTGGGTGTTCCTTATTGGTAGGGGTGCCATTTCATGGGCTTCCAAGAAACAAACTTGCATCACGAGTTCCACCATGGAATTGGAGTTTGTTGCCTTATCCGCTGCTGGGAAAGAAGCGGAATGGCTAAGGAACTTGATATATGAAATTCCATTATAAGAAAAGCCAATTTCACATATATCATTCCATTGTGATAGCGCTGCAACTTTGGCTAAGGCATATAGCCATGTATACAATGGGAAATCACGCCACTTGGGAGTGAGGCATAGTGCGATAAGAGAGCTCATTACGCATGAGGTGATTTCGGTGGATTTTGTTAGATCACAACAAAACTTGGCTGATCACTTGACGAATGGGTTGGCTAGGGACTTGGTTTCCAAGTCGGCTAAGGGGATGGGATTAAGACCCACATAACTTTCTAGCGGTGGGATACCCAATTCCTTTCCAATTAACGTTAGGAACGAATTCAATGTGGAAAGCTTACACCTAGATTTTGAGAGCACAAAGGAACAATCCCCAGGTATGTGCTCTGTTCCTACAAGTTTAGAGGTTGAAAGAAATTTCTTAATAGTTCCTTTGAAAAAGTGCAGATTGTAGGTGCACGATTGATGACACATTCATTTAAAGGATCTACCTATATGGGCGTGAAGTTTGGCCGCTTCATGAAGTTTGGGTTGACTTCAAAACGGTCACGAATGGATAAAGACTCAAGGTCATTAAGAGAGTCAAGTTAGACTATGGAATTGTACAGTAATTCATGTGTGTGTGTTATCTTCATGCATCCAAAGAGGTTGATTGGTTCAATCCTTAGGACACCATGATTCCCGGGTGTTCGAAATGTGTAATTACACTAAGACATAAATTCAATCGTTTTGATATTTGTGTTTATGCATGAGTTTGGGATGAAGACTTGCTTATTTTGTGAATCAAGGATTACACTAAAATGGGGGAGAATTGTTGGTGATTTTAGTGTCATCAAAAGATTGTTCCCATATAGAGAACAGTGCCATTTAGTGTGATCGGGATTCATACGACACTATAGGATCTCACTGAGCTACACCACGGGTTTGGAGGTGTGGAGTACACACTCGTGTAAGCATACTTGAGATTCTGAGGGAGACATTAAGGATATGTGACATTACCCATATGGGAACAGTGCATTAGAGAGGTTAATTGTGTCTTTAAGACATATCGGCGTTACTTAAGGTTGAACGAGTGGTCGTTCCCTGGAGGGATCAGTCGTTCCCTAGGTAGGAACGTCAAGTTCCCTGAGGCAAGGTTAAAGTTTCAACACGTGATTAATGTGGTGTAACCGCCTTGGTAACCGTCGAAATAACCGCCGCTTAACTACCTTAAATCAGTTGATAACTGATAGAAGTAGTTGGATATCCTTGAAAACGGTTGGTGGCAGTTGGAACGGTTGATAACCGTCCGTAACCGCTTGTAACTGCCGTAACCGTTTCCTGTAACCGCCTGAAAGCCTATATAAAGGCATTTCGGTGATAGTGTTGGGAGATCAGATAAAACGCACGAGTTCTCTATCTGAGTTGAAGTCATACTCCACAAATACATGAACATAGTTTAGTTCCCATTAGAAGTCTTGAAGGGAACTAGATGATTTGTCTTATCTCACTTCAGATTTTGCGGATTTCCCTAAGGCTTAGTAAGGGGAAAATTTATAATTCGGAAAGTGTTCTCACGATTTAAATCTTATCCGAGTTACAACGTTCATTGATCGTTCCCTATTGAAGCCGAAGTCAACATCAAGAGAAGATCAAGACTTACAGGGAACAATCGCCTCAACATACATTATTCCCTTATTCAGCATACATTGTTCTTACATTATTAAATATATGCATCAAGGCTCACCAAACAACCGGCCTATATATATGTTAGGCTAGCTATTTTATTATGTTTTGAATACGTGACATCCAAATCCAACGAAATATACAACTTTCCACCAATCTAACATATAGAACATCATAAGATTTGTACGTGTTACACCAATGAGTTTTCTGTGTATAAGTATGTAACGAGCCTTCTGATTAGCGAAATTGGTCACATGCATGTGAGCAGAGCATCTGATATTAGTGCTCTAACGTTGGTGAAACCAAATTCATAGATTGTTTCAATTGTAGTACGTGTTGATGATAATAAATGGGCTCAGCGGTGGTTCAAAAAAATGTTTGGGCCGATTGGGCTTGTTTCCGAATAGGCCCAATAAACCCTATCTGTCGATGCGTGGTGCTTTTGCTATTTAAACCCACTCTACTAGTCTAGTGTAATAACTGTACGGGCATGCTAAATACACGCGAGAATGTGGTTAAATGTACGCGGTTTTACACGCTTAAGGTAAGCGTCCGATTTTACACGCTTAAGGTAAGCGTGGAGGGGTATTGTGGGTATTTTGAAAATACATTCTTACACGCTTAGCTTAAGCGTATGCCTACACGCTTAAGCTAAGCGTGTAGTTTTTTTTTTTTTGCAAGTTAAAAAAACTCTAAAAGCACACGCTTAAGCTAAGCGTATGCCCACACGCTTAAGCTAGGCGTACAGTACTAATTTTTTTTTCTTTCAAAATTGCATTTTTTTTTCCATAATCATGTAGAGAATTTCAATACGAGTCCGTACATATAAAATTCGTTCAAAACGGACATCGTTTGCCCCTCCAAAAGCTCAAAAAACAAAGCCTTCAACCCGTGCGCATCCGTAAGCTTTTATAAGCTTCAATGGAGGATTTGGCAAATTTCTTGGATTCGATTGAAGCCATTAACTATTGGGCATTTAAGAGAATCTTATCATACATGTAATTCCACATTTAATCGGATTGAATGTCGATTAAAATCGTAGAATTTTAGCCCCAAAGCCACCGTGTCGTCCAAGGGGCCGATTTGAAAAAATCCAAAATTGGATCAAATCGTCTTCAATTGGAGGGCATGAACCATAGAGCCTTGTTGAGGGTATCCTAAGATTCAAAATGCCTATAAAATCCTCTTCAATCGTTGCCCCAATGCATCCAATTTCGAAGTCAAAACTCATGAACCTTAAATCCCGTTACCGGTTGTTCTTGACCGAAATTCGAGCACATGCAAGCTTTTATTCTTGTAATTATTGGTCCTACTAGCCTTGAAAATTGGTCATCTTTCAAAGCCCTTTCTTTACATCGCCGGAAAAAGACCACTTTTATTCAATTTGGAGTTTTTCCGACGAGGTGTCAAGAAGGTATTCCGGCGGGATTGAATTTGTGCCCATTTTGCGATTTTTGGGGTATTTTTGATTTGTTTTGTCTTAATCTTGGTTAAATTAATTAATCTAGATTAGTGAAAAATATTTTAGGATCAATTTGGTTAAATTAATTAATCTTAGACTTATATACTATAGTATTTCATTAAATCAAATATACTTAGACTTATATACTATAGTATTTCATTAAATTTCATATAGTTACACTTATGTACTATAGTATTTCATTACATTTCATATAGTTACACTTATGTACTATAGTATTTCATTACATTTCATATAGTTATACTTATGTACTATAGTATTTCATTACATTTCATATAGTTACACTTATATAGTATAGTATTTCATTAAATCTAGTATACTTAAACTTATATATTATAGTATTTTATTATATTTCATATAGTTACACTAATATACTATAGTATTTTATTAAATCAAGTATACTTAGACTTATATACTATAGTATTTCATTAAATTTCATATAGTTACACTTATGTACTATAGTATTTCATTACATTTCATATAGTTATACTTATGTACTATAGTATTTCATTACATTTCATATAGTTACACTTATGTACTATAGTATTTCATTATATTTCATATAATTACACTTATATAGTATAGTATTTCATTAAATCTAGTATACTTAAACTTATATATTATAGTATTTTATTATATTTCATATAGTTACACTTATATACTATAGTATTTTACTAAATCAAGTATACTTAGACTTATATACTATAGTATTTCATTGAATTTCATATAGTTACACTTATGTACTATAGTATTTCATTACATTTCATATAGTTACACTTATGTACTATAGTATTTCATTACATTTCATATAGTTACACTTATATAGTATAGTATTTCATTAAATCTAGTATACTTAAACTTATACATTATAGTATTTTATTATATTTCATATAGTTACACTTATATACTATAGTATTTCATTAAATCAAGTATACTTAGACTTATATACTATAGTATTTCATTACATTTCATATAGTTACACTTATGTATTATAGTATTTCATTACATTTCATATAGTTACACTTATGTACTATAGTATTTCATTATATTTCATATAGTTACACTTATGTACTATAGTATTTCATTACATTTCATATAGTTACACTTATATAGTAGTATTTCATGAAATCCAGTATACTTAAACTTATATATTATAGAATTTTATTATATTTCATATAGTTACACTTATATACTATATTATTTCATTAAATCAAGTATACTTAGACTTATATACTATAGTATTTCATTAAATTTCATATAGTTACACTTATACACTATAGTATTTCATTACATTTCATATAGTTACACTTACATACTATAGTATTTCATTACATTTCATATAGTTACACTTATGTACTATAGTATTTCATTACATTTCATATAGTTACACTTATATAGTATAGTATTTCATTAAATCTAGTATACTTAAACTTATATATTATAGTATTTTATTATATTTCATATAGTTACACTTATATACTATAGTATTTTATTAAATCAAGTATACTTAGACTTATATACTATAGTATTTCATTAAATTTCATATAGTTACACTTACGCACTATAGTATTTCATTACATTTCATATAGTTACACTTATGTACTATAGTATTTCATTACATTTCATATAGTTACACTTATGTACTATAGTATTTCATTACATTTCATATAGTTACACTTATATAGTATAGTATTTCATTAAATCTAGTATACTTAAACTTATATATTATAGTATTTTATTATATTTCATATAGTTACACTTATGTACTATAGTATTTCATTACATTTCATATAGTTACACTTATGTACTATAGTATTTCATTACATTTCATATAGTTACACTTATGTACTATAGTATTTCATTACATTTCATATAGTTACACTTATATAGTATAGTATTTCATTAAATCTAGTATACTTAAACTTATATATTATAATATTTTATTATATTTCATATAGTTACACTTATATACTATAGTATTTCATTAAATCAAGTATACTTAGACTTATATACTATAGTATTTCATTAAATTTCATATAGTTATACTTATGTATTATAGTATTTCATTACATTTCATATAGTTACACTTATGTACTATAATATTTTATTACATTTCATATAGTTACACTTATATACTATAGTATTTCATTATATTTCATATAGTTACACTTATATAGTATAGTATTTCATGAAATCTAGTATACTTAAACTTATATATTATAGAATTTTATTATATTTCATATAGTTACACTTATATACTATATTATTTCATTAAATCAAGTATACTTAGACTTATATACTATAGTATTTCATTAAATTTCATATAGTTACACTTACGCACTATAGTATTTCATTACATTTCATATAGTTACACTTATGTACTATAGTATTTCATTACATTTCATATAGTTACACTTATGTACTATAATATTTCATTAAATCTAGTATACTTAGACTTATATACTATAGTATTTTATTATATTTCATATAATTACATTATATACTATAGTATTTCATTATATTTCATATAGTTACACTTATGTACTATAATATTTCATTAAGTCTAGTATACTTAGACTTATATACTATAGTATTTCATTATATTTCATATAGTTACATGTATATATTATAGTATTTCATTATATTTCATATAGTTACACTTATGTACTATTGTAATTCATTAAATTTCATATAGTTACACTTATGTACTATAGTATTTCATTAAATCTGGTATACTTAGACTTATATACTATAGTATTTCATGAAATTTCATATAGTTACACTTATATACTATAGTATTTCATTATAATTTAGTATTATGAACTTATTACTTATATACTATAGTTACACATTATGGTTAAGTATTATGAACTTATTACTTATATACTATAGTTATGTATTATAGTTAAGTATTACAAAATATATTAGTTATAAAGTATAGTTATGCATTATAATTAAGTATTACATACGTATTACTTATGTACTATAGTTAAATATTATGGTTAAGTATTTATGAATTTATTACTTATATACTATGTATTATAGTTACATATTATGAACTTATTACTTACATATTATATGTCGGGCACAAAATTGATCCTAAAATATTTTTCACTAATTTAGATTAATTAATTTAACCAAGATTAAGACAAAACAAATCAAAAATACCCAAAAATCGCAAAATGGGCACAAATTCAATCCCGTCGGAATACCTTTTTGACACCGCATTGGAAAAACTCCAAATTGAATAAAAGTGGTCTTTTTTCGGCGATGTAAAGAGAGGGCTTTGAAAGAGGACCAATTTTGAAGGCTAGTAGTACCAACAATTGCAAGAATAAAGCTTGCATGTGCTCGAATTTCGGTCAAGAACAACCGGTAACGAGATTTAAGGTTCATGAATTTTGACTTTGAAATTGGATGTATTGGGGCAACGATTGAAGGTGATTTTATAGGCATTTTGAATTTTAGGATACCCTCAATAATGCCCTATGGTTCATGCCCTCCAATTGAAGACGATTTGATCCAATTTTGGATTTTTTCAAATCGGTCTCTTGGACGAGACGGTGGCTTTGGGGATAAAATTCTACGATTTTAATCGACATTCAATCCGATTAAATGTGGAATTATGTGTATGATAAGGTCTTCTTAAATGCCCAATAGTTAATGGCTTCAATCGAATCCAAGAAATTTGTCAAATCCTCCATTGAAGCTTATAAAAGCTTACGGATGCGCACGGGTTGAAGACTTCATTTTTTGGGCTTTTGGAGGGGAAAACGATGTCCGTTTTGGACAAATTTTATATGTACGGACTCGTATTGAAATTCTCTACATGATTATGGGGAAAAAATACAATTTTGAAAAGGAAAAAAAATAGTACTGTACGCCTAGCTTAAGCGTGTAGGCATACGCTTAGCTTAAGCGTGTGCTTTTAGGGTTTTTTTAACTTGCAAAAAAAAAAAAAAAAAACACGCTTAGCTTAAGCATGTAGGCATACGCTTAAGCTAAGCGTGTAAGAATGTATTTTCAAAATACCCATAATACCCCTCCACGCTTACCTTAAGCGTGTAAAACCGGACGCTTACCTTAAGCGTGTAAAACCGCGTACATTTAGCCACATTTTCGCGTGTATTTAGCCATTGCCTAACTGTATACATGAGGCTAGGGAGGGGAGTTGCTTGTTGAATGACTCACCACTTATATTTGAGAGTCATATGTTTGAGCTATGGTTGAAATGGCATGATAACGCCACATCATTCATAAGCATACATGTGACATGAGTTTTAATTTAGTATATACCACAAGAAAGATTGTATTTTGTAATGACCACTGCAACAAAATTAGCAACAAACAATCGTTTTTACATTGACTAGCAACAAATTCTGCAATGAAAAGATGTTGAGTTCCTTGAGTTTTGATAGTAACAAACATTCAACTAATATGTTTGGTGAGTGTTTAAGGAAATATAAGTATGTAAAAGGGAACAAAGTAAACAACGCAATATTGAAAATTGAGAGGGAATGTGAAATACGTTTGACGAAACGTTACCACGAAAGGAACAACGTCGCTAATTCACTGACAGAGGCTCTGATTAAAAGGCAATTGCATAACTGGTTAAGATCTCGTCAAGATTGAAAGAGATTATGATCTGATGACTTGAAAATGATGAATGTCGTGATCTTTGGTGGATTTCAAAAAAGAGAGAGAATATCATTCTTATCTTTAGATTATATTTTAGGATAATGTTTCCTCTATGTAACTTTCGATTATGATAGATTTGGTTAAGAGATATTTTGCTTGTTGGGAAAGTAAGAAGATATATCATTTCGTGTTAGGATTTTTAGGAAACCATATATAAGTGGATGTAGTTTCCATTTGGTGGGAAACGAAATCGAACCCAAGCACCGGTGCAGTTGCGAGAAGAAGTCTTCGAGTCTTTGCAGTTGAGTTTGTGGGTGGAAGTGGTAGGAGAGATTCAATACTAGGTGGGAAGTCTAGAGGTGGAGTTCGAGCTACACTTGTAAGCGAACAAGAAATCAATAAGATAAGTATGCATCTTCTAAATCCCCTCTTGTGAAAATGAGAAGGTAGTGGTTTTTCTCTAAGTAGCTAGTTAGATATTTGGAGTTTTCCACTTTAAGCTGTGTTATTTCGTTGCACATTTTGTGGAAACAAAACATTTGTTCCCTTAGACGTAACACTGCCGATCCAATAGTTGGTATTAGAGACTAGTCTCTATATTCGGTTTGTTAAGTTTGCAAGAAAGATGTCTTCAAGCACACCAATCAACAACTCGTTCTGGAAGCCACATGGTTTGAAGCTTATGGGTGAAACAAATGGAATCTCACGTTTGTTCCCTTGATGGTCAAATCTAGAAGATCATCCCGCAAGGTCTTGAGCTAATCCATAACAAAAAGTATGCAACTAAGCCTAAGAAGAGATCTGATCATGATGATGTTCATTACAAAAATTGGAGAAGATTAGCAGGGCTAATAGGATCTTGCACATGACACTTCAACGTGCTGATATGAAGGAAGTACTCAACTATAAGAGCGCTAAAGAAATTTGAGATGCTCTTAGGCGTCTCAATGAGGGAAATGAAAATGTCACGAGGAACAAAATTCTTGCTCATCTGAATCTTCGGTTATATTTTAGTATATTGTTTCCTTTATGTAATCTTTAGTTAAGATAGATTTGGTTAAGAGATCTTTTTATTGCTGGGAAAGTACGAAAATATATCATATCGTGTTAGGATTTTT
This sequence comes from Rheum nobile, assembly GCA_027886185.1. NCBI lineage: Eukaryota > Viridiplantae > Streptophyta > Magnoliopsida > Caryophyllales > Polygonaceae > Rheum > Rheum nobile. Next base: position 903,234 of record WOAB01000580.1, on the reverse strand, counting down.
TGAAAGATAGATCATCATTTCATGCAAGGACTGAACTCAAAGTGAGATTCCATTGCTTTTGCTCTCCAAGCCCAAAGTGATAAAAAGTTCCTGACTCTAAAGGAACTATTTGCTCATCTTCAAAGTAAAGTTCGAAGAGATATTGAGAAGGCACACAACATTGCTAGGAAGGTTGAAAAGGCTTCCGATCTTGCTCAAGATGATGATGAGGAAGTTTCTCTTATCACATGGGCAATGAAGAATATATGGTCTTGTAAAAAAAGGTCGAATCATTCATCAGATTGGAACAAAGACCTGAGAGTCATTTTTTTTCTATCATTGTTAGAGTAAGAATTGCTCCAAAAAAAGGCAGAAGAATCTCAAACTCGAGAAACAATGCAAGCAATGCTAGCTACATGGGGCGAGGATGCATAAGATGAATTAGATGGAGAATGTGAACCCCAATCTAAGAATATTTGTAACACCCCTGAATTTGAACCCAAATCGAAAGCGTTACTGCCGATGACCCCAGACGTAAACCCCGAAATCACCCCAGGCTTTTCCAACGACATAACTGTCTTAAACATAGTTACAATACTAAAATCATAACTTTTATTAAACCACATGGTCGCGGAAATTACACGATTCCAAAAACGACCCAATAATCAGAAATACAACAGCGAAAGTCTTTAACAAAATACAAAATAGCACAGCGGAAAACTTGTAAACAAAGCGACAAAACAACTTGTCGAAAACACCGTTCATCATCATAGTCGCTCTAGCCTTCTCGGATCTTCAACACACCTGATGTGCCGAATCAAACGGATGACACCAGCCAACCATGCAAGGAATATAACGGTTGGTTAGTCTAAATGAATAGACTAGCAAGGGTACAAAGCAGAGTGGTTCGAAGCAGTCGTATTAGGTTAGACCCATCGCTTCTCGAATAATAACCGAGTACGCTAGTCAACCACCATACTCCTACTAGAATAACAAAAGGTATGCACAAGAGAAGATTCTGGAGATCGAGTCTCACAGCAATCAATCCCAAAAGAAGACTCCAAAAGAAATGAGCCTTTACGGAAAATGATGACAAATGTTGGAAAACTCAAACAAGCACACATAACCACATCACACAAGTATCGCATACGAGCGATCTACTACTAAGACGAGTTTTTCCTAGTTGCACTAGCGCCTAGCTGCACTACTCGCCCAAGATTCATTAATTAGGTGCCCTCAAGCACTTATCCGAATTAAATGACCACACACACACACATCACGTTACAAGCTTTTAACCTAACCTCCTGTCACGCAGGACTCGGAATGGAACTCACAGGATCCAAACCTCTAACATCTCGTCGAAGAATGGACCTCCCAGGATCCAAACCTCTTACTATCGCATGGGTCTCAGCTGCCCTTAACAGTTATAAAGAAACGCACATGGAACTCACGGATCCAGTCGGTCCTACGAATACTCGTGCTAACTAACAGTTTAAACACACAAACAAATCACACGAGCCATCACGGCCCAACCTGCACAACTATCACCCTAGATTTAATAATCTAAAACACACACAATAAATCACATCAAAGACCCTTACGGCCTTCACCTGCACAACAAATCTATAATATACTAGCGTCGGTTCTAGCAGAATATACAACCTAGGATAATATCAGTTTTTAATCACATAACGTTATCAAACAATTTCCAACATAATTAACAACCATCCCAAATTATTTAACAACAAAACTATTGATAAATAATCGAAATATGGAATGATGAGCAAGAGCGAACCGTCACTTGCCTTAGATCCGACAAGTTCGAACCAAGCTGAGCAACGTCTAGTTCCTGGATCTGAAACTGGAGCAAATCTTGGATATTAAATCCCTAAGAAATGGCCCATAACAAGACCCTAAGTTAGATTCAATACACTTATATATGAATCTAAAAGAATACAAGAAGAAATCAAAGGAATCGATCCAAGCCCAAAGCCAAACCACAAAACACACACTCGGACAAGCTTGCCGCGGGTGCGGTGGGAGTCTTGCCGCAGGTGCGGTGGATGCACAGAGGCAAGAACTTGACAGCGGCCATGGAGAAAACTTACCCAAATCGATTCGTTGCTTCGATTTGTTCTTGGTTTGATCTCCCAACACTTCAAAGCTTCCAACAACACTCAAGAGCACCTTCTCAACTCAAGAGACACTCGAAATCTCCCACACACAAAGCTCACAAGCTCGGCTTTAATGGAGAAAAATAGAGGAAAATAGAGGAGGAAAGGAGGAAGAAGAAGAGAGCTCTTGGCTTCGGTTTCACTCCCTTTTATAGCCCAAATCCGAACCACCTCCAAGGGGACAAGCCAAGGACAAGGGGACAAAGCGAAAGAGCCACTTGCAAGCCCACTTGGACTGCCAAATAGACGCTACAGTAACCGCCAGCGAGGAAGACGACACCGACTTTGTTTCTGGCCTTGCCGCGGGTGCGGTGGCGCCTGGCGCCGGGTGCGGCCATGGCCAAAAACACCTCGTCTTATCCGAAAACACTTTGGGTTAATTTCCTTAAACCCGGGTTAAATATATTCATACACTAACGATACATTAACCCCGAAAACACCTCAACTGTATTATATAATGCTCGGAAAATTTTACAGAGCTCAGAACATATTACAGAGTATCCGATCTTCTCTGAATTAAATCCGTCTAGCAATCCGGGCATAAGAAAAATAAAATTTCAAAATACCCTTAAAAATTACGGGGTATTACATTACTACCCCCTTATTTTAAGTTTCGACCCCGAAACTTGCATCATTCAAGGCCGACAACAATTAGGGAAAGTATCTAAGCATACCCGTCTCAGTCTCCCAAGTAACCTCTTCGGTTTCTAACTTGGAGCACAAAACTCGTACCAAATGTACCACCTTGCTGCACAACTGCCTCAAAGCCAAAGAGGAATCTTGCCTCAGCACAAAACTTACCACCGGAACTCAACATCCTTAATCACTTCACCCTCTAGATTACTACTAGAGAGATCAGTCGATTTTCCTCAGTGTCTTCCCTCGGCTCCACCTCAGGAACCTTGGTCTTAACAGACACTAACACTACTCACTCAGGGAGTACAATCTTCACTTCCCAGGGGGACAACTAGGTCCTACAACCTTAAATCCTGACAAGAGAACTGAAAACTCGAGTCTAACTGGAGATGGCAAAACCACCTCGACTTCTTCTGAGTCCTTCTGAAGAGAACTGCACCCTTAACCTTCGGGCGACAAACAGAGAATCTTAGTCTTTCTAGACACAGAAGCAAACTTCCGTATCAGACTGTAGAAGGCACGACTATGAACGGCTTTTTATTTGAAAAATTCAGAGCTCTTGGAAAACATTTTAGCTCTGATACCATTTCTGTAACACCCCCGAATTTGAACCCAAATCGAAAGCGTTACTGTCGATGACCCCAGACGTAAACCCCGAAGTCACCCCAGGCTTTTCCAACGACATAACTGTCTTAAACATAGTTACAATACTAAAATCATAACTTTTATTAAACCACATGGTCGCGGAAATTACACGATTCCAAAAACGACCCAATAATCAGAAATACAACAGCGAAAGTCTTTAACAAAACACAAAATAGCACAGCGGAAAGCTTGTAAACAAAGCGACAAAACAACTTGTCGAAAACACCGTTCATCCTCATAGTCGCTCTAGCCTTCTCGGATCTTCAACACACCTGATGTGCCGAATCGAACGGATGACACCAGCCAACCATGCAAGGAATATAACGGTTGGTTAGTCTAAATGAATAGACTAGCAAGGGTACAAAGTAGAGTGGTTCGAAGCAGTCGTATTAGGTTAGACCCATCGCTTCTCGAATAATAACCGAGTACGCTAGTCAACCACCATACTCCTACTAGAATAACAAAAGGTATGCACAAGAGAAGATTCTGGAGATCGAGTCTCACAACAATCAATCCCAAAAGAAGACTCCAAAAGAAATGAGCCTTTACGGAAAATGATGACAAATGTTGGAAAACTCAAACAAGCACAGATAACCACATCACACAAGTATCGCATACGAGCGATATACTACTAAGACGAGTTTTTCCTAGTTGCACTAGCGCCTAGCTGCACTACTCGCCCAAGATTCATTAATTAGGTGCCCTCAAGCACTTATCCGAATTAAATGACCACACACACACATCACGTTATAAGCTTTTAACCTAACCTCCTGTCACGCAGGACTCGGAATGGAACTCACAGGATCCAAACCTCTAACATCTCGTCGAAGAATGGACCTCCCAGGATCCAAACCTCTTACTATCGCATGGGTCTCAGCTGCCCTTAACAGTTATAAAGAAACGCACATGGAACTCACAGATCCAGTCGGTCCTACGAATACTCGTGCTAACTAACAGTTTAAACACACAAACAAATCACACGAGCCATCACGGCCCAACCTGCACAACTATCACCCTAGATTTAATAATCTAAAACACACACAATAAATCACATCAAAGACCCTTACGGCCTTCACCTGCACAACAAATCTATAATATACTAGCGTCGGTTCTAGCAGAATATACAACCTAGGATAATATCAGTTTTTAATCATATAACGTTATCAAACAATTTCCAACATAATTAACAACCATCCCAAATTATTTAACAACAAAACTATTGATAAATAATCGAAATATGGAATGATGAGCAAGAGCGAACCGCCACTTGCCTTAGATCCGACAAGTTCGAACCAAGCTGAGCAACGTCTAGTTCCTGGATCTGAAACTGGAGCAAATCTTGGATATTAAATCCCTAATAAATGGCCCATAACAAGACCCTAAGTTAGATTCAATACACTTATATATGAATCTAAAAGAATACAAGAAGAAATCAAAGGAATCGATCCAAGCCCAAAGCCAAACCACAAAACACACACTCGGACAAGCTCGCCGCGGGTGCGGTGGGAGTCTTGCCGCGGGTGCGGTGGATGCACAGAGGCGAGAACTTGACAGCGACCATGGAGAAAACTTACCCAAATCGATTTGTTGCTTCGATTTGTTCTTGGTTTGATCTCCCAACACTTCAAAGCTTCCAACAACACTCAAGAGCACCTTCTCAACTCAAGAGACACTCGAAATCTCCCACACACGAAGCTCACAAGCTCGGCTTTAATGGAGAAAAACAAAGGAAAACAGAGGAGGAAAGGAGGAAGAAGAAGAGAGCTCTTGGCTTCGGTTTCACTCCCTTTTATAGCCCAAATCCGAACCACCTCCAAGGGGACAAGCCGAGGACAAGGGGACAAAGCGAAAGAGCCACTTGCAAGCCCACTTGGACTGCCAAACAGACGCTACAGTAACCGCCAACGAGGAAGACAACACCGACTCTGTTTCTAGCCTTGCTGCGGGTGCGGTGGCGCCTGGCGCCGGGTGCGGCCACGGCCAAAAACACCTCGTCTTATCCGAAAACACTTTGGGTTAATTTCCTTGAACCCGGGTTAAATATATTCGTACACTAACGATACATTAACCCCGAAAACACCTCAACTGTATTATATAATGCTCGGAAAATTTTACAGAGCTCAGAACATATTACAGAGTATCCGATCTTCTCTGAATTAAATCCGTCTAGCAATCCGGGCATAAGAAAAATAAAATTTCAAAATACCCTTAAAAATTACGGGGTATTATAATATTTGTCTCATGGAAGAGGGTGATTCTTCAGAACTTGAGGTAAATGATTATGATATCTTCACTAAGTTAAAGAACAAGTCTACATATCAATTGATTGCTCTAATTAAGAAACTTGATGAAGAAAATAATGATCTTAATAAACAACTTGAGAAAAAGGATGACAAAATTTCTAAGCCGGTTGGTGACAACAGGGTTTGGGCTGGAAAGGTCACTAAGTTGGAGAATGTATCATTCTCGTCCTTAAGAGATTGTGAATCTTGTTAGGAATTGAAAAAGAAGAATAACTCACTAGAAAGTTCTGTCACTACTTCAGAATAAAAAAATCTCATGCTAAAATTGGGTAATGCTAAGTTGACAAATGATCTAGTCGAGTTTAAAGCTAATGAGTGGCTAAAGAAGAGGGCATGGTGATAGCTCCCTACCAGCCCCCTTTTACGGCGAAGGACAAAGAATAGATGATGAGTGTCTGCTCTAACTAACCCTTGACTAGGGCACATTCACGGAGCATCCCAAAAGCCAACCAATCCCTTGTCACGCGTATGATTGCCAGCGTTGGTTCACCATCTATCCATTTAGAGGTCACACTCTTAGCCTTTTGTAGTTTTGAGGTTAACTAGCCGATGCGCTCTATGGCGCGCGCTCCCATTTGCGCTTCTGTGTTGCACCCCCTATGGCACGCCGCATGTTGCCAGTGTCGCGCCACACCACCCCCCAACGTCACTTATCTTAATTTAAGTATCATTACTATTTTGAGGTTATTTTATGTTATTAGACATTGTTTCCATATTTAATATTTTTGAGGTTAGTTTAGTTAAGCTTGGGCGTGGTGTGTCACATGTTGTGGGCCGCTAGTCCAAGCGACTAGTCTTCCTTTTCTCTATAAAAGATTTGTTTATTTTGGCTTAATTTTTGAAAGTTGTGATTATCTCCTTGGTTAGGCCACATGCATCACCCAAAATTACGTTCTTGTTTATCAATCCAAAGGCAATCACGTTTGTCTTCTTCTTCCTAAAATCATTAAGTTGATATCCATATCTTAAACCTGAATCACGTTTGAGGTCACCAATCTATCTTACGAGTTGTCTCGCTAACATGTGGGATTTCTTGGATCGCCTCCGAAGGATTCATGCAAGACATCAAGGGATTTCTCCCAATGATTCCACGACACCAATCTAAGGCTTGTTTGAGAGTGATTGACGAAGGATCACTCAAGCACCAAGATGACGACTTTGCTTGATGTCACTCGGTTCTAGGCAATTGTGACGCGCCAACGGGTTCGATCACATCAATTGGTATCAAAGCCATCGTCAAGCTAAGTTTCTATATTTTCTTCTTTTGTGATCTTGGAATTTTCGCACTCAAATTTATCGTCTAAAATTTTCGCTCCACCGCCTCCGCTTACGCCACCTCAATACTCACCACATCCGCTCCCGTCACTGCGACTCACCCCAACTCACTCGCTTTGCCCCTCCTTCTAAGCTTGAAAGGGAAAAATAATTTTTTTCTAAGAAATCTGTGCATGTACTAGTCTTGGCTATGTGAGTGAAAATTTTGAGAAGTTTGGCATAAAATGTTCCTCCAAAACAGAAGGAAAACTTCTAGTCAAAAAATGTTGTGAGAGTTCTGTAACACCCCCAAAACTTAACCCTTTTGGAAAGGTATTACCGCCAGTGACCCCAGTGTTCCTTACCGAGATCACCCAAGGCTTTACCATTTAAATACAATTTATGAAATACAAATGATACATAATGATCAAAGCATTCAATTCCAAAACATAACATTGTCAAAGAAACATGAGTTACGGGATTACAACCCAATCCCGAATAGGCTAACACAGAGTTTAAACCAAATACAGCGGACGTCTTATAAAGTAGGGTACAACGGAAGTCTTACAAAACACATTACAACCAAAGTCATTGCCCAAAAGATATCAACCTGATTAATGAAATAACTTAAACATTCGAAAACCACCTTCGACTTCATAGTCTTTCTATTCTTCTGAGCTACTTTCTATCTGATGTGCCGAATCGAACGGATGACACCAGCCCACATGCGGAGAACAAAGTTCGTGGGTTAGTCTACTTGAATAGACTAGCAAGGGTACAAAGCAGAAGGTTCGATGTAGTTGTATTAGGTTAGACTTATCGTTTCTCGAATGATAACCGATAACGATAATCAACCTTCATACTTCTACGGAATAATAACAAGAGGTATGCACAAGAGAAGACTCTGGAAGACTGAATCATTACATAAATCAACTCAAAGGAAGACTCCAACGGAAGTGAGTCATAAGGAATTATGACAAATCTGGAAAGTTTAAAGAATCATACAACAATGATTTAAAAGTTGACTGAGATGCTTCGGTTCACGACCAACCTCACCGCATACAGCGAATCCAGATTGGAAAGAGAATGTACTATGATTAAAGTCGAGACGAGTTTTCCTAGCTGTACTATAACTTAGCTGCACTACTCGCCGAAGGTTTATTTATTATGTGCGTCGAGTAGCACTTATCTGATTTATATTTCAAACACACGTCACGTTATTAGACTTTTACATGTGTACCCCACCATTGGGACGACACATCTTAGTATACGTTTCGTCGAGAGTGACGCACACCGGAAGGTTTGTGACACCAGCTAAGTGTCCTGCCTCTACACACTTGTGAAAGAGATCGATCATGATCTTAGAATAGTACCAGGTGGAAACGAGCCACCCCGATACCAGATTATAAAGAAACGACCGGACGAAGTCCGAGTACATTCCTAACTAACAGTGCTAACCACACAGATACAACACAATCACAGTTACAGAATAAATCCACATAAAGGCCCGAAAGGTGATCACAGATAATAGCGTTGTTCTAACAGATATACAACCTATTATATGATTTTCAAAACAGTTTATAAATCACTTCCAGAAGAACACAGTAATAATCGTTCCAAATTAATTAATCAATTAAAATAACTGATAATCAATGTAAATATGGAAACGATGAGCAAGAGCGAACCGCCACTTGCCTTAATCCGCAGAATAGAAACAAGCCTAACGACAACGATGGGATTCCGGGCTCGACACGGGTATAGCTCCGACAGCACAACGACCTTCGAATCGACCCATAAAAGGAACCCTAAGTTAGATCCGACATAACCACAGTACGAATCTAAAAACGACGAAAGAAACGACACCACAACGACAACCACCAAAGCCAAAAGCCCAAAAAGGCATTTTGGACACTGGCGGCGGTCGCCGTTCTTGGCGGCGGTCGCCGCAGTTCATCACGGCGGGCACCGTGAAGAATGCGGCGGTCGCCGTGAAGAACTCAGACGACAGAAGCGGCGAGAAAACTCACCCAAAACACGAGCGACTCGGCCTCCTTCGACTTGCTTTGGTTTCTAACCTCCAAGGCTACCCAAAGCTTCACAAAGGCACTCTGGAAACACCACCAAACGACCTCCGGTGAAAGATTCAGAAATCCGGCGAGGCACAACTCCGATGAGGCAAGAATTTGGGAGAGCTTGGGCTGTGGATTGAGCTCAAAACCCCTCCTAAACACCTCCTTTTATAGCCAAATGCCAGGAAACACAATGATGGCCCTACGACGAGGCGGAGCAGGCCTACTTCGGCGCGTTAGAGGCTCGCCGGCGACCATCGAGCAAAGACCTCCGGACAACGACGGCGGGCGCCGCGGAGAGCAAGGGTCGCCGCCTCACAAATTGCCTACGGCGGGCAAATTACGGCGGGCGCCGTACTGCACGGCGGTCGCCGCCACTAGGCCTGGCGCCCAACTAGGAAGATGACCACGCCAGTCCTCGAGCCTGGCGACAGCGGGCGCCGCCATAAATGCGGCGGTCGCCGCCCCTGTGGCTTCGCGCCCATTCTGGTTTTGGACGACAACAACTTTAACCCGGGATAAAATTATCGTACGCGAATGAGTATTAAAATCCAAAGCACGTCGTCTGTATATTATTTCACTGAGAAAAATATTACAGATACAGAGCACATTACAGAATGTCTCCAACTTTCTGAATTAAATCCGACGTACATAACGGGTACTCGGAAAAAATCCCGAAACTCCAGAAATAGCTTACAAAAATACGGGGTATCACAAGTTCCTCCAAAGGGAGAAGACACAACTTTCCCAAAACTGGGGGAACAATTCTTCCCAAAGGAGTAAACAGTTGTACACCATTCAGAAGGCTTACTCAATATGGTTGAAACAACACCAAACCAACATGAATTGACTATCAATCAAGGATTGTCAATAAACCCATCTTGCATGGTTAGAGTAAGTACGTCAATCTGAAATTTCATAGAATGTGTTGGCACTGCGGTCAAGCAAACCATTACAAACAGGATTGTTACCTTATAAGGCAAGCTGAGGTAAATGCACGTATTGCTCGAATGAATAATGCTAGGACCAATTTTAAAGTCAAATATATTGCTTCTATACCTAGTAAGCCTCTCTAAACGCATATATGGGTTCAAAAACACTAATCTCTTATATTCAGGATGAAGTGAGGAAAAATTCCTGGTATAGAGATAGTGCATGCTCAGGTCACATGACAGGGAACAAAAGATGGTTCATCTCACTTTGTCAGCACTCCGGAGGCTCTATAACCTTTGGAGAGAAGAGTAGGGGAGAAGTTTTTGGTTTAGTCAAGGTAAGTCTCTAAACTCATAGATGTTGATAATGTGAATCTTGTCGACTACCTTAATTTTGATCTGTTAAGTGTGGCACATCTTTTCAATATAAGAAAGAATAGGGTTGTCTTTACTTCCGATAATTGTCAAGTTGAGAGTGTTAGTACAAGGAAGATGCTATTGAAAGGAATCTGTGAGAACAACGTGTACAAAGTGGATCCATCTTTTATCTTTGAAGAGGAATTGTGTCTGTTGTCGGTTGTAGACGCTTCTGATTTTTGGCACAAACGGTTTAGACATGCTACCCTTCAATTGCCCAATAAACTCCATCAATAAGAGTTGGTTGTTGGACTACCTAAGGTGGAAATGCCAAACGATGAAGTTTGTGACGCGTGTGTAAAAGGTAGGCAAGTAAGATCATCCTTCAAATCCAAGAAGGCGGTAAGTACTTGTTATCCCTTGGAATTAATCCACACGGATATCTGTGAGCCTATGCGCACAAGAAGTCATGGAGAAAACTAGTATGTCTCTGTTATTGTTGATGACTTTTCTTGATATACTTGGACTATCTTTTTTTCATCCAAGGATGAGAGTTTTGTAGAATTTGTGATCTTGGTGAAGTTTGTCGAGAAGAAGTTAGGAGAATTACTTGATTCCATTCTTGTTGATCATTGAACAAAGTTCATGAATGCTCGGTTCTTATACTTATGCAGGAACAATGGAGTCAGTCACAACTTCTCAGCCCCCAAGACACCACAACAGAATGGTGTGGTAGAACAAAAGAATAGGACCTTGGAAGATATCACTCGTATTCTGACGGAGGGTAGTCGTCGTATCCCCAATCAAAAGTAAATCATAAAATCCTCATTAAACAAAGTATAGTAAGTAAGTCAGGGTCGATCCCACAGAGAAGGAAGGAACCAATGGTGGTAGCATGCAATGTCACAAAGGGGGGGTTTTATGGTTGGTTGGTTGAAAACAAAACAAACAAAACAAAGTAGAATGGATGAAATATCAAGAAAGAAAACACTTAGCCAAGTAATGTCCACATAAGTCATTCAAAGGTTGTTCATTGATTAAGTCCTATCTTCCTATTCGGTTATTCCTGTCCCGATCTTATGTAAATTCAGAGGAAAACCTTCCACAAAGAACCCTTACCAATGAATAACCCTAGTACCACTAAAGGTTCAACCCAAAGGCAGCAATGCATATAAGAATTAACCAGGATACACAGAACGCTCGCTCAGATGCATTTACCATGTAATCAATTCCCACATAGATATAATCCACAGATGCAGATAACAATCAATGTTTGCTACTTATACTAGAGCGTTAGCCCAACAGTTCCCTAGTATTAGCAATAAGAATGAAAGCAATAAACCTAGGTGATCAGTCTAGATAAACCAAAAAACATTCAAATATGAATTTGCTTAGAGAAAAGATATAACTCAATAGGATAGATAGATAGGAACAAAACCTCACAACCAGATGAACGAACTCATGCTTCCATTACCGGACTAAGCCAAAGAGGCTTAGCTCCTCATAGTCATGGTAGAAATTTCAAAAGAAATAAACAACGATGAATTTAAATTGCAAAAACTAGAACTAGTCTCTAAAGAGTGGAACCCTAACCCTAATGCATAAGGATAGTATTTATAGGGCCCTAAAAAATGACCTAGTCGCCGGCCTCGGAGCCCGCGCCTCAGCCGACCCCGGTGCCGAAGCCCCCACCGGCCCCGGACCCCACACCCCCGACGGCCCCGGGGCCCGAGCCTCCGTCGGCTGCGATACCCGTGCCCCCTCCGGCCCCGATGCCCACGCCCCCGTTGGCACCGGTGCCCAAGCTTCCGTCGGCCCGGGTGCCTGCGCCTTCGCCGACCCCGGAGCCCGCGCCTCTGCCAGCCCTGGTGCCGAAGCCCCACCGGCCCCGGATGTAACACCCCCAAATCGTAACCCATTTGGAAAGGTATTACCGCCAGTGACCTCAGTTTCCACACCGAAGCCACCCCAGGCTTTACCGGTTTAAATACAAATCATAAACAACAATCATGATGTAAACACCAAAATCTTTGGTTAAAACATATGTCTGGGGATTACATCCCAATCCCTATAGGACAAAACAGAGTAATCAGCGGAAGTCTTTGCAAAGTATAAATACAAGGGTCTTGATCGTAATGATCACCCGCCAAGGATCGCAACCTGATAAATCCATTAAAACACCGTTTGCTTTTATAGTCGTTCTAGCCTTTGTTTCTCGGATTCTTATCTGATGTGCCGAATCGAACGGATGACACCAGCCAACCATGAAGAGAACAATTACGGTAGCTTAGTCTAATGAAAGACTACGCAAGGGTACAAAGCAGAGTGGTTCGAAGTAGTCGTATTAGGTTAGACTCATCGTTTCTCGAATTAAAACCGATGACGATAGTCAACCACCATACTCCTACTGGAATATATCAAGCAGCATGATGAAGAGAAGATTCTGAAAGACCGAGTCTTACAGCAATCAACCAAAAAGAAGACTCCAGTGAATTGAGTCTTATCGGAAAGCATGACAAATGTCTGGAACATTATAATTTCACACAAGCGTTTAAAATGACTTGATGTTTCGGTTCACGACCAACCTCATTGCACAATGCGAATCCAGATTGGAAAGAGAACTTTACTCTAATCAAAGTCAAGACAAGCTTTCCTAGCTACACTACACTTAGCTGCACTACTCGCCCAAGGTATATTAAGCATGTGCTACGACGGCACTTATCTTATTTAATTCCAAAACGCGCATCACGTTATAGGTTTTTAAATATATGTATCGCCATGAGGGACATATATTGAATATATGTTTCGCCATGAGGGACATATAGGACATATGTTTCTCCATGAGGGACATACTCCTGAATGGGACGATATACAACCTATTTTAATATCATATTCTTTTCATATTGTTGCCCTCCCGGCAATCCTCATAAAATATATATCTATAATAGCGTTGTTCTAACAGATATACAACCTATTATAATATCATCTTTTAATCTTCCAAAACAGTTTATCAAAACTGATCTCAGACAGAAACAATATTCATTCCAAATTAATTAACAATTAAACAATTGATAATCAATGTAAATATGGAATGATGAGCAAGAGCGAACCGCCACTTGCTTGGAATAGATTCGGCGATGAATCTGGACGAGACGACTATTGAAAATATCTTTTCCAAGGATATGGCTTAAGCTTCAGAATATTCCTAGCAGAGTACGAGTCCACACGCGATCCAGCTCATGACAAATTAATTAATCTCAATTAATTTGTCTGGACGAACTCAAGGAATTAAATTCAATAAATTCTTATGATTTTAAATCATAAGAATATTAATTGAATTTTCCTAAAGACATATACGGATAAAAGGGAATCGAAATTATACCGGTCAAATAATTTCGGGTTAAATTTGGACTGGAATTGAATTGGGCTTCTCGGCCCAACAAGAAGTTAATTAAGCTAAGGGGGTCCCACCACCAATCTTTCTCCTTCTTCCTTCGTCAACAACAAACAGCAACAACTCAACCACAGTGGCATCCACCATCAACAACGAGCAACAACTCCAACACCGGGAAGCAGCTCGGCTTCTCGCCGGGGAAAAGCTCCTCGTCACCGGAGACGACGGCGGCAACCAACACCACAACAGCAACACGAGCTGCTACGCAGCACAACAACACTGCAACAACAGCAGAACACCAGCGGACAGAGGAACAAACAAAGGAGGACGAAGCGAATGGCGGTCCGGTCCGGGTCGAGCTCGCCGGAGGGGACGACCGAGCTGCATAAGAGGCGGTGGAAGCACCGGCTCACGAGAGCTCACAGAGATATGACGAGAGGAAGAGAAATGGAATTTTGGTCTGTTCGGCCTCTTTGCAGAGACTTTAATCAAATTCCCAATTTGATTTCAGGAGCACAAGTGTACGTGCACGTAGCTTCTTTCAGACTTGCAAATCCCAATTTCAATTACACGTAGCTTCTTGATGTGAGGAAAGACGCCGACGTATAACACCTTGCAGATATTAAATCCCAAGTTCCAATTCTAATTTGATTTGAGGAGGTTAATATGCCCACGTAGCCTTTGATTTGCAGATTGAAGCAAACCTCAAATTTGATGTGAGGAAGAAATAGCTACCATGTAGCTTTGATATGGGTTTTAAACCCCAGAAATTATATGTTTGTATCCAAACAAATATTCTAAGTTCCGAAAATACATCGAATGTATTTTATACCACTCAAGAAATTATTTCGGAGATCATGGATGTTACGGAAAATCCGAACTCCACTGAAAGCGAAATAATTATTGAACGAAGGATGGGAAAATTACCCAAATATCCTTACTAAAATTAAGGGGTATTACATTACTACCCCCTTAAGAAAAGTTTTGACCCCGAAACTTGCATTATTAACGAGGAAATGGTCTCTCTACCAATCTTACTACTTGAACTTAATATCCTTAATCTTAACATCATCATACAACCTTATCTCCATATAACATACCAGGTAATAATTCTTACTAACTCCACAAAATCATGTTTACCTTATAATAATGGTCTCCCAAAATTATCATAACGATATTAATGCACCTTCAATAGGAGAACACACATTTCTCCTCCAATCTCTTTATAGACAAACCCAAGGTTTATACATTAACTTCTTACAACTCAGATATTAAATCTTAGTAACCTCGAATCATAACTTCCTTAATTCCCTTAATGGTACTTTATACAATCTCATCACTTATCTTAAAGTAAGACTGGCCTTACGCCATCTCTAACTTAAAATCCTTACAAGAATAATTTAACACATCTCTTTAAACAATTCCTAACTTAACTCCTTTAAGATTCAAGAATAATCACAATATCTTATTCCTACGTTCCTCGAAACGTATCACATAAGATATTACTCCTATTTCCTCAAAGAGAATGATACCATAAGCCTTATAGATGACATACTCACAAGATGTCAATCCTTGACAATTCCCAAGAGTCATAACTCTTCATCCTCTGGAAATTCCACTTATCGAGTCCAACGACTCGTACTATCTTAAATGACTTATTTCTAATTTAAAATCCTCATATTCCTCACACAATCTACTATCCATCCAAGACTTAATCACATCATTTCCTTATTTTACCTCCAACGAATCTCAAATAGATCTCTTCAAAGGATACCTATGATTTCGTACACTTGGCTTTTCCTAAAGTTTTAACCATTGGTCCTACATGGGTCATACTTACTTATGAACCCGACCATCATAACTTCGGATTTCACAGTCTTACTCAAGATCGCAATAGGGGAAACGAGTTCTTATAGAACTATTCCCTTAATCAACTTATTCATTCACAACACTTTATCCACACTAATGCCTACAGCATGATTCCACAACTAGACATTCCAGACTTTGCACTAGTCCACCCCTATATACTTCTAGTGGAACAACAACAACAACAACAACAACAACAAAATCCCAAGTTCACAAGTGAGATATAACTCTTAATCTCATTAACTCCACATAACCTATACCTCCAAACACTAGGAATATGATGTCTCAAGAAGAAACAAATGTTTCCATAACTTCTCCCAATATACTTATTTCCTAAAATATACGCATAAATGAACACTTTAGGCATCAGACTCTTCTAGCCTTGCCTTACGAGGTCTTCCTCTGGGTCCTCATCGGGAGTTCCCTCTGGATCTTCCCTCGGATCTTCCCCCTCTCGAGGATCTTGCTCAGGGTTTTCCTCTGGATCTTCCTCTTCCTAGGGATCTTTCGCAGGATCTTCCTCCTCTCGAGGATCTTCCTCCAGATCTTCCTCTTTCTGAGGATTTTCCTCGGGATCTCCCCTTAGAATTTTCCTCTCCTTGAGGATCTTCCTCAGGATTTTCCTCGGAATTTTCCTTAGAGTTCCCTTGGAAATCGCTTCCATTTAAACGGCTCAGCGAGCTCTACCCTAGGTTCGTCCCACGAATTCTCATACGGATGCAAATCCCGACTGCATCGAGCATTCATCCTCCGTATTCGTTTCCTCAACAATGAATGTCAACGACTATGACATCCTACTTAGACATCAAAACTCCTAAGAGTGATTCCTTAATTATCCTATATATCAATGTAATAAAATTGCTTAGAATAGAACAACTTGGTAACTCTATAGATGAATTATGAACAAAGGGCACAAGATTCATCTACACTAATCTCCCGAGCGTTCACACCAAATTACTCGGAGATTACAGCACTAGGATATTAAGTACTACCAACTCAGGAAGTACATACTTGATACCTTCGAGGGAACTACTATGTCCTCCAACCTCGAAATATCTCTGAGAAATAGGGAAATCTAACATTTCTAGAAATGATAGAATCATCTCGGCACCTTCCGAGTCCTTTCAAAAGAATAGACAAACACCTATGTCTTACAACAACAAGAAGAAATCAGTCTTTCTAGATATAGAGGTAACTCCCATACCTCTCATATCAGACTAAAGAAGGCACGACTATGAACGGTGATATTTCAAATTCTTTTCATTTTGAAAATTCAGAGCCTCCGAAAACATTTCTCAATTTAAAACGAGTAAATGGTTTATGAAATCCCAAACCCGTTTTAAAAACTTTCGGCTCTGATACCAAATCTGTAACACCCCCAAATCGTAACCCATTTGGAAAGGTATTACCGCCAGTGACCTCGGTTTCCACACCGAAGCCACCCCAGGCTTTACCGGTTTAAATACAAATCATAAACAACAATCATGATGTAAACACCAAAATCTTTGGTTAAAACATATGTCTGGGGATTACATCCCAATCCCCATAGGACAAAACAGAGTAATCAGCGGAAGTCTTTGCAAAGTATAAATACAAGGGTCTTGATCGTAATGATCACCCGCCAAGGATCGCAACCTGATAAATCCATTAAAACACCGTTTGTTTTTATAGTCGTTCTAGTCTTTGTTTCTTGGATTCTTATCTGATGTGTCGAATCAAACGGATGACACCAGCCAACCATGTAGAGAATAATTACGGTTGGTTAGTCTAATGAAAGACACGCAAGGGTACAAAGCAGAGTTGTTCGAAGTAGTCGTATTAGGTTAGACTCATCATTTCTCGAATTAAAACCGATGACGATAGTCAACCACCATACTCCTACTGGAATATATCAAGCAGCATGATCAAGAGAAGATTCTGAAAGACCGAGTCTTACAGCAATCAACCCAAAAGAAGACTCCGATGAATTGAGTCTTATGAGAAAGCATGACAAATGTCTGGAACATTATAATTTCACACAAGCGTTTAAAACGACTTGATGTTTCGGTTCATGACCAACCTCATCACACAATGCGAATCCAGATTGGAAAGAGAACTTTACTCTGATTAAAGTCAAGACGAGCTTTCCTAGCTGCACTACACTTAGCTGCACTACTCGCCCAAGGTATATTAATCATGTGCTACGACGGCACTTATCTTATTTAATTCCAAAACGCGCATCACGTTATAGGCTTTTAAATATATGTATCGCCATGAGGGACATATATTGAATATATGTTTCGCCATGAGGGACATATAGGACATATGTTTCGCCATGAGGGACATACTCCTGAAGGGGATGAATCCCAAGGTTTGTAGCATCAGTTAAGTGCCACCATCTCTATACCCGAGTATAGAGATCGGTCATGACTCACCAAATGGTTTTTGGGTTTATCACCCTTTGCACCATTAATCATTATTAAGAAACGATTGGACCTCGAATAGTCCATCGCTCCTACGAATACTCGTGCTAACTAAACAGTTCAACACAGTAATAATCATATCAAAGCCCTCCAAGCTAATATCATAAATATATATCTATAATAGCGTTGTTCTAGCAGATATACAATCTATTATAATATCATATTCTTTTCATATTGTTGCCCTCCCGGCAATCCTCATAAAATATATATCTATAATAGCGTTGTTCTAACAAATATACAACATATTATAATATCATCTTTTAATCTTCCAAAACAGTTTATCAAAACTGATCTCAGACAGAAACAATATTCATTCCAAATTAATTAACAATTAAACAATTGATAATCAATGTAAATATGGAATGATGAGCAAGAGCGAACCGCCACTTGCCTGGAATAGATTCGGCGATGAATCTGGACGAGACGACTACCGAAAATATCTTTTCCAAGGATTGGCTTAAGCTTCAGAATATTCCTAGCAGAGTACGAGTCCACACGCGATCCAGCTCATGCAAATTAATTAATCTCAATTAATTTGTCCGGACGAACTGAAGGAATTAAATTCAATAAATTCTTATAATTTTAAATCATAAGAATATTAATTGAATTTTCCTAAAGACAGATACGGATAAAAGGGAATCGAAATTATACCGCTCGAATAATTTCGGGTTAAATTTGGACTGGAATTGAATTGGGCTTCTCGGCCCAACAAGAAGCTAATTAAGCTAAGGGGGTCCCACCACCAATCTTTCTCCTTCTTCCTTCGTCAACAACAAACAGCAACAACTCAACCACAGTGGCAGCCACCATCAACAACGAGCAACAGCTCCAACACCGGGATGCAGCTCGGCTTCTCGCCGAGGAAAAGCTCCTTGTCGCCGAAGACGACGGCGGCAACCAACACCACAACAGCAACACGAGCTGCTACGCAGCACAACAACACTGCAACAACAGCAGAACACCAACGGACAGAGGCACAAACAGAGGAGGACGAAGCGAACGGAGGTCCGGTCCGGGTCGAGCTCGCCGGAGGGGACGACCGAGCTGCACAAGAGGCGGTGGAAGCACCGGCTCACGAGAGCTCACAGAGATATGACGAGAGGAAGAGAAATGGAATTTTGGTCTGTTCGGCCTCTTTGCAGAGTCTTTAATCAAATTCCCAATTTGATTTCAGGAGCACAAGTGTACGTACACGTAGCTTCTTTCAGACTTGCAAATCCCAATTTCAATTACACGTAGCTTCTTGATGTGAGGAAAGACACCCACGTATAACACCTTGTAGATATTAAATCCCAAGTTCCAATTCTAATTTGATTTGAGGAGGTTAATATGCCCACGTAGCCTTTGATTTGCAGATTGAAGCAAACCTCAAATTTGATGTGAGAAAGAAACAGCTACCACGTAGCTTTGATATGGGTTTTAAACCCCAGAAATTATATGTTTGTATCCAAACAAATATTCTAAGTCCTGAAAATACATCGAATGTATTTTATACCACTCAAGAAATTATTTCGGAGATCATGGATGTTACGGAAAATCCGAACTCCACTGAAAGCGAAATAATTATTGAACGAAGGATGGGAAAATTACCCAAATACCCTTACTAAAATTAAGGGGTATTACACCGGACCCCGCGCCCCCGTTGGCCCTGGTACCCGAGTCTTCGTCGGCTGCAATGGTCGGACCTCCGCCGGCCCCAGTGCACGCGCCCCCACCGGCTACGGTGCACCCTCCGGCCCCGATGCACGCGCTCCCACCGGCCCCGACCCTTATGCCCGCCAGCCCCGATGTTCCGCTCCTGTGCTTGCCGCCGGCACCGGACCCGCGCATGTGGCTCGCCCATGAGCCCTCTCATGTAGGTGTGTCCAAGGAGCCGCCCGACGATGGTTCTTGTATGGTTGTGCCTCCTTTTGTTTGTGGCGGTCTCCCTCACTCCACCTTCACCTTTATGAAGGGGAGACGCGCCACCGCATTCCCTCCATCTCCCGGTCTTCCCACAACGTCGAAGCGAGGACGCTTCGAAGCTAATAAGGGGAGAGTGGTGAGTCATGGTACTTGACCACCAAGACGCCGACGCATCAATGCCACGACACTCAAGCATCGACAATGCTTCGATTCCAAGGAATCTATGTGCACGTCTATATCCAAGTCTTATGGCTTTTATCCCATTTCCCCTTTTGTTAATTATGCATGTATTTGTCTTTCTATGTTGGGCGTGTGGACCCATTTGCATATGGGATCCTAGCCCACCAAAACCCTTGTCTATTTAAGCCACTTTTGGCTTCCTTTGTTGGGTAGTTGAAGAATAGAGAATTGGAATATTGCCTTGGGTAGAGGAATCCTCCCCTAAGGTTTCCAATTATTTTCTATCAACTCAAGCATTCAATCTCTCTCTCTCTCTCTCTCTCTCTTAATCCCTCACGATTTCTCACTCAAACAACCAACAAATCTAGATCCAAGTTCGTTCGGTCAAGGAACCTCCAAGGGAGGTTCCCTTGGTCACCTCGCCGGCGCCATCGTCCCACCCTAGTTCCAGCCTGTCATCCCCTCCTTCCGGCGTCCTCTCTCCCCCTTGGCTGCCACCTTGAGCCCTCAAGGACCTTAGGAGGCCGTCCACTCACAAGGAGAAGGAAGTCTTCACTTGGTTTAGTCTAGATCGAGCTATTTGGGAAGAAAAGCCTCACCTTGGAGGTTTGATTCTCATCAATGGGGAATCACTGTCAGCATTAGAAGCATCGTTCCCACGTCTTGGATTAGGTCTAGATGAAGGACCATTGCCTTCATCATCGGAATCCTCTCTTTGCATTCTTGGATAAATTTCCTCAGGGAACGTAGTCTCTAACTCACCACTGGTACCTTTGGAGTACTCATCAAAGACAACGTGGATGTTTTCTTCGATTTTGCGTGAGTTCTTGTGGTAAACTCTGTAAGCCTTGCTTGCCTTTGCATATCCCAAAAATATTCCTTCATCACTTCGTGGGTCAAACTTTCCTAAGTTATCCTTCCCATTGTTATGAATGTAACACCTACATCCAAAAGCATGCAAGTGGGAAGTATTGGGCTTGCGATCCCTTATTAGTTCATAAGCAGTTTTATTCAATAAGGGATAAAGCATGGCATGATTGAGGATATAACAAGCAGTGTTGATGGCTTCTGCCCAGAAAATCCTTGGAAGATTGCCTGCAATGAGGAGAGTTCTAGCCATGTCTTCTAGAGTCCTGTTCTTCCGTTCTACAACCCCATTCTGTTGTGGTGTCCTAGGCGCGGAAAAATCATGCGACACTCCATGTTCTTCACAGAAGTTGAAAAACATAGAGTTCTCAAACTCCGTTCCATGGTCGGACGTTATAGCTTTCAACTTCTTTTCCAAACTAGTTTCCACCTTCTTGATGAACGTATCGAAAGCGGAGAAAACTTCATCCTTTGAAGACAGAAAAATTGTCCAAGTGAATCTAGAATAATCATCGACAATTACAAAAACATACATGTTCCCACCATGACTTCTTATCCTCATGGGACCACAAAGATCCATATGGATCAGTTCCAGAGACTGAAAAGTTGTAACATCAGGCTTTAACTTGAATGAGGAACGGGTATGTTTCCCTTTCACATAGGCATCACAGACGCCATGGAACTCAGATAGAACATTTGGGAGACCACAAACATGTTCCTTTTCATGGAGTTTGTGAATTAGTCAAAGATTAGCATGTCCAAGCCTTCTATGCCACAGTTCTATCTCATTAGCTATAGACGCAAAGCATAGAACTTCCTTTGGCTTGAAATTATTGTGCACAATGTACACATCCTTGAATCTGACTCCTCTCAGAATGATGTTCTTTGTTTCACGATCCTTGACATAGCTTTCTTGTGAAGTAAAGACCGTCTTGTTTTTCCCTTGGTCACAAAGTTGTGTAACACTCAACAAACTAAAACCAAGCTCATGAACTAAACTTACCTCTCTTACCGTAATGTGGAGTTTAGTTTTGTTTCGCTTGTTCCAATGATTTTCTGCATCTCTTGTCTCCAAGGGCCACACTCCCTCTGGAGTGTTTGTGAAGTGAGGTGAGTTGATCTTCTTTTCCGGTCATGTGGCACGAACAAGCACTATCAATGTACCACTTCTCGTTTCCCCTCACTTTAACCTGCACAAAACAAATTAAGGTTTGGCGACCCAGGCAAGCTTAGCCTTACTTGATCGAGACACATAATGCAATTCTTCCTTAGGAATAGCACAATTAATGACAACAGTTTTCTTCCTAGATCTAGCATGATTATGATTATCCATATGTGAATCATCATAGAAGTCATTCAAGTTCACATTATTGCTCCTATTGTTCCTTCTCTTTGTGTGTTCTTCGGAGAACTTCCTTTTCTTTTCATAGTCTCTCTGCAAATGTATGTTGTCCCCACAATACCAATACAGCTTGAATTGATCCATTTGAACATACTTCTTATTGGGAATAACACTCTTGCGTTGCTTAGCACGTTCTGGACAAGGAACATTGGATTGTTTTCCTTGAGATTGCTTGAGGAAGATTTTGTGATCAAGTTGTCCAATGTACCACGATTGGTTCTCATTCAGCCCACTCTCAAGGACCTTCACACATTCCGCAAGATTGCGATTCTTTTCTCTAGCATCCTGTAGTTCCCTATCTCTTGATTCACGAAGTTCAAGAATAGATGGATCATCCTCTTTCTGCTTAGAACCTGTATAACAAATAACATACCTTGCTTCGACAAATTGAATGTCTTTAGTTTCAGCTTTCTATTCCACTAGCATGGAGTGAATTTTGTGAACATAGGCTTTCATCTTGGACATTTGTTCCTCAAGCTTAGTTAGTCCGGCTACATCACTTGCATTAGTATTGTTAGAGACTTCATTCATAAGCAAAGAGACCTTTTCGTTTCTTAACCTCTGAAGTTCCTCACAATTAGCATCACATGAAGCACAAGCAACAATTGAGCTACTAGCAGTGTTAGACATGTTTTCTTTTAAACTATTGCATTCATCTTCAGAGTTAGCAAGTTCCTCTTGGGTTATCAAATTTTCAGAATACATTTCCCTTATGAGAGCAATTAGTGATTTCATATCATATTTCACAAGAGATTTCAAAAATGTTTCAGGATTTACCTCAAGATCCTCAGGCGGAGTAGTAGAGCAATTAGTGCACACATCTCACCACCCCAAGCTTCAGGGTCTTCACCATCTGAGTCATCCTCTCTACCCCCAGACAGCAACGAAAGCTTTCTTCTCATCGTTCTAAGAAGTTTTGCTTGATTTCTTGGGCTTTGGGCATGAGCTAGAATAGTGACCCTTCTCATTACAGTTGTAACAAATGATGTCTTTGATGTCACGAGTTTCGCCATGGTTACATTTTTGTTGTTCTGACCTTTGTTGTAAAGGGACTGCATGACTCTTGTTAGCAACACAACTTCAGGATCATGAGATCCATCATTATCATCAAGATCATTCTCAATCTTGTCAATAGCATGTCCGACCATCAAAGCAATTCATTTGTTGTTGTGATCTTTGTTTCTTCCAACCTTTTCTTCATTGTCATACTTCTGAATCTTGCTAAAAAACCTCATGAAACGTCAGTTTGACAATGTTGGGATTATCTTTCAAAATGACCTTGGTAATTGCATGACGATGAGGAAGACCATCAATGATGATAAGGATCTTCTCATCATGAAGGATTTCTTCATCCTTGATTGAGTGAGCAGTCAAGTTAGCGGTGATTGCCTCAAACCTAGCCTGGTAAGAACTCACTTCTTCATTTTCTTCCATCTTGAAGTTGTAGAAGTCCTTCTTGGCTGTGAAACGATCAATTTCACGAAGATCCTTGCTTCCCATGTACATCTATTCCAGGGCAAGCCACTTAGCATTGGCAGATTCACAAGATTGAAGTTTTTGCATATCTTGCTGATTAAGAGCATTGTTGATGAGCATGGCAGCCTTGCAGTTCTTCTCCATGATCTGGAGATCCTCTTGATCCTATTTCTTCTATTTTTGCTTCTTCTCAAGATCTCCAAGGGAGATGATCAACCAGCATTGAAAGTCATGACTTTGGACCCACTTGATGAAGAGAGTCTTCCAATGTTGATATTGACCTGTGAGCAACAAGGGAGGCCTTGAAGAGTTCAAACCAACTTCGACAGTGGTAGCAGTCATCGTTACCTGAAAATCTATAAGTAACACACAATCTAGAACAAACCTGCTCTGATACCAATTGTAGAATCGATGTTGAATTCCTTAGGTTTTGATGGTTACAAACACTCAACTAATACGTGTACCAAGTGTTTCAGGGACAAGAAGAGTTATCCCAGGGAGCTTTGCAACACAGGATCTCAGAGGGAACAAAGGCTTGCTTAGCGCTTTGTTACCTCTCAAGGAACTGAAGTGACGGACCAGATCAAGGCTGCAAAAGGAAAGAAGTCATCCAGCGTGTTGAGTTAAGGAAACAAACCAAGAAGCCACGCGGTAGAGGATGAAGACTTCGGCTCCAAGGATCAAGCCGGATTGCGCGAAGATATGGAGAGAGAAAACCCGATCGTGTTGATCCTAGGAATCTTTCCTAAGATAAGGCGATTGGAGAGAGAAGAACGTTATCCAATCGGTTGGATTAATTAAGGAACTCCTTCCTTAATTAATATAACCGGTTGTGATATCTTATCTTCAAAACAAAATCATATCTTTGTAATCCGATTCTAGTATTTCCTAATTTTGTGTCAATTAGGGTTTTAGCCGAGTTGTATTTAAGAGAAGAATGGATTATTTTCTATGTAACGACGTAGAAGAGAAAGTAGAATAGAGAGCGTTCAGTTGAGAAGAAAAAGAGAGTGAAGTGTTTGTGAGTCTTTGAGGGTTGAGTTCAGATTCATCGTTGTAGGAGTGATCTTCGAATCTAGGTGGGAAGTCTAGTGTTTTGGAGTCCATGCTACAAGTGTAATCGAACAAGAAATCAATAAGACAAGTACACACTTCAAAATCCTCTCAAGCGGAAGCTTGAAGGTAGTGGTTTTTCCTTGAGAAGCTAGTTTTGCTAATCAGGGTTTCCACTATATATCATGAGTTCGTTCTGTTATCTTTCTTGCTATTTTAATCCGTTGTGCCTTCTGTGGGAACAAAGCTTTTATTCCCTTAGACGTAACTCTATCGATCCAACAATTGGTATCAGAGCCTGGTGCTCTAGATTGTTTTCGTTACAGAATTTGCAGGAAAGATGTCGTCGTCAAGCAATGTAATCGGTGATTCATTCTGGAAGCCGCCAATGCTGAAGGCCGGTGAATATGATTGGTGGGTGGAACAAATCGAGTCCCACATCTGTTCCCTCGACGGACAGATCTGGAGAGTCATAGAAGTCGATCCTTTGGTTATCAAGAATGATGAAGATGAGACTAAGCCAAAACCAAAGATCGACTACACCGATGAGGACTGGAAGAAATTGGAGACAAACAACAGGGCCAAGAAGATCCTCCACATGGCTCTTTTTCCCTCAGATCTCAAGAAAATCATGAGCTACAAAACTGCTAAGGAGATCTGGGATGCTTTGAAGCGCCTTCATCAAGGAAATGAAGACACAAAGAAGAACAAGATCCTTTCTCTAATCAAGGAGTATGACCAATTTTCTCAAGGGAAAGATGAACACATTCAAGAGTACTACTCCAGGTTCCATGGGCTAGTTGGTCAGCTTCAGTACCTTGGTGAAACTATGCCAGACTGGAAGTTGACTCATCACTTCATGCAAGGTCTCAACACTCAGTGGGATGCCATTGCTCTTGCCCTCTACTCTCAAACAGACGTCAAGACTCTTACTATGAAAGAGGTGGTTGCTAAGCTGAAAAGCAACGCCTCTGTCTATAACCATAAGATAAACAAGAAAGGAGAGGAGAAGGCGAAGAGCATTGCCCTGAAGGTGGAAAGGGCATTTGATCTGTCTCAAATGGGCGATGAAGATGAGGATGGCGATGAATATGTTGCTCTTATCACAAGGTCAATGAGGAAGATATGGTCTCGGAACAAAGACTCGCCCAATTCCTCTGAAGGGAACAGAGACATGAAAGATGTGGTTTGTTACCACTGTCAGAACAAGGGACACATGGCCAGAAACTACTTCAAAAAGAAGGCAGGAATGCCTCCAGCAAATGAAGGGAAGCAAGCAATGGTTGCCACCTGGGGAGAATCAGACTCAGATGACGAAGATTCATCACATTCCAGGGATGTATGCTTAATGGCCGTTGAAGTTCCAAACGAGACAAAGGAAGAGGTAATCAACGACGAGGTAACTGAATCTGATCTTATATCAAGCTTAAAATGCAAATCTAAAGAAAGCTTGATCTCTCTCATTAAGAATCTCGTTCGCGAGAGTAGTCTTTTCAGTGAGCAACTCGAAGAGAAAGATGAATCGATCTCAGGTTTGATCGAAGAAAATCAGGTTTGGGCTGAAAAAGTGCTCACGCTTGAGAAAGGTTCATCTTCCTCTTCAAACACATGCTCTGAGTGTCCAGAACTCACTGAAAAGATTAAGTCTCTAGAGTCCACTGTTTCCTCACTCGAGGCTGAGTCTTTAATGTTAAAACTAGGAAATGCAAAACTTTCTAGTGATCTAACCAAACTCAGTGAGGAACAAAATGATGAGCCAAAAGGTATTGTCTTTGTTGCAGCCAAGAATGAAAAGAAACCTGAAAAGAAGGAAGTACCTCGCTTTGGAATTGGCTATCAACCTAAGCTTCCTGTTGATGACACTAAGAAAAAAGGCTCCAAAGTCGAAGGAAAATAGTCTGTAAAAGAAAAGGGGGAATGTTCCGCCGGAGGGAACAAAGGCAAAGACTGTTCTAATTCGACTGAGGAAGGCAAGGCTTGGTATCATGGACAGAAGGCTCATGCAATTTGGCTGAAGCAATACCAAAGCAGTAAGTCCAATAATATTGATTTTCAGTCAAGGATTGCAATCCCAAAGCAGTAAGTCCCATTTTGGTGTGATGGTCTTTTGTACCCTCTCTGGTAACTAACCCCCAGCATCACACCCTACTACTTTTTGTTTTGGCGGGAAAACATTTCGGCCTCTGTGGCTTACAGGTCTGAGATGACGTGTGTATGACAGAATGTAATAATGGAAACCTTGTGTTGGGACGCGCCGTGCATTAAGGGTTGATTTGATGGAAAGAAGTTAGAAAGAGATCTTTCGGCTGGTTCAATTGGATTTGGACGAGATTCTGGCAAGTTTTTGGGAAAGTGAAAGATTGCAATTTTTATCTTTTGGAAACTGAAAGGATCAGATTTCATCTTTGGAATTTCTGGAAGATTTTGTAATGGCTATATAATTCGGGTCTCCAGGTAAGTCTCCTCTTCACTATTCCCTTATCTTCCTCAAGTTATCTTCCTCTTCCTCTCTGCCTCTCGTCTTCCCAGCTCTCTCTCTCTCACAAAAATGGCCTCAAACACTAACTTTGCCCAAGATCTCCAAAACATCCTTGCCAAACTGTCCTCCATGGGGACAGACCCCACTCTCCTCGCCGCCATTACCCAGTCCCTACCTTCCTCCTCCACCACCCAAGCGACCACCAAAGTTATCCCTCCACCATCACCAACCCCGGACCAACTCGCCATGGTCCCCTACATAGCCCCAATCGCCCCAAACACAGAACCCACTCCACAAAACCCTAACCCTAAAATCTCCCCGGCCATTCCCACTGTCATATCCTCTACTGAATGAGAGGAGGTTTATTCCTCTCTAACCCATCCTGACCCCATTGAAGAGGAGATAAAGGAGTTACCTAGAGAGACCACTCCAGTCACCACTGAGGAGCACGTGGCTGTGAAGGAGAAGATTCAGGGAGTTGTAAGGTGTCTCACCAAGGAATTGGTTGAGGAAGAAGATGAGGAGGAACCTCTTATTTCTCTAAAGTCATCTGGAAGGATAAAGACTGCATACTCCTCCAAGAGGAAGACCCGCTCTCAGAAGAAGTCCGAGAAGGCTATCACAGTTAGTTCTGACGAGGAGTCAGAACCCCTCACTGGGAACAAAGCGAAGAAAGCCAAGGTCTCTGTTGGTCCTCTCCGCAAAAGTCAACGTCGTCAGCCCGCCAAGGCCAAAGGAAAGGTGGTGGCTGATGAAGTCAAAAGCATGAGCCATAAGTCCGTGGTAAAAGAATTGCTGGTGGACCCGGAGTTCCTTAAGGAGAATTATTTGGAGGAGGTGTATGCAGTACTGGATGCTCAGAAGTGGAGTCGGTTGTTCGTGGAAGAAGAAAGAGTGGATGAGGACTTGATAAGGGAGTTTTATTCATCTTATGTGATGGAAGTCAAACCCCATTCCATTCTGGGGAGCTACAAGCTTGGAGGGAAGGTACATCTGTTTTCGAGCATTAAGTTGGGAGTAGCCTTGGGAGTCCCACATGAGGGGTATGGCGAGTACCCAAAAGGAAGATGGCCTAAGGATTTTCCATATTCTGAAGCAGTGTGGGCAGTGGCTGGCATTGAGAATGCTTTGGGAAGTGGTGATCTTGACATATCTGAGATGTATGCCGTCAACAAAGTATTATACCACTTCTTGATCAGCAACATCACGCCCAGGGGACAGAAAAGGAACCGACTACTGATTTTGGATATTGTCCTCCTATCTACGCTATTGAAGAAGGAACCCATTTGCCTCCCCAGGATTATGATGCAGCACATGTCCCATGCTAGGAACACAGACCAACACGCTCTTTCATTCCCTCGAGTTGTCAAAAAGATTCTTGAGTACCATAAAGTCTACAACTCCTCGGCGGAATCGAGTGTCTTCTCCCGCCCCTTCGATGTCAGTAATCTACACAAGATGAAGTTTGTTCTTCAAGGTGACGAAGGCTGGATGAAACTGGATAGTGTTCCGGCTGTTTCTGAGACTATGGAAGATTCTGAGGCGGACAGTTCTGAGGGGGAACTGAATGAGAAATCATCTCTGGGGAAGGATCTGAGAAGTCTTTGCCAGGCAGTGCAGGATTTGGCTGCTCAGCAGACGCTTCTCTCCCATCACGCATCAGCTCCATCGGCTGGTCATAGTGATGCCTAACCGTTTACCTGCCATCCACCCACTTTGTTCCCTTGCTCATCTATCCTCCTTATTTGTTTTTATTTCTCTCTGACTTGTGTGCCCTGTGTGGCTTAATGACTGTGTTTAGATGTTTTGCATGTTTTGGCTGTCTTTGCATGTTGTTTAAGTTTTTTTAATTAATAACAAGGGGTGTTTTTGTTTATCTGGCATTGATCTTTCTTCTCTAACTCTTTACTGTATTTTTGATGATGCCAAAAGGGGGAAAATGACAGGTAGCATTGTCTAAGGGGGAACAGAACAGGTAAAACGTATTGCTGGACTTAGGGGGAACTAACAGTGTATCAGTGGGAAACTTTCTTGTCAGTTCTGTCTTGTTCTAGTTGGTATATGCTTCATTGTTAAGGGTGTTTGTCACCATCAAAAAGGGGGAATTTGTTGAATTCCTTAGGTTTTGATGGTTACAAACACTCAACTAATACGTGTACCAAGTGTTTCAGGGACAAGAAAAGTTATCCCAGGGAGCTTTGCAACACAGGATCTCAGAGGGAACAAAGGCTTGCTTAGCGCTTTGTTACCTCTCAAGGAACTGAAGTGACGGACCAGATCAAGGCTGCAAAAGGAAAGAAGTCATCCAGCGTGCTGAGTTAAGGAAACAAACCAAGAAGCCACGCGGTAGAGGATGAAGACTTCGGCTCCAAGGATCAAGCCGGATTGCGCGAAGATATGGAGAGAGAAAACCCGATCGTGTTGATCCTAGGAATCTTTCCTAAGATAAGGCGATTGGAGAGAGAAGAACGTTATCCAATCGGTTGGATTAATTAAGGAACTCCTTCCTTAATTAATATAACCGGTTGTGATATCTTATCTTCAAAACAAAATCATATCTTTGTAATCCGATTCTAGTATTTCCTAATTTTGTGTCAATTAGGGTTTTAGCCGAGTTGTATTTAAGAGAAGCATGGATTCTTTTCTATGTAACGACGCAGAGGAAAAAGTAGAACGAAGAGCGTTCAGTTGAGAAGAAAAAGAGAGTGAAGTGTTTGTGAGTCTTTGAGGGTTGAGTTCGGATTCATCGTTGTAGGAATGATCTTCGAATCTAGGTGGAAAGTCTAGTGTTTTGGAGTCCATGCTACAAGTGTAATCGAACAAGATATCAATAAGACAAGTACACACTTCAAAATCCTCTCAAGCGGAAGCTTGAAGGTAGTGATTTTTCCTTGAGAAGCTAGTTTTGCTAATCAGGGTTTCCACTATATATCGTGAGTTCATTCTATTATCTTTCTTGCTATTTTAATCCGCTGTGCCTTCTGTGGGAACAAAGCTTTTGTTCCCTCAGATGTAACTCTAACGATCCAACAATCGAGTATGTTAGTACAAGTAACGGTAGACCAATTCCTTGGGCAGCGGAAAGTTGTAACAGAAAATAGAGTAACGGACAATGTTTCTTAGAGAGGAAAACTCAATCAACCAACTAGTTGACTGAGAAAAATCTCTACCTCTAGGTTTCCCTAGTAGGATTTCAAATGTCTACTTGTGTTATTAATCCTGGAATTACAATCAAGCAAGTCGTATCTCAATCTAGTTTACCCCTAGATATCTAGACTTCTTATTGTAACGTTTCTAACAACACCTAATACAATCAAAACCCTAACAAGTACTCAACTTACCAAAGTCTCATCCTTGTAAGTTCTTCTTCTCTTTTTTTCTTCACCGAATGCTCAATGCTCTGTCAAAATGCCGTAGTCGCTTACCTAAATGAAGTTGACGACTTCCTTTCTTATAGTATAGAAATCCTATACAATATTTTCTTATCTTTTCTATCTACAAGATCTTCAACAACTTTATCTCTTGCGGCCCAAGTTGTTTCCTCAAGATATCTTTCCAGAAATAGTAAATTTGGCAAATCGCAAGGGCAACAGCGCGCGCGTCTCTTCGTTCATTGGCGTTGTTCCTTTCTTCTCCTCTTCACAACCGCGCATCACATTTCCTCGTTTGTTCCAACGCGTTGTTCCATTGTTGATTGCTCTGTTCCTCTCAATCTTTGTTTTGATTCATCACATGGTTTTCATCGTTCCTTTTATTCATCTAATTCTTGAAACTCATAGTCACACTAAAAACCATCAAATGCATTTGAGTTTATCATCACCAAAACTAGAGGGAACATCATCGTTCCAACAGTCCATCTCTATTAGTCAAACTTTCTATTTGTGATCTTTATATACCAACCGATGCCCAATGAATGTACACGTGTTTGGGTGGTTTCAGTGGCGAAACTACAGGAGGAGCTAGGGCGGCCGCCCCCGCCGCCCTCGGACGAACCCTTTGGAATCCCGTCGAAATTCAGATTTATTCCTCTTTAATTTTTATTTTTATAGTATAAATATAAAATTGTGTAAAAGTTACAAGGAAAGTGTCTTGGCTTAGTGATATTGGTCTTAAAATTTGTATCAAAAATACCCATAGGTCAGTTTAGTTCCTATCAACTCTCTCATCTTGTAAAGTTTTAATTCTTTCTTCCATATTTGATGGGTCTTATGACTCAAGTAAAAAAAATCGAACCAACTTATATTATTTAGATATTTCTTAAATTAAAAATAGTATGTGATATAAATTGATCAAGTTTCAAATGGGTGAAATTTTTAATATTTCTTTTAAATTTGATGGGTATTCAAGCGTCTTTCGTTAGTTTAAAAATATTAATAAAATTAAATGACTCAAGCAAAAATTTGAACTTATATTATTATAATATTTATTTAAAATAAAAATTGTATATGTAGTATAGATTAGTCAAGTTTCAAATAATCGATCTTTAAACGTTTCTTGTTAACATTAAAATATTAATAATAATATCAATAATTGAAGCTAAAAAATAATATTAAAAACCACACCCCTTTCAACAAATTTATCCATTCACACTGGGTGGTTTAATTTCCTACGGCTGCAAATTAAGAAGCAAAAGATATGTTATGTTTGTTAAGTTTTAATTGGATTGCAAGTTGCAACGGTCCACTACCACAATATGCCGTGCAAGAAAAAAAAATGTACGTATCACACGTACACAAAAAATGCACCTTTGATAGTCGACAGTTGACGAGTACGTATTGTAAGATGACTGAATATCATTTCAACATAGAACTTGTTAACAGCATGCATCAATCAAGCATAGAAAACCTAATAGAAAGGCTGATAAAACAATTCGTGTAAATGTAAATCAATAAGGTGAGGGTGTGTAAATATGAATTGTGAATCCGGCTATGTTTTTGGTACTCCTAATGAGGAAAATACTCATACAAAAAGCAATTTTAGGATGAAACGTGAGGAGCATTCTAAGCTAATCGTTTTAATGTTACCATATATTGTATCACACTCGATCTCGCTCAACGCTGGTCAATGATCAGCGTTGACCGACCGTTGACCGATCAACACCTAGTTTTTTATTTTTGGGATCAATTTTTTTTATTCTGGTTTTCTTATTATTGTTTTTCTACACGTTTTCATTATAAACTTTTTTATTAAAAAAATTGAACAATTAATTCTTAAAGTTGAACAATTATATGTTAAAAGTTGAACAATTAAAATTTGACCAATATTAAAGTTGAACAATTATATTTAAAGTTGAACAATTTCATTTTTTTAGTTAGACAATTGTGTTTGCTATGTATATAAATTTGAACAATTGTATCGTAATATTGAACCATTTCATTTTTTATAATTTTTTAGGGGGTGTCCGTTTTTATCGAAAACTACAAAATCAACCTCCTAACTCTACTATATAAAATATGATTTAAGAATATAAAATTATCACACCCTCTTTAACTGTTTGGTAAATATATTTTCCAATTAACTAGGTTAATTTAATAAACAAAGTGATAATTTAACATAGGTTAGATTTTCGATTAAAAATTCACGTATATAAGTAAAATTATATATATATATTTGTAAGAGTAGGGTTCACATGCACAATAAATTTAAGATATAAAAATGAGGACTAATGGTAGTCATTAGATCTAGGAGATGGAGGATTAGACTAGGAAATATGGAGTCAAAAATTTGTATATTTAATAAATTTTTATATTTTTTTTTGAATTTTTGTTTGATTTTTTCTCAAAAATTAATTTATTTGAAAAGTCAACTTCAAGTACATATACAACTACCAAAAGTTCATCTATAAAAATCAAAAGTGCATATATAAGCACATTTTTAATGTTAACGTAGAGTATATGAAGTGTCATTTTAATATGCATACTAAAGTGCATGTGTTGATATATAAATGTGCATGTTTAACATGTATATCAAAAGTGCACATTTTAGCCACTGTATGTTTATAATATTAAAAGTGCAATTGTTAATATGTTAACCCATTATTGTCCGAAAAAGTTTATATATGTGTTAACATTTTTTTTTAAAAGATTAATATAACAAAGTTATCATAAATTTTACATTATATTTTGACATGACATATTCGGAGTATGCCATTATCAAATTTAAACATTAGGCAACTATATACATTTATGATATGTATAGATTTACAAGTAATCTACTAAATCACAATCCTTCTAAGCCACGTGACATCCTCCTATTTAACTTACCTATTCTTATGTCACATGTCATCTTGTCATTGTTTCCGTCACATCGCATTTTATCTATTTTTTTTAAAGCAATATAATTAATATTTTGAATAATACAAGATCTCCAAAAATCTTTAATCTTATATATAGGATTATTCTATTACCGAAACTAATGGGTCAAGATCTGCAATGATAAAGACAACATTTTTCTTCCAAATTAAACATCCATACACTATATCAAAATTAAGCAGAAAATAATAAAGGCAACTTAATTTCAAAAATCTGCAATCACCATTCTTTTCAAAATTTAATCTACTATATGCAATCACCATTCTTTTCAAAATTTAATCTACTATATATCTACTAAACCACAACCCTTCTAAGCCACATGACATCCTCCAATTAAACGCATCCCTTCTTATTCCATATGACATCCTGTAATTGTTTCTGCCACATGACATTTTATCTATTTTCGTTTTTTTTTTAAATAAATATTTCGGATAATACAAGATCTGCAAAAATCTTTATTCATATATATAGGATTATTCTATTATCAAAACTAAAAAGTCAAGATCTGCTATGATAAAGGCAACATTTTGCTTCCAAATTAAACATTCGTATAAAAATTAAACAAAAAATAATAAAGACAACTTTCAAAAATCTACAATCACACTTTTTTCCAAAATTTAATCTACTACATATCTACCAAACCACAACCACTCTAAGCCATATGACATCCTCCTACTAAGCTCATCCATTTTTATACAACATGGCATCATGTCATTGTTTCTACCACATGGCATTTTATCCATTTTAGTTTTTTTTTTAAATCAATATAATCAGTATTTCGGGTAATACAAGATCTGCTGAAATCTTTATTCGTATATATAGGGTCATTCTATTGCCAAAACTAAAGGGTCAAGATCTGCAATGATAAAGACAACATTTTGATTCCAAATTAGGCATCCGTACACTATACCAAAATTAAACATAAAATAATAAGACAATTTTCAAAAATTTGCAATCACCCTTCTTTCTAAAATTTAATCTACTATATATCTACTAAACCACAATTCCTAAGTCATATGACATCCTTCTATTAAACTCACCCTTTCTTAGGTCACATAGTCTCCTGTCATTGTTTTTGTCACATGGCATTTTATGCATTTTTACTTATTTTTTTATTTTAAAAATCAATATAATCAATATTTCGGGTAGTACAAGATGTGCAAAAATATTTATTCTTATATATATGATTATTCTATTACCAAAACTAAATGGTCAAGATCTGAAATAATAAAGGCAACATTTTACTTCCAAATTAAACGTTCGTACACTATACCAAAATTAAACAGAAAATAATAAAGGCAACTTTGAAAAATCTACAATCACCCTTCTTTCCAAAATTTAATCTACTATATATCTACTAAACCACAATCCCTCTAAACCACATGGCATTCTCTTATTAAACTCACCCTTTCTTAGGCCATATGGCATCGTGTTATTGTTTTGTTCACATGGCATTTTATGCATTTTTCTAAATTAATATAATCAATATTTCGGGTAGTATAAGATGTGGAGAAATCTTTATTCTTATACATAGGATTATTCTATTACCAAAACTAAAGGATCAAGATCTGCAATGATAAATGTAACATTTTCCTTCCAAATTAAACGTCCGTACACTATACAAAATTAAACAGAAAATAATAAAGGCAACTTTCAAAAATCTACAATTACCATTCTTTCCAAAATTTAATCTACTATATATCTACTAAACTACAATACCTCTAAGCCACATGACATTCTCCTATTTAACGCATACCCTCTTATGCCACATGATATCATGTCATTGTTTTTGCCACATGGCATTTTATCCATTTTTGGATTTTTTTTAAAAATCAATATTTCGGGTAATGAAGATCTACATAAATCTTTATTCTTATATTTAAGATTATTCTATTATCAAACTAAAGGGTCAAGATCTGCAATGATAAAGCATCATTTTCCTTCCAAATTAAACATATGTACACTATACCAAAAATAAACAAAAAATAATGAAGACAACTATTGAAAATCTGCAATCACTCTTCTTTTCAAAATTTAATCTACTATATATCTACTAAACCACAACCCCTCTAAATCATATGACATCCTCCTATTAAACTCACCCCTTCTTATGCCACATGACATCTTGTCATTGTTTCTACCACATGGCATTTTATTCATTATCGATTTCTAGATAGAGTGGGGTCTTTCCTTGCGCCCACTCGTATCACAAATATTAGGTGACAACTAACCATGACTTTTTTTTAAATCAATATAATTAATATTTCGAGTAATACAAGATCTATAGAAATCTTTATTCTTATATACAAGATTATTCTATTACCAAAACTAAAGGTCAAGATCTGCAATGATAAATGCAACATTTTGTTTCCAAATTAAACATTCATACACTATACCAAAATTAAACAGAATCTAATAAAGGCAACTTTCAAAAATCTACAATCACCCTTCTTTCCAAAATTTAACACAAAATACATCTGTATTGAATTTTGCTTAGAAAATAGCAGTAAAATAGATTTTGCTTCCAAAATATCAACAAGTCAACAATACATCCGTACTATACTGAAAAGTTTATTTGCTCCCAAAATCTGCAATCACCCATCTTTGCAATTGCAAGATCTGCAATGATAAAGGCAACATTTTGCTTTCATTGTTAGTTTCAGTTGATTGATAGTTTTTAATTCCACAAACTAAACAAAATCTGTAATTACATAAACTCCCACAATAGAGGTTCAATTATCCTTTCATCCTTAATCATCCCAATCCAAATTCTGAATTTACAAGCATGAAAGGATATGTCATGAACTGCACCAATCCAAATTCTAAATTTTAGTTGATCAAGTAGTTTTTTTCTCTATTGTTTTCTCTACTGTTTTTTTTTTCTATAATGTTTTCTTAACAGAATGTTTCTCTACTATTTTTTTTTTTATTTTTTCCAGTTATTGTTGTTTTAATGGAATGTTTCTCTACGGATTTTTCTACTGTTTATACTCTTGATTCAATTTGTCCTTTTTTATATTAACATTCATCTACTTTTATAATTAACAATCACTACCTACATATTTCTATATCAATTAAGTATATAATTTTAATATACTATTTTTTGAAAATGTTAAAAGAAATAAACAAATCTCGTGCAAGGCACGGGTACTACACTAGTGAGGAACTAAAGAAGAAGGCTTGGATAAAAGAGTATGTTGCTTTTAATATTGAAAGGGAGAAATAAGACTTTTCCATACGATTTGTGTCGCGTACTGGTCTTTGCTATGTTGTTGATAATTTTGAAAAGTGTACCGCAAATTATTCCTCCAAAGCGGAAGGAAACTTCCGGTCAAAGATGGTTGTGAAAGTTCATTCAAAGGGAACGAACACAATTCTCCCAAAGTTGGAGGGAACAATTCTGCCAAATGGAACAATCCGTGGTACATTAGACAGAAGACTCACACAATATGGCTGAAACAAAAACAAAATCCCAAACCGAGACGAACTGACTTTTTGATGGATTGTCAACAAACGCATCTAGCCATGTTAGAGTAAGTATGTGAATCTGAAAAGTCATAGGGTGTACCGAGACTATGGTCAAGCAGGTAGAGCTGTTCACAGTTCTAGAACCGCCGGTTTCGGTTCCAGAAAGCATTAACATGAACCCGAACCGGCCAAGTATGGTTTTTCCGGTTTTGGTTGCGGTTCCGGATCCGGTTTTTAGCCGGTTCCAGTTTCGAACCGGTAAAAAATAAATATTTTTATATAAAAATCCAACTAAAAAAAGAAAAGAAAAATATACGAACATTAAAAAAAGCAAAGATTAACATTAGTCATTTAATCTTTATATTATGTATTATACAATAAATTTTTTAACCAAAAAATTGAATAAGAATTTGTCATTATACAAAATTATAAGGATTTTCTTTAAAAAAAATAAAGGGTTTGAACTTAATAATAAGTTGCTTAGGTGTCATCTCGTGGTTAAAGGAATCCAAAAATACGTAGTTTTCTTACCTTTATTATGGAACCTCAATTACCT
Organism: Rheum nobile; assembly: GCA_027886185.1. Taxonomy (NCBI): domain Eukaryota; kingdom Viridiplantae; phylum Streptophyta; class Magnoliopsida; order Caryophyllales; family Polygonaceae; genus Rheum; species Rheum nobile. The sequence continues at coordinate 865,466 of WOAB01000580.1, read as the reverse complement.
AATCGGTTTGAAACTGGCAGTTCCAAACTGGTTCGAACCGTCAGCTCCACGATTCTATGAATTCATGAACGGGAACCGTCCTTGACCTATTCCGGTTCAAGGTGGTTTTAGGTGGTTCCAGAACCGCCGGTTCAACGGTTCAAACAAACCTTTGAACACCTCTATAAGAAGGCCACTACAAACATGAATGTTACCTCAAAATACAAGCTGGAAAAAAAACCACATATTACTCGACAAAACCAAACTAGGGCTAATGCTAAAGTTAAATATGTTGCCCCAAAACCCGGTAAGCCTAAGTTTATCTGTTCCATAAAAAATAATCTCTTACATTCAAGATGAAGTGAGAAACAGTTCCCGGTACATAGACAGTGCATGCTCAGGTCACATGACAGAGAACAAAGGATGGTTCATTTTACTTTGTCGGCACTCTGAAAAATCTATCACCTTTGGAAACAAGAGTAATGGAGACGTTTTTGGCTTGGGAAAGGTAAGTCTCTCTAAATGCTTAAATGTCAATAATGTGAATCTAGTTGACAACATTCGTTTTGATTTGCTGATCGTGGAACAACTATGTCAAAATAGAAAGAACGTGGTTGTCTTTACTATTGATAATCTATCACCTTTGGAAACAAGAGTAAATGGAAGGTGAGAATAATCGAGAAATACTTTTTTTTACCTTTCGTACTTATAAAATTGATTGATACGACTCGATTATTATATAAAAACGCAAAAACTACAAAATTGGCCCAAACTAGGCCCAATAGATGAGAATAATCGAGAAATACGCCAAAAACTTAAAAACTACGAAATTGGCCCAAACTAGGCCCAATAGATGAGAATACTCGAGAAATACGCCAAAAATGCAAAAACTACAAAATTGGCCCAATAAAGCCCAATAGTAAGGATTATTGAAAAAATACGCCAAAAATTCAAACTATGAAATTGGCCCAAACTAGGCCCAATAGTAATGATTATTGAAGAAATGGGCCAAAACCGCGAAAACCGCAAAATTGGTCCAAACTAGGCCCAATAGTAAGGATTATTCAAGAAATTGGTGAAAAACTCAAAAACTATAAATTGACCCAATAGTAAGGATTATTGAAGAAATATGCCAAAAACTCAAAAACTACGATATTGGCCAAATAGTAAGGATTATTGAAGAAAAGGGCTAAAAACTCAAAAACCACAAAATTGGCCCAAACTAGGCCCAATAGTAAGGATTATTGAAGAAATATGCCAAAAACTCAAAAACTACGAAATTGGCCCAATAAGGCCCAATAGTAAGGATATTGAAGAAATGTCCAAAAACGCGAAAACCGCAAAATTGGCCCAAGTGTGATCAATCTAGAAATGGGCTAAAAACACAATAACAACGAAATGGGCCAAGCTTGGGCCCAATATGTGAGATTAATAAAAAATGGCCTAAAGCGCAACAATTACGAAATTGGCCCAAACTAGGCCCAATAGGTGAATTTAATCTAGAAACGGCCAAAAACGCAAAACTACTAAAGTAGTAATTTCATAATACCTCATGAAATTACATTAGTATATAGTACAAGTAATAATTTGATAAGAAATCATAATATTACATTAGTATAAACTATAATTCTCGACTTCTTCAAGTTATAACTTATAATTCTCGACTTCATACTTCATGCTATATCGTAAGTATAAAGTTCAAGTTATAACTCCATAATACTTCATGAAATTACATTATTATATAGTACAAGTAATAACTGCTTAAGAAATCATAATATTACATTAGTATAAACTATAATTCTCGACTTCTTCATACTTCATGCTATAGCGTAAGAATAAAGTTCAAGTGATAACTTCATAAGACTTCGTCATATCACATTAGTATATAATACAAGTGATAACTTCTTCAGAAATCATAATGTACATTAGTATAAACTTTAATTCTCAACTTCTTTATACTTCATGCTATAGCGTAAGTATAATGTTCAAGTGATAACTTCATAAGACTTCGTCATATCACATTAGTATATAATACAAGTGATAACTTCTTAAGAAATCATAATAATACATTAGTAAAAACTTTAATTCTCGACTTCTTCATACTTCATGCTATAGCGTAAGTATAAAGTTCAAGTGATAACTTCATAAGACTTCGTCTTATCACAAGTATATAATACAAGTGATAACTTCTACAGAAATCATTATATTACATTAGTATAAACTATAGTTCATGAATATTGTATAAGTATAAGGTACAAAAATCTTAAAATAACAATTAACATTATCATAAAGTGCAAATAAATGCCTTAAATCATGAAAAAATAACATATAAAATGTGCGTTAACTGTTAACGCACATAACTGGGCTTCGTTATTCATCCGGTCCATGAAGCCCAATTTTGCTTCGGGCCTTGATTTGAGCCCAATATGCTCGTCTTCAAGAAGGCACGTTACCAACCCTAATACTCGTCTATAAAAAGGCACGTTACCAACCCTAATACTCACATCAAGCGGCACCGCACAAAGCTTCTTCTAGGGTTTGTCGGCTCCAGATCCGTCGTGCAAAGGAGAAAACTCAACCCCGCGAGATATTATTCAGCTTTTCGGTAATATTATTCATCTTTTTTGGCTTTAGTTTTTGCAAGAGTTTAGCTTGTAATACAATAATTCATAGTCCAGATCTGGGATACCAAGTTCATAGGAGAGGATGGCTTCGTCGTCCAGCAGTGCACAAGCTCCGGTTACAATGTGCGAGTGTAATTTCCCGGTCGTCATGTACACTTGCGACAAACCCAATCACTATAAAAAAAGGTATCTCGCATGTAAGGATTACATCCCAATGGAGCGGGATGGTACAATGAGAGGGTGTCATACCTTTAAGTGACTTGATCCAGAGTATGACGACAATGTTGCCAACATTATCAAAGAATTGGTGCTTGTTGAATTCCTTAGGTTTTGATGGTTAGAAACACTCAACTAATATGTGTACCAAGTGTTTCAAGGACAAAAAGAGTTATCCTAGGGAGCTTTGCAGCACAGGATCTCAGAGGGAACAAAGGCTTGCTTAGCGCTTTGTTACCTCTCAAGGAACTGAAGTGACGGACCGGATCAAGGCTGCAAAAGGAAAGAAGTTATCTAGCGTGCTGTGTTAAGGAAACAAACCAAGAAGCCACGCGGTAGAGGATGAAGACTTCGGCTCCAAGGATCAAGCCGGATTGCGCGAAGATATGGAGAGAGAAAACCCGATCGTGTTGATCCTAGGAATCTTTCCTAAGATAAGGCGATTGGAGAGAGAAGAACGTTATCCAATCGGTTGGATTAATTAAGGAACTCATTCCTTAATTAATATAACCGGTTGTGATATCTTATCTTCAAAACAAAATCATATCTTTGTAATCCGATTCTAGTATTTCCTAATTTTGTGTCAATTAGGGTTTTAGCCGAGTTGTATTGAAGAGAAGAATGGATTATTTTCTATGTAACGACGTAGAAGAGAAAGTAGAATAGAGAGCGTTCAGTTGAGAAGAAAAAGAGAGTGAAGTGTTTGTGAGTCTTTGAGGGTTGAGTTCGGATTCATCGTTGTAGGAGTGATCTTCGAATCTAGGTGGGAAGTCTAGTGTTTTGGAGTCCATGCTACAAGTGTAATCGAACAAGAAATCAATAAGACAAGTATACACTTCAAAATCCTCTCAAGCGGAAGCTTGAAGGTAGTGGTTTTGCCTTGAGAAGCTAGTTTTGCTAATCAGGGTTTCCACTATATATCGTGAGTTCGTTCTGTTATCTTTCATGCTATTTTAATCCGTTGTGCCTTCTGTGGGAACAAAGCTTTTGTTCCCTCAGACGTAATTCTAACGATCCAACAATTGGTATCAGAGCCTGGTGCTCTAGATTGTTTTCGTTACAGAATTTTCAGGAAGAGATGTCGTCGTCAAGCAATGCAATCGGTGATTCATTCTGGAAGCCGCCAATGCTGAAGGCCGGTGAGTATGATTGGTGGGTGGAATAAATCGAGTCCCATATCTGTTCCCTCGACGGACAGATCTGGAGAGTCATAGAAGTCGGTCCTTTGGTTATCAAGAATGATGAAGATGAGACTAAGCCAAAACCAAAGATTGACTACACCGATGAGGACTGGAAGAAATTGGAGAAAAACAACAGGGCCAAGAAGATCCTCCACATGGCTCTTTCTCCCTCAGATCTCAAGAAAATCTTGAGCTACAAACTGCTAAGAAGATCTGGGATGCTTTGAAGCGCCTTCATCAAGGAAATGAAGACACAAAGAAGAACAAGATCCTTTCTCTGATCAAGGAGTATGACCAAGTTTCTCAAGGGAAAGATGAACACATTCAAGAGTACTACTCCAGGTTCCATGGGCTAGTTGGTCAGCTTCAGTACCTTGGTGAAACAATGCCAGACTGGAAGTTGACTCATCACTTCATGCAAGGTCTCAACACTCAGTGGGATGCCATTGCTCTTGCCCTCTACTCTCAAACAGACGTCAAGACTCTTACTATGGAAGAGGTGGTTGCTAAGCTGGAAAGCAACGCCTCTGTCTATAACCATAAGATAAACAAGAAAGGAGAGGAGAAGGCGAAGAGCATTGCCCTGAAGGTGGAAAGGGCATTTGATCTGTCTCAAATGGGCGATGAAGATGAGGATGGCGATGAATATGTTGCTCTTATCACAAGGGCAATGAGGAAGATATGGTCTCGGAACAAAGACTCGCCCAGTTCCTCTGAAGGGAACATAGACATGAAAGATGTGGTTTGTTACCACTGTCAGAACAAGGGACACATGGCCAGAAACTGCTTCAAAAAGAAGGCAGGAATGCCTCCAGCAAATGAAGGGAAGCAAGCAATGGTTGCCACCTGGGGAGAATCAGACTCAGATGATGAAGATTCGTCACATTCCAGGGATGTATGCTTAATGGCCGTTGAAGTTTCAAACGAGACAAAGGGAGAGGTAATCAACGATGAGGTAACTGAATCTGATCTTATATCAAGCTTAAAATGCAAATCTAAAGAAAGCTTGATCTCTCTCATTAAGAATCTCATTCGCGAGAGTAGTCTTTTCAGTGAGCAACTCGAAGAGAAAGATGAATCGATCTCAGGTCTGATTGAAGAAAATCAGGTTTGGGCTGAAAGAGTTCTCACGCTTGAGAAAGGTTCATCTCCCTCTTCAAACACATGCTCTGAGTGTCCAGAACTCACTGAAAAGATTAAGTCTCTAGAGTCCACTGTTTCCTCACTCGAGGCTGAGTCTTTAATGTTAAAACTAGGAAATGCAAAACTTTCTAGTGATCTAACCAAACTCAGTGAGGAACAAAAGGACGAGCCAAAAGGTATTGTCTTTGTTGCAGCCAAGAATGAAAAGAAACCTGAATAGAAGGAAGTACCTCGCTTTGGAATTGGCTATCAACCTAAGCTTCCTGTTGATGACACTAAGAAAAAAGGCTCCAAAGTCGAAGGAAAACAGTCTGTAAAAGAAGAGGGGGAATGTTCCGCCGGAGGGAACAAAGGCAAAGACTGTTCTAATTCGACTGAGGAAGGCAAGGCTTGGTATCATGGACAGAAGGCTCATGCAATTTGGCTGAAGCAATCCCAAAGCAGTAAGTCCAATAATATTGATTTTCAGTCAAGGATTGCTAACAAAACAACTTGGCCAGGACAGAGCAAGTATGTAGATCTGAAGTGTCAAAGGGTCTGTTGGTATTGCGGGCATTCTGGCCATTACAAGCAAGAGTGCCTGCTGAAGCAACATAATGAGGAGATTGCTCGCACCACTAGGGAGCATATAGAAGTTGAACCTCCTAAGATTAGATATGTTGCTCCCAAACCCAGAAAGTATAAGCTTGTCTGGGTTCGCAAGAACTAACCCTTTCTGTGCAGGATAAAGTGAGGAATATTCCTAGTGTTTCATTCATTCAAGGGTCAGTTACTTGACAGGGAACAAAGCGAGTCTCACCTCACTTCTGCATGGAATACTTGAGACTCAAAGGCCTGGTGTCAAAGGTAAAGGAGATGTGGATATGGACTTAATGACTAATTTGTTCCTTGTGTGAAAATTTCAGGTACCATGTACATCTAGAAAAGTCATAACTGTGTTGAGAAAGATTGCCAAATAAGGGATCTCGTGGAACAAAGAATCAAACGTCACTTTTCTCATTAGGACACCTGTTGGGGAACTCTACATTCAGTTCCATACGAAATCTGGTTTGTTCCCCTAACTACATGTCTATGTGTTGTGTTCCCTCGATGATTGGCTAGATTACGTGGTAAACTGTGAAAGTCGAATCTTCATGCCTTATTATGCATTAGCTTCCTTGGATATTAATTTTCGAAAAGCTTGACTATGTGCTTTTACTTCCTTTATGTACCGAATGTCTTGTATGGTCATCTATGTTATCACATGTCACATGAATCAGCTCTATTTCGACCCAAAAGAATCAACTTGATGTTTTGTTTCCTCATCATAAGCCCAAATGATAGTTGATTCTACAGCTCACCCGTAACCGCCATGCTTGATGTCTCCTATGAGCCCATCTAATCATCCACAACTGGAGACCCCTCAGGCATGATGTAAAAATCAATCGCAAATATCATATATTTTGGTGTGATGGTCTTTTGTACCCTCTCTGGTAACTAACCCCCAGCATCACACCCTACTTCTTTTTGTTTTGGCGGGAAAACGGTCCGGCCTCTGTGGCTTGCAGGTCTGAGATGACGTGTGTATGGCAGAATGTAATAATGGAAACCTTGTGTTGGGACGCGCCGTGCATTAAGAGTTGATTTGATGGAAAGAAGTTAGAAAGAGATCTTTCGGCTGGTTCAATTGGATTTGGACGAGATTCTGGCAAGATTTTGGGAAAGTGGAAGATTGCAATTTTTATCTTTTGGAAACTGAAAGGATCAGATTTTATCTTTGGAATTTCTGGAAGATTTTGTAATGGCTATATAATTTGGGTCTCCAGGTAAGTCCCCTCTTCACTATTCCCTTATCTTCCTCAAGTTATCTTTCTCTTCCTCTCTGCCTCTCGTCTTCCCAGCTCTCTCTCTCTCTCACAAAAATGGCCTCAAACACTAACCTCGCCCAAGACCTCCAAAACCTCCTCGCCAAACTGTCCTCCATGGGGACAGACCCCGCTCTCCTCGCCGCCATTACCCAATCCCTACCTTCCTCCTCCACCACCCCAGCGACCACCAAAGTTACCCCTCCACCATCACCAACCCGGGACCAACTCGCCATGGTCCCCTACATAGCCCCAAACACAAAACCCACTCCACAAAACCCTAACCCTAAAATCTCCCCGGCCGTTCCCACTGCCATATCCTCTACTGAAAGAGAGGAGGTTTATTCCTCTCCAACCCATCCTGACCCCATTGAAGAGGAGATAAAGGAGTTACCTAGAGAGACCACTCCAGTCACCACTGAGGAGCACGTGGCTGTGAAGGAGAAGATTCAGGGAGTTGTAAGGTGTCTTGCCAAGGAATTGGTTGAGGAAGAAGATGAGGAGGAACCTCTTATTTCTCTAAAGTCATCTGGAAGGATAAAGACTGCATACTCCTCCAAGAGGAAGACCCGCTCTCAGAAGAAGTCCGAGAAGGCTATCACAGTCAGTTCTGACGAGGAGTCAGAACCCCTCACTGGGAAGGATCTGAGAAGTCTTTGCCAGGCAGTGCAGGATTTGGCTGCTCAGCAGACGCTTCTCTTGGCAGACGTACGCGCGCTTCTCTCCCATCACGCATCAGCTCCATCGGTTGGTCATAGTGATGCCTAACCGTTTACCTGCCATCCACCCACTCCTTTGTTCCCTTGATCATCTATCCTCCTTAGTTGTTTTTATTTCTCTCTGACTTGTGTACCCTGTGTGGCTTAATGACTGTGTTTAGATGTTTTGCATGTTTTGGCTGTCTTTGCATGTTGTTTAAGTTTTTTTTAAATTAATGACAAGGGGTGTTTTTGTTTATCTGGCATTGATCTTTCTTCTCTAACTCTTTACTGTGTTTTTGATGATGCCAAAAGGGGGAAAATGACAGGTAGCATTGTCTAAGGGGGAACAGAACAGGTAAAACGTATTGCTGGACTTAGGGTGAACTAACGGTGTTTTTAGTGGGATTCTTTCTTGTCAGTTTTGTCTTGTTCTAGTTGGTATATGCTTCTTTGTTAAGGGTGTTTGTCACCATCAAAAAGGGGGAATTTGTTGAATTCCTTAGGTTTTGATGGTTATAAACACTCAACTAATATGTGTACCAAGTGTTTCAGGGACAAAAAGAGTTATCCCAGGGAGCTTTGCAGCACAGGATCTCAGAGGGAACAAAGGCTTGCTTAGCGCTTTGTTACCTCTCAAGGAACTGAAGTGACGGACCAGATCAAGGTTGCAAAAGGAAAGAAGTCATCCAGCGTGCTGACAAACCAAGAAGCCACGCGGTAGAGGATGAAGACTTCGGCTCCAAGGATCAAGCCGGATTGCGCGAAGATATGGAGAGAGAAAACCCGATCGTGTTGATCCTAGGAATCTTTCCTAAGATAAGGCGATTGGAGAGAGAAGAACGTTATCCAATCGGTTGGATTAATTAAGGAACTCATTCCTTAATTAATATAACCGGTTGTGATATCTTATCTTCAAAACAAAATCATATCTTTGTAATCCGATTCTAGTATTTCCTAATTTTGTGTCAATTAGGGTTTTAGCCGAGTTGTATTTAAGAGAAGCATGGATTCTTTTCTATGTAACGATGCAGAAGAAAAAGTAGAACAGAGAGCGTTCAGTTAAGAAGAAAAAGAGAGTGAAGTGTTTGTGAGTCTTTGAGGGTTGAGTTCGGATTCATCATTGTAGGAGTGATCTTCGAATCTAGGTGGGAAGTCTAGTGTTTTGGAGTCCATGCTACAAGTGTAATCGAACAAGAAATCAATAAGACAAGTACAAACTTCAAAATCCTCTCAAGCGGAAGCTTGAAGGTAGTGGTTTTTCCTTGAGAAGCTAGTTTTGCTAATCAGGGTTTCCACTATATATCGTGAGTTTGTTCTGTTATCTTTCTTGTTATTTTAATCCGATGTGCCTTCTGTGAGAACAAAGCTTTTGTTCCCTCAGACGTAACTCTAACGATCCAACAGTGCTGGAAAGAAACGAGCTTACACATCTAAACCAGACCCTTTCAGATTCAAATGTGAAGTTAAGAATGTAGATATATTATCGAAGTTTTCAAATTGATTGATGTTTTAAGAAATGACCTTAGTTCGGTGCTTATTTCGAGTTCTATGTTTATTTTGAGATTTATACATGTTGATTTCCAAGTGTATGATTACATAAGTTTGCAAATGTATGATTTCCAAGTTTATGATTTGCAAATGGTAAGATTATATTGCATTACAAATCACACGATTATTACATCAACTACTGGTAATGTCGATCCACTACATCAAATAATCTGCATTCTGATCGGCTGCCAAGCGGCATTCATTAAACTCTTGCAATTTCAAAGCATACAGTCCTTCCCACCACATGATTCTTCGATCGCAATGTCTTCGCCACGCATCTGTAATGGGTGGTAATGGAAAATCATCACTGAGCGTCATGATGTGACCCTGCCTCCCATGCCGGCCCAAGACGAGGACGAAGCCATGACCGTGAGCTCAGAAGAGCCAAGTACGAAGACCGCGTTCTTCGTCATACTCCTCGCATCTCGAACAGAGTCCGCGATCTCATTCAAACATCTCTATCCAAGACCAAAGATCGTGTGCCTCAACGCGTCTCCCTTCAAGCGACTCAATGTTGAACACGATTCTCTTTCAAACGACTCAAACCTCCTTCAATGCTGATCGCGTTCTATCTGAAGATTCTCGCATTCAATGCCTTTAACGCGTTCTTTTGAGACATTTTCTATATTTGGTATTTCCAGCTTTATTCTCGATAGTTTCCTTTTATAGTTGTTCTATCTTTTAGGGTTTGTGCCTTTTGCATGCTTGCATGGGCTAGCCCTTAGACGCATTTCGGCCCAAGCCCATTAGGTCTTGGCCGAGATACATTGGCTATTTAAAGCCTCCTATGTTCTTGTTATTTCTTTACGTTCAAGTTAAAGTTCAAGGTTTCAAGTAGAGTGTTAATTCCTCCTTCCCTTGATCGGACGTCACCCATATCCCTCTCATCACCATTCCCTCCGCCGCCGACGCTACGGCAATCGCTTGATCTTCTCAAGCAAAGTCTATCTTTGCATCTCCTTCATCCGCAGTCGACGCTACGACACCCCAAATACTTGTCTTTTCAAGCCTTATATCCTTCACCAAATCGCTTCCGCCACCGCTAACAATTCTTCCATCAAATCACTTCCATCACCACCGAGTTCATTGTTGTCGCCACCGTCTTCCCAGTCGCCGACGTCAACAAACCCATTCATCACGATCTTCCGCTCGCGATCATCCCCAGCATCGTGTTCCACAGCAGAATCACAACATCAAGTGACTTCCCAACCAAGACTAGATCCAAAGGCTGACCCTTTGACAATTTGGCTTGTCATCGGAGGCAAGGACACATCAACTGGCATCAGAGCCCAGCAGTCTTGTAAGTCAGGAACTCAAGTTTCAATCTTGTTCACGAAATGTTTTTTTCTTCCCCCATCGTTTGCTTTCGCAAGTTTGTTGAGTAAAACCACAAATTTCCATATTTACCGCGCCTTTCGGTTTCTACAAGGTCCCACCTTGGCCGAATTTTTTTTTCTTGTTCACCAAGTTTTGGTGTGTTAGGTATTTTGTTATCTTGCATGCTAGAACATTTTTTTTCCTTATTTCATGCGTGGATAGAGTTTTCTTGTTTGCTAGATCTTGCTTTTTAGGTTGTTAACCGAATTTCCTAATATAAGATATCATCAAATCTTATCTTCTCTCTCCTATCTCTACGATCACACTTGCGATTTTCTTGTTACTTAGACCGACTTTATTTTTGTTTCCTTTTGCAAATCCGAAAAGATCAAAAAATAAGATCTCGGATATTTAAAAAAAAAAGATATACAAAAGATATTCAATAAAAAATATCCAAAGTTAGGAAAAGCCAAAATAAGGCAACCCTAACCCACTCTCGGTCTAAGCTCATCTTCTCAACCTCTCCACCGTCTAGGTCAAGCTTCCTAGAAGGTACTTTCTTGCTAATTAGGTTGCTTTGTTTACGTTTGTTTTAGGGTTTCAATTTGTTCTTGTTTGTTTGATTGCAACTTGCTTGATACACCATCTCTTGTGCAAGCCAGCCGCCCTCATGGCAAGCCAAACAAGCCCTACCTACGTGAACGTTGTGACTTGACTAGTGATTTGATTGGTTGTTGTTCTTCGTTGTCTTTTGGTTCGTTTTCACTCCCATGTCTGGCCGTATTGTTATAGGTACCATGCCGATTGGACACAGTAACGACGAACGCGACGTTGACAACACAACCCAAGAACAACCGCCATTGGCTCTACCCCAGGACCAACGCGTTCAAGACCCCCCACAACAAGATAACACCTTGGAGTTGACGGAAGATCAAATCTTGATCCAAGCTCTTCGACAAGAGGTCGCAACATTGCGAGCTCAACAACCAGTGGTACCCACTGCGCCAACTCCAACACCACTGAGTGCTATGGACGCGCCGCCTCCACCTGGAGCCACCGACGCGGGTCCATCCAAGACGAGAGTCGACAAAGGCAAATAAATTATGCCGTCTTCGTCTCAACATCAAACATAACTCAACAAAATGCAGAGTGTCATCGAGAGTCGCCAAGGCTTTGTTCCCCAAGCGGACCGCTATGTTCCCAGAGCCACAACTGTTGGCTTCGACAACGGCTCTGACTACGACCGCGACACCGGAGACACTCAAGGTGAGTATTCTGAACCATACAACTTCGATGATCGCTATGCCTCTAGGAGAACCCAGAGACGCATACCGGTCTCAGCGCCACGCGAAGGCCGCCCTCGCCGAGCCGAGCAAGCCGACGCGACACCAAGGAGACCCAGTCACAGGCCAAGTGGGCATACGCGACGCGATGATCAATTGAGGACCCCCCCTACCCAGCCCAGGAGCCATGATGTCTGCGATCACCTTCGACACCAGAGTGTTCGAACACCGCGTTACGGATTTGATGGCTATGCGTCGATCACGCCCAATGTCCAAGACAACTTCGACGAGTATGATGACGAAGAGATCGAGGACTCAGGTATGGTCAACCCTAATTTTTTTCACCCCCCTCTTGGAGATCCACTTGAATTGCAGGATCACCCTTCGGATTGGATACCTCCACCGCGTCTCCATCCCCAAGGAGCACGCGTTCGTGACATTGGCGGCGAGTGCCGCGATGTTATGCAAATGGACATTCGACGCGACAACTACAATGCCCAGCCACGAAGACATCAACGTGATAACGCCTACGTGCCAAGGGATGAGTACGTCCACGAAGATCGCCAAGACCGCGATAGATGCCAGGCTGGACGCGATATACCACATGGAGTGTGCGCCTTTGAGAACCCTCTCTACGATGCCACACCACACAACGCGTTAAACCAAGCACCTGCACAGCCTCGATATCAGCGACACCAAGTCAAGGTAAAAATCGAGCATTTTCATGGTGAATACAACCCCTCTGTTTTTCTTGAATGGGTGCAGGCTACGGAGTATACCCTTAGATATTGTCGAGTGCCACCTGAGGAGCATGTCGACACCACGACGCTTAACTTCCGAGGAGCCGCCCGCGTTTGGTGGCATAGATTCGAAGATGACTGCATTCGTCGCCACAGGACACGAGTCACAGAATGGCATCAACTAGTCTACGTGATGACCAAGAAATACGTACCTCCAGACTATAGGAATCAAATGAGATTGGATATTGCCATGGCTCGCCAAGGATCGATGACTCCACTCGAGTTCTTTTCCATGCTTGAAGACATGTATTACAAGGCCAACATCTCCGTTGCACCATCAACTTTAAGGACCAAGTTCTTGAGTGGCTTGAACACAAATATCCGTGATCAACTAGAGATCTTGCCAATCAAGGATTTGAACACACTCACACATATGGCGATGCAAATTCATGCACAAATCTATCGCCGCAAGTCTTACACATATTCCAGTGGCCAGCAAAGGTATTCTTCTAACCCTAGTGGATTACCTTATACTAATGTTCGCCCAAGAGCCTCTACCACAACCGCGTCTAGCCAAGCCTCCAAGGCGAAGCCCGCGACGCCGACCACCGCACCGTGCCAGAATGCGCCAAGATAGGCTCCAGTGAGCACAGATCGCTCGCGTGATCTTGAGTGTTACAAATGTGGTGGAAGAGGCCACTATAAGAAAGATTGCCCCAATGCTCGCAAGGTGTTGTTCTCCACAGCCGCCGCCGGCTACGAGTCTTGTGAAGACGAGGAGGCCACACTTGACGCGATCACTGAAGACATCGAAGAAGAGGACGAAGACGCTTATGACTGTGAACCCGCTTCTCTACACGCGGGCACACCATTGAGCTTGGTGACGCGTCGTCTCCTCACAGTCAAGAAGCCAGCTTACGCGATCAACGAGAGAACTTGTTCCACACAAGGGCTCTAGTCCAAACAGCTTCCTTGAGTGTCATTGTTGATGGAGGATCATGTGCGAATATTGTCAATGAGAAGGTCGTGACACACTTCAAGTTACCCACGATGCCTCATCCCCAGCCTTATGCCCTCCAATGGATATCATCTAGTCCAGGTAACACAGTCTCTTGCCAATGCTTAATTTCTTTATCCATAGGCCAATACTGTGATTCAGTTTTATGTGATGTCATTGCAATGGATGCCACCCATATTTTGCTTGGGCGCCCATGGCAATTTGACAGGCGCGTGCTCCATGACGGCTATTTGAACACTTATGTGTTCAATTACCACAGGAAGCGTGTCACCTTGCATCCAATGTCTCCCCATGAGATCTTGCAGGACCAGGTTGAGCGTGATCGCCAGAAAGCCATTAAGGCCGCGTCACCACCAACGCGACCCACCTCAGATCCCGGAGATTCTTCCTTGAGGCCACAACTCCTCTCACACCAAGACACGCCCCAGGATAACACGTTCTGCAGAGACAAGGGGTACGCGCCTCCGAACACTGCGTTGCAGGACCATTGTGATCACCAGGTGTTTCTCGCCAGACCTAGGGACTCCATCGCTCATTTGAACGGCAAGGTGCCAACTCCGGGCATGCACAACTACCTCCTCGCCAAGCCTCTACCCCAAACTGTTGCCTCGTTGCAAGTAGAGTTCACGGCGGATTTGCCAGCAAAGCCACCAAACACGCTACCAACCTTGGGTAGCATTCAACACACAATCCACTGGGTGTTTGGTGCCTCTCCGCCACAAGACGGCACAAGATTTTTGTTCGACACCGGCATCCTCGCATGGGCGCCCTTGCAACAGAATGTCGAGCTCAAGTTCAACGATGGTGAAGCGGGGACGCTTCACAGCCAAGTGGGGGAGGGTGATGTGACCCTGCCTCCCATGCCGGCCCAAGACGAGGACGAAGCCATGACCGTGAGCTCAGAAGAGCCAAGTACGAAGACCGCATTCTTCGTCATACTCCTCGCATCTGGAACAGAGTCCGCGATCTCATTCAAACATCTCTATCCAAGACCAAAGATCGCGTGCCTCAACGCGTCTCCCTTCAAGCGACTCAATGTTGAACGCGATCTCTTTCAAACGACTCAACCTCCTTCAATGCTGATCGCGTTCTATCTGAAGATTCTCGCATTCAATGCCTTTAATGCGTTCTTTTGAGACATTTTCTATATTTGGTATTTCCAGCTTTATTCTTGATAGTTTCCTTTTATAGTCCTTCTATCTTTTAGGATTTGTGCCTTTTGCATGCTTGCATAGGCTAGCCCTTAGATGCGTTTCGGCCCAAGCCCATTAGGTCTTGGCTGAGATACATTGGCTATTTAAAGCCTCCTATGTTCTTGTTATTTCTTTACGTTCAAGTTAAAGTTCAAGGTTTCAAGTAGAGTGTTAATTCCTCCTTCCCTTGATCGGACGTCACCCATATCCCTCTCATCACCATTCCCTCCGCCGCCGACGCTACGGCAATCGCTTGATCTTCTCAAGCAAAGTCTATCTTCGCATCTCCTTCATCCGCAGTCGACGCTACGATACCCCAAAGACTTGTCTTTTCAAGCCTTATATCCTTCACCAAATCGCTTCCGCCACCGCTAACAATTCTTCCATCAAATCGCTTCCATCACCACCGAGTTCCTTGTTGTCGCCACCATCTTCCCAGTCGCCGACGTCAACAAACCCATTCATCGCGATCTTCCGCTCGCGATCATCCCCAGCATCGTGTTCCACAGTAGAATCACAACATCAAGTGACTTCCCAACCAAGACTAGATCCAAAGGCGTCACCTTTGACAATTTGGCTTGTTATCGGAGGCAAGGACACATCACGTCACCTTTACGAATACAAACAAAAAATACGCAATTAGCATACACGAAATGATCGGGTACATCGAAGTACAAGTAGAGAGACAAAGCATTATCGGTATCCAGTGGTTGTGATCCCCTACGTGTGCTATCGCCAAAATTTGCGAGGGAGGAGCAAGGCTTGGTCCAGACGGCCTTATTGGTAAGCACAATAAAGGGTACCAAGATAAGACGACCACAACAATGTTATATATTGTGGCAAACACTAACCCATAAATGGCATGTCAAGCCAATAATCCTTGCTGCAAGGGGTCTTCATATAGTTAATTTGAACCATTAGATCATTCCATGACCTTGGATCTTGTGTTAGTTCTCGTATTGGCTCCCACATTTGTCGGTTGGAATGCATCTCCTTTGCTAGTGCGCTACGGATCAAGAGATATTGACCCTCACTCATCCTCTTAAGTACAGCCAAAGACCGATATCCACAGTGTCTGTCTGAACGTACATCCATAGTATTGTTAATGTACCAAACCAGAAGTAATCGATATTCTGAACCCTGAAGTCCACCCCACAATGAAGCATGTGTTCTTCAGGCCACTCCGAGGGACCGGCTCCCATAGGGTCGGTCTCGACGTACATCTCTTCAATTGGTGATTCTTCTGGTTGGGGTTGGGATTGCATGTCCTCAACATCGATCACTACGAAACTTGCTTGCTTTCTGGGATGGCCTGACCCTTTCACCTTCTCCTTTTCCTTCTCCTTTTCCTTTCCCTTTGCCTTCGCCTTCTCAGACTTTAGTAAGTCTTCTCTTACGTGCTTATGTAGGCTCTTTTCCCTAGTCGGCGACCCCTTTGCCTTGTTCTTCGAACCACTTGGCCTTCCCTTTCTACGGATGTTCGTCGTCTCCATAAACGTACTCTGTTCCAAATTCTCCAAGGCAACGTACAGATCACTCACTTGCCATAATGTGGCTTTGTCCAAATTTCGGGCTTGCACTCTCGACCACATCTCACGCAATCTCAACTCTGGAATGGATATCGAAACATTGTCGCCAGCAAGCGCAAATGTTGTTGGATCCTCTTCCCAATGCAATTCCTTCCAGAAGATGTGAATGTCATCTGGAGTGAGAGTTGTCCTCGTAATGATGGCATTTGCAATATTGTGGACGCACGGTAGCCCAAGGCAGTCTCTCACCCAGTGATTGTCGCATACTTTTGAATATTCATCCTTGACTATCCGATCAAACATGGCCAACAACAAATCAAAGCACATATCCGACACTCTGTAGAAGAGCCTTGAAACACCATTCGTGCAAGCTCCGGAAACCTTGGATCATTGAACTCCATTGGTCGTGTAGACAGTGAGTTGTTCATGGTCGCCCTAATCGTATCGATTTGAAGAATGATCGCATGGTGGATCCTCATGATCACTCTGTTAAAGCCGCCTCTGTTAGACCCCACATGATCTTTCAACACACGATGCATCCCCCAACCCTATCAAAACGGAAACATTTCTTGCCTTAGTACCACTTTCAGACCCAATAGTAAAAACAATCAACTACACAATGTTCAAAGGATACCTGTTTGAAGTCCTCGTGAAGAAGTGAAGAGTGTAATCCATCCACGCTCTTACTATGCTTTCCTTATAAGGAGTCAGCCATTCCCTCTTGACGTATCCAACAAGGCCGCTCTTCCATGATGTCCTCAATGCTCTGAGCCTCTCCTCATACCTTTCCTCGGTGGTCGAGCAAAAAAATCTTCAGCACTGGTTTGTAAACATATCGACTTTGGCACTATCTTTTATAACTTTGTCAGCATGTGCCTTGATGTTGTTTCTAATATGCACCCAACACAAGAGATGTCTTACCGGGACGTCTTTGAAAACTAATTTAATAGCTTTGATGAGAGCCTTTTCAGAATCGGTCATTATAGCCTTTGGCATTACTCCCAACTGCTCAAACAAGTTCCGAAGGGCCCTCACTATCCACCGGTAATGGAAAAACTTTTCCGCTCGGGTGAATGCATACGCAATGTTGAACGTCTTGTGAGTGTAGGTAAAACCAACAATCTCCACCAAAGGCATATCATACTTATTGATAGACGTAAGAAATAAATGTACCAGTATTTAGTGCATATAATTAACTAAAATGTAGCACATAGAAAAATAACTTACTATTATTAAAATGTATTACATACTTATTTGTCTTGTATGTGGCATCGATGATCACCACGTGCAGGAACTTCTTCAACAACCGTAGCGACTCCGGGTGAGCAACAAACGGGATCTCCACCTCGTCACCTTTGTTCACATTCCTAAGAGGATAAAAAAGATACCCATTCTCTTTCAAAAAATGAAGGGACCACTGGGTAACCGTCAATTCCCCACAATCCTCGTAATGGAGCTTCTGCAAAAAGTTGGCAATCTGCTTCATTGTTGTTACATTTCCCGGGAAGTTTTTCCTCAACTCCGAAACAATTTCTTTCGGCGTCTTGCGAACATCGCCCCATCTCCTAGCCATGACCTCCTCCTCCTAGGTCATTCGACCCATGAATGCATTCCCATGAAAGCTAGTCCGAAGCATGTGGTTGTGGGTGCCATGTATAACATCCAAGACCCATCTTTCAGTAAGAGACCCTAGCTCGTTTTTCAAATGACACCCATATAGCTCGAATCTACAACCACACTTCTTCGATTTGCATTTTCGAATCCTCGGAACCGACAACCCCGAATTTTCTAGATTAACTTTTGGCCTCCTAGATCTCGGTTCACCATATCTATCGCATGTCAAATTAACAACGTACGGATTTGAGGTACGTTTCACCAAAACTATCATCAACTCTTTTGCTCTCGCTCTCGCCCATTCAACCATTTCATCCATACTCTCCCAAACTAGGCCAGTACAAAATCGTTCTCCATAATCTCCCCCCTATAATTGTGTAATTATTTTTATTTATGGATTATTATAGTGTCTACAATTATAACAAACAAATAATATAACAAATTTGCAAAGTCATTAATTCATAACCTAAACCATGATTTTTTTTGCTAAACTATATAACTACTAGTTCATACCTAATATCAATTGTTAATGGCTACAACAAAATTGCAATATCATATTAATTCATAACCTAAATCATAATAATGGCTACAATTCATAATAACTACTTCATACAAAAGTAATTATATACGATATTTGTACGTATAACTAAGACAAGAATCATTACTCAAACGGAAATTAATTCAACACTAACCGTGAAGAAATCGCCGCTCGGATCCCAAAATTCAGCTTCATCTTCGCAACCCAACATCTCAGCGTCGTTCAATTCTTCATCTGCTTCTTCATCTTCTCGACCTTGTACCCAATCGTATTCCGCATCTTCTCGACTTTGTATCCAATGTTTTTCCTCACTTTCATCATTAGGATAATACATGCTGAATGTTGTATTTGGATATGGAAGAGAAAGATTTGGGCGGGTGTATATATAGGGTGAAAATTCTGCCGTTAGAAAAAATGACAATTTGCGCGTTAACAATTAACGCACAAATGGTCGATTTTTTAACGGTCGGATTTTTAACGGCTAGTTTCTGGGCACAGATGTGTGCGTTAACTTTTAACGCATAGATTTGTGCGTTAACAATAAACGCACAAGTCTGTAATTGGGCTATTCAGCCCAATTACAGGCCCAATCCATGCATATACGCTTGTGCGTTTAGACTAAACGCACACTTCTGTGCGCTAAGTCTTAACACACAGATCTGCTGGGCTTTTTTCGATTTTTTCCGATTTTTCCCCTTGTAATGATAATGTTAACGCACAGATCTGTACTGATAATGTTAACGCACAAGATAGTGTGCATTTAGACAGATTTTCGTGTGCACATAGATAGACCCTAAATGATATAGCGCAATGTCAAAATGACAAGTGGTCTTAGCTAAATCAAGGATTCAAACCAATCATATAAATGAGTAACCTTGTAAATTTAGAAATATGAAGATGTGATAAATTAACTAAAAGATATGATAATACGTAGTCCCTTAAACTAATTTTAAATTAATATTATTCCACAAAAAATAAATATCTACTTAAGTTTTTTAGCTATTTGAATACTATTAATTAAATCAACATTTAAATTATCCTAATAATATATATCATTTAGATGAGATAGTTTTGATTAGATTGAAATTTAAATCTAGAAAAAAATCAAAATAACAAAAATGAATTTTTATTAGGATATTGTGTTGACTAGTAAATTGTAATTTAAAGTAAAGTGCATAAATTTTGATATGATATTAATTTATTTGGGAAGTATTCATTTTATATATCATGTTTCTTAATATTTGATTTTATTATATATGTTTGATTTACTCTCTTTTTTCTACATAATGTCATTATAACCAAATCTATTGAAAGATTATACCGATTAGTTAAAATGAAAAATAATTTAGTAGTGTCAAAAACTATTCGGATTCATTGAGAACCATAAGCTAAAATGGAGAATTATGAAATTGAAAAAAAAATTGTAACACCCCTAAATTACCTTACGAATATTATCGCCTAAGACCTCGGATCACATATCCAAAATCACCCAAGGCTTTACAGTATTGATCGCAAATATAAAATAATACGAATAATAATATATTAAATCCAAAAATGTCTCACAAACGACGTTGCTAAAGATGGCAACTCAATAATATTTATCAAAGTATCAGCGGAAGACACAATAAATAACAAACCCCAAAACAGGACTCAACCTTATTCAAAACAATTGTCAAAATATCAAAAAGAAAACACAGTTGCATCCAACATCGTCTTCCCGCGTCTTCAACTTAGGAAGCTTTACATGATGTGTCGTATAGGACGGATGACACCAGCCAACCATGCAAGGAAAGAGAAAGGTTGGTTAGTCTAATGAAAGACTAAACAAGGGCTCAAACAGAGTGGTTCTATGTGATTGTATCCAATTACTATCATTGTCTCTCGAATAATAGTCGTTAGACGATACACAACCCGAATACTCTCACTGAAACGATAGAAAGAAATATGCATCAAGAGAAGACTCCAAAAGAATTGAGTCTTATAGGAATATGTATGTTTGTGTGGGAACAATATATTTATCACACAAATTTGAAAAACGACTACTTGAATATTTGGGTCCTCGACCAACCTCACCGTAAATGCAAATCCAGATTGAAAAGGGGACTTACTTTAAACAAGAGTTCGGGGGGTTCCACGTTGTACTTCTCGCCCAAGGGTATATTAATTATGTACAAAACGGCACTTATCTTATTTAATTTCAAAATGTGCATTAACTATAAGGCTTTTAATTCCATAACCGATCTCGATACGAGATATAGAATAAGACCAATCCTGAATATTGGCACTAGCTAAGTACACCACCACTTATTTTCGAATAAGGGTAGGTCATAACCAAAAAGTATTAGGGCAATAATTCTCCTAATACCAAGTTATAAAGAAACAACTAAACCTCGTAAGGTAATTAGCGTTCTTACAAATACTCGTGTTAACTAACATTTAAGTCCACACCAAATGCACACCAATTTAACAAACATACAACCTAATAATAGCACAATCGATTCAACTTAATAATAAGATTCATTTACAATACTATATATATATATATATATATATATGTGAGGGTCGTTGCTAGCAAATATACAACCTAATAATAAGGTTCATTTACACACCAATTTAACACACAAGTTCCCAAACGAAAATTATCAATGATATTTATTCCAACTTAATAGCACAATCGATTCATTGTCAATTAAGATGAATATGGAATAATTTGCAAAAGCGAACCGCCACTTGCCTTGGAGTATGAAGAGCTTGAACAGCGTAATGGAGATGGTTGCTTTCGAGAAGCAAATTGGCTTCCTACTTTATTTCCGTTCCAAAAGCGATTCCGAGATGTACCCAAATCACAAAACTTAAATAAATTATGATTAGATAATTTATTCAATAACGACATTTCAAGGATACAAGTCTCAATTTTAATTAAATTTATTTAACTCTATATCAATCAATTTCAAGGCTTTTTCAACATAATGATCATTGATACGATACTAATAATCAATCAGTCGTATATTCTAAATAATCATAGCATAAATAAATAAATTACTCAATTTATTTATCACCTTATTTAACCCAACACATTATCCAATTGTAATGTTATCCCTTAGTAAATTACATTTTAAGATAATATCATAAACTATAAGTAATTTAATTTTAATACTGCTAAAATTAAACTAACCCAATATGTATTTAAATAATCCCAATTAGCATACATAATCGTGATTAATTGGACAAAAACCGACTTGGGGTATGAATTGGCCATTACCGAATTCGCTCGTGTGGTTCGTGCAGACACCCTCTCGTTGTTTGCTTTGTTTCTCCCTCGTCCGAACTCCAAATGGTGCGTGGTTGGTGTCTCTGGAAACTATACTTCAAGATGAAGATTTTGGTACCTAACTTGTAACTAGAGGCGCCCAATTGAAGGAGAATTTCCTTCTGCAAGTGCTCGTATTTTTAGTGGACTGCTGAAAACCTAAGGCTTGAAATTGGGTAAATTCCTTCAATGGGTGAGAGGGTATTTATAAGGGTTTTGAATCCTTTAGAGATAGCTTTCCAACCCCATAAATTTTGGCCAAATCCGATCTCAAACGAGATCAAATTTTAGATTTTACCAAACTTTTGAAGTTACCGGATTGTTTTCCTTAGAAGATAAAATTCTATCAATCTAAGCGGTTATAAATCCGGATTTTGATATGATTTGATTTAGGATAAGTATATCTTCAACGCCCATGGGCCAATTGAAGAAAACGGGATGAAAAACCGGGCCAAACTCCATTAAAATGGAGCTTGGAGCTCACGTTTTCTATAGGGAAGAAGAAGCTCACGGCCAGCCCATGTTTTGGCCTAATTTGCACATTTTGCCAACTTTCCAAGTTGTGGCAAAAATGCCTCTATTTCACTTTTCAAAAATTATAAAATTTGCCCAAACTTATATATAATCTTACCCAAAGTTTATATATATATATATATATACATTCTAAACCAAATTCATGAAGTGTGAAATTTTATTTTGAATTAATTCTTACAACTTGAATTAATTCAAGCCTAAGTTGCATATCCTTATAACTTAACTTTTATTTAAATCTCAATTAACATTTTGTTAATCTTAATTTATATAATCTAGGTTAAAATTGATATGTCTAACAAGATTATCATTAACATAGTGTTAAGATAATTTTTAAGTGTACCATGACTTAAAAAGTAACATACTTTTATGGAATAAAAATATATGTTTCAATTTATTCACTTGGAATAATGTAACATAAATTCATCCCCTTTATTAAGAGTAAAATTATATTTATGCCCTTATCTAAAAAGGAGGGTTATTACATAAATCTGGTATCCTAAATAAGTTATAGATATTGTATTTTCAATCTCATATCTTTTAATTCTTTTTCTAACAAAATAGTTATAACTAAAACTCATTATCTTCGATTTTCTATAACTTTTATTTAGTTTACAATCATATATCCACAAATATGTAGATTAGTTATCTCGATGCTTACCTCAATTTTCTATAATTTTTAACCATTAATCTTTTTTTGTAAGATTTCCAAGTATATGATCTTCAATTAGTCTCACTTTTTTAAAATACACAAGTACTTCAAATGTTGTGTTCCAGCTAATGACTACTACTACTTTAAAAATATTTTTTGTCAATTTCGATCCAGGGAATCCAAGACGGTGACTCGAAAGGGGATGTTCATATCGGCGCTAACCGGCGATGGTGTGACATTGGCGACAAAGGGAGATCTGCCATGGAGGAAAAAAAAGATCAACGCTCACCGACAATGGTGGCTGAGTTTTGAAAGGAACAAAGGCAGGGACAACAACGAGCCTGGTATTCTGGATACTCCTTTTGAAGAAGACTCGTATGGAGATTAATGCAATATATTTTTTTGACGAGAGGGGATGAGTCCACTTAAAAGTTGATTATTATTGTGAAAGTTATTGATTTGTAATATTTTGTGATTGATTTGTAATATATGTAATCTTTGTAAGTGATTTATAATCTTTATGATTGATTTGTATTTAAAATAGGAAAATATTAGTGTTAGATTTAGGATAAAAATCTTTGATATACAATTAAATTTATTTAAAAAGTGAAAAAAATAAGAAAATAACATGTGGCAGATTTAATCAGGAGTGTCATGTGACGTTTATGTTTTAATTTGGTATGTATATAGTAGATTAATTCATCAAATTAACAAATTTACCTCCTGAATAATAAATACTGAAAGGAAAATCAATTTATATAAAGATATTACATAAAATGTTAAACAAAAATAAAGATATGACAACATGTGACACAACATAAAATAAATATGTGACGGTAATTAATGTGAGTTAATTTAAAAACGTCATCTGACCTTAGTTCTTTCCGCTTTAGGATTATATAATTTACCGCTCTTTTATTTGTTAAGTTATTTATTTAGTGTTCTACTTTATTAATATTAACCTATTTCACATGGATGTATCCTTCATTAGTGCTCTTTTATAATTAAGTCATTTATTAGTCCATTTTTCTTATAAAAATTTAATTGAGTAATCTTTAGTCCTTCTGGCTTCTGTTAGTTCTGTAACTGCTTTTCTCATTAGGATAATCTTAATAAATGTGCATATATTTAAGAAGCCAAGCATTTTAGAGGAATTATAGTTGAAAACAGAGTTTGGGATCAAATATATTCGCCTTTTAATCTATAATTTTTTTATGTATTTAGAGGCATTAAATTATCTTAATTTAATGGTTAAAATAAACTTTCTTATCTTCCTACTTATCCCCAATTTTAATAAATTCTACTCCCAAAACATTTAATAAACATAAAAGACATCTACTTATTCAATAATTACATTTTTGACCCCATAGTTTTCATAATTTTCAAATTTCAAAAACTTACCCAAAACAATTACATTTGTGGCACCAAAAATTTTGAAAATTTCAAATTTTGTGCAAAATAAAAACAGATTTGACCCTAAATTTTTTAATAATTACATTTCAACCCTATACTTTTCAATAATTACAATTTTGACCCAAAATTTTCAATTGCCCAATAATTACTGTTTTGAGCAGAGATTTTTTTGAATTTTTCACCCAAAATATTCAGCACAAATATTTGATTTCCTATTTTCAAACCCAAAAGTAATTATGGACGGGGTTTAAAACATCTTTAATATGAACATTCACGTTATCATATATGAACATTACATGAAAATAAATGAATATCAACACATAACATATGCACCTCTAGTTTTATGAATCTTAATGTTATCATGTATGAACATCATATGACAATATATGAACATCAACACATAACATATGCATCTCTAATTTATGAACCCTAGAGAACTAATATATGAACATGTTCATGTTATATATAAACCTCATATACTAAGTAAAAAGAATTTCAAACATAAATGTGCTCAACGTTTTACATATGAATGTGCTCAACGTTTTACATATGAACCCCATATACTAAAGGTTCACATTTAATAAACATGCATGTTAATATACTAAACGTAAAGGATGATGGGTGCAAGGTAGACACCAAGGTGGGTTCCAAGCAAGGTTGAACTTGTTCGGCTGCAGACAGTATTTTTCCAGAATTTTGTTCCGTTTTCAACTGGGCCGTTCTCTTTTCTCCGACCTCCGAATTGGATGATTCCAACTCCAGGAGTTAGATCTTGAAGTCTAGTTTATCGACTCCATATTTGAACGTGAACCGATCTATGAGTCGAACGATATGGCTAATCTACTGAGGAGTCGCAGACCGTTCAGCGAAGGAGGTGTTGATGATGATGGGTTTGGTTTTGATGAAGTGGATGATGGTGATGAATAGATCTGGATGTGGTGATTGATTTGTGATGGAGATAGAAAGGATAAGTATCCTAGACTCATGTGGATATGACTCACCAGAAGAGAATAGAACAAGACCAAAGAGCATAGGGATTTACACACCCTAAACTAGTCGATCAAAAGCCCGATATTACACACGAGCAAAGACTGAAATTTCTGGAAATTTTCAAAGAAGATATCTCTGGTTTTTTTTTTATTAAGAATTTGATGATTACAAAAGACTCATGAGGCTTGCTTAAATAGGCATACAAAATTGGAGTTTAAAACTCTTGAACTAGCCTAGTAAAAGCTTCCTTTAATTAGTGTCTTCTAGATCTAATAACTCTTAAACCAGACGTCTTTTGAGCTTGCACTTCTAGAACATGGTATATGGATGAGTTAAGTGGGCTTCCTCCAAAAATGGGCCCAAACGCCCAAGGGAATTGAAATTGAGCCCATGAGGAATGCAAGTATGTCACTCAGGCGCGGCAGCGAGCGCGTCACTGGCTTGTTGCATCGAACCACCAAGCACCCTTCACATTTGCTCTGCACTCCTTGGGTCATATGGCTTCTTTTGAGTTATAATTAATTATAGACAAGCTATGGCTCGAGCAAAGTTTCCATGATGGTGGAGAATGCCGAGGAGGAACATGAAAACCCAAGAAAGTGCACGCGTCCGGGAAGCCAGTTGGAGTTGGTTGAACATTTGACAATTTTCCTCGAACAACTTAAAGATAAGGTTGGTGGAGTCAGGGTTGGAGTAGTTATGAGTGCCACCGCCGAGAAAGGAGGCCCTAGAAGAAGCAAAGCAGCTTGAGAATATTGGCCTTCTTGATCTTCATGATTGACCCTAAGCAGGATCACATCACATATGGACTGTACTTAAGGATCACATTTAACACAATAGAGGTTCATGCATGATATACTCAATAAAAATTTAGTATAAAGTGTGTTTGCAAATTTCTAGTTTACTTTAATTTATAAATATAAACTTTAGAAACATCTAGTATGAATATATGAACCTTCTAATACATACATATATATATAACAATCTAGTGTATATATGTGAACCTAAATATAATAACGCAGATCAATCAGGAAAAAATATTTATGGTCCAAAAAAAAACTTTGTGATATTTACGAAAAAAAAACATTTCTTCCCTTTGATCTAATAACTCGCAAATTGTAAATTAAGAGAAAAATGCACAAAAACTCTCCTCTAAAAAAAGAGTACATACATAATCAACTTATTTCAAAATTTAATTAATCAATGGTTTTAATTAAATGAATTAGGAGGAGACAAGAAAGCATTTATGTAAATTATTATTATTGTCAGTCGACATGTATATTATTGCAGAGACTCGTGATCTCCTGGATGACCATATTAATATAATTTTGTTTGAATTATGGATAAACAATAGTATAATTAGGTTTAAATACACTATTGGGGAGGGATGAAGCATATATGTATTACAAGTGGTTCAGATGGGAATAAGGATGGAAATCGTCCATGGAAATTCAATCTACTCGGGTTAGTTGCAGGTGGAGGTTTATCTAATCCATCATTCGTCTCATCCATACATCCGTTTTACCCTTCTATGATTTATAGATTGAGCAAACATGGGCTGGCCCACTCGCCTGCCCTGTCTATCCGCATAAATGGGTGGATATAGTTACTATGTTTAACCCATTTTATTTGGATAGTCCGACTCGTCCGTATAAACGGGCGATATCCAATCATTGATAATATCTCATTTAGTTCGGATAGTCCACCCAAAAGCCCGAATTAATTTCAAAAAATAAATATGTTTTTATATCAAAAAATAAATATGTTTTTATATAAAAAAAATCCTAAAATTATATATAAAAACAAATAAGTATTTAAACTAAAACAAACCTAATTACCAACGTTTTTTTCTAGCTCCTCCAAAGTCCATCCAAAAAAACCTAACCCTTGGCATTTTTGTTGAAGTGGTTTTGTTTCTAACTACATCTTCAAAGTGTTGGACAATTTTTTTATGGCCATTTTTGTTGGACATGTTTATAATAGGCACCATATCTACCGTTTGTAACAAAAAGACAACTTTTTTATTGGCATTGTACGTTAGATTGGATTTGTTATGTTTTGTCTTTGACATGATTGTCGTGTCTCACGGCTATATGGGACCCGCGGACTGCCCGGGTATGGGTGTTCAGACGGATCCGGGTTGCCTCCCCAACTTGTATCCTTGGGATGCCTAAATTCGGCATGCCCATTCGGGCATGACTTTTGGTTAAAACCCGGCCCGAATCTCGCCCAGATTCGGGTTGGCTTAGGTCTAATTATTTATATACTTATTTGAATTTTAATAATTAATTTGGTTTACACATTTGTATTCATGTGGAATGTTTCTTTATTTAAAGTACTTTTAATGTTTTTATATATTGGATTTGGATAAATTTTTAGTTTTGTGCTTGTTGTTCTAGTACTTTTTATATTACATGTTTTCATATATAAAAAATACAACTTTATGTAATTAATACAAGTTTGGACCGAAAAATTTCAAATAATATAGCACATTCGTTTATTTCACCCGATCCACCCGAAAATCCGACGAATGATAATGGGTTGGATGTGGGTGATATGTTTCGCTGGTGATGGATGGGTCGGATGGAGCAATTGTTTCACGGGTGGGGTGATGGAAGGGGTTCACCCATCCATCAACCTATCTATTTCCATCCCTAGGTGGGAACACCTTTCAAGACAAGAACCCTCTTATATAATAACTAGACATGCCAATCAGATTGGTCAAGTCGGATTCAGGTTCGATCATTTTAAATTTGGGTTAAGTACGAGTCAAGTCGATTCGAGTTACATATTAGGTTTGCTCGGATTATTATAGGTTAGCGGGCGTTCAGGTTCACCAACAGGTCAAGACAACATTTTTCAAATTATTCATTCACTATTAAAATATTATTAAATAATTCAAAAATATTATAACTATAGAGATATAACCTAAAATTGTTTAGAATTAAAAATATTAATTATTCATATACCTGAGATAAGTAAACATCATAATTTTATTTTTATTTTTTATTTATATTATATATTAATTTAAAAATTGAGTAATTTGAAAAATGATATAAGTCTAATGGATTTTTTAGTTTAATTTTGGGGCAATTATTAGGCCTCGTTTTTTCGGCCCATTGGATCGGTCCAATAGCTTGAACTAGACTGTCTTCTAGAAGGTCCTGACAAAGTAAAACGACCTCCAGAGATCTCGGTCCGGTTAGTATCTAGGAGACGACCTCCAGAGATTTCGGGGCGACCAGTACGTAGCTTGACGACTCTCGCGGATCTCGGAGCGACCAGTATGCAGCATGACAACTCCGCAGATCTCGAACGATTTTAACCGACCCACGTGCAGGATAACGTCTTCCATGAATCTTGGAAGGATCTGCCAACCAATTCAAGCCAAAAACTAATATAAATATAGAGAAAACTATCTTGTAAGGGGAGAGGATCATTCTTACTCAATTCAAACAGCTGTCTATCATTGTTCTATTATTATTCTATTCAAAACAAGAGATCATTTTTTTTGCTTAGTCCGTTACTCCAACATTGAAGCGATCGACGATTAAAGCTCTTGATTCGACAGTCTTTCACTCGAAGGAGATAAGTTTGTCTTTGCATCTATTTAATCTTACTTCGTCTAGATCTCTAATTGATTTGGATTATTTGGATATTATCAATTTAATTATTGTCTAGTTGTCATTTTTTAACCGATTCAGGTCGGTTTGATCTTTTTCGCCCAAAACAATAACAACACAACAATGATTGCGACTTTGCGAGCAAAGAGAAGCCCCGATCTCCCGTACGTATGCGAGCAAGTTGACGAAGCAAGGAGAAGACGCAAGTTAGTGAAGATTTCGTTAGCTCAAATTGATTTGGGGTTTTGGGTTGTAAAGTAAAGGTTTATGATTAAGTGTTGTAATTTGGGGTTTTGAGAGGCTGAACGAATTAGGGTTTTCTCGATTTGGGGTCTTCTGTTCGAAAGCTTTGTGATAGCTTTTGTGAAAATAGATTCATTTTTTTAAGGAGTCTTGATTCAGGAAGTTATGTGTTGACTTTTTGTTGATTAAATTGCTTTTTATTATAAAAAATATAAAAATAAAAAAATAAAAAATGAAGGGCAAAGATGTTATTTACCCTATATAACAATGAGATAACATATTATGTAAAAATGGGTGGTTAATTATAAACGGGAATATATAAAGGGTGGTTTTCTTTATAAGTTTTAAAATAGTGGATGGTTAAGTATAACAATATTAAAATAATTGGTGGTTAAGTGCAAAACCCTAATGTATTTATAAACTAGAATATATGCCCGTGCTACGCACGGGCTTTTTTTTTAAAAATTCTGACATTTATATTTAACTAAATAAATAACTTTTATTATTTGTTGTGTACATGTTATGAATGTTATATAGTTATCCCAACTACCATTATTTTCAAAAAAAAATCTGTTAAAAGTTGAATAAAATTGGTCGATTTTAATACTATAGTTAAACATTGTTATGACTTTCCATAATACAATACACTTTTCTTATCTTATATTTGTTTTGATATCAATAATTAAAAAGAATTTTATTATAAAACAGTTTTATCAATTTTGAACTAAAATATTTATATTTAATTTTATTTAGTATTCACCATTTTTGTGATTTTGTAGGTTTCTAGCTAATCTTAAATCAATTGATTTACCTCTTTTCATTTTTTTTAGTAAATTTGTTTTTTGTTCTTTTAAACAATCAAGTAATCAATTGCAAAATATTTGAATATACAATTGTTAATATATCACTATATATTCTACGATAATTACACTTTATTATTTTTCAATACTAATTTGTTATCTTGTCATCTTTTGATCAATTATCCATTAAGCTCAATGTTTGTGGTACTATGTCATATTTTATTTAAATATAATAAAAATTACAGGAAAATCCATGGTTTTATTTGGAAATTAGACTGAAACTTTATTAGGCAATCAACTGAATATGTAGCATACTTTTGCATTGCAAGACGAAATTAGCTATCATGCTTATAAGAACAATTGTCATCTTAACAAAGAAATTAAATCCTAGATAAATAAACCCCAATTGCCAACTTAACAAATGATATATCATAAATTGATGAATGTCCATACGTACGTATGGTCCATATCTATATTTTAAAAGAAAACAGCTTAAGCATTAAAGGATAAAAATAGTTTCAAATTTCAATCCATGCATTCTTGTAAA
Source organism: Rheum nobile (assembly GCA_027886185.1). Taxonomy (NCBI): domain Eukaryota; kingdom Viridiplantae; phylum Streptophyta; class Magnoliopsida; order Caryophyllales; family Polygonaceae; genus Rheum; species Rheum nobile. The sequence goes on along the minus strand of WOAB01000580.1, from coordinate 834,889 downwards.
TATAAGTATGTTTAGGTTTTTTTGTTCAGAATATATAAGTATATAGGTGCATTACTATTTATAATACGGTTTGTCTAATGTGTGCACATGGGCACATGTTAAGAGCCTAAATTTTGAAAAAAAAATTCAAAATATTCCCTAAAGTAGAAGGGGTGAACCCCTGGGAAAAAAATTAAATTATTGGCTAAAATGAATTGTTACTAAATATGAGATTTTTATTGTGTGCCCATGGGCACACATTAGAAAAATCCTTTATAACTATTCAAATTTTAGAATTTGTGATCATTCCGTTCTTGGATATGAATGAATGAACAACTCTATATTAACTTGATGTGTGATCATTCTGCTATTGAATATGATTTTCTAAGTAGATGCATTTTACTATTGCTTAACTTAGAACTCAAAACGCATGCTCTTAACTATTAAACCCTTATCAAAGAATGATAGTCTCATTACATATATAAAACCACAAAATTAAAAAGCTAAGATTATATCAATTACATTCATATTCACTACGTAAAATGAATCGATGAAAAATGTCAAACTTCAATATAATAACATACAAAGATTGAAACAAAACCTAATATTCGCATGGAAAATGATCTTCTCATTACATCTTTTAAACCACTCCATTTAGAAAATCATTAACATGACATCAAATTGCACAACAATAAAAATTATCATAATATCTCACAAATTCAAAATATAAAGATACAAAGATTGCAAGAAACATACATTATGCCAAGTAATCATAGAATTTTTAGAAAAAATCTATAATAGTAAAAGATGGGTGAGATGATTTTTGTTTGAGAAGCTATATAGCATTTTCTTTTCTGTTTATATACCTTCAGTATTCCAGTAGAATGCAGATCTCTCAAATGATCCAAACAATGAGTCCATCTTCATATTCATAATAAAGAGAGAACGTAAAAGGAAGGCATAAAATAGTGATTATTTGTCTACAAATATAGAAGAAAGAATTGCATATTAGAATTATGGGTAGAGCATAGATATTGTAATGGGAAGGCATTATTTACACTCCTTTCTCTTTTCAATCAAGAGGATTTATAAAACGATTGAAACTTGAATTGTAAATAAGAAAATTTATTATGTGTGAGTTGTAACCGATTTTCTCAAAAAATAGACCATACATGGATGTAACCGATGTATATACTTTATTGCAATAATATTCTCAAGCAAAAAAATATTTAAGTTAATGATGGATTTATTTTCTAGGTTGTAACATATATGCATTTATGTAGAAGATATTAAGCGTTGTAACTGATGCTTTTGAACCATTCACATTTATTTGATGTCATGATAAACTTCTATTGGTTGGAGTTCTTTCGAATTAATTGCAAATTACGTTTTAGGTCAAATAGTTGTCTCTTCATTTACAACTTTTCTTATACAGAGGCTTGTTGGTGTAATTATTTGAGAGAAAGTTTGATCAATCCTACCGTGATATAATAATAATATTAATTTAAATTTTAAATGTTAAATTTGTACCATTTTAACTTTACAATCTGGTGAATGTGATTGCCAAAATATAGAGTACTACATGATATAAGAAATATATAAAAGATACGATGCTATAATCATCTATATTTTATTTTCAAAAGACTTTATATTATATTATATAATATAAATAAGATGCTTATAAATGTTTACAAATGATAAATGTTTATAAAGGTAATACAATAATAATTATAATATAGATATAGAATATGTATTTTTTTCTAATTCTAAGCTTGTATGCATTGATTGTCATAAAAACTTCTTTTTTAAGATCATAATAGAGATAATATAGATTAATTTAAGATTAAATTAAAAATAATTTAAAATTTTGTATCATTTAAGAGGAGGGACATTAATTGTCAAGAACTCTATTTTACATTATATATAGATATAGATAGATTTATAAATATATAGATATAACATATATATTATGTATCAATTTTTAATATATTATACAATAAATTTTTTGTATATTTTTTATAATATATCATACAATTAGTGATTGATTTGCATGTATGATAGATTTAAAAAAAATCAAAGTAAATATATAATAGAGTTTTATAACGAAGTTATTCTAATTCTATAATTAATGAGATGGGCATTGATTGCTCAAGACTCTATTTTCCATTATATATAGATTGCTAACTAAACAATCCCTATTCCCTAAGCTAGGTAGGGCTCCTTTTAGGTCAACACGTCTCATTAAGGACTACAACGTACTAAGTCGTGGCTGGTGAGTCGATCCAGATTCATATATGCACAGACTCGACTCCGGGGCTACTAATGTCACACTTCGCGGATTAGCACGACGATCCTACTACAGCTTTTAGTCCATGCATTTTGGGTGCACGGTCCGTGCATCTCTACGACTTTTAGTTATAGTCTGTGTGTTTTAATTAGGGATGAGCAAAATCCGGGCCGGCCCGGAAATTTGGACCGGACCGGACCAGTTCTAACCGGTCCGGTCTCCGGTCCAGAGATTTTTGGATTTCCGGGTCCGGTCCGGTGTTTTTAAAAAATTCTAAAACTTTAACCGATTTGAGGTTTTTTTATATTTGAGGTTTAGGGTAAATTATATTTAAGAGTAAACTATATTTAGATTTGAGGGGTTTTTTTCATGTTTAAATTTGATTAAATTATATTTAAATTTAGCAAAAATATAAACCAGTCCAAATAGGACCGGACCGGATATTTCCGGTCTGGGTTCCGGTCCACCATTTTTGGGATTCCGGGTTCCGATCCGGGTCGTTTCGGTTCGGACCGGTGCTCAACCCTAGTTTTAATTTCATAATAAAATTCCAAGGAGTGCATGGTCCATGCATTTTTACAGTTGGTCGGTTTGACACGGTTTTAACCGATTTTAACCACCCCAACTGACATGTAACTGTCGTGGTCGGTCCCTACCCTATACAAGGGCATGTTGGGAGCAAGTTTTTGGCTCCTAAGAGATTCATCTCTTTTGTGCTTCGTTTTACATCTTAAAACTGAAAACTCAAGTGTTCTCTTGTGATTCCAGCCTTGAACACAAGTGGTTGTTTTATTTATCCCGATTCGGAATTTGTGTAATCCTAAAGCACATCATATGGGTCAAATTACTGATTTTGGAAATTTTCTCGCACAATTCAATTGATATCCAAGTCAATTCTGAGGTTTGATCATCTATAACACCCTTTTCTACAACATTCAAAATCAGTAATTTGGTTGATTAATGGAGGCGGCATTGGTGGGCGAGATGAGTTCCAAGTTCAGGAATCTAGATGTAATATCCCACTTAAAATAGTAGGATAAAATGGTAATTTTAAAGTGATAAAAATAAAAGTTTTGAAATTTATTTAATTTCTCTTAGAGGAATAATTTAAACTTTCATGAACTTAGGTTTAAAGGTGAGTTATGATAATTTTTTGTACAAATTATCATATGATTAATTATAATATGGTGTTAAAATAAATAAATAAGTATAACAAATAATGTAATTTTAGATTTTTAAATAATAATAAAGGACATAAGAATTATTATGTTATCCATAATGTGATAAAGTAATAATTGTCCTAAGTAAGTTATTTCTTTAAGCTAAGGATGACTTAAATTATGATTTAACTTTATGTTAACTATAATTTAGATAAAACTTATCAAATTTGACCTATAGTATTTAAATCAAGTTTAACAAATATTTGTTAAAGGATTTAAGTATGGTCAAATTCGTAAGAATAATAACTTAAGATTATCTTCACCTAAGTTAAATTTTTCTATAAATTACTTTTGAGGTTAAAAAAATATTACAAACTAAGGAAATTAAAATAAATAAGTTTGGGTAATTTTTATAATTTTTAAAAGTTACAATAAGGACATTGTTGCCACAACGTAAGAAAGTTGGGCAATAATGTGCACATAGGCCAAATAAGGGGGGGGGGGGGGGGGGGGGCGTGTGTAATTACCCCAAATTGGGGCTGTCTTCTTCCTCCTCCAACCACCATTTTTTACGTGAAGCTATAAAGCACTTCAATGGCAGATTTCGATCCTCCTTGGATCCATTTAAACCAATTGATAGATTGGCATTCAAGACAAACTTATCTTCCATGTAATTTCTCCATCAATTAAATTGAATGCCATCCAAAATCATGGAATTTCAGCCACAAAACTCACGCGTCATCTAGGTGGCCGAATTGAACAAATCCAAAATTGGATCAATTCGTCTTCACTTGGCGGGAGTAATGAGAGTGGTTTTGTTAATTTCATTCCCACCTACAAGAACCGTATAACATCGCTCCCAATTTTGTCATCTAATCTCAAGAACCCTAAATACCCGAAACCTTTGTTCTTGGCCACAATTCGAGCAAGTTAGAGCTTCCATCTTGCAATTGGTTGCACCACTAGGACAGTCTAGGAGTCCTCTACAAAATCCCTAAGCTTCCACCGCCGAATAACCACAGTCAGCCGCCAATTTGACCGGAATACGCAAGTAGCCACCAACGACGCCGATTTCGGGAATTTTTGGGATTTTGAGTTTATTTTTATTATTATTTGGCTTAATTAAGGTTAATTAAATTAATCTTAATTACTGAATGATAAGATGGAATTATTTTGATTTTAATAAAATTAAAATTAAAATAATTAAAATTACTTTGGGTATTATCTTAGACTATGAATGGTTAAAATAGTAACTTTTCATTTGGATAATATTTTGGAGTAAAATTTATGGACTTTATAAATAAATTATGAGATTTATTTATGCATAAAAATATTATTTAGAATATACGATTAATTGATTTTTAATCGTATAGATAATCGTCTTACCGATTAAGTCTTGAAAATTGAATTAATAGGAGATAAATTAATTCAATTTAAATCTTGAGACATATACCCTTCAAAATTCAGTATTAAATAAATTATCTAATTATAATTTTTTTTTTGTGATTTGGGTACGTCTCGGATTTGCTTCTGGAATGGAAATAGAGTAGGGATTCAAGTTGCTATTCAGAAACAACCATCCCCGTAGTACCGTTCATCTCTCCGTGATTCAAGGCAATTGGCGGTTTGCTCTTGCTAATTTATTTTATATTTTTCTTAATTGACAATTAATCTATTGTCTTAATTAAGTTGGGATAAATATTCTTAATTTCTCGTTTGGGAACTTGTGTGTTAAAATATTGTGTAAAATAAACCTTTTTATCAGGTTGTATATATGCTAGCTATAACTCTTATATATATTATTATTATTATTATAGGGTGCTAGATAATAATTGATGTGGATTGTTGTGCTTTGGTGTGAATAGCACGAGTATTCGTAAGAACGTCATTACCTTGCGAGGTTTAGTTGTTTCTTTATAACTTGGTATTAGGATGATAAATGCCCTAATACTTTTGGTCATGACATACCCTTATTTTATATAAGTGGTGGTGCACTTAGCTAGTGCCGAAATTCAGGATTCATCCCGTGTTATATATCTCATCGCGAGATTGGTGTGGATTAAAAGCTTTTACGTAAATGCGCGTTTTGAAATTAAATAAGATAAATTCCATTTTGCACATAATAAATATACCCTCGGGCGAGAAGTACAACATGGAACTCGCCCGATCTCTTGTCTAAAGTAAGTCCCCTTTTCAATCTGGATTCACATTACGCGGTGAGGTTGGTCGAGGACCCAAATATGCAACGAGATGTTTTTTAAAACTTTGTGTGTGATAATATAATGTTCCCAAACAAATTCATGTATTTTCCCATAAGACTCAATTCATTGGAGTCTTCTCTTTGATCATACATTTTCATTCTTTTCGGTAGAAGTCTATAGTCATATACCGTTTACCGAGTTCTATTCGGGAAACAAGGGTAGTGATTATATACGACTACGAGAACCACTGTTTTCACCCTTGCATAGTCTTTCATTAGACTAACCAACCGGTTATATTCCTTGCATGGTTGGTTGGTGTCATCCGTCCTATACGGCACATTAGAGGTTGGTCCCCGACGATTCGAAGTAACCGATCAAAGACGAAGGCTTGCAGTTGATGGTTTTATTCTAAAGTAATATTAAGAGGTGAAATGTTGATTTAATATTTGTAAAGAGTTGTAATACATATCTAAACTAGTCATGTGTTTAGGGTTTTACTTAAAAGTCTTCCGCTGTGATTTTAATATGGTTGTAAACTACCCTTCTCAAGTTACGAGAGGAATTTTAATAAAAGGTTGAGTTTATATATAAAAGTATTTCGCTATTCACTCTGTCATTGTTTACCCTTATTTATGAATGTATTTAAGTATAATTGTTCCGATTAAAGCCTAGGGTGACTTTGGACATTAAAGTTTGAGGTCACTGGCATGTGGCACTACCAACATAAGTCGGGGGTGTTACATTGGAGAAGTTTGAAAATATGGACTTTCGACATTGGGAAAATAAGATGAACTTTCTCCTTACCACATTCGAAGTGGTGTTTGTCTTGAGTATACCCATGCCTCTCTTGCCGATGGATGAGGAGAACGAGCCCTTGGAGGAGACTCGTTTAAGGAACAAGTGCAAAATTGATGACTACATATGCATCTTGAACGGTATGTCAGATTCACTCTTTGATGTCTAACAGAATGTGGAACCCGCAAAGGAGTTGTGGGATGTGCTGGAATCGAAGTACATGGTCGAGGAAGCTTCTAACAAGAAGTTCCTCGTCAGTAATTTTAACAATTACAAGATGTCCGATTTAGGGCCGGTTATGGAGCAATATAATGAAGTGTTCCGTATCTTAGGGCAATTCGCCCAACACAAAATGAAAATGGACGAATCCATCTCGGTGTCGAGTATAATCGACAAGTTGCCACCTTTGTGGAAGGATTTCATACACATGCTCAAGCAAAAGATAGAGTTGTCTATTTTTCAACTCAGTATCACTTGCGCATAAATGAGTCTCTAAGGGTGCAAGAGAGCCGGAAGCCAAGGGAGTAGAAGGCTCTTGGATCTTCCTCCATGAATATGATGGAGGAGGGTGGGAGTTCTAAGAAAAACAAGAGGAAAAAACGCCCCAACAAGAACACCAACGGTGGGTCCAAGAAAAAGTCTAAGGGTGTTTGTTGGATATGTGGAAAACCGGGTCATTACAAGAGTAATTGTAGGTATACTAAGGCTAAGAATGGAGCGGGACAAAACCGTTCGGGGCAAGGGTCTAATTAGGACCAAGGCACATCCACTCATTAAGGTCAGATTTCATATTTTGGTTCAAGTTCAGATGTTAATTATGTCACCGCTAATTTTTGAAGCATTTTATGTGCATGATGATGAAGTGGCTTGGTGAATTGACTCGGGTGCAACAAAAGATATATTTTTGCATGGACCGTGGCTGGTTCAACAAATATGAACCGGTGGATGACGAATCCGTTCTTCATATGGGCAACGAGTCAAGCTCACATATCCATGGCCATGGAGAAGTAGCGTTATAATTTAGTTCCGGAAAGATTGTTAGTTTTAGGGATGTATTACATGTACCCGAAATTAGAAAAAACTTAGTCTCCGGTAGTATATTAAATAAATATGGCTTTAAGCAAGTGTAAGAATCCGATAAGTATATCTTATCGAAGTGTGGTGTGTTTGTAGGATTTGGTTATTTATGTAATGGCATGTTTATGCTAAATCTTAATGAAGTTGTTAATTATATTTATATGGCATGTTCTAGAAAAGATGAATCTTCTCTTTGGCATATGCTAGATTGGGCCATGTGCATTATATTCGTATGAATGAGATGTCTTAGGAAGGTTTAATTTATGCATTTGACACGAGTTTAGAGAAACGTAGAACTTGCATATTGACAAAGATAACTACACAACCGTTTAAAGGCATTGAAAGAAGTTCTGAGGTGCTAGGACTTGTACAAAGTGATCAATGTGATTTGCATGCTACCCCGTCTTTAGGGAACAAGAAGTATTTTGTAACACCCCAGATTTGTAATCCTTTATAAGGATTAGAGTTCTACCCATGTCAACAAGAGCTCTTCCTTTTTATGGTTCAAGTGACGACAAATAACTTTGAAGTTAAGCGTATTATGGCAGATGTAGTACCAAGATGGGTGACCTCCTGAGAAGTCCCCGGGTTGGCATGGGCTGCGCTTCTAAGGCCTCGGGTCATACAAATGGTATCAGATCCGACTCTGGGTTACCAGTGGGCTTGGTCTAGTGGACGGTCACTCAACCCAGAGGGCGGTCTTTGGGCCTTGACGAGGTCGTCAAGGGTTTAAGTAGAGGTGATTGTAACACCCCACATTTGTAATCCTTTGTAAAGATTATAGTGCTACCCATGTCAACAAGAGCTCTTCCTTTTCAGGGTTCAAGTGAGGACAAAGAACTTTAAAGTTATGCGTGCTAGGGCGAGAGTAGTACCAGGATGGGTGACCTCTTGGGAAGTCCCCGGGTCGGCATGGGCTGCGCTTCTAAGGCCTCGGGTCTTACATATTTCATGACTTTCATTGATGGTTATTCTTGTTATTATTATGTATATTTATTGCATGGTAAAGACGAAGCCCTTGATAAATTTAAGGTCTATAAAACTGAGGTTGAATTGCAACAAAATGACTTGATTAAGAAACTACACACTGATAGAGGTGGAGAATATTATGATCCTTTGTATTTCCAAGAATAGGCATTATTCATGAGACTACGTCTCCCTATACACCACAACAAAATGGTGTATCAAAGAGGAATAATAGATTCCTAATAGAGATTCCATGTCGTCCTACTCGGGATTGAGTGACGAATTTTGGGGTGAAGTCATGTTAAAGGCTTGCTATTTATTAAATAGGGTTCCTAACAAAAGGAACAAAGTTAACCCTTAGGAACTTTGGTACAAAAAGACGCCAAACTTGAATTATCTTCGAGTTTGGGGATATAGGGAGATCGTGAGACTACCTGAGCCCTAGAAAAGAACCTTGGGGAAAGAGATACCGATTGCATCTTCATTGGATATGCTAAGCATTCCAAGGCTTATAGGTTCTATTTGATAGAGGCATAGAGTCTAATGATTTTACTTCGGTTCACACCGTGATTGAGTCAAGAGATGAAATATTTGATGAGAATCGATTCTCTTCCCTACATAGACCAAAGGATTTGGATCCTAGCACTAGTGGAACTAAAGAGGGAGATGACACAACCGTACCTCCAATGAGTCACCCGAGCTCCGTAGGAGTAAACGGAGAAGGATTGAAAAATCTTTCGGTCTCGATTTCCAAATTTATTTGGTTGAGGGATTTGGAGATGAGGTTGGGTTCCAATATTCATATTTTATCATATTGAGGAGGATCCTATGACTTTTGATGAAACTATGACGTCTCAAGATGTTGCATTCTGGAAAGAAGCAATAAATGATGAGATGGACTCCATCATGGGAAATAACACGTGGGTCTTATCGGATCTCCTACCGGGTTGCAAGTCTTTGGGCTGCAAGTGGATCTTCAAGTAGATGATAAAGGTTGATGGATCTATCGACAAGTTTAACGCTTAATTGGTTATCCAAGGCTTTAGACAAAGGGAATGTATTGATCATTTCGATACCTATGCTCTGGTTGCTCGGATCTCCACTATTAGATTGTTTATTGCCTTGGCGGCTATTAACAATCTGTCGATTCACCAAATGGATGTCAAGACGACATTCTTGAATTTGATTTGGATGAGGAGCAACCGGAATAATTCATTATGTCGGGTAATGAACATACGATGTGTAAGTTGGTAAAGTCAATGTATGGACTAAAGCAAACACCTAAGCAGTGGTATCAAAAGTTTGATGAGGTTGTCTTGTCGAGTGGATTTGAGATAAATCAGTTGGACAAGTGCGTGTACAACAAATTTGATATGTCCTATAATGGAGTAATCATTTGCTTGTATGTCGATGACAACTTATATTTGGCACGGACCAAAGACAATTTGACCTTCCAAAGGCGTTTTTTTCATCAAGTTTTCCATGAAGGATATGGGCGAAGCGAATATGATCCTTGGTATTAGGATCAAACGAGAGAACAATGGACTTTACTTAACGCAAAATCAATTTATTGAGAAAGTGCTTAAAAAGTTCAAGTGTGAGACTTGTCCTCCGGTGAGCACTCACATGGATTTGAATGTGAAGCGTATGCCCAACATGGGTAATACGGTATCACAACTTGAGTACTTACAAGTTAATAGATGCTTAATGTATGCCACGATGAACACAATGCTGGATATCGCTTATGCAGTAGGGAGGTTAAGTAGGTATACTAGTAATCCTAGTACTCACCATTGGAAAGCAATTAGGCGGGTGATCAAGTACTTACAGGGAACCATGAATTTTGGTTTGTCATATGTCGGGTTTCCCTTAGTTCTAGACGGATAATGGAATGTGATTACCAACATAGAAGATCATTCTTCTATGACCGGTTGGTGTTCATTCATAGAGGAGGTGCCATCTCATAGGCCTCTAAGAAGCAAACTTGCATTACAATTTCTTCTATGGAGTCGAAATTCGTAGCATTAGCGATTGCCGGTAGAGAGGCAGAATGACTAAGGAACTTGATCTACGAGATTCATTTGTGGCCGAAACATATTTCACCCATATATATGTATCCATTGTGAAACTACTTTGGCTAAGGCATATTTCCAAGTGTATAATGGTAAGTCGCAACACATGGGCGTTAAACATAGCGCGGTACGTGAGTTGATCACTCACGGGGTGAATATTATTGAATTTGTTCAGTCTCAACGAAATCTAGCGGACCACTTGATGAAGGGGTTATCTAGGGACTTGTGTACAAGTCGGCTATGGGGATGGGGTTAGAGCCAGTTTGAAATTTCTAATAGTGTGATACCCAATTCCCCTCTAATATGACGTTAGAAGTCGAATTCAATGTGGAAAACCTACACTTACACATTGGAGCATGTGTTTATATCATCCCAAGGTGCTCAGACCTACAAGAAAGGGTTAGGTTGAAGTTCATCTTCTTAATCGATCTTTTGAAAGAAAAAAATGCAATTACAGGTGTATGAATTGAAAGAATCTACCTATGTGAGTGTGAAGTGATGCCGCTTCAATTAGCTCGAGCTTGGATTTGTATGCACTCGTGAATGGATAAGGACACATGATTGTAATACTGTCAAGTATTAACACTTAGAGTAGCGTGGAAACTTGTGCGTGTGTTATTTGGAACGCGTAATACACAAATGTGGAAATTCATTCCTTAAGACATTTTCATTTATGCATGAGTTTGTTATGAATGTATATTTATTTAAGTGAATCAAGGATTACACTAAAACAGGGGAGGCATTTTGGTCATTTTAGTATCATAGGCCATTTAGTATGACTGGGGTTAGACTTGATCAAACACGGGTCCGGGCCGGGCCCGACCCATTTTCGCGGCCCGTTATTCGGGCCAGAATCCTTAATCGGACCCGCCTGCAATTCCGGGCTGGCTCGGTTGGTCATTCTCAAGTATATTTTTGATTTTTTTTTTACTTTTTATTCTCAAACTAATTATTTAATACTATTAATAAGAAAAGGGTAAGTAATTTTAGGTTAGGGTTTTTTTATATATATTTGTTATATATTTTTATATTAATTAAAAATAATATGCGGGTCGGGCCGAGCGGCCCGTACGAGCCTGAACTTGTTACCGGGCCCGGCCCGCTTACCCGTCCGGGTCGGGCCAAACGGCCCGTTCGGGCTAGAATCTTTGTCCAGGCCCGTATTATTTGTCGGGCGGGAGGGCCGGGCGGGCCAACCCGCTTTTGCTCAGGTCTAACTGGGGTTTGCTCAAGACATATGGGGGTTCAGTTAGCTCAATGCGGGCTAGGGAGGTGTGCGGTGTACACCTGTATGCGCGGACTCGAACTCATGGCTATTAAGGTTGAACGAGTAGTCATTCCCTATAGGGAACATAATTTCCTTCCGACATCGTTAAACTTTTAGCACGTGTTGAATGTGTAATAACCGCCATGTTAACCGTCATTCATAACTACCTTGTAACTACCTTAAATCTGTTGGTAACAAATGGAAGTCGTTGGACATCCATGGAAATTGTTGGTGGCAGTTGGAACAATTGGTAACTGCTAGTAACCACTTGTAACTATTGTAACCGTTCCTTGTAACCGCTCGAAAACCTATTTTTGGCAATTCGGTGATAGTGTTGTGACTACTAGATTTTTACTCGAGTTATCTAAGTAAAAGTCATACTCCATTGATACTTTGAACATAATTTAGTTTCTATGAGAAGCCTTGAAGGGAACTAGAGGGTTTGTCTTATCTCACTTCAAATTTTGTGGATTCCCTAAGGCTTTAGTAAAGGGAAAAATTCTAATTTCGGCAAGTGTTCTCACGATTCAGATCTTATCCGAGTTACAACGTTTAATGATCGTTCCCTTTGGAAGCCAAAGACTCATCAACTCTGAAGAGAAGATACAGACTTGCATGGAACAATCTCCTTAACATACATTGTTCTCGTTTTCATCATATATTGTTCTTACAATCGAAATTAGAATTTTTGAATCAATGATCACTTTTGGCGAGATGACCATGATGTTTATAAAGTTGGAAAATTTTGAAAGAATGGACTTCTGCCACTAGAAAAAGAAAATGCATTCCCTCTAGTTCTCCCTCGAGGTGGTGTACATTCTATCCACTCCCATGTTGGAGATAGTTGACGATGAACCAATTGACGTCGTGCGGAGAAGTGGCAAATGGGAGAATGATGAATACATCTGTTGAGGCCACATATTTAACGGTATGTTTGACTCCATCTTTGACGTATACCAAAATGTTGAATCCGCCAAGGAACGTTGGGACTCTTTGGAGTCCAAGTACATGGCTAAAGATGCTTCAAGTGTAAAGTTCATAATGAGTAACTTCAATACCTAAAAAATAGTTGACTCACGTCCGGTAAAGGAACAATTGAGTGAGATACTACGTATCTTGGGGCAATTTTCCCAACATAAATTGAACATGCACAAGTCCATTTCGGTTTCAGGCATTATTGATAAATTGCTTCCATCATGGAATGACTTCAAGCACACATGTTGAAGCACAAGAAGGAAGATACTTTTCTTGTGGAACTTGAAAGCCACTTGTGTATCGAAGAGGGCCTTCGTTTCTAAGAAAAAGGAACCGAGAAAGAGACTCCTAATTCTACCACCATCAACATGATGCAAGAAGGTTCCCATAAGGGTAACAACAAAAAGGACAAAAAAGGTAAATTCAACAACACAAATACCGGTCCTAACAATAAGTGATCTTCAAAGGGAGATGGATGTTGAAATTATGGCAAGCCTAGACATATTAAGAGGGATTGTTGGGATGGAAAGGGGAAGAAAGGCAACATTCCCAACCAGTCTGCTCAAGGTTCTAAGGATCAAGGACAGAAAACTCATCAAGGTACAAAAGGAATGGTTCCCTCGAATGAAATTGTCCCCTCTTTAGTAACATTTCTCTATTTGGACTTTGTTCCTAATATTTATGAGGCTTTCTTGTGCAAGATGATGATATAGCATGGTGAGTTGACTGGGTGCTACAACACATGTGAGTAGAGATAAATCAATGTTCAAGACATTTGTTCCAGTGGATGATGGATGTGTCCTTCATATGGGAAACGAGTCAATTGCCCCCATATTAGGCAAAGACCAAGTGATGTTAGAGTTCTTATCTGGGAAGGCTTTAATACTGAAAAGTGTGTTGTATGTACCCAGAATAAGGAAAATTCTAGTCTTTATACCTACCCTTAACAAGTTAGTCTTTCGGCAAGTGTTTGAAGCCAATAAATATATATTATCGAAAGGTGGTGTATTTGTAGGACATTGTTACCTATGTAATGACATGTTTAAACTAAGTATTAATAAAGTTTTGAATTCAGTTTACATGACTTGTGCTTAAGGATCTAATTCATCGTAATGAATTGTTCCCTCAAAGTGAAGTGTTTCCTCTCTATGACATGTTGGATTAGGACATGTTCATTATAAATGCATGCTTGATAAGTCTAAAAAATGGTCAAGTTCCTCCATTTGATATAGAGAGGTGTAGGACTTGCATGCTTACTAATATAACAAGACAAACGTTCACTGATGCTTAGAGGAATAGTGTAGTGCTTGATTTGATACATAGTGCCTTTTGTGATTTTCATGCTTCTTCATCCTTGAGAAAATAATAAATATGGTCTTACCTACATATATGATTATTCCCGTTATTGTTATGTATTTTTATTGCATGCTAAGGCGAGACGCTAGGGAAATACATATTTATAAAACTAAAGTTCGGAAATAAATATTTATAATAGTGATCAAAAGATTGCAGACTGATAGGGGTGGTGAGTATTTTGACTCGGAATACTTCCAATCCGTAGGGATCATTCATGGAACTACGACTCCCTACACACTACAACAAAATGGTATGTCGGAAAAAATGAATCGAGTTCTTTAGGAAATGGTCAATTCTATGTTTTCTTACTCGAGTTTAAATGATGGATTTTGGGGGGAAGCCATGTTGACGGCTTATTACCTATTGAATAGAGTTCCTAAAAAAGGAACAATACTACCCCATATGAGCTTTGGTTCCAAAGGAAGTCAAATCTGAAGTATTTATGTTTTTGGGGATGTTGGGTTGTTGTAAGACTACCCGAACCCAAGTGAAAGACCTTTGATGAGAGGTGTTGAATGTATCCTTATTGTATATGTTTAGTGTTCCAAGGCATATAGGTTATATATTATTGAACCCAACAAGTCCATTTCAGTTCACTTTGTTATAGAGTCAAGAAATGCCATCTTTGATGAAAAATGATTTTCATTGACACCTATACAAAAAGTCATTGTTCCTAGTACTATTGGAGACAATTACATTATTTACATTACAAGTGGAGACTTAGACATGGACATCCTACCCATGAAAAATGAACCAGAGATCTGAATGAGTAAAAGAGTAAGGAAGGGAACGTCCTTTGGCCCTGATTTCCATGTTTACTTGGTAGAGGGAACAATGAAAGAAGTTGGGTCCCATTTTTTGTATTGTTACAATATTGAGGATGACCCAAAGATGTTTCTTGAGGCTATGAAGTCTCAAGACGTATCCTTCTAGAAAAAGGCCATAAATCATGAGATGGATTTCATCATGGGGAACAACAATACATGGGTGTTGGCTGATCTTCCCCCTGGATGTAAAGCATTGGGAAGTAAGTAGATCTTCAAGAGGAAGATGAAAGTGGATGGAACCATAGACAAATTTAAGGCCAGATGGTTGTTCAAGGCTTTTGGCAAAAATTTAGAACTGACTAATTTGATACATATACACCGGCTGCTAGAATAACCACCATTAGTTTGTTGATTATATTGCATTGGCTTCTCTATTCACAATTTGGTTATCAATCAAATGGATGTGAAGACAACATTCGTAAATGGGGAACTAGAGGAGGAAGTTTATATGAAACAACCTGAAGGGTTTGTTATGCCTGGACAAGAGCATAAAGCGTACAAGTTGGTCAAGTTCTTGTATGGGCAGAAGCAAGCACCAAAGCAATGACATCAAAAGTTTGATGAGGTTGTGTTGTCCAATGAATTTAATCTAAATCACTCGTCAAAATGTGTGTATAGCAAATTTAATGATTCTGGGAACGGAGTTATAATTTGCTTGTACATGGATGACATGTTGATCTTTGGTACACATCAAAGGAAAGTAGACCTTACAAAGGGATTTTCGTCATCACAATTCTTCATGAAAGACATGGGGGAGGCCTATGTTATCCTACGGATTAGGATAAGGCGGAGAACAAAGGGCTTATCATTGTTACAATCTCACTACATTGAGGAAGTGTTGGAGAAATTCAATTGTGATAAGTACGCTCCTTTGAGAACTCCATATGATCGGAGTGTCAAACTGTTCCCTAGCAATGGAACATTACTTTTGCAACTTGAGTACTCAAGGGTTATTGGTGCTAGATGTATGCCATGACGAGTACTAGACCGGAAATTGCTTTTATAGTAGGGAAACTTAGATGTTATACGAGTAATCCTAGTGCATATCATTGGCAAGCAATTCAATGGGTACTTCAGTACCTAAAGGGAACAATGGACTCTTGTCTTACTTATATTGGATCACCCTCGGTGTTAGAGAGATATTCAGATGTAGTTGGATCACAAATAAATAGGATCATCCTTCCACTAGTGGGTAGGTGTTCCATCTGGGTGGGGGTGCCATTTCACGGGCTTCCAAAAAACAAACTTGCATCACAAGTTCCACCATGGAATCTAAGTTTGTTGGTTTAGTCATTGCTGGGAAAGAGGCGGAATGGTAATAGAACTTGATTTATGAAATTCCATTGTGGGAAAAGCCAATTTCACCTATATCAATCCATTGTGAAAGCACTACAACATTGGCTAAGGAATATAGCTATATATACCAAGGTTATAAAAATTGAGATTTTAGGATCGGATCACACGGGACCCTTCGGATTGGATCATAAAATCGGGTCGTAAAATCGTAAGATTTTGTAAGCAAATAAAAATTATTTTAATTATAAATATGAACATCATATAACAAAAATACAAATAAATATTTAAATTTTAAAATATAAAAAACTTTAGAACCATTATTTAAGGGTCAATGACTCACTGAAACTCAAGCCATGTACACTAAATTGTCAAAACTATTTAGATTTAGGACATGTGTAAATGAGATTTAAAGATTTTGATCAATCTCTATTAGGGTTTCTTTGGTTTTTGATCACGCATGAGTGGAATATTGGGATTTCGAGCGTGAATACATGAGAGAGACGAATATACGAAGAGCGTAAGTGTGAGAGAGGTGGAAATTTGGGTAAATTGGGCTCTCAAACGGGTGTTAGTAGCTTGTAGAAGTTCAACGTTAGGATCTCACTCGAATCTTAGAATCATAAGATCCTATTGATCCTATGAGATCATCTAAGATCCATAGATAAATTTTAACATGAATAGATTTTAGTAAATAGATCTGGATCAGACACCTTACCCTGGATCGTAAAATCTCATGATTTTAAGATCTGGATCTAGAATTTAATAACCATATATGATTTATACAATGAGAAACCATGCCATTTGGGTATGAGACATAATGCGATAAGAAAGCTCATTATGCATGGGGTGATTTCGGTGGATTCTGTTAGGTCACAACAAAATTTGGTTGACTACTTGACGAAGGGGTTGCCTCGGGACTTGGTTTCCAAGTCTGCTAAGGGGATGGGATTAAGACCCGTATAAGGTTTCTAGCGGTGGGATACCCAATACCTTTCTAATTAACATTGGGAACAAATTCAATGTTCAAAACCTACACCTAGAAACTGAAGAGCACAAAGGAACAATCCCCAAATATGTGCTTTGTTCCTACAAGTTTAGAGGTTGAAAGTAATTTCTTAATAGTTCCTTTCGGAACATAAATATTATAGGTGCACGATTGAGGACATGTTTCCTTAAAGGATCTACCTATATGGGTGTGAAGTTTGGTCGCTTCATGGAGTTTGGGTTGACTTCAAATACGCTCAAGAATGGATAAGGACTCAAGGCCATTAATAGAGTCAAGTTAGACTATGGAATTGTATAGGAATTGTATAGTAATTCTTTATAACAATATTATGAGGATTTTGCCCTAGTACTTTTGGTCATGACCATACCCTTATTTGAATATAAGTGGTGGTGCACTTAGCTAGTGTCGTTATTCGTGATTCGTCCTATGGTATTTCTCATATCGAGATGGTGGGGATTAAAAGCTTTAACGTAAATGCACGTTTTTGAATTAAATAAGATAAGTGCTTTTATGCACATAATTAATAAACTTCGGGCGAGAACTAACCAACCTTTCATAAAATACATTTGCATTGTCTTTCATTAGACTAACCAACCTTTCATTTTCCTTGCATGGTTGGCTGGTGTCATCCATCTCATACGACACATCAGTTCTTTTGTCTCAGGCAATCTTAAAATGACAAATCAGAGAAGAAGGCTTGCAATTGAAGTTGTGTTTCAAAGTATAATTTTGAAGTTGATCGGTATCGATTTAATCTTCTTAATAAATCTAACAGGCAATAATATCTAGATCACCTAATCATGTATTTAGGGCTTATATAATGTCTTCCACTGTAATTTCATATTGTTTTGTAAAACTAGTCTTCTCAATTTACGAAAGAAATTTTTATACAAGTTGAGTATTTGTTTCACAAGTCTTCCGCTATTGATTCTTTTGTTATCAATGTATTTACGTATAATTGATTGGATTAAAGCCTAGGGTGACTTTGGATCAAGACACCCATAATCGTCGCCCACACCAGAAGCCACAACAAAGAGTAATCGGCGATCGCACCCGCTTGTAGATCGCCTTCCAAATTGCCCGGATCCAGAAACCCTATACTCATCAGGAACCCAGACCCGATGAACATCCATAGCTTCTTCCACGAGAACGGTGGGGTTGAAAGCGTATCGGATTTTTGGAATTCAAGCAACTCGAAGTCAATTACCTTGATTTTCCCGCTTGGCTGATACGCGACCTCCGATAAGTCATCATCATGTTCCCGATGCAGAGGTCGTGGCCGGAGAATCGTCGGAGGCGTGGGGTGGGGTGAGAGGGAGCAACAACGAAGGAAAACAAAGAGGCGTACCAACGAGGCAAGAGATCTACTTTTTATACTTATACAAAACCCGCCGCACGAGCACTAAGATATTTAATATATTAAATTGGGTATTTCATTTTATTTTAAATTTACTTTTTTTAATAAATTAGTAAATTAGGAGATATAATTAAGAAAAGAGGGATATAATTATAATTTCTAAAATTTAAAGGTTCGAAGACACAAATTTAGGCCTGAGTGGTATTTGAACAAGGGGGTTGTCATAGGATGGTTTTTCATAAATATGAAAATATAACATTATAACCTAATTTTTAAGTAAATCACTCAAATAGAATATTTGAGCACAATGTAACTGTCTTTATAAGAATAAATGCACATATGTTTTTTCTATGGTACAATGCAAACAATAGGGCTCATTCTTTAAGAGAAAGACAATCTTGAAACATCGTAATGAATGATCTTTACAAAGTCGTTATAAAAATTATCATACATCGAGTTCATATAGTAGAACTCATATTGATATGTAAGAAGCGTTTGCTAGGAAAGAGTGGTGAAAGAGAGAATCTGCTGGATCCTTGCAATGTCAGTTGAATTGATCTCATGTGTAGCTAGAAAACTAGCATATGTCATCGTGCCCTGCATGGATCTGGTTAATAAAATTAAAATATTATTAAATATTTACAAAAATTAAACTAATAAATTATAAGGTTAATCTCTTGAACATATGGTGATAAGAAATTTTATACAAATAACTGAATAAGAAAATATATAAATTACATATAAGTAATGTGAACAATTGATTATGTATAATTAATTCAAAGAAAAAAATAGTTAAATCATATGACTTATCTATTTCAAATATTTTTAATATATATTATCACTTTTGCGTCATGAATCATACTTGACCAATTATATTTTCAATTGCATGTTATTAATTATATATATTTAAGTATTAAATCTATAAGAACATTCCATTTTTAGGTATATAACTTTGAAAAACGTACCTTTTACATGGTTAAAACATATATTTTAATTTAGCTTTATATATTAATTTATAACTACTTTTGGCGTATTTTAAAATTCTGTTTTACACACATATATATTACAAATAATTTGAATTACAAATAAGAAGTAACACAACTAATAATGTAAAGTTTATATTATGAATAATTTTATTTACTAATAAGAAGAAAGTAATAAGATAAAAAGATATCAATAATCTTTGAGATGATAATATATGTATAATTAAGGTAAGTTATTTTATGTAAAAAATAAATAGTTAAAAAATAGAATAAGTAGATATCAAAATCATATAGGGATAAAATTGTAATTATATATTGAGATTTGCCTACGTGACATAGCTCACAGGCTGACACGTACGAAAGATAATTAGAGCTTTAGTATAGTATATAGGAGGGCCGTTCGGATGAAATTGGGGCTTAAGATAAACACTAAGAACAAACCTCCACCGTAGGATGGAGCCTATAGACGGTCCAGATTGAAGGACAAGAGAAAAAAAAAAAACAAGCGAGCACAGGATAATGGACGCGGTGGCAATTTTGAAATTCCATCTAAAATTAAAACGTTATTACACATTTGCCCCTCACCTGTAAACACCCCCCCCCCCCCCCAAAAAAAACGAATCAAACGCGCTCAGACGAACTATCCACAGAACTCGAAGAGGAGAAGTCGAAGAGACCAAGTTCAGAACTAGCAATCGATCGAAGACGAAAACTGCAAACGAGGAAATCGATCAAAGACGAAGCTCAAAACTAACAAAATTACAAGCCACAACAACGTAAAAAACAATCTTACGATATGAGGAGCGACACAGTTTACAACGAGGACGACTTTGGAGGTACGGATATCAGATTTAGGGTTTCAATTTCACGAAAACACCTAGATTACTCAAAATTAAAGGTTTAGAGAGTTTGTTAACTTTTGTTGCACCATTTAAAACACAGACCTCGAAGTTAGGGTTTCTTCAGTACTATTGTGACTTTGTTTTCCTTGCCTGAATTGTATGTTCGTTTCCTGATGTTAATTTTGTGAGTTGGAGCTTCATTTGCTTCTTCCAGATTTCATTCCTTTGTTATAAAAACATTAGGTTTACCTGAGGTTCATTTTATGAGTTGGGGGTTCATTTGCTTTTACCTGAGTTCATGCTTGTGTTTACCTGAGTTGCATTCATTTCATGAGGTTCATTTTATGAGTTGGAGGTTCATTTCCTTCTTCCAGAGTTCATGCCTTTGTTATAGACAATTTAGGTTTAACTGAGTTGGAACTCATTTCATGAGGTTCATTTTATGAGTTGGAGGTTCATTTCCTTCTTCCAGAGTTCATGCCTGTGTTATAGACAATTTAGGTTTACCTGAGTTGCATTCATTTCATGATGTTCATTTTATGAGTTGGAGGTTCATTTCCTTCTTCCAGAGTTCATGCCTTTGTTATAGACAATTTAGGTTTAACTGAGTTGGAACTCATTTCATGAGGTTCATTTATGAGTTGGAGGTTCATTTCCTTCTTCCAGAGTTCATGCCTTTGTTATAGACAATTTAGGTTTAACTGAGTTGGAACTCATTTCATGAGGTTCATTTTATGAGTTGGAGGTTCATTTCCTTCTTCCAAAGTTCATGCCTTTGTTATAGACAATTTAGGTTTAACTGAGTTGGAACTCATTTCATAAGGTTCATTTTATGAGTTGGAGGTTCATTTCCTTCTTCCAGAGTTCATGCCTTTGTTATAGACAATTTAGGTTTAACTGAGTTGGAACTCATTTCATGAGGTTCATTTTATGAGTTGGAGGTTCATTTCCTTCTTCCAGAGTTCATGTCCTTTGTTATACACAATTTAGGTTTAACTGAGTTGGAACTCATTTCATGAGGTTCATCTTATGAGTTGGAGGTTCATTTGCTTTTTCCAGAGTTCATGCATGTGTTATATAAAACTTAGGTTCATTATGCTTTCCCTACTTGAGTTGGAACTCATTTGATGGGGTTCATTTTATGAGTTGGAGGTTCATTTGATTTTTCGGGAGTTCATGCCTGGATTGAACAGATCTTGAAGTTACAGATTTGGATACTTAGGTTCACTTGTTGTGTATGAGGTTCATTTACTTTTTTTAGAGTTTACTTCATAGTCTGAGGTTGATCTTATAATTGTGTTGTTTCTCTTAGCAGGATCTACCGGTCGATCACGACAAAACTCCAAATACAAAGGGCTGACATACAAAGACATAGAGATAGACTATGAAAGTACTGAGAGTGAGCACATTGCAACAACAACAAGAGTGTCTGCTAGGAAGTCTCTCGTTTCAAGGAAAAAGACAAGCCTGCCTCGAAAGAGATCAAACCAGACTGCAAACAAAACACGAAAGCCTAGACAGAAATGGTGAGACAAAAAAGAGTGAGACAGACAGTTTCCAAGGCTTCAAAGGTTCAAAGTTCACAAGAAGAAGAACCACCAGCAAAGAAACAATGCACACAAACAACAACTGAAGATGAACAGCCTTCTCAAGCAATTGACAACGCACTTGACGTTTGTCAACAAACAACTGGAGAGATATCAGCTTCTGCGGAGAAGGAATTAAAAGCCACTGATGAAAATGTGACAACACTGGTCAACAAAACACCAACGGTTCAAACAAAACTGGGTTCAGAGGAGAAAGAGAAGAGTAACACATCCAAAGACACTGAGGAAAGCCTACAAATCACAGAGTCAAAGAGCACAGAAAGAAAGGGAACAACAACCGACATAGTGAGTTCAGAAGTACAGGGGAAGGGTAAGGAAGTACAAGAGGAGAAAAGCGTGAGTTCAAAGGAAAAGACCAAGATCAGTACATCAGAAAGTTCTGAGGAAACACCCACCACAAGACCAAACACTAGGTCAATAGTTGCAGCTCAACAACGTTTAGGGCATGACACGACATCTTCTGAAGAGAACAAAGACACTACATCATCAGACAATTGTGATGATAGTCAACCAAGGAGACCAAACACTGGGTCCAGGGCTGCAGTTCAGCCAGATGCAGAAGATGAAATGCAAAGTTTGAGTGAAGAGGAGGTTGAAGAGAGTTTGAGGAAAAAACAAAAGACCAAAGAGATTAAAGGTAAGAAAGACAAGGGCAAACGAATAATGGAGGTTGACGAGGAAGACACTGCCAAGAAAAGGAAGAAAGAAAAGTGGGTCATAGTCAAGGAAAGAGGACAGAGGAAGCTAGTAATTACAAAGGGAAAAAAGGAGAAGGAGAGAAAAACAAAGAAGAACAACAATCTGGAAATAGTTCCTGCACACCTAAAAATCAAAATAGAAAAGGATGGATCACAGTACAAGTGGTTGAACACAATAAATGTGTCGAAAGCGTTTGTTAACGCACTGGAAAGTATCCCTGAACAAATGAAGGCATAAGCAAAGGTGTGAATTAGAGAGATGGGGTTTGAAAGCATGCTGCATTTAAAGATTAAAGGGGTGCCTCATTGCCTGGCTTTCTGGATCCTCGAAAACTATGATGAGTTCAAATGTGAGATGAAGATGATGGATGGAAGCACCATAAAAGTGACAGAGGAGGAAGTACAAAGAGTGCTAGAGATTCCTAGAGGGCAGAGGAAGGTAGAAAAGAGAGGCAAAGAGGCTGCTGACAACCCCATTATAAAAGAATGGAAAGAGTATTTTGACAATATCAAGCAAATCAGGCCAAGTCATGTGGCAGCAAAGCTCAAAGGGTGCACATCAAAAGTATGGTTCAAAAGGTTGTTCATCGTGTTGTTCATGTCGGTGCTTGTGGAAAGCAACCAAAAGGGCACTATTCCTCAGCACATGATGATCAGTGACGTTGAAGACATAAAGGGATACAATTGGTGTGAGCTTGTAATGAGTGTCTTGCCTCAAACAACAAATGAATGAAGGGGAAGAAAGAGAGGTTCTACAGAGGCCCCATCATCTTCCTTGTGGTAAACAACTCTTATTTAATAACAAAAAAAAAACATCTTCTACTGTGTATTATGTTGCATGTCATGTGTGTAGTAATATATTTATGTTTTTCTATACAGTTGTTGTATTTAGACAGGGTATCTGTCTTTGCAAATACAAACCCAAACAATACACCCGTCTTCCTAGGATGGACTGACGAGATTTTGGAGGAAAGGGAGAGCAGTGAGATGAAGTTTGATGGCTTTGGACTAGGAACACTGCAACAACCAAGACCAGCAAAGGAGAGGAAAGAACAGGGATTCATGAATAACAAGCTACATGTAAACATCAAGCTTCAAGTTCAAAAAATAGTATAGTGGGTTCATCAGTTTAAACATCAAGGTTCATTAGTTTACAGATTGAGGTTCATTTATATATACATTAAGGTTCAGAAATTGTATTGAGAGGTCATCCGATTACACAATTAGCTACATGACTTTAGACATTGTAGTTCATGCATCACACATAGTGGGGGTTCAATGTAAAAACCAAGCAAAAATAATGAAACTTCAAGTTCAAAAAATAGTATAGTAGGTTCATCAGTTTAAAGATCAAGGTTCATGAGTTTACAAGTTAAGGTTCATTCATGTATAGACCAAGGTTCAATGGGAATTGGCTTGCCTGTTCATGTAATTCTGAGTAATACATGAAAAATGATCAAGAGGTGGATGAATAAATAGTATAAGGTTCATTAAACTGAATAATAATGTATGATGCCGGTGATATAATGTAGGTGATAGCACATTTTCAGTCGTTGTACACTATCAAAGTAATCCTAATATGCAACTAGAGTATAGCATGCAAGTAGGGAATCGTACCCAAGGGAGTAACACGTCAATTTCAATGCAATTGCTAATTTATCAACTTCAAAGGACAAATGGGGGGGGGGGGGGGGTTTGGTTTTGTACTAAAACTACTCAATTGCAATAGCATAAAAATCAAGATTAAACAATGGGAGAAAGAGGTTTCACCTAGCAAGTTTCCACACATCAATTAATCAAGTTGTAATTTCGGTTCATCTCATGTTCATCATAATCCTATGGATTTGTCCCAATTCTGATTTTTTGTATATTAACAATCCAACCGGTCTTGCTAATACTTACTAATTGAAAACCTAGAAGACCTCCTAAGTTGATTCAATCAATAGCATAGGGCATAAGAAATAATGGATTGCAAGCAAAGACTCAACACCGCAAGTATGACATGCAAATCAATTTCCTTTTCACAATTGAATTCAATATACCAATTTCATGCAATTGTGGTTGCTACAAGTGATTAGGGATTCCACCGTCTATCCCTATTCTAGCAATTAGAAAACTATAAAATCGAACTAGGATGTCAATCTAGCCAACAATATAGAAATCCGAATTATGCTCAAGGAAATCAATACAAAAATCCAAAGGGACGAACAAGAGATAAAACCTTACAACTGAATTAATCGAGTGCTTCCACGCTAGGCAAAACAAGGGTCTTAGTTCCGGTTCATGTTCTTCACGACATCCAAAACCATGGAGAAAACTAGAAAAACGTTCTTGAGAAAAACAAAGAAAGAAAAGAGATGGAAAAGATAGATGATGAGAGGAGAGAGAGGGAATGGTGATGGATCCATGAATGTCTGCCAAAAACGTGCTAATCTAACCTAAACTGACAAACAAAACGTCTGAATTGATTAAGGGAAAACAAAACGTCAAGCCAAAAAGGAAATCGGGAAAGTTCAGAAACGCCAGAGACGCGACCGGACGCGATCGCTTCCGCTCGCCGTTTCGCCTCGCCAAAGATCAGAACTTCCTGGAGCAAAAACGCGACCACCGGCGATCGCCGCCGCCCGCCGCCACTCGCGGCCAGTCGCGTCCACCCGCCGCCGCCTGCTCGCGTCAGCCAGCTCCAGCCCAGCCCGCGTCGGCCCGCGGTGGGTCGCCATGGCCCGCGTCAAGCTGCTTCTCCTAGCTTCAATGTCGTCTCTTCATGTCAGCCCGGCTCCTCGAGCGTCTTCTCGCCAAGGAAACCTCGAGCCTCGTCCTCAACATGCAAGTGCTTCCAAATAATCATAATGTAGCTCCGCACCTCAAGCATCGACTTAGCTCCAAAACCGAGCCAAAATCTCCACAAAACTATGCTAATAACTACTAGTTGCGCTATGTAAAATACCGCTTATCAAATCCCCCATACTTAAACCTTGCTCGCCCTCGAGTAAGCTAAAAGAAAACTCACTCCTCCAATCAGCACACAGGTTTCAGGAAGTAAGGAAGAACATGAAACTAGCAATTACAAGACTCAACACTTCGCCTCCAAACAATAAAAAATGAGCAATGCATAAACTCCAATCTATCTCCTTATCGCTCCATGAGTGATCCTACCCGAACTCCTTATAACACCTCTTCTTATGACACCAACGCCAAGCAAGAAAATCCTAAATCACTCACACTCATTTTGCTTAGGCGCCCTTTCGGGTTTTCACCTAACCACTCATTTCATTTTGCTAGATATCTCACATGTTGCTCACATCACTCAAGTCCTTTTTTGCACCAACCTAGAGTCGGTCGGACTACCTGCTTTTTACCTGAGCTTTTCAGCTCATCCCAGGATTTTGATTGCCTTTTTCTCATATTTTTGGCTTTTTCTTTTTCAAATTTTTCAAAAATTCATACACATCAGCCATACACAAGTGCACAACACCATAAAACATGTGAATACATTCTCTCCCCCATACTTAAACATGACATTGTCCCCAATGGAATGAAAGACAAGGTAAAAGCACGGGGATAAAGAAAACAGAAGACTCACATACGAGACCGGATGGTCTCCCTCCAATGAAGCACAAGGTGTAGTAGAAGTGGGATGAGCTCAATGATGATCCAATAATGTCCAGCTCATCCAAAACAATGGGTAACAAGGAAGAACGCCGAAATTGAAGATCCACAGAAGAAGAAAAATGAATGGCGAATTCAGCAAATCACCAACTTCCGGAAGGTTGCTAAGCACAAACCCGTGATCGTAGTTTGCAACCTACAATCACAAGCTCTTCTTCGGGGAACACCAATCTCGCATCACTCCAAGACTCATTTTTGCCTCAACCTGGGGTTGAGCGAGTCACCTTCTTATTACCTATGCGGCCCTTGCGGGTTTTCCGCACATCCAAGGATGTTTTTTTTTTTTTTTTTTTTTTGATAAAAAGGAAGAAAGACTTACAGCGGTTTTGGCTACAGATTGTAGCTGAACCTGTGCCTCGTGCATCCTTCCCTAACCACAAAAACACTAAAAATGACAATTAAAAAAATAAACAAAAAGAAAAAATAAAATAAAGCATCTCAAACCTCGGGTTGCCTCCCGAGAAGCGCCTTAGTTATTGTCGTGGCTCGACATACTACTCACACAACCTCAATCTATATCATCGGGTCCTTTAGGAACCCTCTCATTGAGCACCTCCTTCTTGAACCATTCATGGAAAGGTTTAAACCTTAGACCATGCTTCTTGGTGGTTGACTCCTTCGGTGGCTCCTCCATCTTTACCTTCTTGGTTGCCTTCCCCCCATACTTCGATGGATCAGGGGGGTGTTGGAACTCAACTTCCGGGGCCTGCACAAAAGAAGAAGAAAAAAGCTTCTTGCTCGGAGTTAGCACAATGGGGCCAATGCCCAAAAGAGAGTTAGGGGACTCTCCCTTCTCATCCAATAAAGTTGTCATGTTAGAATCCTCAATCATAGGTTGTAACTCATCCAAAGGGTTAGGAGTCATTACATCAACAAAGTTCAAAGAGGAATCAACAACGGGCTTCATATCATAGATGTTAAATTCAACTTCATCCCCATCAAATTCCATAGTCAATTTCCCACTATTAACATCAATTTTAGTTTGTGCTGTTTTCATGAAAGGCCTACCTAACAGCATAGGGGCCGCATCTTTGTCATGCTCCATATCCAACACAAAAAAATCAGCGGGAAATATCAAATCACCAACCATAACAAGTACATCTTCAACCACTCCCTTAGGATACACATTAGACCTATCAGCTAGTTGAATAACAATACCGGTCTCATGCAAAGGTCCTAATCCTAGGGATTCATACAAGGACAAAGGCAAAACATTGATAGATGCACCAAGATCAAGCATAGCATTTTCAATTTTAGTATCACCAATCACACATGGAATGCTAAACCTACCCGGGTCACCACACTTTTTAGGCATTTTCTTTTGAAAAACCGCGGAAACATGCTCACTAATTTTGACCTTTTGTTTTCCTTTCAATTTTTGATTCCTTTTGATAGTGCAAATTTCTTTTAAAAACTTAGC
This sequence comes from Rheum nobile, assembly GCA_027886185.1. Lineage (NCBI taxonomy): Eukaryota > Viridiplantae > Streptophyta > Magnoliopsida > Caryophyllales > Polygonaceae > Rheum > Rheum nobile. The sequence continues at coordinate 807,049 of WOAB01000580.1, read as the reverse complement.
ATATCTAGGAATACTTTTAACCAATTTTAGCAAAGGAATGTTTACCTGACACTTGCTAAAGGTCTCATACATCTCATTGTCACTCTCCGGTCTTCTAGTGTCCTTCAACGCCTCAGGGAAAGGCGGGACCGGCTTCTGAGAGCAAAGCGGTGGAAAGCTCGGGCGAACATACTCGTCGACAAGATCTGGGCTCAAACCGCGAGCCACGGCGGGTCCACGCGATCGCCGTTCCTGAGCTGGGAGTTCTGCCGCCAAACCGCGGGTGGACGCGGGTGAGGGCGATCGCCGGGGCTCCTTGGTGGTTTCTGGCGCTGAACCGCGAGTGGACGCGGGTCCACGCGATCGCCGGCGCTCCATGGATTCCTCTTGGCTGCTCACTGGAATGAAACCGTGAGTCACGGTGGGTGACCGCGATCGCCGCCGTTGAGGTTGATTTTCTGGGCAACTTTCTGGCGTGAAACGGCGAGTGTCCGCGGGTGAGGGCGATCGCCGGTGTTGTTCCGGTGACACTTCCTCATCAAGCACACAATCTCGGTAGGCCGCCTCGGGTCCTCGTTTCTTGTTCTCACACGGTGCAAAACCGTCTTGCAAATCACCCTGTTCAGCATAAGGGTTCAATAGCTTCCCACTCCTCAAGGTAATGGCACTCACATTCTCCCTCGGGTTGACTACCGTTTGTGACGGAAATTTTCCCGACACATTAGCCTCTAGATTACTCACAGATTGAGCAATTTGTGCCACTTGTCTCTCAAGATTCTGAATGGAAGACTTTGTTTCAGCATCTTTCTGCATAACCGACTGGGCCAATGACTTGATCATGTCTTCAGCTGACATGGTTTGTCTCGGGTTGTATTGTGGCCTCGGTTGTTGTTGTTGTGGTTGCAAGAGATGAGGATTTTGAACATTTTGCTGATTACTCCACCTCAGATTTGGATGATCTCTATACCCCGGGTTGTAGGTGTTAGAGAATGGATCATACTTGGGTCTTGGTTGCCATCCTCCAACACCATTCACCTCAGCACTTGACTCTTGAAGAGTAGGGCATTGATCATTTGGGTGCCCCACTTCATTGCAAACTCCACAAGGTCGGGCTTGAGATGAAGTGCCATTCAGCATGAAGCACTTCATCATTTCCTTCAGCTCATTCACATCAGACTCAATCTTTGAGGAGGAACCCACAGCCTTGAGACTCTCTCTCTTGCTAAATTGCCTTGAGCCTTCGGATAGCTCCTGAAACATCTCAAACGCTTGGGTAGGAGTTTTGTTCAGAATATTACCTCCACAAGCGGCATTCACCATCCTACACTCCTCATCCGAGAGACCGTTGAACAAGTAGAGGATGAGATCTTGCTCACTATACCCATGATATGGGCAACTTGCACATAGCCGCTTGAATCTCTCATAATACTCGTACAAGCTCTCGCCTCCTTGTTGTTCAATGGTGGCAATGGCTCTCTTCAAGCTATTCAACTTCGTGGCCGGGAAGTATTTTTCGAGAAAAGCCTTCTTCATTTCAGCCCATGTTGTAATACTTCCCGGAGCAAGGTAATATAGCCAATCATTTGCAGCATCCTTCAAGGTGAATCCAAATGCTCTCAACATGATGGCATCGGCAGTGATACCTCTTGGCTTCATGCTAGAACACACCGCATGAAATTGCGCCAAGTGCTTGTTCGGGTCTTCTCCAGCAAGACCATGAAAATGAGGCAACTCATGAATCAATCCTGCCTTCAACTCAAAATTCACTCCTTCGGCTAACTCAGGAATGGTGATAGCCAAAGGTTGTTGCTCCAAGTTAGGAGCGGTAAGCTGTCTCAACGTCCGGTCACCCATCTCAGTTTGGTTCAACAAATCACGGGCTGCTCTTCGGTTCCTTAAAAATGTCCGCTCAATTTCTAGATCACAATCAACAATCAAAGAATCAGTAGCACGGGTGTGAACCATACAAATGGTTCACACCAAAGGGTTGACAAACAAACAATTACAAAGAAAAGAACAAATAACTCCCCGGCAACGGCGCCAAATTTGATAGCACATTTTCAGTCGTTGTACACTATCAAAGTAATCCTAATATGCAACTAGAGTATAGCATGCAAGTAGGGAATCGTACCCAAGGGAGTAACACGTCAATTTCAATGCAATTGCTAATTTATCAACTTCAAAGGACAAATGGGGGGGGGGGGGGGGTTGGTTTTGTACTAAAACTACTCAATTGCAATAGCATACAAATCAAGATTAAACAATGGGAGAAAGAGGTTTCACCTAGCAAGTTTCCACACATCAATTAATCAAGTTGTAATTTCGGTTCATCTCATGTTCATCATAATCCTATGGATTTGTCCCAATTCTGATTTTTTGTATATTAACAATCCAACCGGTCTTGCTAATACTTACTAATTGAAAACCTAGACGACCTCCTAAGTTGATTCAATCAATAGCATAGGGCATAAGAAATAATGGATTGCAAGCAAAGACTCAACACCGCAAGTATGACATGCAAATCAATTTCCTTTTCACAATTGAATTCAATATACCAATTTCATGCAATTGTGGTTGCTACAAGTGATTAGGGATTCCACCGTCTATCCCTATTCTAGCAATTAGAAAACTATAAAATCGAACTAGGATGTCAATCTAGCCAACAATATAGAAATCCGAATTATGCTCAAGGAAATCAATACAAAAATCCAAAGGGACGAACAAGAGATAAAACCTTACAACTGAATTAATCGAGTGCTTCCACGCTAGGCAAAACAAGGGTCTTAGTTCCGGTTCATGTTCTTCACGACATCCAAAACCATGGAGAAAACTAGAAAAACGTTCTTGAGAAAAACAAAGAAAGAAAAGAGATGGAAAAGATAGATGATGAGAGGAGAGAGAGGGAATGGTGATGGATCCATGAATGTCTGCCAAAAACGTGCTAATCTAACCTAAACTGACAAACAAAACGTCTGAATTGATTAAGGGAAAACAAAACGTCAAGCCAAAAAGGAAATCGGGAAAGTTCAGAAACGCCAGAGACGCGACCGGACGCGATCGCTTCCGCTCGCCGTTTCGCCTCGCCAAAGATCAGAACTTCCTGGAGCAAAAACGCGACCACCGGCGATCGCCGCCGCCCGCCGCCACTCGCGGCCAGTCGCGTCCACCCGCCGCCGCCTGCTCGCGTCAGCCAGCTCCAGCCCAGCCCACGTCGGCCCGCGGTGGGTCGCCATGGCCCGCGTCAAGCTGCTTCTCCTAGCTTCAATGTCGTCTCTTCATGTCAGCCCGGCTCCTCGAGCGTATTCTCGCCAAGGAAACCTCGAGCCTCGTCCTCAACATGCAAGTGCTTCCAAATAATCATAATGTAGCTCCGCACCTCAAGCATCGACTTAGCTCCAAAACCGAGCCAAAATCTCCACAAAACTATGCTAATAACTACTAGTTGCGCTATGTAAAATACCGTTTATCAGTAGGGTAGTACATTTACCATGAATTTCATTCATGGTAAATGTAAAATCAATCTCTGGTTCATGGAGTTAGGCAAACAGGTTCATGAGCTTCAAATTTGACCTTTTTTCTTACTAATTATATCAAGAAGCACAAATATAAGTGGTTTAGCTTGATTTCCTTCGTGTGTCATGGTATTGTATGCTATTTTTGTTTTTTATTTCATCTATTTACCACTTAAAATCGTTTTCTTGTATGCAAGAGTGGTTGAATAACTTTACAGTCTAACAATTTGTAGTAGCAACATAAATGTTGAAACTGACAGACATGGTAGAAAATTTACCTACTGAGTTCAACGAGGAGCCCAAGGTCAGAAGCATGATTAAGACAGCACAGACGCTGATTGGGAAGAAAATAGGCGAGGAAGAGGAACAAAGTGAGTTCGAGAAGATATGGAATGATGCTGACCACCCATTATGAAGCGATCCACAACTTATAGAATGCTTGAGACAAGTTGAGAAGGCTGCTGCTTCTAAAGAAAAGATCAAATTCTCACAAGCCGGAGCTTCAACTTCTAAAGCAAACCAGGGCATGGATTCCACACAACTTGGGAGGACGTAAACAACATTATGAATCAGTACATTGATGTGATGGGAGACAAAGAAGAGGTAAGAGAGCAAGTTGCAGAGGTGGAGAAAGAGAAGGAGGATGGGTTAGGTAATGACAGTGAGCAACTAAACACTGTAAGTGAAGGAGGCATGGTAGAAAAAGGACAAGGGTCCGTTTCTGTTATGGAGAACACAGAGCAAGCAGTGCATGGGGCAGAAGGCGATGAGCAAGAGACATTGGTTGGGAGTAAGGACAAGGAACCAACACCCGTAACACCAAAAACAAGGAAGAAGGCTAGAAAGTCACCGGATTTGAAAATTCCATCCTTCAAGCTTATCAGTTCAGAGGAGTTAGAGAACTTTGATATTGACGAAGAGAAGGATGAAGAACATGAAGTGCCTGATGCACGGAAGGACAAGGAGGTGCTTATCGGCTCAGAGGAGTTAGAGAACTTTGATATTGAGAAAGACATCAATGAAGAACATGAAGTGGATGATGCACAGAAGGACAATGAGGTGGTTGAAACTGAAAAAGCAAGAGAAAAGGACAAGGGGAAGGGGAAGCAACTGGAGGTTCATGGTGATGTGGTTCATGGGCCAAGGCACAAGAGACTTGGGGAAAAGCTCAGAAGCCCCTACAAAAGCCAAACGGTGGACATCTTTGCCAAGAGAACTGAGGAAGCAATGGTGGTGTACAACTACTGTCTACACTGTAGCATAGGAGGATAAGATCTAGATACGTTATGACATATTTTATTTTTTTTATTATGGTCAATAATACAGATAAATATTTACTAATGGATAAAAAATTTATTTCTATACAATTGAATAGTGAGCCTCTATTCAAACACAAGTCTCTCAAAGTCACCGGAATGGAGTTGGCTATGGACATGGACATCCACTACAAAGCTATTGATGCTTGGACAACAATTTTGAACAATAATGAGGAAGTGAAGAGCAGTAACAAACCGAGCAGAGCATTCTTGTATGTCTACCAAATGGTACATAAACTGTTTAAAAGTTAACAAAATAAGGTGCATGGATATATACTATAAGGTCCATCGGTATATACTATAAGGTTCAAAAGTTAACAAAATGAGGTTCATCATATAAAAAGTGAAGTCCTATAAAGTTCATGTAACAGAGGTTCATTTATTATAAAAGATGTTCATGGATTATTGACTAAGGTTCATGAAATTCTACATCAAGGTTCAACAGTTTCTCTGTGCAGTTTTTAGCTTGTATATATAATTGGTGTATGCTAACAAAAAATTATGAAATGTTGAAACAAAATGTCAACTTGAAAGATCATTTAGGAGAGTTCATCAAGAACTTCAACTTCGCCGTGGGTGAGGTACATGGACGAAAAATAGACATGGTAAAATTATTACTAGTCTGAGCTTGTCTGTTTTTTTTTTTTGGTTGATAATTCTTTTGGAGTAAATTTCAAAGGTCACTAAATGAAGGCATTATTATAGGTTGTTGTACATGTCATAGTCCACAATGACCGTTACTTTGTCATTGTCATGAACATTAAGAGTAAATGCATACATGTGCTTGACAGTACACCAAACAGCAGTGATATGGGCCTCTATCAACCAACTATTCTGAAGATTGTAAGTGTACAAAAGTGTATGAAATTGTGTTGTTTTGAACATATTTTTTTTGTTTGGTGAAAAAATCATTTGTTGTGTGCATTTGTTGTGTGCATGTATCGATGACTGCAATTTACCTCCGCCAAAATCACTTGATCAAAAGAGCAAACGACCTCGAAACTGCACAGGCTAAGGCATAGTTGATTCCTCTTCCATGCCAATCTGACTGTGCACAAGATCAAAGCTCTGGGGTGATGCCATGCGACATATGGAGAAGTACATGGGGGTGCCGAATGACAACTGGGAGGACCAGATGAACAACAAAAACAAGAAGAAGGCCATTGAAGAACTAAAGATCAAATATGTCCATACCATCATCACCTCGGAAGCTAATGACATCAAGGACAAGACACTTCAGACCATTAGAGAAAACCCTGAAGGACCATTTGAATGAAGATTGGATGATTGTTAGTATTTTGGTTAGAATGATACTAGTTTGCTTGTGTGGATTGTGAAAATTTAGGATTTCAGACTTGGTTAGAATGATACTAGCAGGTAGGACTAATCACGTGATTGATTGACTAATTAGGATGAAGATGATGTAGACTTCAATATATTAGCAGGTTCATCGATTTTGTCTTACAGGTTCATTGGTGTTGTCTTGCAGGTTCATTAATTTTATCATGCAGGTTCATTGATTTTGACTTGTAGCCACAGTTAGTCATGGGTGTACTATGTCCAAGCATTGAGTTCATGAATTATAACAATTAGGTTCATCATGTACAACTAACAGGTTCATCGAGTATAAGTAACAGGTTCATCAGATATAGAATAGGTTATACACTTCAAAACTCATTGAATAGTTCAAAGTTCAATAACTTTTGTCATTCAAGTACCCTAAAAATGAAAAAGTGAATATGGGTTCATAGAAGCTAGAAAGTATGTTCATCTAAGCTACTAGGTTCATCGACTATAACAAACAGGTTCATCGAATTTGTCTTGCAGGTTCATTGGTGTTGTCTTGCAGGTTCATTAATTTTATCATGCAGGTTCATTGATTTTGACTTGTAGCCACAGTTAGTCATGGGTGTACTCTGTACAAGCATTGGGTTCATGAATTATAACAATTAGGTTCATCATGTACAACTAACATGTTCATCGAGTATAAGTAATAGGTTCATCAGATATAGAATAGGTTATACACTTCAAAACTCATTGAATAGTTCAAAGTTCAATAACTTTTGTCATTCAAGTACCCTAAAAATGAAAAAGTGAATATGGGTTCATAGAAGCTAGAAAGTATGTTCATCTAAGCTACTAGGTTCATCGACTATAACAAACAGGTTCATCGATTTTGTCTTGCAGGTTCATTGGTGTTGTCTTGTAGGTTCATTAATTTTGTCGTGCAGGTTCGTTGATTTTGACTTGTAGCCACAGTTAGTCATGGGTGTACTATGTACAAGCATTGGGTTCATGAATTATAACAATTAGGTTCATCATGTACAACTAACAGGTTCATCGAGTATAAGTAACAGGTTCATCAGATATAGAATAGGTTATACACTTCAAAACTCATTGAATAGTTCAAAGTTCAATAACTTTTTGTCATTCAAGTACCCTAAAAATGAAAAAGTGAATATGGGTTCATAGAAGCTAGTGTGATACCCCGTATTTCTGTGAGGTTATTTGGGAATTTTGGGATTTTTTCCCGAACACCCGTTTTGTACGTCGGATTTAATTTAGAGAGTTTAAGACATTCTGTAATGTGCTCAATCTCTGTAATATTTTTTCTCAGTGAAATAAAATACAGACGACGTACTTTGGATCTTAATACTCGTTCGTGTACGATTATTTTTATCCCGGGTTAAGCCGACGTCATCCAAAAGCCAATCGGAGGAGGATGACCTGGCGGGCCCGCCGTAAGTACGGCAGCGACCGCCGTTAGTGGCTCGAGGCAGACGTCCCCTCGTCTTCTAGTTGGGCACCGGGGCTAGGAAACGGCGACCTGCCGTACCGTGCGGCGACCGCCACCATTAGCCCGCCGCCGTTGTTTTTCAAAGCGGCGACCTGGGGAGAATCACGGCGACCGCCGCAAGCTAGCGGGGGCGTAGCCCTGTGGTCATCGGCGACGTCTGACGACGCCGATTCTAGCCCCTCCACGTCGCGTTCTAGCCATCATAATGTCCCCTGGATCTTTGGCTATAAATTGGGGCATTTGGGGCTCGGATTTAGCACAGAAAGCAAGCTTAAATCCCCCAAAATCTCTCGCCGGAGTTTTGTGTGCCTCGCCGGAGTTTAGAGGTGTTCACTGGTGCCCTTTTGGTGTTGTTTTCAGTGGCCGTCGTGAGGCTTTTGGAGGCCTTTGAAGCCTAGGATCCAAAGCAAGGCAAACGAGGGTCGAATCGCTTGCCATTTGGTGAGTTTTGTTCTCGTCATTTTCTTTCTGGTGTTCTTCACGGCGCCGCCGTGTTGATGGCGGCGACCGCCATGATGAACAGCGGCGCCCGCCGTAAGGCCGCCGGCGACCGCCGCCAGAGGGTTGTGGCCTCTTTTGGCCTCGGCCCTGGGTGGTCGTCTTTCGGGCGTCGTTCCTCTCGATTTCTTTCGTTTGTACTTAGATTCGTACTAGTTTATGTCGAATCTAACTTAGGGTTTCTTTATGGGTCGATTCGAAGGAATCTGTGCTGTCGGAGTTGTCCCTGTGTCGAGCCTTGAAACCCGTTGTCTCTAGCTTTGTTCCAGATCTGCGGATTAAGGCAAGTGGCGGTTCGCTCTTGCTTAATCATTCCATGTTTCATTAATTATCAATTGTTTAATTGTTAATTAAATTGGAGTGAACTGTTATTTTGTTTGGGAACTAATTTCATAAATAAACGTGATTAAAGCAATGTTATAATAGGTTGTATATCTGTTAGAACAACGCTATTATATGTGATACTTTTCGTGATGTATTGTTGTGAATTTAATCTTAATGCTAGAATAGCATGTGGGTTAATAGGAAAGCTAATCCAAGTAAGGATTAGCCGTTTCTATTATCTCTATGTTTAAGTTGTTTTCCTGGATGGCTTTAATGTGAATAATTATTGTGTTAGACTGTTTAGTTAGCACGAGTGTTCGTAGGAACGCTAATCCAGGTAAGGATTAGTCGTTTCTTTATAACTTAATGTTCGTAGGAACGCTAATCCAAGTAAGGATTTGTCGTTTCTTTATAACGTAATATTCCTCGGGATAATTTCTGAATAATAATTTAAGGGTCATGACCTATGCTTCCTATCCACCTTTAAGGATCTGAAGTGTTTAAGCGCCTTGCTAGGGCAATTGGGTGAACATAATTGTCACCATGTGTATTAAGCACCTAGCTAGTGCAATTGGGGTGGACGTAACTGTCACCCTGTAAATTAAAGTGTAAGCACTGTGGCAGTGTAATCTGGGTGAACGTAAGGTCACCCTGTGTAATAATAACTTTCGTTGTTACTCGGAATAATATTAAGCCTCGTGTGTGTGTTGTATTAATTTGGGTTGACATAATGGTCACCCTGAGATTTAAAGCTTTATAGCCGCTCTTAATAATGTTAATGTATTTCAGTGATGTGGGTTTTGGAATTAAATAAGATAGAGTGCCCGAGTGCACATAATTAATATACATTTGGCGAGTAGTGCAGCTAAGTAAATAGTACAGCTAAGAAAGCTCGTCTCGACTTTTGATCAGAGTACGTTCTCTTTCCAATCTGGATTCGCTGTAAGCGGTGAGGTTGGTCGTGAACCGAAACATCTAAGTCAGCTTTTAAATCACTGATGTCTGATTCTTTAAACGTTCTAGATTTGTCATAATTTCCTGTAAGACTCAATTCCTTTGGAGTCTTCTTTCGGGTCGATTTCTGTGAAGATTCGGTCTTCCAGGATCTTCTCTTGTGCATACCTCTTGTTGTTATTCAGTAGAAGTATGAAGGTTGATTATCGTTATCGGTTATTATTCGAGAAACGATGAGTCTAACCTAATACAACTACTTCGAACCTTCTGCTTTGTACCCTTGCATAGTCTTTCATTAGACTAACCCACGAACATTGTTCTCCGCATGTGGGCTGGTGTCATCCATTCGATTCGGCACATCAGATAGAGTGTAGATGAGAAGACTAGAAGGAATATGGAGTCGACGGTGGTTTTTTAATGTTTTTAATACTTTCTTTAAATCAGGTTGAGATCCTTGGGAGATGACCATTGTGGTCAAGATCCTTGTTTGTAATATATTTAAAAGACTTCCGCTGTACTTTGTTTAAACTCTGTATTTGTCCTATTCGGGATTGAGATGTAATCCCGGAACTCATGTTTTAATATGAATAAAACTATGCTTTTGTATCCTTTGTATCTCATGGTTGTATTTAAATGGTAAAGCCTTGGGTGATCTCAGTAAGGAACACTGAGGTCACTGGCGGTAATACCTTTCCAAATGGGTTAAGATTTGGGGGTGTTACAGCTAGAAAGTATGTTCATCTAAGTTACTAGGTTCATCGACTATAACAAACAGGTTCATCGATTTTGTCTTGCAGGTTCATTGGTGTTGTCTTGCAGGTTCATTAATTTTGTCGTGCAGGTTCGTTGATTTTGACTTGTAGCCACAGTTAGTCATGGGTGTACTCTGTACAAGCATTGGGTTCATGAATTATAACAATTAGGTTCATCATGTACAACTAACAGGTTCATCGAGTATAAGTAACAGGTTCATCAGATATAGAATAGGTTATACACTTCAAAAATCGAGCAGGTACTCGTTTTGTGTTTAAAAAGAAATTTTGTGACAAAACTCATTGAATAGCAGGTACTCGTTTCCAAAATTCTAAAAATTATGCAAACGTAATAAAAATAACTAATCCAAAGCAAAATAAAGATGAAATGGAAAAATACTAAAGAGTACTAAGAATCAAGCACTTCAGTGCAAGTGTGACTATTGTGAGTGGCATACTTGTTACATCTGCCACAACGCCTTTGCCCTGCACGGCTGGAAGCAATAGAAATTTCTCTTCCACTCTGGATACGCGAGCCACTTCTTTTGTTCTTAGCTTGCTCTGGTGGCAGCACATTAACAACTGAAGGGACTTCAACTCCAACATAAGACTATAGCTGCTCAAGGTTCGACGGACCAGAACTAGACGAAGCACCACTCGCAGACAACAGAGCCGCCTTTTTCTCCTTAAGCAGAATCGAAAACTGTTTCATGAGGTCCGGCTTGTCATCCAATAGCCCCACACAACTATAAAAGTCATAAATCAACTCATTCATGACCGTCTCATGCTCTTCAAGGGCCGCACACTGAGTGACAATGGTGTCGTCGATAGTGAACACCGGTGTAATAGTGGCATCCTTGGTCCAACAGGCAAGGACATACCTTTCCGGAATCCTATCAAACTCGAGGTTCCTGAACACAAACATGAGATGACAACAAGGCAGACCAATCCTTTGAAACATATGACAGCTGCATAAAAAAACCCACCTTCAGCTGACTGTTCGACTGTGAACATCTTGGATAAGCAATCCTTGACACCATAGAATTTTGTACCATTAACATCAGACATGCTCACCATAAAGCATGATAAACAACATTCCATAATCTGATCCTAAACAAGTTTGACAATTGAGAGCGTGTACACCTCAGACGCATGCTTCTCCAATCTTAAATGTGTCTTAAGATCTGGACGCATAGTCGAAGAATCAAAGTTCAGCTTCGCCTGCTTGTGTCTCTGCGTGTCCAAGGCAATGTCAAAGTGCATCATCAACTCAACTAGGCAATAATATCTGTCAGTGAAGTGACCAAAGTAACTGTTTGCAGATTCGGAAACAGAAGTAGTCCTAAGCAAACCGCCAAACATGACATCCTGAAGTAGGCTGGGATCCAAAAATGTCGGATTGCAAACATGTCATCAAACCACCTCCGCTTCACCAATGGGAATTCATCAAGCAACGCAGTCCACTGTGACTCAAACTCTGTAGGTGAAAGGTCATGGGTCCAGACAATGTTGTCCAACCTAGCCCTAAATTCTGAACCAGCGGCAGTGTCGTACTTGGTCTTTGCGGGCACTTTTTTCATGATGTGCCACATACAAAGCTTGTGGCGCGACCGGGGGAAAACTTGTTCAATAGCGGACTTCATGGACTGGTCTTGGTCTGTCACTATAACCTTTGGCTCGTGCACCATAACTGCCTTGAATTTCTCCAACAACCAAACATATGATCCAACATCTTCCTTGAAAATTAAACCAGTCGCAAAAGTAACACTCGACTTGTGATGGTCTAGGCCGGTGAATATGAAAATCAGATTGTACCTATATGGAAGAAATGTAAACAAAGCCAATGATGCATAAGTAAAAAGTGATAAAACACTAGAATAGTCTGTAATAAAAAGAGCAATGAAAGGAGGATTCATAAGTAGACAAAGAGGTTCATTAGAATGAATATACAACTACAAGGGAGAAAAAATTAGACTAGGTTCATCAGGTTTGCAAACTAGGTTCATCAGTTTCAACAGAGAGGTTCATATAATCTAACTAACAGGTTCATTCAATAAACTAACAGTTAAAGAATCAAAAACAGAGTAGTAAATGCAAGGATAGTTACAATGTAAAAGAAAAAAGGGAAAATGTATTGAAGAAGGATAGCCAATAACCTGTTGGTTCGGTATGTAGCATCAACGATACAACGTCGCCAAAGAGAGAGAAGTTCTTGCGAGACATGGGATCAACCCAAAATAAATGCGCCAAACGATCACAAGAATCAACGTCGTACTCAAAAAAGAAGGCAGGGAAAAGTTCTTTTTTGTTGAATAAACGGTTGATCGTCATCTGAGCATCGGAACCACCAATATAAGCCAACATATCTCGTCGGTAGTTCTTGAAGTCAACAGCAGAAGCACCGACTTGGGAGTAGCCGCCAACAAGTTCCTTGAATATTCTATGCGACCTGACTGGACCGATGTGTGCTTTCTCACAATCCATGACAAACTTCTTATGTCCAAAGTCCAGCTTCCTCATAGACTTCATAAACTGTTTAGCCTTACCAACAACCATTTCATGTGTGTGGCGATCTTCAAAAGCTATTATTTTGTAGCCCTAATTACCGGCAAAAGTAAGGGTGAGTTTCGCTTTACAACCAACTCTGTTAGAAGGACGTCGTTGCATGCGTTTTGTGTTGTTCCGGCCAGTTTTAAAACCTTGTCTGGTGCAATGCAAGTACTTCAATGCAACCACACTGCCTGCCATGCGTGATCCACCAAGCCTAACAACAAAGCCACATTCCAGTGCATATGCCTTGTAAAATTCAACAGCTTCCTCCAATGACCAAAACAGCATACCAACAACTGGTTTCAGAGCATCACTACAAATTGGAATGTGGTACAAAGAACCACCTTGAGATAGACGGGCAACAGATAAGTCAGAAGACATCTCAGTGTCAGAATCACTTGGATATGAACTAGGGGAACTCTGACCAAGGGATACACTACCACTAGCACCAACAGAAACACTTCCACGCACTGCAAACATAAAGCACATACATCAATTGAGGTTCAATGATATTATGTGGAGGTTCAAAAGAATCGTGCACAATCAAATACAACAATGGAGATAACACAATGCACAACACACAGCAAACAAAATAAATCGAGTTCACACGAGCAATCAATGGAAAAGCATCAGAAAAGACGACTGCAAACAAGCAAAACACAAAATATGAAAAACCGTACATTGAAGAGAGCAAAATCTAACTATGAAAAGGTGAAGACGAATCTGTCAAAAAACACAATAGAAACGCCACAACGAATCAATTGAATACTATGATTCTCAAAATTGTCAAAATGAAAGACGAATCTAAGTTGAATAAACTGCAAAGAAATTCTGAAACCGTAGAACATAAATAAGCGAAATTAACTTACCAGAATCCATAGAATCAATCCCAAAGCGTGAATAGATTGAACAAGGCGAAATCGAGCAAGAAAACAATCGTAAGGAGCGAGAACGAAGAACTCCTTCAATGGCGATTCCGGTAGAACTTCTTCGCCAAGAGAGACGGGAGCGAAGCGAGGGAGACAAAAGAATAAATGAAGGCCAAAAGGACGAAAATGTCCCTCCGTGTAGGATTTTGTTGTTAAATGATGAAACATTCCCAGCCGTTGAATGGAGACACGTGACGACTACAGTAAATGTTCAATGCTTACTTTAAAGCTTGTACTCATTTGATCTTCTTTATGATATAGATATAGATATAGATAGATATAGATATAGATATAGATATAGATATAGATATATAAATATAGATTAGCTTTATGATTTGTTTTCCTAAAATAATGATGTACGAAGAAGAAAGTAAAATAGTAATGTATATACGTAGGCAATAAATGCACATGCGTTAGCTCGGTCATTCTGGAAGTGTTAATTAAGTGTCTCTATAAGCATAAAATTGTGTAATAGGCCATGTCATTAGATTTTCGGGCCCATAAACAAATGATCTCCGGGCCGATAAACGGAAAGCTACCTTTGTCCATAGTTGGATCTGTAGCCCAAAACAGAATGTCTATATTAGCTAAAATAAGTCTCAGATGAATTATTTAGCTTACATATTTGCTTTCAATTTTCTGCATTATTTTTTGTACGATATAAATTACAAAAAAAAAATAGGGGCCGGACCTGGGCCACTTTATAAGATAAGAAGTGACGTGCATACTAATTCTTGTGCAATAATGACATTTTCAATTATGTTGATTTTGCTGTAAAAAATAAAACCTAAGTTGATTTGAGGCCAACTTGACCTTGACATTCAATTTTATTATATTTTCAAAAGGCAATAATACATATTTAATGGAAATTGTTGAGCACAAAACCAAAGTTATCAATGTTCTAGGTCCGGTTATTCAATTTCCTCTTATTCTAGATCTGTTCATAAAAACCACAATTATGAAGAAAAAAGGAATAAAACAAGGGGAAATACATGGAAATTGTACAACCCGTGGGCTCGATTGCTGGTACTTGGATGTTTCGAAACATAAAAAAGATAAGTTGTAATTACATAATTGTGAAGTTGAATTGATGGAACCTACTATTTCAAAATATGGTATATGATGTTGATGTAATGCATAATTTTCTCGGAATGTACCAGGACTGTGGACCTAGTAATTGTGGTCCTTCCTCCTCGTACTCTAACAGTATTAGTTAATTGCTTTTGTAGATTTAGCGTTAGTTAATTGCTCACGATAACATAGATCTAATTTTATTTGGTCGAAATCATAGATCTATTATTCACTGGAATAACATAGATATTATCATTGTTCTCGAATATAATATCTATATTTACTTAAAAATTGACTTTCTTATCCTCATTAATAATCCATTTGAATTCTCTTTAATTATTTTACTTCACAATAGAGTTGAACAATATATTTTGCCCTTAAATATTGGGTCACTGAATGATATGGAAAAAAAAATGCAATCAGATATTGGACTATTAAAAATTGGGTCACACATGGATGGACGGGCCTACTGCATCCCAAATAGAATAGGCGTCAATTGTTAAGCCTTTCATCTCTCACAATTAACACATTTAAGTATATGAAGATGAAATAACAGCAAAAAAAAGCTTAAGTCAAACGGAATTTTAACCGAAAAAAAGGAAAAGAAAAAGAGCTAAGTCAAACGGTTGTACCACATTACAACTATATTTAAATCACAAGAAGTTCAAAGGTTGTACAACATAAAACGATAAACAATAAGCTTTTTAACACAAAAAAACAATTGAAACGGTTGTACCACATCATAGCTATATTTAAATCACACGTTCAAATTCTATTGTCGTGACTATTATATTATTGTCGTCCCCTGGTGATCCAGCCTTAGTGACGACCCCAACAATTTAATCATTGGCAGTCCAATAGCTACATATTTAAATCAAAGTTTGTACATCACAAAATAAAAAAATTAAAGCAGAAGTTAGAATCTTATCCCACAAGTGAAACGGTTCTACCACATTATAGCTATATTTAATATATAAATTACATTAGCATTACACTTACCTCATCTCTTCCTATATATATATATATATAATACCTGACCACCCCACTACTCTTCTCTTCGTTGCTCCATCCTTCACACACAAATAACAATCATGAAAGAAACTATATACCACTAAACCAATTAACCGAAGGGTTTAACTCTGACATATTTGTCGCAAGTGGGATGCCTTCGACATGATCAATTACTTACATCATCACATGTTTCATTCTATCCGATAACATGGTACGTAAACAAAGCAAGGATATATTTGATTTAATTTTCTCTCTAATTCAATAAATAACTGAAAGTTACAAACAACTTTATGTTGCCATCTCTAGAGTGACAGATCCACGAGGTTTCAAAATATTTTGGCTGAAGGGGATCAAAATTACTTTAAACACACAAGAAAATTTGTGTTTAAGGAAGCTTTCAACAAGCTCACCACGCAAAATAAGGTAACAAATTTCTCTGTATTTAGATCAACTCATTATCTGTATTTAGATCAACTCATTATAATTGTTATATAAATGTTTTTTTGTTTGAAGGGGATCAAAATTGATTTAAACACACAAGAAATATTATGTTTAAGGAAGCTTTCAGCAAGCTCACCACGCAAAATAAGATAACAAATTTATCTGTATTTAGATCAACACATTATAATTGTTAATATAAATTGATGAAAGTTATATCCTCTACTTATACAGGGGCTGCACGAAATAAAGCAAGTTGACGCAATGCATAAAGCATTAAATCATGTACAATAAGGTACAATTTTCTATGTAATTCAGTTATATTGTGTTTATTTTTATATTTTGCTTTCAACATGGAGTAGTGTTTAATAATCTCATACTCACTACCTTGTTGACATTATGAGGACATGCAAATGTGTTATACTCAACATATAGAATCATTTGGACAAGTATATTACTGACTGAAAGGGAAGCAATTTAAACTCACATTTTTAGATACACTTTCTTCTTCCAAAATAATAAGGCAGCCTCTACACATACAATTGCGAGATAGTGGGCAACACCTTAAAAAGACATGGTCGCTAAAGTAAGCATAATTATTAAGTTAAAGATGTGAATGAGGATTTCCAATTGTCGAGGATGCAAGTATATATCCACCTCATGGTAAATGACGTGATGTCGTTCGTAGCTGTCAAATATAAAACCTCACAAATAAACTAGTATAGTCAATAAGTAAGGGTCGATCCCACAGGGAAGGAGCGAAACTAATGGTGGTTGCATGCAAGTCACTAAAAAGGGGGGTTTGTAAGTTGGTTGGTCACAATCAAATCAAACACAGCAAAGTAGATGAATGAAATATCAAAGAGAGAAAACACTTAGCCAAGTAATGTCCACATAAGTCATCCAACGGTTGTTCCTTGATTATGTCCTATCTTCCTATTCGGTTATTCTTGTCCTGATCTTGGGTAGATTCAAAGATCAACCAAACCTAAGAACCCTTACCAATGAATAACCCTAGCACCACTAGTGATTCAATCCAAAGACAGCAATGCATATAAGAATTAACCAAGATACACATAACACCTCAACCAGAAGCATTCAGCATGTAATCAATTCTCTACATAGATAAATTCCACAGTGGCAGATATAATCTATGCTCGCTACTCGAACTAGAGCGTTAGCCCAACAGTTCCCTAGTATTAGCAATATGAATGAAAGCAATAAACCTAGGTGATCAATCTAGATAAACCAATAAACATCCAAATAAGAATTTGCGCAAGAGAAAAGATGTAACTCAATAGGATAAGATAGATAGGAACAAAACCTCACAACCAGATGAATAAACTTATGCTTCCATTACCGAACTAAGCAAAAGAGGCTTAGCTCCTCATAAACATGATGAACTTCAAAAGTATGAAAAGTGGCAACGATGGAATGAAACTCTAGAATGGCGACCTCTCAAACCTAATGCTAAAGAGAGTATATATAGGGCTTCTAACAAATGACCTAGCCCAATAAGAAAAGAAACGGAATAAAATGAGAAAATAAGAAAAGAAAACAGAAAAGATAGATTCGGGAAAAGTCTGAACTTCCTGCGTTGATGACCCGCGATCGCGGCCCATGGACCGCGATCGCGGCCCCTTGTGGCTCCGCGCTCTTCACACTTCTCCACTTCTCCGCGCCTGCAGATAATTCTCGACTTGCCCCGAGGAACCGCGATCGCGTCACCCTTGCCCGCGGTCGCGGTTAATGCTCGGCCTTTACTCCTTGGCTTCACCTCCTAACCTCTCCTCTTCACTTCCTTGGCGTCTTCTCTTGGTGGCTTCCTTCCTCAGTGTCTCCTATGATATCCAAGATAGCTCAAACACTTCCAAAAATACCAAACTTCGCCCCCAAACGCCATACACATGAATGTGTCTAAATTTACCCGAATGGCACCAATAAAACCCTCTAATAACTCTTAGTTAAGCCCTACAAAGTAGTGCTTATCAGTAAACTATCCTTGATTATATGTATTTGGATCTCTTTAGTAGTCTACACATGCATGCACTAAATACTTACATCTATCGGTTTAAATTTATTGATATAATTGTCTTTTGATTGAGATAGGTTAATTTTATGTGAAGATGTCAGAGAATTGGATAATCTAATAGCACTATTGAGGCATCGATTGTTTACATCATGCACGGGTAGCTTTCACTAGAAGGATGACAAATACAATTGATTTAGGACAATTGATTGTTAGTAATGAATAAAGCAAACTATTTTATGGACGATGTAAACCCTTCAACTTTTGGTAGCATAAATTCAACTAGGTTTGTATTTTTAGTTCCTTGTTTGTACTAATCGATTTAGGTAAGTGTCTTGTTATTTTGGTTAAGGATGATTTTTGTTGTTCTATTTTATACATATTCATTTTACACTCATCATGTATATATACTAAATTTGGCCTCATTTTTCTTGGTCTAGAGAAATTAATCAAGGATAAAAGTCGAAATAATTGACATATACTCATTCTCATATATGAAATGTATAAGGAATAAGTTATGAATTATAATTTTGCTAAGAAGAGTAAGCATGTACCAATAAAATAACTAATGTACTTTTATATAAAATGTAACAAGGTTTAAGAATATGCAGAGTTACCAATTATTTCTATTACTTATAAGAATAGGAAGTAATGACTAATATATTTTAATTAAAATGATATTTGTCTAGGAATATGTAAAGTCAATGTGACCAATAAAACGATATATATTCCAGACCAAAAAAAAACAATATATTAATGAATATTAATAACTAAAACATAACAAAGACATTATTAAAAGGCAATATATTTGTAAGATAAAGGCAAAAGTTAGAAATGTGGAGGGTAGTAGAGCATGAAATAAGAGTTGTTATAGGAAGTTTCTTACAAATACTTCAGTTCAAGCACAGCATATACAACATATAATTAGATAGGAATTTCTAAAATATTCCCCAAATATTTTCAAAGGAAAAAATGCATCCCTACAAAAAACAACTACCGCCTTAATTCAAAATTTAAATTGAACTTCTGACCAAAAAATTAAATAGAATTGTATTTCGTACAATCATAGCATTTTATACCTAAAATACTTAGATATTACATTAAATACATATCAAACAATATATCATTTAAGATAAAACATGCAACAACAATCCATATATTACAAATTCACATTTAAACCGCGACAACATATACACAAAAGGCCCGTGCTTCGCTCTTTAATTAGGAGTCGGAATAGGGTTTGGATAGTTATATTAGCTAATTATTTTATGACTGGTCAACCAAAAATTAAAGTATAATCAAGTTGCATCCACGAATCTATTGCTCCTATTAAAAATATAACTAATTGTTGCTTAATCTTATTGCTCACATTCACGTGAATCACGTATGATTAGGACAATGGTTGGGGAAATATGAAACCAAAGAACACTCTAAACCATTAATGTAGAAAAAAAATCCGATCACATTACTTCAATTAAATTTCAACAGACCAAAATAAATAATCTTAATCTTATATTGATTTTATTATTAGAGATAGTCATTCAAATATTATATATATTAATAAAATGGTAAGTGTCATGTGAGAATATATATTAGGGTGAAAAATGGGAATAAATCATACTCTTTGGATTATAAATAAACCAAAGGCTAGGATTAAACTTTCATTACCTCATTTTTGAGAGTTTGACCGGTCAACGCCGGCGGTCAACGCCAGTCACTGGCGGTCAACGTCGAAGCTCCGGCGTTGACCGGTCACAGTTTTTTTTTTCAAGCACAATTTTTGGCTTGCAACTGTATGTGCATAGATATTGACTTGTATGTGCATTGATATTGCATAAAATCTGTATAGAATTTTTTACTATATGTGTGACTTTGTGTATGTGAAAACTTATGCACTTCTCAGCATGTGCATATGTTTTAGCTTGTGTGTGCATAGATTTTGACATATATTTGCATCTAAATTCTACTTGTATGTATTATTTTCTTGGGTTGAAATATTGTGCATGAGTTTTGGCTTGTATGTGCATCTAAATTACATAAATTTTGCATATGATTTAGATTATATGTGTGACTTTGTGTATGTGAAAACTCATGTACATACATGCAAAAACTTATGCATGCATTTCAGAGAATGTGGATATGTTTTGACATGTGTGTGCATAGACTTTTGACCTGTATGTGCATCTAAATTCTACTTGTGTGTGTTTTTTTCTTGGGTTAAAATGTGCATGAGTTTTGATTTATATGTGCATTGCCATTGAAGTGCATGTCTTTTTGCTTGTATGTGCATGTAAATTGAACTAGATGTGCATAGGGTTTGACTATATGTGTGACTTTTTGTAAGTGAAAATTTATGCACACATATGTAAAATCTTAAATACTTTACATAATGTGTATAGGTTTTGTCTTGTAAGTGCATGAATTTTGAATTGTCTGTGCATCTAAATTTTACTTGTATGCATCGTTTTCTTGGCTTGATATGTGCATGAGTTTTTGACTTGTATGTGCATACCATTTGAAACACACGTCTTTTTGCTTGAATGTGCACATGTCAAAACTTATGCACATACAGTGTACAACTCATGTACATTTTCTCTAGAAAACAATGCATATTTTTTACAATCTTTAGATGCACATACATGTCAATATTGATGCACATACAGACCAAATTTATGCACATACAAGTCAAAATATATGCACATGCTATCTCAAGTAAAAAAATAGTCTTAGAAAAAAGTTGGACTGTGAAAAATTCAATGGAAAAAAATGATCGGACAACACCTTATAAAATTTTAATGCACATACAAGTCAATATTGATGCACACACAAGTAACAAATGGTGCACATGCCAGCGCAAGCAAACAGTGGACTCGGAAAAAAAATGGGCCGGAAAGAAAAAAAAAACTTAGGTCGGACAATGCCTTATAAAATTTTGATGCACATATAGGACAATATAGATGCACACACAAGCCAAAATGTATGCACATGCCATCTTTAGTAAAAAAACTGACCCGAAAAAAAAAAAAAAAAAAAACTGGTCCGAAAAAAAAAAGACCAGTCAATGCCGGAGGTCCGATGTTAACCGACTGGTAACCGGTTTGACCGGTTAATTATCCACTTAAATGATAGTCTAATCCTAACCTTTGGATTTTTTCAAATCCAAAAACTAGAAGCTATTCTCATTTTCTCACCATAATGTTCATTCTCACCGGATCCGCATTCTTAATAAAAAACAGATTTCTAATATCTTTATATCACTAGTATAAAAATGGCTATTAATCGCGTAATATATAAAGAGCTTTTATACAATAGGGGTAAATATGTTGGTCGGTCCACACATAAACCCAAAACCGCGGTCCATATGCAAACTTTTGAAATTTATTAAAATTGGACAACGGTTCTTTACACATACTGTGGTAAAACATTTTGCTTTTGTAGTCGAACCACGGTTCCAGATATGAACTGCGGTATGTGCGTAATTTTTCTGTTTTTTTAAGGAAAAAGGAGGTAGACTCCTCTTCCCTCGAAGTCCATCGTTGAAAACCCTAGCCAACCATTCTTCTAATATCTTCCTCTACTGCCTCCTTTGTCGTTATTCCCGTTGGTGGTTGCATTCGGCCTCTCTACTCCCTCCTCAGTCATCACTATTGGAATACTTGTGTTAGGAAAATGTCGTGCATGTTGTTACTCTTGCTACTGGTATAGTAGGAGGTATTGTCATGAGAGTTCTATCATTTAATAATTTATGATGATTGAATAAATATTGTATAGTTATTTTGATGCCTATAATGGTTATGGTACATAGCCTGAACTGATTATATAATTGAGTTGGTGATGGCGAAAAGCTAAGAGTCTTTATGTTACCTTTTTATCAAGTCAATATATGCAACTACTATGTGTGATTCAAAGTATGTTCGAAAAAGAGAATTCATTATAGTTGTAAGCTACATAATTTTGTTTTCAATTAACATATATGGTGTTTGATTTTCTCTTGTTGTTAACCTTTTAGCTTCCATTTCTTGTTATTTTTATACTTCTCCACCTCTCAACAACAGTCAAGTATTAAGGAATGAAGTGTTTTTCATGTGATTTACCTTACTTAACACTTATAATATGGTAGATAGAATATAACTCGATTTATTTCACTGCGTGTAATTCATATGTTGAACCAAAGTATGACAGGTTGTCCCTATATAATACATTTGTTTAATTGCACTGAATGGAGTGTGAAGGTCTCGAAACCTGGAATATTGCCACAAATATCGAAAGGCAAGTAGATAGTGTTGATGCATCAACTATTAGTCTGAACTTTATATTCCTTCTAGTAAATAGGATAAATGAATCATCAAATAAGTGTTTTAAGTAACTCTATCGTTGATCAATATGCACTAGGTCTGGACTCACTTGACTGAAAATGCAACATTTTACCACTTTCTTAACCGAGGATCTTAGTCCATGATTAAAATCTTTGTTGGAACTTTAGTGAGTTCATATTACACTAGAGCTAATGACTCAAGGTGGCTTGTCCATGTTTACAAATAAGGAATATATGCTTTTTTATTCTAAATTTCTTCTAATGTTAAACAGATGGTTTCTATTATTTTAGGTACACAAATTTGTTGTTGGTGGAGGAAAGGTTCTCATTTCTACATTTGCTCTTGGAAGGTCCCAAATATTTGTTTGAAAGTTTATAAAAATGAGTAGAAAGGATGTGCTTTGGCTTGTATGCAGTAAAATGAGTTATTGTATCACTAGCTAGATCAAATGTTATGAAATTTATCATTCATATCTTTGTTAATATCCTTTTTACCATCATGACTTCAAAAGATATACTCCCTCCGATTATCAATAAATGACGTTTTACAATATTTCACACACATTAAGAAAAAGTGGCTTTTTCTTACTAAACCCAATCTCAGAAAATAATGATGAAGAAGCGGCTTTTTCTTACTTCTTTTTCTCAAAAAAAGTGACTTTTTCTTACAAAACTCAATCTCACATTAAATGAAGATACTAGCATGCTATCACCTTTAATTGAAGATACATAGGGAAGCTGGAAGTTTAATTTACGGAGTACCTCGGTAACTTCCTCCTTCCTCCAGTAGAGCCAAATTTGGATTAAAATTTGGTCTAAATGAATTACCTCAATAAACACAATGATTACATTCAAATTTGGATTAAAATTTCAAAGGCAGATTTTCATTGTAGAGCCAAATTTTTGGATTTCATTTGAACAAGAATTATAAAATTTTCATTATGGAGCCAAACTTAAAAATTTTAAACCGGGAGGTCATGTATATATATAATGAACGTACAAAAAAACAGTGATATATTTCCAATTGATTTTTAACCTCAAAACTCTCTTCAATCCATGGCTTGCAACAGCAGCATTGATTTGAATGCTCTTCCATAAGTATTTTCTTTTGATCTAAATGAATTACCTGATTGGGAGTTTGAAGGAGATCAGATTACAAATCAGTATGAAGGGGTGGAAGGAGGCGAGGCCAACATCTATGACGATATGGTTTTGGAAGCTGACGAGGATGTCGAAGGAGAACCCGAAGACCAAATTATTGATCTAACTATTGATCAAAGCAACGAAGATGACGATGACTCTACCATTGTTCGTAGTAAGTTACCTTCTTTGTCTCACACTTCATGGTTATTAGCATTCATGGATCTGTAAATGTATATGTCAGGTGATGACTTTTGTAGATAGTTTTGAATGATTATATAGTGATTTTAGGAAAGAAATATCCTGGAAAGCATATCAGAGTTAATATAGGAAATTCTTGCTAGTAATTTTAATAAAAATGTTTTTCTATTTTGGTAGGGAAAAGCATATAGAGTCAAGTCCTATCTAGTGATTTGCTACGTTCTTTCATTGTATAGATTGGAATTTTAATCCTTACTTATGATTTGCTACGTTAAGTTTATCTAGATGGTAATCCTAGAATTACCTTGATGCTACATTAGATATCTCTATTTATTTGCAATTGAAAATTATCTTAATTTGCTAATACTCCGTAATATTATCCCTTTTAGTAGGGATATGTTAGTTATTCCATGAGTTGGTTAAGTTATCTTTATTTGCAATTAGAAATTATTTTGTGAGTTGGTTAAGTTATTTAAATAATGATAAATTAAAATGATTATCTAAAATAATCTTAAAAAACATAATTTAAAATCATTCTAAATTTTAGTTTATGCAGTACGATAAATTTACCATATGTTGTTGCTTTGTATGTTAATGATAGAATTACCTTGATTTGCTACGTTAGATATCTAGATTTATTTGCAATTGAATTTTAGTTTATGTAGTAATATAAATTCAACATATGTTGTTACTTTATATGGTTGTTCATAATTCATTCCGTATTGATATGTTTGGCATTACTGTTATAATGCTAACAATTTATAGCATTTGATCTATAGTTTCTAATATTTTGTAAATTTAAAATACTGATGTCTATTTTAGATGAGCAACAACGCAACTTGATAATCTTATCAAATGAGGAAAGGCGTCAGATCTACAATGCTTTACTTGAGAGAAGTGTGAATGGAAAGCTAAAACGAAATACGACATCAAAGGTTTCTGCGTTGTTGTCGGTGCCAATAAGAACAGTACACCGAATTTGGAAACAAGCAAAGGATACCCCAAATGGTGTTGCAGTTGATGTATGTCACAAAAAGACAAACAGAGTCGGTCGCAAGCGGGTTGAAGTTGACCTAAGTCTTTTATCTTCTATACCGTTAAATCGAATGAGAACATTAAGATCACTTTCTCAAGCTCTGAATATCAATTATAGCACTCTACATTTACACTCATTCGACGTCACTCTAATGCCATCAAGCCGTATTTAAGTGATGAGCATAAGAGAGCACGACTTCAGTTTTGCATATCTATGTTGGATAGAAGTAGTTTGCCGCATGACCCAAAATAACAAGGACAAGAAGTATTGATTGTTTTTGTAAGTTCAGACTTATTGCTATATGAGTTTGTGTTGTGGAGAATTTAATTGTATGAGTTGATTGAGTATGGTTATTGTTGTAAACTAGTTTATTTTAAACTACATAAATGCAAAAGATTTTTTTTTTTAAAAAATACATTTTTACCACGGTTCTAGAAAAAAACTGCGGACTAAGTTTCGTATTTTTTAAAAAGAAACATACAAAGACAACGGTTATAATGAAAAACCGCGGTCGGTATTTTATGTGGATCGCAATTTTAAGTAAAATGTGGTCTACTATTTCTAAAAAGAAAAATTAAAACATACCACGGTTTAATGGAATAACCGCGGTCCGAGGTTTTGCACCGCGGTTTCAGAAAAGCGCGGTCCGAGTGCCATAGCATCGAGAACAACTACGGATGCAATTACGTGGTCCGTTTCAGAAACAACTGTGGTGCACCACCATATTTTATACTAGTGTATTACAAGATGAGGCTTACGCCTTACTTGAAGGCATTCTTTAAGCCTTACGCTTAAATATTAGACCCATCATTATCGAAGGCAACAATTTAGCTGTGTTAACAAGTTATGGAAAATCGCATGGAAAAAAAGAACAATTGTTATTGGCATTCTTTCCATGTTAGATTACTTCGATTCTTTCAAGGTTTTTCACTGTTATAAGGAATGTAACGCATCTATTGATTTCCTCAAATTAAATGATATCAATATTGCTCATCTTCGAGATTGGATCACCAAGATTTTGTCTTCCACAGTTAATGTTAAGCTTTGCAATATCATAAGCGAACTTTGCACCATGAGCTAATTACCACATATTCTCGTATTCGAGATTTTATGAAGATTGTCCGCTTTGATGATTTAGGTTTGCCTTGTACCTAGCAAGGAGTGTATTGTTGATAAAATCTATAAATATTAAGGTCTTTTGGTTTGCTATTGTTGGATCGTTATTGTTACATCAGAGGGAACAAATACTTTGTTCCTACAAAATATGCAGGGAAATAAACACAAGAAAGATAAAACTTTGAACACACGACTTAGATTTGAAAACTCCAAATAGCCAACTAGCTACTTAGAGAAAAACAACTACCTTCTAGTTATCTTATTGAT
Organism: Rheum nobile; assembly: GCA_027886185.1. Taxonomy (NCBI): domain Eukaryota; kingdom Viridiplantae; phylum Streptophyta; class Magnoliopsida; order Caryophyllales; family Polygonaceae; genus Rheum; species Rheum nobile. The sequence goes on along the minus strand of WOAB01000580.1, from coordinate 780,814 downwards.
TTCTTGTTCGTGTAGCTCAAACTCAAACCCTAGACTCCCACCTAGTCCTGAATCTCTCCTACCCCTTCAACTCACGAACTCAACTGCAAAGACTTCTTCTCGCAATTACACCGGTGCTTGGGTTCGACTTTGTTAATCACCAATTGAAAATCTCATCCACTTATATATGGTTTTCCAAAAAACCTAACACGAAATGATATATTTTCTTACTTTCCTATCAAGCAAAAGATCTCTTAACCAAATCTATCTTAACCAAAGATTACATAGAGGAAATATTATCCTAAAATATAATCTAAAGATAAGAATGATATTTTCTCTCTCCTTTCTTTTCCAAATCCAAAAATGATCACGATCTTCATCATTTCCAAGTCTCCATATCATAATCTCATCCAATCTTGATGTGATCTTATTTAGTTATACAAATGCCTTTTTGATCAGTGCCTTCGTCAATGAATCAAGCCCATTGTTCCTTTTGTGGTAACGTTCCGTTAAGTGGACTTCACGTTCAGCGTCATCGTCTCTGTTCCTTTCATGTGACATACTTATATTTCCTGAAACACTCAACAAACACATTAGTTGGATGTTCGTTATTATCAAAATTAAACGAATTCAAAACATCCCCTTCTTTATGGTGACAAATATCCTTGACAATAAAGAGAAAAAATAGATAGAAGAAGTAATGAAGAAAGGTTTCCACTCAAGGCATGCATAGTTCCCCCTAAGAACATGAATAAAACTAAGTATGTACCCCCTCAAATTGATCATCATATCATATTCCCCCTTTTGGCATCATAAAAAACATGCTTGAAATAGATATAAAGGAGCACATATCTAATAAAGCAACAAGCTAACTTTGACATTAAGAATTTAATGTGCCTAACCAACCGGAACCTACAAGTTCCAAACAAAAAAAACAAAAGCAACCAACAATGCCATACAAGGTATTCACATGGAATAGTCACAAAAAAAACAAGCAGAAACTGTCAAGATGTGCTTGGGAACAAAAGAGAGTTCGGTTAGCCGGTGAGAGACGGATCAAACATCCTTTGTGCATGCGAAGGAGAGGGCTGTGATATTATGGCCAATAACTTGCAAAGTTCAGTCCTTAAGATGCTCAATTCCTCCTTCATTCGTCTTTGTTGCTCATTCAACATCTCGACCAATTGATACAACCTCTTCACTTATACACTTAGATCATAGAACCCATTGTAAGAATAATATATGTTGAATAAGGGAACAGTGTATGTTGAGGCGACTATTCCCTATAAGTCTTGATCTTCTCTTGATGTAGACTTCGGCTTCAATAGGGAACGATCAATGAACGTTGTAACTAGGATAAGATTTGAATGGTGAGAACACTTTTCGAAATCAGAATATTGCCCCTTACTAAAGCCTTAGGGAATCCACAAATTCTGAAGTGAGATAAGACAACCCCTCTAGTTCCCTTCAAGGCTTCTAATGGGAACTAAACTATGTTAATGTATAAGTGGAGTATGACTTCAACTCAGATAGAGAACTCGTATGTTTAATCTGGTATCCCAACACTATCACTGAAATGCCTTTATATAGGCATTCAGGCAGTTACAACAGTTATAAGCGGTTACCAACCGTTTCAATTGCCACAACCGTTTCCAAGGATATCCAACTACTTCTATCAGTTACCAACTGATTTAAGGTAGTTAAGAGGTAGTTATTCCGACAGTTACCAAGACAATTATACCACATTAATAACGTGTAAAAACTTTACCCATGCCTCAAGGAACTTGACGTTCCCACCTAGGGAACGGCTGATCCCTCTAGGGAACGACTACTCGCTCAACCTTAAGTAACACCGATCTGTCTTAAAGATGCAAATAACATCTTTGATGCACTATTCCCTTATGGGTAACGTCACATATTCTTAATGTTTCCCTCTGAATCTCAAATATGCTTACATGAGTATGTACTTCACACCTCCAAACCCGTGATGTAGCTAAGTGAGATCTTATAGTATCGTATGAATCTCGATCACACTAAATGGCATCGTTCCCTATATGGGATTGGTCTATTGATGACACTAAAATCACCAACACCCAGTTGGCTCTACACTTTGTTCCCCTTGAGGGCTTTGCAAAATGTACCTTGATCTCTTCTTCTATCCTGATCTCAGACATGTTCACCCATACAAGTCCCTCAATAAACTTAAAGTGCATTTTGTGGAGATTGCTTGCATCTAGCCCTCTGCAGAACAACGTCTCTTCGTCCCTTGCCTTGTATACCTTGTGGTATTATAAGATCTTCTTGATTGTGCTTGGGAACGGAAAAGCATGCTTCTGAGTCTTCCTCGCACGGGCCATATGTTGCATCATGATCTTAGGAGGATTTATAGCCTCTTTTCTCATAATTTGGTTCCAAAAGTATGAAATCTAGGATTAAAAGAGTGTTCCTCTGCTGCTCTTTTGGCGTAACGTTACTGATCAAGTAGTGATATAACTTTGTTGACTGCGGCCATTGCATTTGTGTGCATTTCTCTAGACTTGGGCGGGTTAGGAACTTCAAATACCCTCTTGATCACTTCATTGTAGGGGATGTCCTTGGCCATTAACCCTTGGGATAATATCCATATCCTTCATGAGGAACAATTAGAATGACACTCAACTCAAGACTTGGGAAAAGATGAGTCATCTCGTTCAACGTGTAGCTCCCCATAATCCATAGGGTTTGACCTCTATCACGGACGTGGCATACAACTCCCTTAGCAACTCTTCATTCACAACTTCTACCTCAATGCACAATTCCTCTCATCTATGTGCCTTTAAGCACTTCACAATCTCACCCAAGCCATTTTTCTTTAAAAAGCGGTGATCCAGCACCAACTCTCTCACTATCCCTTTGTCCCACATGCCTTTGTACTCTTCTTGACCCGTCTTAGATTGGACCTTCACAACCTCTTTTCTGGTACTTTTGCAGACAATGTTGGGGGCGACATTCACTTGCTTCCCCTTATTTGCCTTTATCTCCTCATCATCATAAGTAGGGATGACAAGGGGGCGGGGATTCCCCGCTATGGGGACGGGGTGTTTAAACGGGGATGGGGGCGGGGGAATTTTTTTAACCCCGAGCGGGGACGGGGAGCGGGGCGGTAATAGAGGTCCCCACCTCGTTCCCCGTCCCGTCCCCGGCGGGGAAACCCGCGGGGATCCCCGCTGAATACATTAATTTTGTGATTTTCTTAACCTTAAATCCTAAATTATATATTGTTTAGTCCTTAAACCTTGTACCATTTAGACGTTAAATCATAAATCTCAAATCATTTATACCCTAAATCTTAATAATATATAAATTAAAACAAAATTTATGTGTAGTAAAACGGGAACGGGGATCCTCGACGGGGAGCAGGGTCCCGGCGGGGACGGGGACGGGGGAAGTTTTGATCCCCGTTCGGGGGCAGGGACGGGGACTAAGGAAAAAAACGGGGACGGCGATGGGGACGGGGAGAGTACTCCCCGCCCCGAACCCGCCCCGTTGCCATCCCTAATCATAAGAACTTAGTGGGATGGCCTTTGCAACCTGAGACTACGTCTTTCTCTTTGACACACATGTAGCCTTATGTCTCCCAGTGAAACAAAGCTCTCTTATTGGAGACGCCTTTTCTTCTTCATCCAACTCCTCTTGAAGATTTGTGACAACCTTCCCCACCTTTGCCTTTGTCGATTCAGGTGTCTCCTCCCTTATCAATCCCGCCATGGTGGCATCACCGACAATCGTCTCTTCCTTTGTCTCAAAGGTGTGGGATTCTTTGGGGATTAGAGAATCTCCTCTTTTTCAGTGGAGGGGTCTCAGCTTCAAGTGATTTTGGAGGATTAGGGTTAGGGTTTGTGGAGGCGGTGGTAATGATTGAAGGGTTAATGAGAGTGGTGGAGGAAGAAGAGGGATTTTGTAGGGAACCAAGGCTAGGGTTTCCTCAGGTGGTGGCGATTTGGGTGTTGATGGTAGGTTGTGGAATAGTGGAAGCAGAGGAAATGAGATTGGTTTGAGGTGAATGAGAGGCATTAGAAAGGGTGCCGATGATGGAGGAAAGGGTTCCCATGGTCGTCGATTTTCGAATGAGAGTTTAAGGACTTTCAGATCCATCAATGGTGATGAGGTTTGGGTTTGAGCTTGAGGCCATTGTTGAGAGACTATGAGATATTGGGAGTTGAAAGATTTGAGAAGAGGAGAATATAAGAGAGAGAGAGAGAGAGAGAGAGAGAGAGAGAGAGAGAGAGAGAGAGAGAGAGAGAGAGAGAGAGAGAGAGAGAGAGAGAGAGAGAGAGAGAGAGAGAGATTTTCTTTATGTAGTCGGTCAAATGTGATCTTTTAGAGCAAGATAGACTTTCCAAATTTCTTGAATAAAATCTTTTTCCCATTTAAATCTTATCACTGTCAAAATCACGTCCAAGTGCAAATCGACCTAGAAGATTCGGCTTCCAAATTTAACATATTGTCGAAAAAACTACCACATATTTCCTTCCCTATGTAATCCCCCCTTTCTTTTTCACAAAGGCCATCATATCCATTTCCCTTCTTAACTTCGTTCAGACCTGTCACATCAGCCTTTTACAAAGCACAAAGAAGAGTCGTTTCAATTTCCCATGACTTTCCATAGAAACGAAGGTGTGTAATGTGGGCTTAACGTTACCAAAGATGGTACAAAACAACATCATACACAAAATATATTCAGAGAATTATTTTGTCAATCACGATGAAAAGCCCCAGTTGTGGATGATCAAAGGGGCTCATGGGACATTCATGCATGGTAGGCTTGGGTTTGTCATAGAGTCAATTATCATTTGGGCTTGTAATGATGGATTAAAACATCAAGTTGACTCTTTATGGCTAAAATAAATATTGTTCTAGATAAAAGCATGAAAGCAAAGAGTAGAATGTTAGATTTTCATTTATCTGAAAGTAAGCACAAGTAGATAAGACATGCGGAAATTCCAATGAACTAGAAAGTGGTTGTTGAACTAGATATGACTCATAAACACCGAAATTTAGAAAGTAGTTTCAAACAGTCATCGACAAAACAAACTGGGATAGTCATTAGTTGAGAGAGAGATCATACCTAATTCCATACGGAATTGTTCAAAGGGTTCTTTATTTAGTGCCTTCGTGAAGATGTCGGCGATTCGATTATTTGTCCTACAAAAGTCCATGAAAACCAACCCTTTCTCCACACAATCACGTAAGAAGTGATGTCTTATCTCTATATGCTTAGTTCTTGAGTGTTGCGGCCTGCACATAATTCTTAGAAATAATGATAGCACTTGTATGGTCACAAAGAATAGGAACAAAACCAAGAAGAATACCATAGTCACTGAGTTGTTGCTTAAGCCATAGAAGTTGAGTGCAACAATCGGCAACAACTATGTATTCGCTTCAGATGTGGATAGGGAAACAAATTTTGCTTCTTTGACCCCCAAGAAACAAGACATGGCCTAAGAAATTGAGCCATACCAGATGTAGATTTCCTATCCACTTTGTTTCATGCGAAGTCAACATTTGTGTACCCAACCAAATTAAAGCCACATCCCTTGGGGTACCACAAACATAAATCATTTGTTCCCTTCAAGTATCTCAGAATCCTTTCCACTGCCTTGAGGTGTGTTTCCTTTGGATCTGCATGAAATCTATCACTCAAACACACTATACAAAATGTCTGGTCTACTAGCAATGAGATAAAGTAATGAACCAATGATTTCTCGATAGAGCGTCTGATCTACTCCTCTCTCGTGTTCATCTTTTCCCATGGGATTATTTGGAGAGATTGGAGTAGTGAAGAGCGTAGAGTCTAACATACCAAACTTCTTGATGCATTCTCTGAGATACATATGTTGATGAACTCTAGTACCATCTTCGCCTTGAACAACTTGAAGTCCTAATAAGAACTTTAGTTCCCCCACCATGCTCATATTGAATTCACTCTACATGAGACTTGTAAACCTCTTGACCAAGGCGTCATTGGAGGAGCCGAAGATGATATCATCAACACAAAATTACACAACCAGAGTGTGCTTGCCTTCCTTCAGTGGGAATAGAGTCTTATCAACCTCACCACGTACATATCCGTTAGACAAGAAAGATCGTGATAGTCTATCATACCTGGCCCTGGGAGCCTGCTAGGGACCATACAATGCCTTATCTAGGACATATACATGATTTGATTGAGAAGAATCTTCAAAGTCAGAGATTTGTTCTATGTAGACTTTCTCCTTGAGGACTCCATTTGAGAATACAGTCTTGACATCCATTTGTTACAATTTAAAGTCAGGGTGATCAGATTAAGAAATTAAAAGACGTATAGCTTTTAACCTTGTAAAGGGAGCGAAAGTCTCGTCGTAGTCAATTCCTTCATGCTGGTTGTATTCCTTGACAACCAATTTGGCTTTGTTCCTAGTGAACTGACCCTTATCATCCAGTTTGTTTCTGAAAACCCATTTAGTACCAATCACGGTTCTATTTTTTTAGTGTGGAACCAGTCGTCAGACTTTGTTCCTCTCAAACTAGTGTAGTTCCTCTTACATCACTATCACTCAATCGGGATCCTTGAGTGCTTCACCTTCAGTTTTAGGTTTTGATAAAGACAAAAAAGCATTGAAAGCACACAAAACTATGTAGTGAAGAGAGAGTTGACTTCCTTTTGAAAAGTTCGTAATGATTTGATCCACTCGATGAGAACTCTTATGTTGTTAATTTCTCACATTCAACCTTGTGAGAATGAATTCTCGTGAAGTTCTTGGTTCTACACCATCAGTTGCATGTGCTTCTTGATTTTGAGAATTCTCAGGGTTTTGTTCTCTATTTTCTAGGACATATAGTGCCTTATAGGGACCATATAGTGCCTTATCTAGGACATATACATGATTTGATTGAGAAGAATCTTCAAAGTCAGAGATTTGTTCCACGTAGACTTTCTCCTTGAGGACTCCATTTGAGAATACAGTCTTGACATCCATCTGTTACAATTTAAAGTCAGGGTGATCAGATTAAGAAATTAAAAGACGTATAGCTTTTAACCTTGTAAAGGGAGCGAAAGCCTCGTCGTAGTCAATTCCTTCATGCTGGTTGTATTCCTTGACAACCAATTTGGCTTTGTTCCTAGTGAACTGACCCTTATCATCCAGTTTGTTTCTGGAAACCCATTTAGTACCAATCACAGTTCTGTTTTTTTAGTGTGGAACCAGTCGTCAGACTTTGTTCCTCTCAAACTAGTGTAGTTCCTCTTACATCACTATCACCCAATCGGGATCCTTGAGTGCTTCACCTTCAGTTTTAGGTTTTGATAAAGACAAAAAAGCATTGAAAGCACACAAAACTATGTAGTGAAGAGAGAGTTTGAATCCTTTTGAAAAGTTCGTAATGATTTGATCCACTCGATGAGAACTCTTATGTTGTTAATTTCTCACATTCAACCTTGTGAGAATGAATTCTCGTGAAGTTCTTGGTTCTACACCATCAGTTGTATGTGCTTCTTGATTTTGAGAATTCTCAGGGTTTTGTTCTCTATTTTCTAGTCCCTCACGATCCAGAGATGAAGGATTTGGAGACTCTCTAGAGCTAGAAGTTTCAACACCAGGATCCAAAGGCTCGCTTCCATCATTTTCTTCACTTCCTTGTGCGTCTGTTTCGAAGAGATTGAATACCATAAAAAATAACATGAATGTTTTTTTCTACCTTCTTTGTCCTTTTGCTATACACCTTGTAGGATTTGCTCTTAAGAGAGTATCCACCTTGTGCCTTCATCACTCCTTGAATCAAACTTTCCCAAGTTATCATTTCCATTGTTGTGGACGGAGCATTTGCAACCAAAGATCCTTAGGTAGGAAATATTTGGCTTTCTTCCCCTCAACAACTCCTGAGGGGTCTTGTTCAGTAGAGGACAAATCATTGCACAATTGAGAACATAACATGATGCATTTTGCTCAGCCTAATAATTCCTTGATAGACCACTCGCAATCAGCAAAGTGCAAGTCAAATCTTCCAAGGTCTTATTCTTTCATTCTACCATACCATTTTGTTGTGGTGTCCTGGGGGTTGAGAAGTTGTGACGTACTCTATTGTTCCTGTAGAAGGATAGAAAGTGAGAATTCTCAAACTCTGTTCCATGGTCAGTACAAATGGAACCCAACGATTTTCTTAACTTCTTTTCAACAGACTTTAGCCAAGTCACAAATTCTACAAAAAAATCATCCTTGGATGAAAAAAAGATAGACCATGTATATCTTGAAAAGTCATCAACAATAACAAAGACAACTGGTTTCTGCCACAACTCCTTGTGTTCATATGCCTACAAAGATCCGTGTGACCAAATTAATTCCAAGGGACGAGAAGTATTGACATCGTTCTCGGATTTGAAGGATGATCTTACCTGCTTACCTTTTAAATACGCTTCACAAACTTCATCCTTTGGCATTTCCACCTAGGGTAGTCCAACTATCGGCTCTTGTCAATGAAGTTTAGAGAGCAATTGAAGGCTAGCATGTCCAAACCATCTATGCCAAAGATTAGAAGTGTTTGCAACCAATGACAGACATAGTTACTCCTCATGGACAAAAGAGGGATCTACTTTGTAGACTTTGTTCTCACAAATTCCCTTCAGTAGGTTATTCCCTATACTAACTCTCCCAACTTGATAATCATTAATAGTAAAGACAACCCTATTCTTTCTATTTTGGCCAAGTTGTTCCACACTAAAAGATCAATCTTAAGGTTGTCAACAAGATTCACATTGTCAACATCTATGAGTTTAGAGAGACTTACCTTTCCTAAACCAAAAATTTATCCCTTACTCTTGTTTACAGAGGTTAGGGAACCTCTAGAGTCCCGATGAAGTGAGATGAACCATCTTTTGTTCCTTGTCATGTGACTTAAATGTTCACTATCTATGTACTAGGAACTTCTCATAACTTCATCCTGAATATAAGAGGTTACTTTCAGATAAGCTTAGGCTTATTGGGTTTAGGAGCAACATAATTAACTTTAACATTGGTCCTAACATTATATATTCGAGCAGTACGTGCCTTTTCCTTAGCTTGCCTTCTGAGGAATTAATCATGTTTATAATGGCCTGCTTTACCGCAGTGCCAACACACTCTATGACATTTCATATTGATGTATTTACTCTAACCTAGCCAGATGGGTTTATTGACAATCCTTGATTGAAAGTCAATTCGTATTGGTTTGGTGTTTTGTACTTTTTCAACCATATTGAGTAAGCCTTCTGATTGGTGTACCACAGTTTGTTCCTTTGGACGAAATTGTTCCTTCCAGTTTTGGAAGAGTTGTGTCTACCTCCTTGGGAGGAACTTTCACAACATTCTTAATTTGACATGAGTTTTCCTTTTGCTTTGGAGAAACATTTTGCGGCATACTTCTCAGAATTTTCACTAACATAGCCAAGACCAGTACGGGGCATAAATTTCTTAGAAAAAAAAATATTTTTCCCTTTCAACCTTAGAAGTAATATACTCATCAATTCATGCATTCTTCTTTAGCTCTTCATTAGCTTTAAACTCGACTAGATCCTCTGTCAACTTAGCATTACCCAATTTTAGCATGAGATTATCAAATTCTAAAGTAGTGACAAAACAGTCTAGTGATTTATTCTTCTTTTTCAATTCCTGACAAGATTCACATTCCCTTGAGAACGAAGATGGTACGTTCTCCAACTTGGTTATTTTTTCAGCCCAAACCTTGTTGTCATCAACCAAGTTAGAAACCGTGTTATCCTTTTCCTTAAGTTGTTCATTAAGATCATTACTTTATTCACCAAAATTCTTAATGAGAGCAATCAATTAATCTTTAGATTTTCAATTTAACTTAGTGGAGATATCAGAATCATTGACCTCAAGTTCTGAAGAACCACCCTCTGCCATGAGACATATATTCCTAGATTGGGGTTCACATTATCCACTTGATCCATATGATTCATCCCACCCCATGTAGTAACCATTGATTACTTTCCTTCTCGAGTGAGAGGTTCTCTAACCTTTTTTTGGAAGCAATTCTTTATGAAATGGCCTTACTCTAACAATGACATCACACAATGTCTTTCAAGTCTTTGTTCCCTTATGAGAAACTCAACCTTTAGATCAATGTTATATGTTCTCTTAGTATCTCTTCGAGCCATCTTGCGTGTTGAACACCAACATTACTTTGAAGACGGGCAACTAGTTCTTTCAGAGTCATGGACTTGATATCACTTTGAGCTTGGAGAGCAATAGCAGTGACATCCCATTTTGAACTCAGTCCTTGCATGAAATGATGAGTTACCTTCCAATCAAGAACTTTTCTCCAAGGAACTCATGTTGACCAACCAATCCTTGAAACCGAGAGTGAAAGTCTTCGAGAGTTTCACTTTTTCCTTGAGATGTTGTCTCATAGTCTTTCAGATGAGCAAGGAATTTGTTTCTCTTGACATCTTCATATCCCTCATTAAGACACTTAAGAGCATCCCAAATTTATTTAGCAGTCTTATAGCAGAGTACTTTCTTCATATTGACATGTTGAAGTGCCATGTGCAAGATCTTCTTAGCCTTGTTATTCTTCTCCAACTTTTTGTAATCAGCATCATCATAATTACCTCTCTTCTTAGGCTTAGTTGCATTCTTTTCATTAGCGATTGGCTCAGGACCTTGCTCGATGATCTTCCAGATTTGACCATCAAGGGAACAGATGTGAGATTCCATCTGTTCCACCCACCAGTCATATTCTCCAGACTTCAACACATGTGGCTTCCAAAACAAGTAGTTGATTGTCATACTTGAAGACATCTTCCTTACAAACTTAACGAACACAATCTAGAGGTCAGACTCTAATACCAATTGTTAGATCATTAGTGTTACGACTGAAGGAATAAATGCTTTGTTCTCACATAATATGCAGCGGAATAAACACAAGAAAGATAAAACTTTGAAAACACGACTTGTGGAAAACTTCAAATAGCCAACTAGCTACTTAGAGAAAAAATCACTACCTTCTAGTTTTCACTAGAGATGATTTAGAAAAAGTTTAATCTATTATTAATTTTTTGTTCACTTACAAATATAGCTCGAATTCAAACCCTAAATTTTCCACCTAATCTTGAATCTTTCAAAGTCTTTCATTTTTCTACATAAAAAAAAATCTTTCATTTTTCTATATAAAGTTATGTCTTTCGTTTTCAATCCTATAAGATTACACATTCAACTTCAGTTCTTCAATAGTTTTATCTACGTAGCCTGTCGACACCAAATTTGTCATAGCTTCATTTCTTCCCCAATATTTATCTACATAGTACACTTACTAATCTTAAATATTAATAGTTGAAAAGTATGTAATATTGCCATTTTCCCCCAACCGAGATAGTTCTTTTTTTTTTCCCTTTAGAAAACAACAAAATTTGTACGGAAAAACGAAGCATGGGTTGTCATAATAAACGGTCTTTTTAGCATATGTTCTTAAAAATTCTCTTTTAAAACTCTATTATCTTAAATGAAAAACAAATACCCAATAAAAACTTCTCAAAACAAGGTTCTTAATCATGCAATTGATATCATAGCTTAGAGAAACCGATGAATAAAATAGGACGAAGGTGACAATGGTAATTTGGAACATGAAAAAAGTTAAATCAGTTTTGACAATGGTTTCTGATTCTAGCAAATTTGTGTGATTAAATTAATGTCACTTAAATTTAATTCGTCGATTGTTGTGTAATCTTTTTTTCATAGTTTGACTTTTTTCTGCAAATGGTTGGAAGTTGGTTAAGTTTGATTCTAGAAGACGAAATTTCAAAACTCAATTTGTCAGTATCCAGGCAACCACGCAGAAGTCTACTGGATCTCTTCCCCCCAAAATATATAATTCTTTTTTAGAAAAAAAGTTAGCAAATTTTCGAACGTTTCCAAGTTCCGAAGGCTAAAAGCGCGGTTTACCAGTTTTGAGTTTGTAACCTGAAAATTCCTGGAAAGCGAAGAAGCCATTTTTGCTTCCCTTCCTTGAAACACCAACACCATTTATTTTTTTCTATTTGTCTGTGTTTCCATGGCTGATCAACTACTAACAAGACAAGAATTTGAGGAAAAAACGGATGGATGGGGCTCCAATTTTGAAGACACCGCTGATTCCTTCGACAAAGCCGCCAATTCCTACAAACTTGCCAAATCATGTACGGCTTCTTTCCTTTCTTGCTCCACTCTTTTATAAAGTGATTTTGCTTAGGGTTTGCTGTGGATTGTCTTCCCATTCGACTATATGATAGGAATTTGGCAATGCGAGTGTGATTTTCTATTGGCCCAGAGAATATGTTATTGATTATTTTCATAACCTAGATTCAGAGTAGGCGAATTGTGAGTGGGAGATGTCAAAGTCCTCTTCTTTATATCTCCTTGGGGCCAATTTTGTATCATCATCTCAAGAAATTTTTGTTTTTCTTGGCTTATTTCTGACAGGGGAGCAAGCTGCAACAGCTTATTACAAATTGGCTGATTGTCATTTCAAGGTAGATTTTACAATTAATATGTAAATTTTGTTTGTACCATAATAAACAAAACAAGACCTAATAAGCCGCAACTTTTAGATGGACAGGAAGAATGAAGCTGCCTGTTCTTATGTGGATGCTGCAAACTGCTATAAGAAAATCTCCCCTAAACGTAAGCATTCCATTTTTGCTGTGTAGATGATACCAAAAATCTCTCGTGGCCTGTTATTTGTAATTGTTGTTTTCTTGGGTACTGTTTCAGAGGCTATATCATCTTTGGAGCATGCGGTTGAACTATTTTCTGGGTTGTGTAGATTCAACATGGCTGCGCGTTATTGCAAGGTAAACTTCTGCTTTGAACTGTTTGTGCACTTACAATTCACATGATCAAGGAAAAAAGAAAAGGAGTAATCTTGAAAGCCTCCGAGGAAGATGGAAATTTTGATCATTTTCTGGCTAAACCAATTCCCATATTTGGTAGGTGGGCCATCTGGGGAATTCCTAATCCTTTGTCACAAACTTTGAGTAGGACCTTGGGTGTAATTGTAGGGATTTTAGATGCTTAAAGCGGAATTTCAGGAAACAATTTCCTAACATCTAACCAAGGATCTCATGCATAAACCAAGTACATCATAGATAGGAAGAATCAAATACCTATTGATGCGTGTTTCAATCTGCTGGAATGGAGAGAATAGAGTCTCACGTGTGATTCCTCTATTTGGTCCACCCGAGCTTGGATCTGGATCGCCTGAGACTCGGTTGCTAGAGCGAGGAACGAAGGCGAATGAGGGAGAGAGCAAGGGAGATGGTGTACGGCTGCCTTGGTGTAAATTAGGATTCCGGGCTTTTCCTAAAAGCCCTCCTTTTATATTGCCATGTGTAGATATCTTATTTCCTAAATAAGTATTTCTTTTATTATTAATAATAACACTTTATTATTAACAAGTCTTATCTCCCAAGTTATATCTTATATAACTTTATATTATATACTTTATATAATATGTCTCCCAACAACCTGATCCAGTCTAAACTCTAAGGGTGTGACCTCGTAGGACCCGATAACAATAGCAATAGACTTTATGACATACTCTATAACATATAGTCTATAAATCATAGTTGGCTTCTAGCAAAGTACTATGACTACATAAAATCACCGGATTAAATATCTGCATAAATGGTCTCACTTCATAATCAGTAATTGCACCTTTGATTAAAGGACACAATTCCTTCAGTAATATGGTGCTAAATTTACATCACACAACTTAATGGTGTGTTTCTAATCAATGTATGCAGGAAGTTGGGGATTTATACGAGCAAACCCATAACCTTGAGCAGGCTATTGTGTATTATGAAAGGGCTTCTCTCTTCTTCCAAAGTGAAGACGTGATTACATCTGCAATTCAGTGCAGACAGAAAGTTGCTCAGCTTTCTGCTCAACTTCAACGGTAAGTTGTTAGCAATTTCCAATATGATTAAGACTTTGTACGTACTATGAATTTGGTAATTTTTGTGTCATGTGAATGGTGTAGTTAAAGTTACCCTTTTAATGTCTTAAGCATATACGTACAAGGATAAAAATATGTGTCTTGAAAATGCTGGACTGAGCTGCCTTATTTGCATATTGATTTAGATACACAAAGGCGTCTGAGATTTTTGAAGAAATAGCACGACACTCTTTACACAATAATTCACTGAGGTATGCGGTTAGAGGACATCTTCTTAATGCTGGAATTTGCCATCTATGCGAAAGCGAAGCTGTTGCAATAACTAATGCATTGGAGCGTTATCAGGTTCCTCCTATTTCTCTCACTCCTCCCCTTTTCCCTGTTGTTTTAGCAGATATCTGAACTGGCGTGTTCATGCAGGTTATGGATCCTTCTTTCTCAAGAACTCGAGAGTATCAACTAATAGCTGTAAGTCGTACATGTATCGACTGATTCTTGTGTTGTATCGAAATGAATGATTCTGGTCAGGAAATTAGAATTTTCTCAATCTTCATCTTTCTTATTATAACGCAACCTGACCTGGGAAAAAACATGCTGCATTTTTTGCCTGTCAGGATCTAGCAGTGGCGGTTGACGAGGAGCATGTTGAGAATTTCACTGATATTCTCAAGGAATATGACAGCTTGAGTCCATTGGTATATCTGTACTCTCTCTCTCTCTCTCTCTCTCTCTCTCTCTCTCTCTCTCTCTCTCTCTCTCTCTCTCTCTCTCTCTCTCTCTCTCTCTCTCTCTCTCTCTCTCTCTCTCTCTCTCTCTCTCTCTCTCTCTCTCTCTCTCTCTCTCTCTCTCCCCCTCTCCCCCTCATGTTGCATCTAATTTGTGCTCTGAGAGAGAATATGATTCTTATCTAACTGTTGCTTTATCATCCATGATGCAGGATGCATGGAAAACAAACATATTGCTAAGAGTAAAAGAAGCCTTGAAAGGGCGCTAGAGGATACTGGTCTCGCATGAAACCGTGAAATATTTTGACCAGGGTCTGTTTGGTAAACATACTTGATACTTGTAATGTATGCACAACTGATACGTAACTGATAAGGCCTAATAAGGTAATCGCTGAAAATGGATTTCTACCAAACAAACCCTAATAGCGCAGCTAAGTACCACAAATGCGGTATGTTTTTACTGATGTGGAGTGTTGACAGCGTGGGAGTGTCTAATGTGCAGAGGCGTTGCGGATCTCCAAGAGTTCGATGATGGCAACCAAGAAAGAAGCAATGGTGTTTTCTGCATTCTTGGACTGTTTTTACAATGGGGTGCAGGAAATGAAATATGCTGGTTGAGTGTCCAATGCTTGTTTTGCAGATCATTTCCTGCATAATTGTCAAAGTATTAGCTTGCAAATCGACTTTTGGCAATTTCAAGACGCCATTGTTTCTAATATCTAGTATTTGTTAGATTCTAAGCTGTTATGGCTAATGAGTGAAGATCTGAATTGTTCTTGTTTTTATTTTGGTTACTGTTTACAACAGAAGAGTGAAGCTGAAGGCATATGCTTTCAATGAGTATAGTTGGGCTACTTTTATCAGACAATTCTTTGGTGTAATTTATATATATATATATATATCATGATCCCAGCATCAGACCCTTATTTATCTTTTGGACTTGGATGTGTTTCAGTCGATTTCGGTTATTCTGTTTGAAGTCAACTTAGTCAAGGCAAATATTTCTCCATTCTTCTGTAATGGAAGAAGAAAGGATAAGATCAAACAATCCTTACTAATCCTGAACTTGGAGAAGGAAGAGGAATTTTAAAAGGAAAAGGTATCCTTGGACAAGAGGATGTTCATGTTCAGTTGGTGTCTGTCTACAAACTTGCTTCCTCTGTGACTTGTTGTTTCTGCAAACATTCTTAATTTGATTGGTAGTATCAATGGTTGACAGCTTTGGTTGTTTGCTGATCTTTATTGAATATATACTAGATTAGAGCAATTCAGTTCTGTAGTTAGTAATGGGATTTAGTTGGTTTGTCAATAAATATTAAATGGGCTGTTGTTTTTGGGCATGTTTTAGTTGGGTTGCTTAATATTGTTGTCAGAAGTTTTTCTCCATTTCAAATGTCAATCTAGAAAGGCAATAAATTCCAGCCCATGACCCACCAACCTTCTTCGGTAAATCACTCTCTCATGTCTTTCTGTGACGAGCTTTTTATTCAAGGATAATCATAATTACATAAGAGAGTGAGTTTTATGTGCAAAGGTGGAAGATTTTGGTTTCATGCCTACAATTACAGTATATGATACGTTTGCTGAGTCTTTAGAATATATGTGATATTCAAGAATCAAAACGACAACAAGACTTACCCCACTTTGCTTTCTACTTATTGAAATGGAAAAGAAACGAATTTACTCCACTTCAAGACAACGTTGATTGATGAATGATGGCATCAAAGCAGGCGAGATTCGTTTAATTATTAAATGTTTTCATAGTTTGAAACCAAATGGATCCTTAGTGTACTATAGAGAACTCTGAACCTCATTGAACACAATCAAGTAACAAAGTGGTCATTTGGATTGATCTCAAGCTTCTAAAGCAAGCATTTACACAAGAAAAAAAGAACATGGACTAAACACTCTCCTCTCCTTCTCACAAGATCAAGCATTTGTCCAAGTCCTGAAATGTGTCCCACTTGTCTTCTTCCCCTTCTTCTCTGTTCAGAGGTGTATCAAACCAATAAATCCCAAAAAAAAATAAAAAAATCCACACAAGCAACACTTCTTCAACGCTCTAAGGATATATGTTCAGTACACATATTTATAAGTAAAACACACATCTCACTCTTGGGCTATGCGTATTAAAAAAGAAACACCTTCAAATATTCCAAGAGCTCCAAAAAACCCAAAGGTTCAATCTTCATGATGCAACACCAGCTGGTTCAAGCACATAATTAGGCCTCTCAATCTCTTCCCAAACCAACTTTGACGCTATCTCGTCGTACTCAGGCACGTATTCCTGCTCAATTCAACAACACAAGTCATAAATGTATAGTCAGATCAGCCAAGATTCACACCGATGACTAGCTCAAAATCTCTAGGATTGTTTTTATGTGAAATTTATTTCTTGGGTTACCTCAAGCTTTCTGATTAGTTCATCGGCGGTAGGTGCAGACACGATGATACGGTCTGCAGGGGGTGGGATAAAGCCTTCGTCAAAGGCCTTATCGATGAAAGATAACAAGGAGTCGAAGTATCCATCAACGTTCAACAGACCCACCTGCATTAACCATCAAAACAAAAAGGTTACTGATTTGTTTAGAATATTAATTAATTAATTAAATTATAAGCTAGGCCTAGGAGTAATTAACAATTTCCTGTCCATCGTGGTTAAATTAAATCTCTCATCAATTTGATCCTCTTGTAAACCATATTTATATTATGCAACTCTCCACGTGAATTCCACCAAGGAATCACATGGAATTGTGGTTCTAAGATTAGATTAAGCAATCGACACGTATGTCATCCAATACCGTACGTTCTTCCTTCAGATCTGACTTAGAAAAATGAGATTTCTGATCATTAAATTGCATACATTGCAACCTGGATTGTGCTAGTTGTTTGACGTGTTGCCTATACTCCAACTTGTAACCTCACTTACATCGAAACATCAGTGATTAAATGCTCAAAGACTTGCACTTTTCTCTGCTTATTTTCTGATTAAACAATAATTTTTTAAGCTAATAATTGTGGTTAATAAAGCCAAAAAGGATGATTCATTTACAGGGAAAGCTTGATTGCAATCATCTCAATCCTTGGCACACTTGCAGATTTGTCATCTTTAGAGACATTATCATACAAAAAGGATGTAAAGGCAATAGTTAGCTTTACTCCTTGTCTTCCCTACCATTTACATTAATTGCAGTTGGAAAGATTTATATCATTTTATAGAAGATTAATAGAAAAAGAAGTATGTTTTCCTGCAGAAAATTAAAGTAAAAAGGGAAACCAAGGAGCAGGCCGGAGTCATACAGGTTTGCGGTGTATCCCAAGCTGAGCGAAAGTAACCACCTCAAGAAGTTCTTCAAGGGTACCAAATCCACCTAAATCCACACAATACAATACAATACAATACAATAATACCAAATGTTAACTGACTAACTAAGAATAAAATGCAGAGACGATCACACTTTGAAAGTACTAGAAAGCATAAGAACTTGTTAGTTTATACCAGGTAACGCGATGAAGGCGTCTGCTTGGCGAGCCATCTCTGCTTTACGTTGGTGCATGCTCGATACAGTTTTGACTTCTCCAACGATTTCACCGGTTATCTGCCAACATTACAATGCAATTTCGTGTTAGAAGATGACATCTAAACTTTCCAAATTAATTCATACATTGAGTTTTTTATGATAGATTGTAGATGTATCTTACCGCGACAGACATGAGACTCTTTGGGATGATCCTGCAAAATCCACACCGCAAACGAGAGCAACAAACAATGAGAACTAGTCCTCCAAAAATTGTACTCCCTCCGTCCCATAATATTTGTCCTGTTTCGTTTTTATACACTATTCATAGTTAAAGAGAATTTTTAAGATTTCTTTCAATATATAAGAAAAAACATAGTCATGTGAGGTCTTGTTTAATTCGTCTCAACGAGTATTTTGATAATATCAAAAAATTATAATTTTTATTAATATGTAATTAGAGATATTAACGATATAAAACCCGTCTCGGCAAATATGTCCAGTCAAAACAGGACAAATATTATGGGACGGAGGGAGTAGTTTTTACATTAAGGCAGACTTTTTGTCAATTCAAGAATCTTATTTGTTGTGAGTAGGAAGTGCAATAAAGTCAACCAAATTGCTTTCTTTCTTTTCTATACTGTACTTTATAAACTAATAACTGTATTTGACACCATGACAGGACAGGATTGACAGCAGTGGATCCCATGATGTTGGGGCTTCAAGTAGTAATGTAAAATGTAACACCAATCCGTGAATCAGTAAGTAGATAACTCTAATGAAATTTCATCTTAAAACCAATTAACAACCTTATATACTAGGCTTACTTATGTTAGAACTGAGATTGGGGATAGTTATTTGTCACATAAAACTAAGTAGAATGATGAGGGGGTAATTAAGAGTAGTACGTACCCAAGAACATGGCGACCACCATCATGGACAGCTTGAGAAACAAGGCCCATTAGGCCCACGGTGGCACCTCCGTATACCAAATCAATCCTCCTCCTCGCCTTCAATCATTACATTTGAATATTATATTGTAATTAATTAGAGGTAAGCTAAAGCATACTGTAGGAGAAATGCATGACACACAACACAAGAAAAAGACGCAAGTAACAGAAAGAAAGAAAGAGCGGAATTAATTAAGGAGGAAGCTAGAGAGATCACGCAAGAAAACCTGCTCAACTTTAACTGCAATTAAGCTGTCAGCTTAATTACACCTAGCTACGTACCCAAATCTTATCTTCCTCCTACGCTAGCTAACGTACACACAAGGTACGGTACGGTACATCTCATTCTCCCACGTTACAAACAGAGCTAGCCTGTTCCTCTTCCTCTGGTGAATGAAATATATAAAGTCTAGCTACAATGAGAAAAACACCTAATCTTGAATTGAAGATCAATGAGAAAAAAATGATTTGATTTTGATGCAGTAGAAATTAGTGTTGGGTAATTGGAGAAAGAGGAGATGAGTTACCAATTCCTGACCCAGCTGAATGGCGGCTTCTTGGTAGCTTGATTTCTTGCCAGAGCTGCTTCCGCAGAAAACACACACCCTTGTGAATTTCGAGTTGCTCATAATCTGCTCCATTTCTCAATTCCTCTCAAATTCAATTTCGAGATTCTCCCTTCCCTTAATTATATACTTCGATCCGTAGTATATAATTAAACAGTATATATATATTCTCTCTACCGTACCTCTAGCAATACACAAGCAGTAGCGAATGGCGAATGCTTGGAAAAAGCAAATTAGAGGGCGGAAGAGAAGAGAAGAGAGAGATGAGGAATTGAGGGTGGGTTGAAGAGAATGAGAGCGGGTGCTTGGGGGTATTTATATTGTGGCTCTGAATTGGGATCGACCCACTTCATTACTATTGACAACATCTCACTCTTGCAATTATTCCGCGCATTTAATATTATTATTATTAATTAATTTACACATATTCCTTTCAAATCACTACCACCACCATTTGGTTTTATTTATTTTGAGGCCCATGGACATGTTTCTAGCTTGGATACTTACTAAGAAAACTTCGTTGATGTGGAATTCAACTTTCTATCTTGCATAACGTTGTCAAAACTAAATCATCAAGCTAGGCTTACTGATTAATTCGTCAATGAATGTGAGGTAGGATTTAAGAAAATAATTAAGAAATTTGTTCGAATTAAATAACCAAAACGCCCTAAATAGAAGTTACATTTGGTATCTAATTATAGATTTAGGATCTGGTGAAACGGCTTTTTAGAGTAAAACGGAAGTACTAATCACATCCGTTAGATGAAATTTAATGAATGGGCTGGATTACACCAATTTAAGGTGCATATTAGGAAAATAGATAGTGCTCTACACAATCAATATCAATCCCGGATTTTAGGGGATTGAAATTGATTCTTTTCTCTCCTATCAATACTGTTTATTCTTCTCTCTCCCTTTCAGATCTCTCTCCATATTTTCTCTCTCTCTCTCTCAGATCTCTTTCCCGATCCCCTTTCCATCTTCTCTCTCCCTCTCCGACTACCGTTGCGTGCACTCTGCCTCACTCTCCCTTTCGGCTTCGATCAGCGGAATGAAGGAAACCACAGTCGGTAATCGAAGGAAACCACAATCGTCTGCGTCCTCGGCTCCACGGACAGAAAGGCAAGCACGCCGTCGACCTCACCGGCGGATCAATATCCGACGAGAAGTTGCAGGACTACAACCAGTACTGGTCCTTCTTCCGCCGCCCCAAGGAGATCGAAAAGTCGGAGAACGTCCCCGCCTTCTACGAATGTCGATCTCATCCGCGTCAAGCCCGGCCAGTACCTGGAATTAATGTCTCGAAGGTCTTGAATGAATATTGTTCAGTTTTTGAAATTGTGTGAACTGTGGAAACCAATCACGCTTTTACTTGTATAGTGATTTCGTTTTTTCCTCTCTCATCAATTAGCTAAAATGTTTGGGTGTTTTTTGGCTCATGGTTTGCTGTCATTAGGTCATCTTTAGTACATGGAACGTGGATATCAGGGAAGAGGATCGAGCCAAATATTCGGGTGGATGTCAATCAGGGCGATGTTCTTATAATTGGAAAATCTAGTAGGGCTTATAGGCTGCATTGGATGCCCTCCCAGAAGGCCTCTAAATTGGAAAATCCAGGAGATGATTGTCGATCTCATCCGCGTCAAGCTCGTATATGTGATATTCAGTTTTTTTTGTGGTGTTATTCATATAATTATGTTGATATTCACATGGATGAATTATTTATCATCGATATTCATCAATTCATGTTGATAGCCTTGTTATTCACAGTGTTACAATTTATGTGTTTTGATATTTATGTTTTAGATATTGTATGTATGATATTCAGTTTCTCTGAGGTGTTATTCATTATAATAACCTGAATATCGTATGAATATCACATAACAAATCATGAATAACACGAACATCTTGGTGGCGACAGCAATCCTGAATAACCTGAATATCTTATAGCAATCATGAATAACATGAACATCATATAACAAATCATGAATAACATGAACATCATAAAACCCAAATAAGCTGAACATCACATATCAAGACAATATAATGGTTTGAATATTGTATAATAAAACATGAATAACCTGAATATCTTATAGCAATCTTGAATATCGCATGAATATCATATAACAAATCATGAATAACATGAACATCATATAATCAATAGTGAATATCTATTGAAAATTATGAATATCGACCATATTTTTATGAATATCGCTAAAAATCATGTTCGGATAAAACTATAAATATCGACAGTGTCTTAATGAATATCCTCTGTTGTGAACAAATGAATATTTTCATGAATATCCTCTGGACGACTTTCACTATTGTTGAAAGCGTAGAAAGAAAGTGAGGATATGCTAATATTCTCTCTCCAATCTTGGTGTAGATTTAGGATTTATTTTAATTATTTTTCCCCACAATATATGGTAACTGCTTATTCAAGCCCTATTATTATGGAAACACTCCCACAATAACTACTATATACACTCCTAATCCATCCGTTCATTATCTTTCATCCAACGTCTCAGATTAGTACCTCCGTTTCACCATAATTCTCGTTTTACCGGAGCGTTCCTCTCTAATTATAATTACGGTAATTTGTCATGTATAGATTAATTAGGAAGGTAGGCGTAAAATGAGTCGTGGCGAGGTAGGTGCGCTCTGCCAATAGGCGTCAGCGCAAGTGATTAATGGAAATGGTTGTTACACTTCAAACAACAGGACAAGTATCTAATTTTGGGACATTTATATATATGTGAAAAAAATAAGATTCAAACGATCCTCTTTTTATTTATGATATGAGATTGGAATCCAGGGCAACTGGGATGTTCTACTTCCTCACGTGTAAACTATGTATCTTACTCCTCCGTGTGTATTGTGTACCCCCACAAACATATTCTTCTTCTTCAGAACCTAAACTCGATGATGATGGGCATAATATTTTACACAACAGTATTATAAGACTAGAGTTGTACGTGTAAAATAAAAAGTAATGGTGATCACTAAATATATAAAATTAAAAGTTAAGATTAAATGTCATTGAGTGATAAATTTATAATTATAAGAAACTTTACTACATTTTTTTAAAAAATTGTTTTTTTTTCATTTTTTTCTGATTCGAAAATTTATTGTTTACAAAAATTAATCCCCCAAAAAAGATATATGTATTTTAGCATCTTAATCATGTATTTTAACATACTAACATACGAACTTTAACATAGTTACACATGCACTTAATTTTAAAATATTATACATGCACTTAATTTTAAAATACTAAACATGCACTTAATTTTAGAATATTGAACATCTACTTTAACATAATTACATATGCACTTTTTAGAATACTAAACATGTACTTTAACATGGTAAATATGCACTTTAACATATACTAACATACGCACTTTAAAATAATAAACACACACTAGCTAAATGTGCACTTTTGATATAAAATGTTAAATATGCACATTTATATACTACCACATGCACTTTAGCCTATTAAAGATGCACTCTATGTGAGCATTAAAATGTACTTATATACACTATAAGAAAAATCACTTTGGGCGACAAAAAAGTTCGTCGCCCAAAGCTAATATTTTGTCGCCCAAAACTTTTCGTGACAAAAAAGAGTTCGTCGCGGGGCCGTCGCCGTATACGAGTCGCCCTTTCCTAGGGCGACGAAAATCGACTTTGTCGCACAAAGAAAACAACTGCGACAAAATATAGTTTTGTCGCCCAAAGTTTGTGCTACGAATTTTTTTTTGTCGTCAATGACTATGGGCTTCGAAATGTGTTTACCGTCGCCAATGTCTTTGGGCCACGAAATGTTTCTTTTGTCACCAATGTCTTTGGGCTACGAAAATGTGTTTTGTCGCCCGAACCTTTGGGCCACGAAACTGTGGTTTTGTCGCCCAAACCTTTGGGCCACGAAAATGTTGTTTTGTCGTCCAAACCTTTGGGCCACGAAAATGTTGTTTTGTCGTCCAAATTGATTTTTTTTGTAGCCTATTTATCTTCGTGGCAAGCTCATTCACTTTTTTATATATTGATATCCACTGTTAATTTGTTTGCTAAAATATTTTTGCTAGGTGCATATACAGCACATTACACATTACACATACACAGTTTTAAGCTTACAAAGATAATAAAATTCCAAAATTTATATTCAGAACCACCTTATTTACATAGATCTCTCAAATGTACTTAAATTTATGCATACAAAAAAATGTATGTACAAATTACAAATTTTGCCAACGAGTACATTTAAAAAAAAATGATAAGTCAAACTGTACACTTTTTATACTAACAATAAAAAAGGTGTTCAAGCACCTCAAGGTATATTGTCCAAGTCTGGAGTCTCTTGAGACATGAAGCTGGAAAAAAAAAACAGGAAGTTGATAAATAATTACAGTAATCTTAGGCATTACAAATACTTATGTAGCCTTATAACATCCACAATATCAACATGTCTAACATGATATAGGTACGTAGCAAAAATATTGACTCACACTATTCTCACTCTAAAATGCTCTAAATTAAGGAGATTTGCCAGAACAAGTTCACACAAATAAACAAAGTTAAACTACCTTCTTATAAAACTCTTTTTAGAAGACATACTATTTAAGCAAATTCATCACATACATACAATAACATATATGACTCGCTAGCTAGCTAGCTATAGTAAGTGACCCTGAAGTCCATAGATCCTTGAAGTTTTATAGATACACAAATTGCAAAGCGAAGTGAAAGAAAATCTCATCCAACCAAAATCACATAGATTTATTACCTGTAATTTAAGGAGCAAAACTGAGACAGGCTTACCTATGAATGAGGGAAAAAAGATAGTGAATTAACTATATAAAGAGTTTTTCTAAGTACAAACTAACCTATAAAGAATTAGACAAACAATATCTTAAGAGCAGCCAAATTAGACAACCATATAAGTACACATTCTCTAGCCATATACAAAAGGATATATATGTAGTCATTTAATCAAAATATGCTTCGAAAGTAAACTTACTAATGTTTGCATCCAAGCCGCCACTCAAATTAGTTAAGAAGCGGGGTCGCTTGTTCCTGCGATGACATGACATCATAGCAATAATCCTAAAAGGAACAACATGAAAATATTAAACCAAAGGTACATCATAAGAATATTTAATGATCATGTATGCCTCTCAATTCAGTGAGCAAGCACTCTTTCTTTCCAATGTAAAACAACCTTCACTACATATTTTGAAAGAGTTAAGAAATTCCAATCCAATAATATATGTAAAAGAAATAACAAATAAAGTGATCTTAAAAGATGTTAGCTAGAAATGTTTATGTGATACAAAGCAAGAGCAAACAAAAAGGAATCTTTGAAGAACACATTACTCATACCTCAAGGTACAAATTTAAGGCTCATCAACCACTAACAATTCCATGCTCTAAAATGATAATAACGAATGTATCAAGTACCACACAACATAAATTTGGAGTTGGTTTAATTCTTCAAGGAGTTCAATGAATAAAGGTGTGTTTGGATATTCGAACACACACTGAAAGGCTTATTGTAAACATAATGATCAGATCTCTAAAATACCTATTTGTATTTCTGATCTTTTCGGGGACGAGGGAGTGGAAAGCTGAAGTTACCTGAGCTGCAACTCTGGTTCTCACTAAATCTAATGGATAGGTTACATCTGTAGCTGTTATTCCCGCCACAACACCACCCGAAAGCCGCAATATAAGATGTGAACTGATATTATCTTTGTGGTTTTCAAGACCCAGAACCAACTGAAGCATCTGCAAGAATGATAAATGAACTCTAATGAACAACTGTAGAGCAATGACAAAGGAAAGAAAATACATAAGAAATTAAGAACGAATCTTCATGGGACGGTTATACCAACTTTCTTGTACCGCTCATAAGAGTAGAAGCTGACAGAAGAATACGGTAGGACGTGGGCAATGGTAACAAGGCTGCCTTTCCAAAATGCACGTATCCCTTCTTTCTTTAAAAATGAAATGAACGTGTTGCTCACTCATATAGTGAAATCCAAATAATAGAAGATGCCATAATTCCTCAATAAATACGGAAATTTAGTCTTAAATTACACACAGAAAAATACAAATAATAGAAGAAGAGGATGAGACGTGCAGGTTATTACCTTGTTTAGCTAGTATAGAAGGATTTTTCTTCAACGATAATTCTCTAATATTTTCTTTTCATCTAAAGCAGTTCAACAATGCATCCTTTAGATACACACAATTGTTATTTAGCTAAACCTTCCGGTTGTAGATCTTTTCCTTGTTATAACACTGCACCAAACCTAGTTAAATCTAGATAAGCCAGTAAAAGTCCAATGTACAATACATGATACCCGGTTGGGTAAAAAAGCAAATCTTTGGTCATTCATAGATATGCTAGAGTGCATTCACACACCAGGATTAAGTTAAAGAATGAACCCATTACTACTGCAAGAAATATGATTTCCTTGGATACATGTGCTCTGATTTCTAAGCTGTAAATTCCAAGAACAATCACCAACCTTGCCTAATCCCCTAATCCTACCAAAAAAGCTACCAAAATACATTTGCAGAGGAAAGAAAGCAAGTAAACTAAATCAACAAATTTGAAAATCATGAAGTATATGCTACCACTGATGCATGAGACTTCACCAATGAAGATGAAGCTTACCTTCAATAGCATATGGTTGCATATTAAGTTGGACAACATAAGAAGCAACCTAAATAGACTGACTCAGAATCTGGTTTAAATTATTGACATCATAGTCAGAAATGACAAAGAGTTTCACCACACATCATATCAAACAAGCATACAACAGTCAATATGAATGCTTGTAATTATGTAGAAATAACATAAAGAAGGGTCCTATTTAATTTAGCATATTCAGCATATTCATACTATACCATTCAAACAACTCTTCAAATGACAAGGCTCTCTTCTCCTTTACTAGACCAACTATATATGGGTCTTCGACCAGTTATCAGATCAAGTAGAACTATCCCAAAGCTAAATACATCAGATTTTAGTGAAGCTTTTCCCACAACAACATACGAATGGAACATAACATGCAATGGTTTAAAGGAAAGGTGATTCATTTAGCCATTTTATTCACCTTAATTGAAAATTTATTGAATCCCAAAAGAAATACGTAACGCATTAAATGAGGAAAGATTCTTACCTTATCTATATAACCTTTGATCTCAGTAAGAAGGGTTTACGATTTAGCTAAGCTACTTCATACAACAACAATCTAACTCGGCAATTTTCCTGCATAATTGTCCCTAACAATTGTTACTTTATACCCTTCTTTTTCTTTATACTCCAATTATTGATCTATTTTGGTTCTGCGTGGTTGAATCGAATAGGCCATTTACAAGACAACCCTCAGCGAACAACACTGACAAAGCATAAAATGGTTATCTATCCAATTCAACCTGATACACCAAAAGGAAGCAAACCCGTTAACGAAATTTTCAAACCTTAAAAAAGAGCAATAAGCAAACCGTGAAGCATAGACAATAAGCGTCGCAATTTCCAAACCTTATGCGAATACTAAGTCAAATATTGTCAAAGCTTTCAGCAGTTATAAGAAAATTCATATCCGCCATTAGAAGGATTGCAGAGTGAAGAAGAGAGAGTATCTGGGAAGGTTGTACGAAGAGATAGAAGCTCCATTTGCGCCACACCCAACTGTTGTCGAAATTTTACCTCTTACGACCTATTTTCCTACATAATTGTAATCCAAAATTTTCGGTTCATCAAAATTCACCAACGTATTAATAGATGGAAATCTTAATTTATCTTCTAATAAAAAAAGAAATTGTAGAAGAAAAGAAAAACAAATGCAGGACTCCACCAGACACCGGGAGAAAAAGAAGAAAAACCTCGCGAGTAGAAGAACCGTTGGACGAATTAAGCGGAGCTTTGGCAGGATCTTCGGTTTCTCTGCTCAAAGGCATCGACGTGGACTCCTTCGCTTCTGCCATTTCTGATCCAAGAAAGAAAGAAAGAGGGCGACGATGAGCCGGCCGATCTGGCCACCATCCTCCCAATCTAGAGATCGTAGATGGATCTAGTCCTGGGATCCGAGAGCATCTCGTACGCGTTATGGATCTGGATAAAATCACGGCCGTCCGACGATCTATCGGCCGCGTCGGGGCGGTAGATCTTGTCTAACCTCCGTTACGCCTTCTTGATATCCGCCAGCGAGGCGTTCCGCTTAACCCTCAACACCTCGTAGAGGCTCACCGGCGTCGGGTTCCAGGACTCCACCAGACACCGGGAGAAGTCCTCGACGGTGGTGGCTCTGCACCGGACGGAGGATGCGCGACAGAGAAAGTGAAGAGAGGTGGGATTCAGCGATGCGGTGACGGCGAAAGAGAGGGATTGAGTAGGGGAAGGAATGTCTAGGGTTTGGAACATTGGAATTGGGCCGAAAACCATAGAAATCATACCACGATTGATAGAAAAAAGGGAGAATGCAGGTGAAGAACAACGCCAAGAGAGCAAAGGGAAATTATTTGTGGCTATATTCGAGACTAAAGTTTGAGAACCCGGGAAAATTGCACATCAATCCCGCCGTGTAAATATACTCCCGCCAATACTTGTTTGGGGCATATTTTATTTCTACTAGATAATTATATTATTGTTTTGTTTTTGTATAATATATACATAATATATTTGTATTTGTTTTTTATTTCATAAAAGGCGTTTTTTTTTAAGATTTAGGGACGATTTATTAAACGCTCTATGATTATGTAATTTAAGTTTAGTTTCATTTTTATATCAATGTTTTTCTAATAATTATGCTAAAGTATTTATATTATGTACTTCAAATAAGAAGTAATGTCATTTGTTGTACAATAGAGGACATTAAGACATTAAGAGTTGAACTTTTTATAATATCAAATTAGAATTATAAAATTTATAAACTTGCCCATAGTTTATTTATGATAAAAAATCTAGATAAAATAAAGATGATAATATATGCATTTTTAAATTATATAAAATAACAACTTCTTCTCTTCAAATTTCTTTTATTGTTGTACCACTTGTACGTTACTAAATACTACCAATAAAATGAAACCGGTCAATTTCTTTTGTAGCTTTAAATTATTTAAATGTTTAAATGAAATCAACCAATTCCTTTTCCAAAATCTTATAATTCGAAATTGCAAAATCACAAAGGGAGTAAAGCATTAAAGTCACTCATTTATTACATCAAAATCTAACTTTTATATATATAGGATAGGATTACGATTAGGATTCCTATTTTGCATTGTTAAATCATCTATCTATATATAAAAGTTGACATATTTGTCACGATTAATGACATATTTTACACAATTTTTTAAAAATTATAGTCTTATTTACATAAAACCAATTCTCTTTAATCTTCTATCTTAATAAATGTGTTTAATTAATTTTGTATCTCTTTGTTTTTAAAAGATGAGTTGGAAACCAACATATGTCCTTCGGCATACAAGCAAAATGAAGAGAACATAAATAGTTAATGTATACACTTGAAATAACACCAAGATAGTGAATGTTTTAACTACTTATATATAATAATTTGATATGAGATATAATTATACAACTTTTGTTATAAAGTCCACAAAGTGGTTTTGTTTCATCTCATTTTACATTAATAACATAGTAATTAGTAAAGAATAGTGGAATACCTCATATATATCATTCGTTGATTAAAAAACGATCGTAAATTACGATACATTTGATTGTACAAATTTTATAAAGTACACTAATATATTAAAAATATCAATTAATCTAATTATAAATAGAATGGAATTAAACATGTCACGGACATGTGCGTAGCACGGCGCACATGTAACAAGTTCAATTATAAACATTGTAATCGTTTTTTAAGTTAATTTTGTTTCAATTCCAATTACAGCAAGTAGCCCCGAGTTCATCTTTTCGTGAATATGTCCAAAAACTAAACATTCTCAATATGACAGATACATAACATGTCTAGCTTGGATTTACTTATGTTAATGAGAAATTAATAAAATAAATATTACATATACTAATGAAGATCGTTGACCACCAACAATCACTACATTAACTTGAATGTTTCATTTAATATATGAGAAGACAAAGCAATGGAGGTGTGTTTCTATGGAAGAAAATAAACATTGTTTCATCTATGAAGTTCTAAAACCAATAGTTGGATACTAGGTACAAATTAGTTTAGAAATCGAATGTTTCATTTGTTATATGACATAGCCTCGAATTGAACCTTCAAAGAAATTCGAGGGTATGTTCTAGGATATTAGCCTCGAATTTGACCTCAAAAACAACCTCGAATTTATCTAAGAGATATTAGCCTCGAATTTGACCTCGAATAGAATTTTGATGCTATTTAACCTCGAAATATACCATCAAATAGAATTTTGATGTTATATGACATAGGCACGAATTTAACCTCAAAAATTTTCGTGGCCAATTTTTCGTGGCAATTTAGCGTGTTTCTAGCAGTGTGTACTGTCAAACTAAGTAGGTCGGATTAACCATATAACCAAACAAATATACGTTAATTTACGTGTTAAGTTATCAACCCTGTAATTACGCAGGGTGCTAAAATATAGTAGTACGTAATGTTGATGATTCGGAGTCTATTTAAATTGTTTTAAAAAATACATTATCTTACATTATAATATCTAACAAGATATTAAATCCTAAGATTTAATATTATTTTAAATATTATACTATAAGATAATACATTTTTTATGCAATCCAAACATATCCTTATACGAAATATATCAATTGATTTTTTTTGGTTTTTAACCATTCCACATACTAGAAAAAATATTACAATTAATCAAATTAATAACCCAACCCAAGTTATAATGACAATGTCGACTTAGAGGAATCCTGATGAGGAATCATCCCCGCCATTAGTGCCAACCTTTGATGGACCGATTACTAGGTCAAGATTGAAGGAACTACGTCAAGAGCTGGAGACGTTTATGGCACATGATGTATCACATGACGAAGAGGACAAGTCCAAAGTCAAGGCGTTGACTTTATTGGTCAACGTTACATATGTTTAATCTTATTAATTTCTGCATTGGATATTTTTAGGATTATTATTTATTTATTTTCAGCTTTCTATTTTCGGATATTTCGGGATTAAGTGTAACCCGTTTTGGGAAGCTAGGGCCGGCCCTCCTAGGGTATTTAAGGCCTCCCTTGTCTTCTTCATTAGTTAGATTTCTCACATTGTTAAAACACAAAAACAGAGCTTGGGTTTTGCTTTGAAAACTCGGCTCCCCGTGAGAGTCTCAATCGATTGTTCTTTCCTGCTTAGTTGTTTTCGTCTTTGTCAAGTCCCTCTGGAGTTGGTGATTTCGTACATCATAAGCAATCCTCTCCGTGCTCCAAGTTCGTCCGCGATTCTTGGTTGTGTGGCGTTGTAGAGATCGGGTTGGTAGATCGTTCGACAAGGTTCCTTGCTATCAAGCAAGCGGGTTTTCTCGTCGTTTCTATTGGTTCTATCTATTATCCTATCCATTAGTTTCCCTTCCGCCATTGTTCTAATCTTGTGTTTTCTTTTGTTTTGAGATCCGTTGCCTCAGATCCATCTTCTACACGGCTAACCCCGTATCAATTGATATCAAGAGCTTTGCGGCTTCGGATCGCCTTTGACGGTTCCAGATTCATCATCAAAAATTGGATCTTCCTGTTTTCAATCGTCAATTGCATTTCTTTGTTTGAGTCACATTAGTGAATTGTTAGTCTGACTGATTGTTTGCTCTTGTTTGTCTTGGAAAGGAGTTCGTTGCGGTTGATTGTGACTACGAGGATCCACAAAAACATACCAAAACCGTCCAAAAATCAACAAAAAAATTTCGCCCCCCCCTTCCACCATTGTTGTTCGAACCCTAGCTTGGCGAGCAAGACATGACGGCGTCCAGGTTCGTGCGCGCCAGAGATCCGGTTGTTCAATTTTGGTAATCTTCAAGATACTTGCTTGATTTTCTAGAGATTTTATTTTATCTTTATGGTGTAATATCCCAGGAAAAACAAGTTGCCTAAAAGAAAATTATATCAAAAAAAAAAAGCATTATCGAAATTCAAAAAAAAAAAAAAAGAGGAAAAGGCATCTGGGATTTTTGAGAATTTTTCAGAATTTTTTTTTTCGAAATATAAAAATAAAAAATAAAAAAATTTAGGGTTCCGTTTCAGATTTTTTTTCGGACCTCTTTGTCGCCGCAACAATACCCGGCCACAATCCGACCGGGTCCAGACCGGGTGAGCCTCAGTTAACCCAGCCCTCACGTACCTGCCACCGACCCGGCCCCAACCCGACCGGGTCCCACCCCGGGTTGCGCTCAGTCGCCACCACCCGGCCTCCACCCGACCGGGTCCTGCCCGGGTTCCGCTCAGTCGAGCCCTACCCGACCTGACCCCACCCGACCCCAACCCGACCGGGTCCCACCCCGGGTTGCTCTCAGTCCACCCCACCCGACCCCAACCCGACCGGGTCCCACCCCGGGTTGCCCTCAGTCGAGCACTACCCCCTCTTGCCCGAACCCCTTCTCCCTTCCGTTCCCTCGGGTCACTCTCGGCTCCAATTGGCTTCGTTCCGAGTCGACAAAGGTACGTCTTTCTGACTTGCAATTCACATTTCTTGAGTTCGAAACACATATATAGCCCCATCTTTAGTTGCATTTCATTCTTGTGACTATAGTTGTGTCGCTTTCCTTGTTGAGTCGTTCTCTAGTCTCGCTTTTGTTTGAGTCATTTTTCGTCGTACATCTACTTGTCTTGTCTACTACATCTCTGCTTGACCTTGATTTGCTGCGTATCTTGAGCACATAGAGAACTTGTCATTTACGAGCCTAACTTCGCAGGTTGTACAATCACCGAGTGCAAACACTTGAGAGTTTTTTTTTTGGTTTTCCTAACCTTAACGTCTTTCTGTGTTCGTCTAAGTGGTGATCATGACAGGTTCCGGTGATGAACAGGTTACTGCAAATGGTTCCCATGTCGATATGCAGGCGATGCTACAACAGTTGGCTTCTACAGTCGCGCAGTTGTCTGTGAAGTTTGACTCGTTGGAGACCCGCTCCAACCCACTCCCGGCTGCGCAGGAACACATTGGTCCATCGCATAGCGCACCGCTTCCCGCCACCGAGCCCTTGGTCGACCAAGCCACGGCCTACCAAGCGGCGATGGACGAGCGTCGCCAACCGCTAGCCACTGGCACCGACCGCATACACCCGATTCGGCATCCCGCCCCTCGTGATAGGTCTGAGTCCCCTCCTATGTCGATACGTTCTAGTTTATGGGGTGATGATGATATGCAGGACTATGAGCGCGAGGAGCGTAATGAGTGGCGTCCTTACCGCCCCCGGAATGACCGCGGACAGCCCCGCCGCCGTGAAGCCGAACAAGACGGCATTGGACGTATCAAAGTGAAGATCCCGACTTTTGATGGAAAGTGTGATCCAGACGTCTACCTTGAATGAGAGACGAAGATTGAGCAGATTTGGGGTTGCCACAATTTCCCTAAACATAAAAAGGTACAACTCGCTGCTCTTGAATTTACTGGTTATGCTTTGGTTTGGTGGGATTCTGTTGTGAAGGCTCGAAGACAAGCCATGGACCCTCCGGTCAACACATGGAACCAGATGAGAGCTATGATGAGGGCCCGCTTCGTTCCCCACCACCACAATAGAGTTCTCCGCAACCGTTTGGAGACTATGAGGCAAGGCCCTTTAGGTGTTGAAGAGGTCTACAATAATATGCAGATAGCCATGGCACGCGGCAACGTCGTCGAAGATGAAGAGGCCACTATGTCCAGGTATCTACGTATCTTGCATCCTCATTTAGCTGACACTATAGAATTGTATCCCTATTCTACCATGACAGATTTGCTACACCAAGCAATTAAAGTGGAGAGACAATTCAAGTCCAGCTATACCCAACAACACCGCACGGTTCCACAACGCCAAAGCTGGTGTCCCGACCAGCAGCAGGGCCGCACCGGACACCAGAGATCCCGCCCAGCAACCGGTCCGCCTCGCGACAATGAGCAGAATTCCCGTGGTGCGCACCCCTCTACCTCCACCGCACCACAGCAGCCCACACGGCCCGCCCTTGCAGTTACACGAGGTAACCCTGCTGACCCTCCTCCTAGAGCTAGAGATATCACTTGCTTTAAATGTCAAGGAAAGGGTCATTACATGAAGGATTGTCCTAATACTCGTGTTTTGATGATTAATCATTTGGGTGAATTAGAGTCTGAGTCTGACACTGAGCATGAAAATTTAGTTGCTAGCCATGATATGAATGAGCATGCCAATGATGATGATTTGGATTTTATTGAATATGAGCATGGTGATTCATTGATTGTTAGGAGGACTTTGCATGTTAATCAGGCTCCTTGTGATGATAATCAGCGTGAGAATTTATTTCATATAAGATGTCTTGTTAAAGGGAAAGTTTGCAACATGATTATTGATGGTGGTAGTTGTTGTAATATTGCTAGTGTTGAATTAGTTAATAAACTGCAACTCCCTACTTTTTTGCATCCTAGACCTTATAGACTTCATTGGATGAGTGACTGTGGTGAACTCAAGGTGAATAAGCAAGCTAAGATTACACTTAAGCTAGGAACTTATGAGGATGAAATTTTATGTGATATTGTTCCTATGCAAGCTTGTCATATTTTGTTAGGTCGTCCTTGGCAATTTGATAGACATGTTATTCATGATGGACGTACTAACCAACATACCTTTGAGTTTCGTGGTAGGAAAGTGGTGTTGAAACCGATGACGCCGCTTCAAGTGGCTGAGGCTTATGATAAGAAAAGAGAGGCCGAGCGTAAGGGTAAGTCCCCAGCCGAACCATCCACTGCCTCCACACGGACCGACCTCACCCTCGCCTCTACCCCTAGCCGAGTGCTCTTAGCATCCAGCAGAGACCACCTGGTAGATTACCTTCCCCCGGACGTCGCCCTCATGTCCCTTTGTCAGGCCTATACCCTATTAGGTGACGAAGACCGAGCTACACTCCCAGCTGCTGTCCAGACCCTTTTAGCTGAGTTCCTTGATGTTTTCCCGGATGAGATACCCCCTGGCCTACCCCCTATTAGAGGCATTGAGCACCAAATAGACCTGATTCCCGGTGCTACCCTACCCAACCGGCCTGCCTATAGGATGAACCCTACTGAGACCCAGGAAATCCAAAACCAAGTCCAAGACCTTTTAGATAAAGGGTATGTTAGAGAGAGCCGATCCCAGTGTGCTGTGCCTGTCTTACTCGTCCCCAAAAAGGACAATACTTGGCGTATGTGTGTTGATTGCAGGGCTATTAATAACATCACGATCAAGTACAGGCACCCGATCCCCAGGCTCGATGACATGTTGGATGAGCTCCATGGCGCCTCCACCTTTTCCAAGATCGATCTTCACAGTGGATACCATCAAATCCGGATGAAGGAAGGAGACGAATGGAAGACAACATTCAAGACGAAGTTTGGTTTGTATGAGTGGCTTGTTATGCCTTTCGGTTTGACTAATGCCCCCTCTACTTTTATGCGTCTTATGAATCATGTCTTGAGATCTTTTATTGGTAGATTTGTTGTAGTTTACTTTGATGATATTCTGATCTACAGTAAATCTTTGGAAGCACATGCAGAGCACCTCAGGGAAGTTTTATCCACTCTCAGAGCTGTACAGTTGTATGGAAATCTGAAGAAGTGTGATTTTTGCACTGACAGAGTTGTGTTTCTTGGTTTTGTAGTGAGTGCTCATGGACTGCAAGTGGATCAAGAGAAGGTGCAAGCCATCCGTGACTGGCCGACCCCGAGGAACCTAGGTGACGTGCGCAGTTTCCACGGCCTGGCTGGCTTCTACAGGAGGTTCGTTCGAGATTTTAGCACCATTACAGCCCCGCTGACAGAGATCACAAAGAAGAATACTCCGTTCCGTTGGGGTGAAGCTCAAGAAAAGGCGTTCCAGACTCTCAAGGATCGTTTGACACACGCGCCATTGCTGGTTCTGCCTGACTTCACTCGCCCCTTTGAAGTAGAGTGTGACGCCTCTGGCATTGGTATTGGAGGAGTCCTCATGCAGGAAGACTTTGATGCTGATAGACAGGTTGAGTTCATGAAGGAGCTGCACGAGCGGACTAAGGCTCGTTTGGAAGCTACTGCAGCGAAGAACGCAGCCCGAGCTAATCACGGCCGGCGTCAAGTGTTGTTCGAGCCCGACGACTTGGTGTGGCTACACCTGTGCAAGGAGCGGTTCCCGGAGCAGAGGAAGTCGAAGCTGTCTCCCAGAGGTGATGGACCGTTCAAGGTGCTGAAGAGAGTAGGCGACAATGCCTATGTGTTGGAGCTGCCCGATGACTATGGCGTGAGCCCGATATTCAATGTCGGTGATCTTACCCCTTATGCAGCCGCTGATGTTGATGACTCGAGGACGAGTCCTTTTCAAGAAGGGGAGAATGATGAGGAATCATCCCCGCCATTAGTGCCAACCTTTGATGGACCGATTACTAGGTCAAGATTGAAGGAACTACGTCAAGAGCTTGAGACGTTTATGGCACATGATGTATCACATGACGAAGAGGACAAGTCCAAAGTCAAGGCGTTGACTTTATTGGTCAACGTTACATATGTTTAATCTTATTAATTTCTGCATTGGATATTTTTAGGATTATTATTTATTTATTTTCAGCTTTCTATTTTCGGATATTTCGGGATTAAGTGTAACCCGTTTTGGGAAGCTAGGGCCGGCCCTCCTAGGGTATTTAAGGCCTCCCTTGTCTTCTTCATTAGTTAGATTTCTCACATTGTTAAAACACAAAAACAGAGCTTGGTTTTTGCTTTGAAAACTCGGCTCCCCGTGAGAGTCTCAATCGATTGTTCTTTCCTGCTTAGTTGTTTTCGTCTTTGTCAAGTCCCTCTGGAGTTTGTGATTTCGTACTTCATAAGCAATCCTCTCCGTGCTTCAAGTTCGTCAGCGATTCTTGGTTGTGTGGCGTTGTAGAGATCGGGTTGGTAGATCGTTCGACAAGGTTCCTTGCTATCAAGCAAGCGGGTTTTCTCGTCGTTTCTATTGGTTCTATCTATTATCCTATCCATTAGTTTCACTTCCGCCATTGTTCTAATCTTGTGTTTTCTTTTGTTTTGAGATCCGTTGCCTAGATCCATCTTCTACACGGCTAACCCCGTATCAAATCCAAGGCCAATGCTAGACATTTTTGTACTAGTAAATAATATGGGCGACGAAAGTTCATGTATGTCGCCCAAAATATTTCGACAAAAACTTTTTCTTTATTAATTTTATTTTTGGGCGACGAAATTACATGTTTGTCGCCCAAACTTATACTATGGGCGACGAAAGTTCATGTTTGTCGCCCAAAATATTTCGACAAAAGCTTTTTCTTTATTAATTTTATTTTTGGGCGACGAAAGTTCATGTTTGTCGCCCAAACTTATACTATGGGCGACGAAAGTTCATGTTTATCGCCCAAAATATTTCGACAAAAGCTTTTTCTTTATTAATTTTATTTTTGGGCGACGAAAGTTCATGTTTGTCGCCCAAACTTATACTATGGGCGACGAAAGTTCATGTTTGTTGCCCAAAATATTTCGACAACTACTTTTTCTTTATTAATTTTATTTTTGGGCGACGAAAGTTCATGTTTGTCGTCCAAAATATTTCGACAAAAGCTTTTTCTTTATTAATTTTATTTTTGGGCGACGAAAGTTCATGTTTATCGCCCAAACTTATACACTATGGACGACGAAAGTTCATGTTTGTCGCCCAAAATATTTCGACAAAAACTTTTTCTTTATTAATTTTATTTTTGGACGACGAAAGTTCATGTTTGTCGCCCAAACTTATACTATGGGTGACAAAAGTGATATTTCGTCGCCCAAAAAATATTTGGCGATGAAATTGTGTTTTCGTCGCCCAAGAGATAGACCTGATCAAACGCGGGCCCGGGCCGGGCTTTAGCCAAAATCCGGGCCCGGGTCGGGCCGAGCCTGTTTGTCGGGCCCAAGGGGCTAACCGGGCCCGCCCGGAAGAGCGGGCCGGGCTGGGCCGGCCCGCATGACATATAACTTATATTTAAATTATTTTTTGGTATATTTTTTTGGTATTTAGCGGGCCGGGCCGGCCCGTTAAATTATTATTTTTTATGTATTTTTTAGGTTATATTTATTTTTTTAATGTATTTTTAAATATATTTTTATATAATTTAAATTTTATACGGGCCGGGCCGAGCGGCCCGTACGGGCCTGGCCCTGTTACCGGGCCCGACCCGCCAGCCCGAACGGGCTGGGCCAACCGGCCCGTTCGGGCTTAAACCCTTGTCCAAGCCCGTTTTGCTTGGCGGGCGGGCCGGCCTGCGTTTGCTCAGGTCTACCAAGAGATACTTTGGACGACGAAATATAATTTGTTGCCCAAATTTTTATTTTTCGTCGCCGAAAGACGTTTTTCTTGTAGTGGCACTTAAGGTCCTTATTGATGCACTTTTGGTACTTATATATGCATTTGAAGTATAATATATTTCAATAAAAAAAGTTTGATTTTTTTTTAAAAAAAATGTTTTCAAACAAAAATTAAGAATAAAAATCAATTTTAAAAAAAATTGGGAAAAAATATTTTTAGAAAATTACTTTTCTGGAAAAAAAAATTCAAAAAACAAATATATTATGAAAATTACAATTTTATCACTTCAATCTCCTAAATCTTGTGGTCGCAATTTCTACTCATTTTACCTCCTAAGACTATTATACATTTGAACCCTACTCTAATATTATAACTCGATAAGCCATCGTATCCATTTTAAATTAATTCAAAACATTTTATTTATTTAAGCGTGATATATATATATATAGGGGCATGCTCCGATAAAACGGAAATTGTGGTAAAACGGAAGTACAAATAAAGAGCGTTGGATTGAAGAGATTGGAGGGCTGGATTTGATGGAGCAAAATAAGCCAAATGGGGGTGCATTGTACCGAATTTGAATAACCTGCCTTCTTTATTGAATTACCGAAATTAATATCCTACAAAATAGGAAGTTGTTTTGTAATTGGAGAGAGAATGAGATTCTTCAAATATTTAAAATTTAAATGGGAAGATTATTTCAAATTCGTTTAGATTTAAATTCGTTCTGTTCGTTTAATGATTTTCCAGCGTTCGTGAATATCGTTAATGTGTTCACGAATATCAATCATTTGTTAATGAATATCGTTCATGTTTGTTTGAATATCGATTTCTATTTAATAAGTGAACATTTAATATCTTAAAAATATGAATATCATTACTTAAATCATGAATTTCATCACTTGATAATATGAATATCACACTAAGTTACATGAATATCAAATACACTTACACGAATATCACCACTCAATTTGTGAATATCACTATCCATTTTGTGAATATCGCCCACCACCCAATTACATTAATATAGTCACCCAAGTACATGAATATCATCACCTAACTACACAAATATCACCACCCAATATCTTCGAAGCTTTGATTCATGGCGATAAGGTTTAACAATGACATTATCGCGTCGAATTTGGGTCGCACAGTCGCACGATCAACCTGAATATCAACATTATTATAATGAATATCAACAACATTATTATAATGAATATCAAGAACATTATATTGAATATCACATCATAAAATTTGAATATCGACTATTCAACGCATGAAACCTCATGAATATGAACAACATTATATTGAATATCACATCATAAAATTTGAATATCGACTATTCAACGCATGAAATCTCATGAATATGAA
This sequence comes from Rheum nobile, assembly GCA_027886185.1. Classification (NCBI taxonomy): domain Eukaryota; kingdom Viridiplantae; phylum Streptophyta; class Magnoliopsida; order Caryophyllales; family Polygonaceae; genus Rheum; species Rheum nobile. The sequence goes on along the minus strand of WOAB01000580.1, from coordinate 741,320 downwards.
CAACATTATAGTGAATATCACATCATAAAATTTGAATATCTACTACTCGGAGCAAACAATATACACCAGTATCAATGACATCACAGTGAATATCACATCATAAAATTTGAATATCTACTACTCATAGCATGAAATGTACATCCCGCATGAATATCAAAGGAATTTATATGAATATCACATCAAACAATTTAAATATCAAGTGCAAACAGTACAAACAACACTAGTAATACATTAAAACGACCAACGTGAATATCAACACCATTACAGTGAATATCATACAATAAAATTTGAATAATAGCAGCTCCTTCTGACACTCTCCAATCACATAGTCGATATCTAATTGCTGAAAAACTAGTCAAGGGGAAAAACCAAAGTAAGACAATGCGAGCACATATATGGTTAAATTGAACAAAGAAACAACAAAGTGAAATTTTAACGCTATAAGTCTATAATCGACATAAATTACGAAAACCTAACTAAAAAACTAAACCCTAAATGCTCCAGTAACGACAGAATTTTCATTTATAAAACGTAAAATATGCAAATCGAAACCCTAGAATCTACCCAATTGAAACATCGACGAAATGAATTGATCGAATTTGATATTCAATAAAAATGCGCTCTGATTTTACCATACTCTGTGACAGCGAAGTGTAAGATTGAGAGAGCGGAGGGCGATCCCACTTGGAGAGACGAGAGGTAAGAGACTCGTGTCTCTCGATGTATCGGAGCATTGAAGACAAGAAGGCCTTGCAAGCCAGTACAATTATCAGCCAATTTCCTCACTCGATCTAAACAAAGGTCCACAATCTCCTTCACAACTGCAAAAACAAAACTCCAGTTCAGTAAAATTTCAAGTTTCAACCGGTGAAGGGGGAAGCAAAAATAGAAAATCAGCACACCGTTCTGGGAACGTGCTTCCCCGCCGCCGTTCGTTCTGGAACGTGCTTCGCCCGCCGCCGTTCAGGGTAGAAAAGCTGCCGGTAACCGCCGATTCTGACGTCGTCGATGACCGTGGGCTCGAGATCGATGAACACCGCCTTTGGAACGTGCTTCCCCGCCGTTCGTTCGCCGCCGGAACGGTTGAATCGCTTAACGGCGACAATTCGTTCGCCGTCGGATCCCTGCGTCGTCTTCAACCTCTGCGTCGTCTTCAACCTCTCCCCGCGTCGTCTTCAGATGAGACTGGTTCTTCACGCCTCTGCGTCGTCTTCAACCTCTCACACGTGCCTAGATCTCACCATCCCCGCGTCGTCTTCAACCTCTCCCCGCGTCGTCTTCAGATGAGACTGGTTCTTCACGCCTCTGCGTCGTCTTCAACCTCTCACACGTGCCCAGATCACACCATCCCCGCGTGCCCAGATCCACTGCCATCGGAGCGAGGATGGCGAGCAGTCGGATCTTCACCGCTGCAGATCTCTTCGCAGTCACCGATGGCGATTAGAGGCCGTCGACCCGCAACCACACCAGACCCGCGCCGGCGAACCCTCGATCTCGCTTCGCATAGATCCTCCACTCCGTCGGCGGCCAGCGGCTCTCGATCTCGCCGTCGGTGGCCAGGGGCTTTGCAAGTTCACTGTTTTTAAAATCTGCAACCAAAAAATTTGAAATCGGGGACAGAGATTGAACGCAGGTGCGCTCGAAAGTTTGGCTGGAGGAGACGAAACACTGTCGAAAGTTTGGCTGGAGGAGACGAAACGGGGTTGTGCAGAGATCGGAGATGGGGCAGATGAATTCTTCTGGGATTCTTTTCGGTTTTGGAAGCATATTAGGATAGAAAAGATTTGGGTAATTAAAATTCCTTAAAATTCGGAAATTTGATTTTAATCGGATACATGCTCCCTCATCTAAAATATGTGCATCATCTAAGAATCAATCGTGACCATTAAATTCATCATAATCTAATGGTCTTTAATTGTACTTCCGTTTTACCTTAAGATGTCGTTTTACCTGATCTTAATTCTATATATATATATATATATATAGATTGATAAATAGTTTTTGTAATTTAAAACGTTATATTGTTTTTGTTTATAGACTTTGAACACCAAAAGATTTTAACTTTTGAATACTTCAATGTTTTTTCTTATATGTCAGTTGAATACTTCAAAATTATAGTTTCTATAATAACATCTATATACGATTCTTGAACTATTTGGATCCATGTATATATAGAATTTAAAGTAGTTGATATAGAATCTCCTTTGATATCGTCTCTTAATTGTTTAATGTTATTTGTAAAGATCTTGTGTAGTTTATTTTTCGTGATTGGATTAATTAATTAGGATAGTCCTGACAGAAAGGCATTTAGTATTTAAGACTACTGAAGAAAAAACATCTATGATTTTAGGAAGTAGAAAAAAAATAGCATCTAGATTCTATAGTACTACAATCTCATGTGTGCATATAAAACTATGCACATGTTTCGTTTCCCCTTTTTAAAAATTACGAATGTGCTTATCCCATTGTTATTAATTTGCAAATTTATATTACGAAGATACTCAATCTCTTAGGGAAATCTAGCTATTATATTTTCAGCTACATGATTTTATCAAACTAGTTTAAACCCTCGTGCCATGCACGAGCCGACTTATATTTATAAAAGAAAACTTTAGTATACGAATAAACGTCACATGAATACAAATTAATGACTATTTGATTATAAAAGATAAGATATACATAAAATGAGAATATACTGACATGTAGTTATATTAGATTTTTTTCAAACATTTACATACTAATAGAAAGAAAGTGATTGGATTTATATATAACATTATAGGAAAAAATCCACTCGAAATATATGTAAAAATTATGATTGTACATGTTACTTAACCAATTCTCAAGAACATTTTTGTTTGTATATTTAGAGTGAAATAGTATCCGAGATTGAATTTATGAATCGAAATATACTATTTTTTTCTTCAATTCAATAGGTTAGTACAATGTTATTTGTCAATCTTTCAACAATATGTTACTGATGATATGTTTAGATCTATATTATTTTTAAAACTTTCTAAGTTTGTTGATAGAATATTACTTTTGCTAGCTTTTTTTTATACCTTTTGTAATATTCAATTAAGGTTTTAGACATTGAGATGATATTATTAAAAATAAAATCATATTAATTTACTCATTGTTTTATTATTATATATATGTTGGGCATTTATAATATCGTAATTATTAATAAACTAAATTAACTCAATTGGAGAATCAAATAAAACCCAATTGAATTATATTTCAAATATGTATATTGATATTTTCATACATATTTTTTTATTCATCATCAATTATTTCAAGTTCATAAATAATTTGTAATTAAATCTTGAAAATGTGAAATCTATCAAGTGGGTTTTATTTTTATCAAATTTACGTGGGTTTATTTAAAATTCAAAATGTGAATGCATTGTAAGTAAATAAAAAATCATTAAAAATATATGTTATTAAAAAGGCTGTTACTAATTAACTTAAGTGGGTTCACTAATCTTGTTGCTATGTCAATATACTAATTAACTTACATGAGTTCATTTAATTTGCTAATAGTTTGTCACTAATTCGTGACATTTACCAAAAAAATCATTAAAATATATGGTATCTAAAGTTAAGTATATAACCCAACCTTATACAATATTTAATACTTAAATTAGTTAATTAAATATTTTTTTGATGATGTTAAATTCCAATTAATATTATTGTTGCATTAACAAAAATATATGTATCACATTTGCATTTCCATCAAATAGAAAATTACGTTAACATTTATTGCAAATATAAGTTAGTTTGATGAGATTTTGGTCAAGATTTGATATAATTTTAAAATTTAGAGCTAATTAATTTGAAAATCTTGTTAAGGTCTTTTTATTAATTTATATTTTGCTTATTATTTAATATAATAGAAAAAAAGGAAAAAAATAAAACCTTAATAACTTGAGCCTAAAAACACTCCAGTGACTTAAAAAGAGCCTGCTTTAATATAGATATACAAATAAATCTTAACAAAATATGAATCAAAAAATCTTCAAAATTTAATGATTTATGTGCGATCTAATATATTAGTGTTAACAATTATTTATTATAAATCTCTAAAATTTTGAGGATTTGTTGATTCATATTTTGCTAAGATTTATTGGTGTAAATTTTGTTAAGATTTGTTAATTTAATGTTTGCTAAATTATTGCTATAAAAAGATAAGAAAACGAAAAAACAATACTTTAACATATTAGTTTCTCAAGAATGGGTGCTTTTGGATACAAATGATATAACTTCTTATACGTAAACAATTGTTAAGATGCTTTGTTAAAATTTAAAAGGTGAGAAGAAAGTGATTTATTATAGATTGTTTTACAGATTTGTCACTTTAAAATTTTCTAAATTATTGGTACAACATAGTGATTTTGATGAAGATTTTTTTTTAAAAAAAATCTAAGTAAATTTAATCAATGAAAATTATCTCGCTTTACAAATATGGGCCTAAAAATAGTGACTCAAAAATAATAGATTTAATATATATAGATAGATTGATAAAATTTCACCTACCCACAAATTTGTAACACGATATAAAATTTATTATTTGTTGAAATATTATACAAAACTGTTTTGAAAAAGACTAGAAAATCCAAATATAAATCATGTAATTAAAAGAGATCAACTCAATTTATGTTTGGGTTTAATATATAATTCTTTAAAAGATATCAACCCATCGGAAAAAAATCCATTATATATATTTGAATTTGCTCTTTATTTTAAAATTACATATTTAGTCAAAAGCTTCATTTATCAAATCAAAAAGTTATTAAAAGATTAATATTAATGCTAAAATCTCCAAGTTTGTTAGATAAGATTTTATTTAAAATCTTTTTGGGTTAAAATAAATTAATCTTAAAATTTTTAAAAGAGAATTATCCATAAATTGACACATAAGCATGGTGGGGTCAAAATTGTTCTAAGAGCTCAAAAAGAGAGAACTTTAATACTCCCTCCGTTTTGAAAAGATTGTCATTTTAGCCAATAATTTTTGTATAGAAAAGATTGTCATTTTAGGTGTTTAGGTAATAATTTATTGGTGAGTTACGAGGTTTGACATCGAAAATTGTATTTTTTGGCTCTTTTTATACAAATTCTCGATGTTTATTGGCTACATTTGAGATGAGTTATTAAATACTTGTAAATTTTAAGAAAAAATTATGAGAATATAGGGTAATCATTGTATTTCTTAATAAGTGTGTCAAAATCTAGAATGACAATCTTTTTCATACGGAGGGAGTATATAGTAATAGATGATTACAAAACCAATGTTAACTGATTAAAATTCCGGATAAATTAAACATAAATATCAATAAATAATACTATGTTGATATGATTACAAAACCAATGTTAACTGATTAAATTTTCGATAAATCTACTATATATCTACTAAAATAGAACCTAATTACTTCACATGGCACTTCTTCATTAAAATCGCTACATGATACTAACTCATTAAAACCTCCACATGTCATTTTCTGCTTTTTTCAATTTTTTAAAATAAACTTAATTATAAATAAAAATTATTATCCTAAACATATCACTCATTTTTTTCTAATTTAAATACAATTCAACCACAAAAATTACAAGTTAATTACAAAGATTACAAATCAAAAATTTCCTAATTATATACAAATCCAAGATTTCTTAATTACATAGATGATTGAGATACGAAATTATGATCCGAAATTGATTTTGATATCAATATTATCTATATCTATTTTTAATACATATATTAATTTTAATAATTATTAATATTTTTGATTCAATATATATAACGTAAAAACTCGTGCCTGACACGGAAATTACACTAATAAAACATAAATATCAATAAATAATACTATGTTGATATATGTGGCTCTATCAAGTGTGTGTTCATCAACGTACTTAGGAAATTACTTCCAAACTATTTTTTCAATTGCAATTAATGAGTAAACTTGTAAGAAAAAAAGATTAAATTTGTGGCTAGATAATCTATTTATCTATATCTTCTATATATAATATTAAGAACCTATTTATTTCCTATACTATTTTCCTTTTTACCAAGTGTAACTTACCGTATGTAATATCAATCTTTTCTATAAATACAAAACTTAATTTGATAATATATATTGTACAAAACTTTTAAAATAAAATATTATTTAATGCAATTTAACAATTTTTTAGCATTTCAATTAATTATATGAAATTTCTTTTCAAAAAAAATTAACTATATGAAATTTTATTTTCATTATGTATGTATATTTGTACTTTTTTTTTACCTTTACTTATATCTAATGTATACTTTTTTCAATTCTTAAATAAGTTATTTGTAATGGATAATTTATTTCACCTCCAAATCCACTATATCAAGCCATTTATTATGGAAAATATAAGCTTTTACCATAGATTTTTGCATTTTTTTCAATTATTTGCTTACATTGATTATACCACTTCAACTTAAATGTGTGAGATATCACAACTGAAATATATAAGATTTTTACTTCATATTTGATAACATGTAATGTAATCATAGAGTTTGGATCATATGCGGAGCACTCTTCCCGTGCGGACGTGCGGAGCATGCACTTTTGGGTCTTATTTGTGCACTTTAACGTCTTATTTGTGCACTTTTTCAAAAAAAAAAAGTTTTTTTCTTTTTCAAAATTTTTTCCAAGCATTTTTCAAATTTTTTGCAAAAGTGCACAAATAAGGCCCAAAAGTGCACAAATAAGGCCCTATAGTGTATCTCCGCACGTCCGCACGGGAAGAGTGCTCCGCACCGGAACCGCACTCTGTAATCATATACATGGGAAATTCAAAATTCAAATTTGGAAATATATAAATTACATTACACGTATTATAATTGAAAATAAAGGGTTTCATACTAATAATTTATAATCCAGAACATATATATGTTTTCTTATATAGTTTTCCTTCTTTTTAAAATTATTAGCTTATTTTAAGGCCCTTGCTATTTCACGTACCGGATAAATTGCTATTTACTGAACCAGTTGGCCCGTGACGCACCAAGTATATCCGTCCGTGACGGACAGAAGCAATCCGCGCGTCATGGACGGATCAAGTCCATCCGTCACGGACGAAGTTGCTGCCCTTAAAAGCAGCAACTTCGTCCCCTTTGTCATTTCACCCAAAAAATAGATCTCACTTCGCTCTCTTCGTCCTCTTCGCTCTCTTTCGTTCCATTCATCACGTATCAATCGAATTCGTCCATTACGAATCGACATGTTAGTTAAATCTATCATTGTTCTTGGCTTAGTTTAATGGTTTTGAAATTATTGAATGTTATTTGATTTTTTTTGATGAATTATGTTTTAGGGTTTAAGTGTTTAATGTTAGATTTACTTGTATAAATGTTATTTGAAAGTTGTTTAAAACCCAAAAATTGCTTGGATTTGGACAAAAGTTGTTCGAAATGATGTGGTTGAATTTTGTTGAATCTCGCCATGTTTGAATTGCTGAAATTGTACATGAATAACCCGTCCGTGACGAACGGATCTGTTTAATCCGTCACGGACGGATTGTGTTGATCCGTCACGGACAGATCTTGTTGATCCGTCACGGACGGATCAACACCATCATGTGTGTAAGTGTGTTGTGTTCTTGCAATTGTGTGTATGTGTGTTTTATATGTATGTGTGTGTGTTGTGATCTATGGACAAATCTTGGTGATTCTTGATTTATCTTTATATGTATGTGTGTTGTGATATAGGTTTATGATGTTATATGTTCAATGATATGAATTGGCTATTCATTGCATGTAGAATTCATTGTTTTTTGTTGATTCTAATGTGTTGTTTTTTTCTTTTATAGATGGATAATGAGACAAGATCTGCCCGCCATCGAAGGCGGAACACAGTCCGTGAGAGACAAGATCAGGACCGCATTGTATACCGAAGAAGGGATCCGTCGAAGAAAAAAAAATCAAAAACAGGCGACGGGGCGGGACCAAGCACAGTAAATGAATCGGTGGAGGAAGCGGCATATGGAGACCCGCCACTGAACACCATGACGTTTAACGATCCACCAATATACCAGAATGTTAACCCATATGTGGTAAGTAACTATACATATGCTTAGAGAATAATCTGTCGGTTATTTAATATTGTTTCTAATAATTTGTTTTATAGTATCATTCATGGTATGTACCTCCTGCACCTGAGCAACCTAGTGGTTGGCCCATGTGGCCAGGAGATATGAGTGGGCAAGGTGTTTGGCCCGCTCAACAGCCTAGCTTTGAGGAACCGGCGGAGGAACTAGCTGCTTCTACACAGCCTAGGCAGGGTAGACAGCCTAGGCAGCATGGTAGACAGCGTATACAGACTGGAGGTCGGGATGCTATCGATCCAAAGTTGATAGGACCTGTACCGGGAGGTCTAGAGATCCCAGACCCGCTGTTTAGCTTCACTGCCCACACAACATATTTCATTCATCAGGGCATCGTAAGTTATCAAAACTTGACGCTGTTATTAAATTATTTCCCTATTTATTGTTGTATCTAACATGTTCTTTTTATAGGAGCGAGAAACTCTCACGTTTCAGCACATACATGAGCAGCTAAAGAAATGGAGGCTAGACGATCACTCTCCATGGTGTCATCTTGCCCGCAACAGCTGCATCACACATTTGCAGGACCTGATCTACACTTATGTAGATCAGCCTTTGATTTTTGCATTTGTGGAGCGATGGAAGCCGGAGAACAATTCATTTCATATGCCATTTGGAGAGATGACGATCACTCGCTTGGATGTCTACATGATTTTGGGCCTCAAGATTGATGGGCACGGAATGGGACTTCCTCTCCAGGATCGCTATAAGGGCAAAAATGAATTGTACAATGAACAAGCGCTGAGGGAAATGGAGTTCTTTTCCTTGACGGACGAAATGACTACACGTGGGCTCACTGCAGACAACCTAAAAAATCACTGTTTGACCACAGAGCTAGATGATGAGCAGATCACGTCGGGTTATCTGCTGTACCTGATGGGCTCGACCCTCTTTCCAGACAAGTCCCAACACATGTTGCCCATGCCGTATCTGACCTATGTGAGTGACATTGGTGATACTTGCAATCTTTCTTGGGGTTCTGGCACGTTGGCATTCATGTATCGTTCATTGGGCGAGTGTTCACGGCATGAATGTCGTCAGATGTCGACCTGCTACACGTTATTGCTGGTAAGAATTGTGTTGCATATTGTTTTTATATTATTTAATTAATTTTAAGGTATAGATTGATATGTTTGTAAAAACATATCAATGTACATGCTTGGATCTATCTATACTTCCATAGCTTTCGTCCTGAACAAAATCCTTGCTTTAGAGACGATGTGCCATATGCAAGGCGATGGAACCCTGTGCAGACTCATAGAAGGCAGAGAAGAAACTACAGGGAGGACATAGATTTAATGCAAGCTTGGCATGTAAGTATCATAGGATGTGGTTTATGTCTCATATTAAAGTATTACAATTGTGTAAAGTTACTTACGGTTGTGTCAATTGCATCCAATTTTGTATAGGTTGACTGGCAGCCCTATGGCTATGTTAATTACAGTATCCCGGAGTTGGCGCCTGCCTTTTTTGATGGGGTCATCTCATTTCTGAGAATTACCGAGCCCTATATGCCGGATCGGGTATCGAGGCAATTTGGAGTGGTACAGGGGATTCCTTGACCGGTTATAGAGCCCATCAAAGCGCACAGACATCCCAGCATCAGGAGTTATATAGTACAATATGACCCTGCTTCAAATTGGAGTTGGGATGCAAGAAGTGAACACTCCATCTGGATCACACATATGGGCCCTCCTGCTTCAGAAGGAAATGAGTGCAGTGCCGACTACATGGAGTGGTACATACCTCGTACACACCCATTTGTCAGGCCTCATGATGCTGGCATCAGAGATCCTATCCAGGTAAAAATATGTGTTGGATGTTTGTTTTTAATTTACATATACAATTAAACCGATTCTTTTTAATTTATACGTATTTCTGTAGGTCATTGGACAAGCATTGCATCGTCTAAATCCTTTCCATGATGCGGAGGAAGAGAAATTCTACAACATGCGCGACGCTGTGCGACACTGCATTCAAGACTTTAGACCCTTCGAACATGGAAATGATGAGGAGGACGACGAATATTAAGATGCATATGTTTTCATTTCGTACTTTGGTTGTATTTTAGGGAGTGTCGCACGGTTTATGGAATTGTAGTTTATTGATTAGTTTTATGATGATAATCAAACTAATTTGCATGTATTTGTCATAACTTTTATATCGCACATTTGATACTTTGTTGGTAATTGTCGGTCGATGCAATGGATCTCCACAAATACATAGCGGTCGAAATTAAAATAACATCCTAAAAAAGAGGTAGAAGAGAATTACACAAGTAAATCCTAAAATACCATCCTAAAAAAGTAGTGTTTATTCTTTGAGGGTGATTTAACTTCGCTTCTATAAAAAAGAGGTAGAAGAGAATTACACTTTGCTTCTGTAATTCGGCACGGTTTGTCACAAATCGTGCAGAATTACAGAAGCGAAGTGCAATTCTGAAGTATTGTCCGTGACGGATGGTGGGGATTTGTCCATCACGGGTGGCACATAGTGGTCCGTCATGGGTGGCATATAGTAGTCCGTCACGCGCGGTTTGGCTTCATTCGTCATGGCCGGTTGCATTTCGTTCGTCACGTACAGATTGTTATACTTCTAAAAAACCATACACAAAATAGAGTATTAAGTTGGGCTTACGATATCTTATGAAGTGTCATATCCATAAAAGACTCGTGACCATAGCTGTATACAACTATATACAACAGCTGTCAAACACGTTAGTCGGGTTTTTTCCACCTGGTTATTAGCTGTCAAACACATTGCATGTTTTGCACTCAATATAACAAAGCCCAAACAATCAAACATGTAGTTTTGCACACAAATTCTACAACTTTTTAGTACAACTTAATCAAAGATGAAGTTTTTATGAACATATAGTCACAACTATTGAAATTACCTTAAGAAAATGTTTGTTTTGGGGTAAGAACAACTCAAACATATACATTCACAAGAAAGAACCATAAAAATTCTTAACTTTTACTAACATGTAAAGTAAAAGCTTAAAAAACATATCTCATTGTAATGATAGCCCCTTGAAACAGCTTCTCCACCATTGAAGTTGAAAAAATCATCTTCATTTTCCATGAAAAAGAAATCTTGGAAATGAATGGAAGATGTGTTGTATGAGGGAAAGGGAAGAGTGATGGAGAGGTTTAGGGTTTAATTTTGGCCGTAATATTGATGAGATATGATGGGGTAGTTAATGTTGTTAGGTGGGGACAAGTAACATTCAATTTTCTGGTTTAGGGGTTCGTCCGTCACGAACCATGTACATCCGTCCGTGACGGACCAAATGGATTCGTCCGTCACGGATGGATCCATTTGGTTCGTCACAGACGAATGCACATGGTCCGTGATGGACGAACCATGTACATCCGTCCGTGACGGACCAAATGTTTTTTTTTCTAATTCTTATATTGAACAAAAATATTAAAATCAACTTAATTTAATTATATGAAATTATTAAGTCATAAGCCATAAGCGATAAAATATAATACTTTAATTTTTCACTTTCGTTTAAATTTGTAATTTTGTATATTTCAATTTTTATCCAAACAATAATTGTGCAAATTAATATACTATTTTTCTAACCTATGCCCTTAGGGCATAGGTTAAGATCTCTTATATAAAAAGTTTTTATTATGTGTTAATTTGTTAGAGTTTTTAATTTTTATTAAATGGATTTACCCTTTCCTATTTAGGATTTATATTCCTTAATAGAATTCTTAACGGTTATGCCCTTAGAGCATAGGTTAGACAAACCGTTTAATATATTAGATCACTATTCTTAGAGTTCATCTTTCTGTAATATTTTATTTTTTTCTCTAAATTAGTCTATATACAATAGTAAAACCGAATTAATTAATCTGTATACAATACTAAAGTCGAACTAATTTGTTCTATGTGTCGTCTATCTTACTATATCATGTAGGCAACTTTTTTTGACCAATTAGTTTTTCACTCTTCACATTTATTGTATATTACTACCATTTTTTTTTTGTAAAAAATCACATTATTCATCTGAATTATCTTTGTTTTATGTGTAATATCTTTTCAAAGACGATTTTAGATGACAATGAACATATTTTGTTACAATAATAATATCAACATTTTACATGCCACTAACACTTTACATTATATGGATAAAATCATTCTCATATGTGCAAAAGAAACTTAAAGTTTTTAACAATCTAATCCATACTTTAATAACATATATAGTTTTATATGTAAGCATCCTAATCCTTCCTATATTTTTTTAGAATCCTAAATCAACCTAATTTTTATAATATTATATTAATGCTAGTCAATAATATGTTATATAATAAAATTATTTACCGTTAAATATATAGTTTTATTTATCAAATCCGTATAGAGTACAAAAACATATATTAATATTAGTGAAATTGCTAAACATAAAATTGTATAATGTCGGGACACACGCTAGAAAAAACCATACATAATAGAATTGTATATGTTTTTTCCATTTAAAAAATAGATATTACTAACAATTTGTATATGATACACTCTATCTCATTGGATTTGAAATACAGCAAGTGTACGTGACAATTGATTACTGGTTTGCTTCTGCCTTTTTGTTTCTCTGAAAGTAATATATTTATTAAGTCTTCATTATTTATATGTGGAAGCTTGATTACTATGAAATAAACATATAGAATAAATCTAGTTTCAATTAAGACTGGCCAAATGGCCAGTGATCCGCCTACGTATAATGAGTTGTAGATCAAGTTAAGCTTTTATATTTCCAATTTGTTTTATCTTTGTATATAATTACAACATGATGATCTGTCCAAAAACCCTCAGTTCAACAAGCAAAAGAACCAAAGATAACACATATACGATAGAATTCTGGCAAGCATGAATTAACTACATAAATGAGAAGATCGACATTTCATTCCTTTTAAGAATAGAATTAAAATAAAATCACAAGAAATAATAAAAGTCACTAAAAATCTTCTTATTGATCCTTCGGTTCTGGCAGTTGAATGATCAGTTACATATATGATATTAGTCTTTTGGAATCATGTAAAAAGTACTTTAATTTTAAGCTATTTTGGATTATCAACAACTAATTAAATATACTCAATGAGTAAGCTAGGACAGTGCTTAGGCAAGTGGCTTGGTGCATAATCGATAATAATAGGTGCTACATGATTAATCTATTAAACTGTGCGGTAATTAAAGCACCACGTACGACTATCTTAATTACAAAGAAACTTATGTGTTGACCTGATTTAAAATATTTCGTGTCCATGTAACTATACCATATATCATCTCTCAGTATTGGGTTCTGGTAAAACGAGTGTTATGGTAAAATAGGTGAGCATATTTTTGAGAAGGCCCTACTTCATTTGGGTGTCTCAATTAATGTTTTATCCTATTCTTTATTTGAGAAATTGGAATTAGGATCCTTGCGTGAGTCTAGTATTGTGATACAACTTGCTGATGAATCGTGTGTACCCCTAAGGGTGTTGTAGAAGATGTCCTTATTAGGATAGGTCCTTTGATATTTCCTGCTGATTTCTTTGTTATGGATATGGATTATGATGAGCAAGTTGCCCCGGTTATGCTAGGGCGACCTTTTATGAAGACTTCCATGACTAAGATAGATGTTGATAGTGGTACCCTGACTATGGAGTTTGATGGAATAATTTTTCAGCATGATATTCATAAAGCTAATTCCATTAAGTCTCCTCCTCCTCTCTGCATTAATGACTTTGATGATTCTGTGCATGATAATGTTATAATTGATGCAATAGAGGCCGTAGTTGAGTGTTCTACTAGTGATGGACCCATTGAGTTGCATGATTTTCATGATTTGCCTGTGGATAATGTCTTATTAGCTGATATAGGAGATTCCTCTACTTTGGGCACTTGCCCCCCTGCACTAACCACACAAGGTTGCAAGCCTTTATCTAGTGAAGTGCAGCATGTTCAGGTTGAGCCATATCGGCCCCCGCATCGTTCTAAGTATGGGGGCGACACTCCGAAGAGAATGCACATGGAGTGGGTGGCGAAGAAAGACCATGGTCTAAGGTTCAAACCTTTCCATGAGAGGTCTCACCAGGAAGAGACAAGTTGGAGGATTCCGAAAGAATCCTACCCAAAATGGTAGTTGATCTGCAATACGTCGAGTCGACGACGATAACCAAGGCGCTGTCCGGGAGGCAATCCGTGTTTGTATTTCTTTGATCTCTTTTTTCTTTTTATTAGATTATTTTTGTAGTTTATTTTGCTTTGTTTCGTTCGCCTGTTACTCACATTTCAGGTACGAAAGTAAACCCGAGAAGAGATGAAGTGCACAGTCTTTCTCACCGCCCCGCGGCACTTTCCTACCGCCTCGCGGTGGAGCTGCCGCCCCTCGGTGACGGTCAGGTATCGATTCTCAATTTTATTTTATTTAAAAAAAAAAGCAAGAATAATGGGCCCTGAAAAAACCTTAAACGGGTGAGTAAAAGCTTATTTCTTAAGTGGTTACTAAGGTTTTGACGGATTGGGCTTCATTTTTGGGCCAAGATTTCTCATATGGGCCATGGTACATGACCGGCCCATCAACCCTTTCTTTTCACCTTATCCTACCTTGACCTAGCCCCACATAAAATTGCCACCCCCCCCCCCCTCATGTCTCCTTCTCCTATTTTCCATTCACTCTCCCTGAATCCCCTCTCGACCTTGAGCATTTCCTAGCCCCCATACCCCCATTTGGAGTCTAGCCTCACAGCCCAGCCCAAACACAACCCCCACCGCGCCGCTATTGTCTCGCCTCGCTTTAGCTCCGCCTCGCGCTGCCACCGCTTCGCGTCTCTGTTGCTACCGCCTCGCGCCGACCTCACCGCGACCCGGTGACCTGTTGTCAGTTTCTCGCCGCGACGCTACCGCCCCGCATTGAGTCTCTGCAGAACCTATGTTTGCTTGATTGTGAGTATTCTTTGCTGTCTTCTGATTTGAGCATTTCAATTCTTCACTTATGGCTCCCAAAGGCAAGAAGAAGGCGTCGACGAGTAGGGATGAGAGTGAGCTGTACGATATTGTGAAGGGGAGAAAGGTGGTGCCTTCTAAATTTTTCCACACGCCGACTCTAGAGAAGATGGGAATGCTCGCGTGTGTGATGATGTGCCTAACGCAGTGTGGGCTGGGAGGATTTCTGGGCAAGGCAGCCCCCGCGTATCCTGAGCTATGCTTCCAGTTCATTTCTTCGTTCCGGTGGTTCAACCGCGAGGAGGGTGATGATAGCTTCCTGCGAAGGATCGCGTTCTCCTACAATGGACGTGAGCATTCTCTGTCGAGGAGGGCGATCCACGAGGCCCTGGGCATTACGAAGAAACCGACCCCTGGATGGTCGAATGGGCTTCAGGAGGACGAGATGTTTGCTTTCTGGCGGGCTGCTATTAGGAGGACTTTCAAGACGGGGCATGAGGTGAATTCGAAGTTGGTGAACCCGTGTCTGCGGTTGATCCACAAGGTGTTGATGAGAGATTTCTTTGGCCATGTTGACGATGGGAAGGTGCCCATGAAGGACTTCCAGTGGTTTTTGAGCATCCTGGGAACGGTTGAGCTTACTCCGTGTTGGGCAACTCTTTTCCTGAGTTCCCTGCGGAGGATTCGTGAGGGCGAGCCTAGAGATATTTGTGGGGGTAGCTTGATTACTCTCCTCTGCACTGATGTGATTGCTTGCGATCGGATTGCTCGGCCGGTTCCCTGCGTTTTATATGATGCCGCCCATATGAGGGTGTGCTCTATGGTGAAGCCGCTGGGGCAAGATGGTGATGTGGCTTGGACGACTTACGAGGGCCATATTTTGAGTGTTCCGCGAGAGTTCACTTACTCGCCTTCATACGCGGGCTGGTGGATTGATAGCGATGGCCAGACGCCTGCTGCTGATGCCGCTGCCGTTGTTTCTTCGGATCCATATGGAGAGGGCCCTAGTGGTGGATATGATGCTGCTGATCGCGAGGAGGGGGACGACCCCAGTGCTTCACAGTTTGAGGAGTCCTCATCTGTGTACGGACCTGTCGCACCATGGCAGGAGATGTACGCTAGATGGGATAACTTCTCTATGCTCCATGATAAGTGGACTTCCAGAGTAGAGACCGGTCTGCAAACTTGGCAGACCCAGCTTCACGATGAGATAGATGAGCATCTGGAAACTATAGACACTCATCTGCAGGACTACTTTGGGATGTACCCACCACCACCTTTCGGTCTACAGTGAGTTTATTTCTCTCTTCCCCTATCATTTGACGTTCTCTTTTCACATTGAGGACAATGTTCGGTTTAAGTATGGGGGAGGGATATAGACTTGCTATTCTTGCTAGCTAGTGTACATAGCTTTATTTCTGCATTCGTTTTCTGCAGTGTTGATTCTGTTTTATTCTGTTAAAAAAAAAGAAAGTAAAAAGGCAATCAAAATCCTGGGATGGACTGAAAACCCGAAAGGGCGGTTCAGGTAAAAAGCAGGTAGTCCGGCTGGTATTAGACCAGGGCAAAATTGGACTAGAGTGATGCGAGCTTATATGAGAACGTCTATTGGAAAATGAAATGAGTGCTTGGTGAAAACCCGAAAGGGCGCCTTGGCAAAATGAGTGAAAAAGAAGAAGAGTGATTTTAGGATTTCTCTTATCTTTCGGCGAGGCATCATAAGAAGGGTGACATAGAAGGATTGTCGGGTAGGCCACTCATGGAGCGATAAGGAGATAGACGGGAGTTAGGTTAGATTGTTCTTGCATCACTTGTTTTGGTTGTTTTGGGCGTATTGTTGATGTGTTGTAGTTGTTGGAGTCACGTTTTCTTGTACTTCCTGAGTCCTTGGTATTGATTGAGAGGGTGAGCTTTTCTTTAGCTTACTCAGGACGAGTAAAGGTCTAAGTATGGGGGAATTTGATAGGTGTTATTTCATACACCTTTTCTAGCATCTATTAGCATGATTTGGAGGAGTTTTGAAGTTGTTTTAGTGCTAAGTCTGCGATCCAGATATTATGGAGAGAAGTGAAGAAATCCAAGGATTGGCAGCTTAGTTGGAGCTTAGAGATGGAGATGGAGCTGCTGGAACATCTATGGAGAAGGCTACCAACACTTGGTAGTATTTGGAGAGCAGTTGGAGAAGAGAAGAAGATGAGAGTTGAAGTCTGGAGATCACCGCCCCGCGTTAGTAGTGACGCCCCGCGGTGATGACTCCCAGTGATGATGAAGCCCCGCGTGAGAGGAGGCCACTGCCCAGCGGTGGAGAGCAGAAGCCCCGCGGTGGATCTGTACCGCCCCGCGGTGGACGTGTTTATTGCCTCGCGCCAGATTATATTTATTTCCTTTTATTTCTATTTCAGACTTTGTTATTTTATTTGTTTCCTTTTGGATTGGTTTTGTGATCTTGGGCTTTAGGTTAACTCTATTTAACCTAATGTTCCACAGCCTCCAAGCCAGTCTGCGAACACTTAGACACATCTTGTTATCGAACTACTTTTGATCGTTATTTCATATTATAGTTTTTCATCCCCTTTGATGGAGAACTAACTTTCCTTTGTTCTGTTAGACGATTGAAGCAGTACTTTGATGTGTTTGTGAGATTTCTATTCCTTGTTCTTATCCTTATAATTGTTGGATTGATTCTCTTGCTTACCACGTCTACGATTTCTAGTTGTTCTTCTTGGCCTGATCACCTAGGTTGAATGCTTGTTATCAATTGCTAGGATTGCATATAGGGGTTCCGAGTGCATATCTAGTGGCAAACACGTTTGTGCGTATAGGGGTTCCGAGCGTACACTTGTGTGTGAGAATCAATTGCATGTTAAGTAGGGGAGTGAGTACTTGTACGTCTTTCTACTTGCATGTATCCTAAATCCTTGTGTGCATCGCTATTGCTGTGTTGGTGCTAAAGTACGCTGACAACTGTGAGAATCAGTTGTACTTTATCATTGGCATAGTGATAAGTCTATTGACAACTGTGAGAATCAATAGTACTTACGATTAAGGTGGGAACGACTATAAGGATAAATAATTGAACTTGGATTGAATAGATTTCAGGGATCAAACTCTATCTTTGTACTGTGGATTTCGCTTTAACAAGACTACTTTCCCTCATATTATTCTCTCGATTTTACTCAATCTGCATGCTTGTTTGCTTTGTTATCTTGACTATAAAACCCCCAGTTGCTTGTTACTTGTCATTCACGATTGCATATTACATCATACCTTCTCTGTGGGATTCGACCCTTACTTGTCTGCTATACTTTGTTTAGTAGGTTTGTTAGGATAATTTATTTTGATAAGGCTAATCAACGACATTTGCTTGTGCATCTTTAGCCCCGTCAGCCTTCATCGTCGCGTACTAGCCTTCACGGAAGGGAAGTTTTCCTGATGTGCCGTATGAGACGGATGACACCAGCCAACCATGCAAGAGAAATAACCGGTTGGTTAGTCTAATGAAAGACTATGCAAGGGTAAAACAGAAAGGTTCTAAGTAGTCGTATTAGGTTACGCCCATCGCTTCTCGAATGAAAGCCGATGACGATAGTGAACCTCAATACTTCTACGAAAAGATACAAAACAGAATGATCAAGAGAAGACTCCAAAAGATCGAGTCTTAGGGAAACGTATAAAGAGAAGACTCCAAAAGATTGAGTCTTATCGGAAAGTATGACAAATGTTTGGGAACGTTATAATTTCACACAAGCTTTTAAAAAGACTTGACCATTTGGGTCCACGACCAACCTCACCGCGCAATGCGAATTCAGATTTGGAAGGATGACTTACTCTAATCGAAGTCCGGGCGGTTTCCACGTTGTACTCCTCGCCCGAGGGTATATTAATTATGTGCATAATCACACTTATCTTATTAAATTCCAAAACGTACATTTACGTTACAAGTTTTTAAGATATATCATCTCATCGCGAGAGATATTGGAGGGAATAAATTCCGAATGTCGGATCCAGCTGTGTGCACCTACCCTGAGTAAGGGTACAATCATGACCAGAGAGAGTACTAGGGCAAAATCCTCCTAATACCATTTATAAAGAAACGACTAAACCTCACGAGGTACATAGTGTCCCTACGAATACTCGTTCTAACTAAACAGTTAAAACCACACAATAGTCCACACCAATACCATCATGGCAATTATAGATATAATAGCGTTGTTTCTAGCAGTATATACAACCTATTATAATGTCACATTTTAATCACATACGTTTATAAAAAAAACTGTTCCCAAACGAAAACAACATTCATCCCATTTTAATTAACAATTAAAAGCAATTGATAATTAACGGAAACACGGAATGATGAGCAAGAGCGAACCGCCACTTGCCTTGATCGAGACGAACGAATGAATGACGACGGGTTCCTGGGTCCGGAACTGGGAACGAAATCGGATTATAGATTCCTACGACAACGAACCCACAACGAAACCCTAGGTTAGATTCGATAATTAAATAATACGAATCTAAGGAAACGAAAGGAAACGAAAGAACGAGGGTCCCATCCGTGACCGGATTGTCCAAGGCCACGATCGCATTTGCTAAGGCAAACCGCGGTCGCGGCTTGGATTCCGCGGTCGCGGATGTCTGGACATCGTCCGCGGTCACGGATGTTCATGTCCGCGGTCGCGGCCATGAATCCGACAACCCTAGCGAACTAAATCCTCACCGGCGACGACACGATGAGGCTCCGAACGAGAGGGCTTCGACTCCCTATGCCACGCCGCTTCCAACGCACCACCACTCGACCACGAAAACCACCGGCGAGAGCTCCCTCAACAATGAGAAATTTCGGCGAGCAAACGAGAGCACGAGAGAGAGATTGAGAGCTTGAGATCTGGATGCCGAACCTCCCCCATCGATCCACCTTTTATAGCCATCAAGGAGGCCAGGCGAACCACTCCAGATCCCCCCCCTCGGCGAATCGACGGCCAACCAACCGGCGAGCCACTGAAGACGATGCTCGAAGCATTTTCCGCGGTCGCGGAAATATTCCGCGGTCGCGGAAAAATGCCTGTTCGCGAGGCTGACGACACTTCATTTTCTGCGGTCGCGGAAATCGGCCGTGGTCGCGGAAAAGGCCTATTCGCGTCCTTTTGCCCGGGAAACAATTAAACACGTGATAAAATCTCAAAATAATTAATATTTGTACCCAAACAAATATTTTAAGCCTCCAAAATACATCGAATGTATATTATAATGCTCAGGGAATTATTACAGAGATAATACGCGTTATAGAAATTCCGATCTTTGCCAAATGCGAAACGATTACAGAATGATGGTTGGGAAATTACCCAAATACCCTTACTAAAAATGAGGGGTATTACATCTATTCGATGGTCCTGCCATGCTACGTTGTGCAAAATGGGCTTGAAGAGTAAAGCTGAGAAGGAAGCAATGAAAGCCGCCCTAGAATGGAAGTTTGAGGTGAGAACAATCCTGTTAGAGAAGGAAGGTGAGGATTGGGGTGTAAGTTGCTACTTCCTTGTAGAAGCGAGGGGTAAATTTTTTGACAGAGTTGCAAAAAGTGTTGAGAAGAGGAAGAAAAGAGGCAAAGGTAAAAGCAAAGTTAGGAGCATGCTGGGTGGGAAGAAGGATAGTTTGGTGGCAAGACATGTTATGTGTGCCCTGAATGAAGTTGTAGAGAGGATGGATCGTATGGAACATGGCTTAGAAGCAATGAAGAAGTTAATGAGTAAGGTAATGGTTGGGTTCAATATTGTACAAACATCCAGTGCATCTAGTGACTCAGTGAGGAAGAGGAGCAAGTGAAAACTCCCATGAAGGACAATTCTAGTGAGTATGAGGTACGCAAGTACTTTGTTATTTTATTGAGAATGATAACTCTGTGTATATTGATAGGGAAAATGGTGAAGCGGTCAGGATTAGTCCAAATGTGTGTAAATAATTTTAAATTTGATATGTTCATGAATAGGGCATTTTTAACTAAATTTAGGACGACGAAATGCTTGGTCAAGAAAATGAGGATGAGTTGCATGAGGAATCAAGTGATTCTAAGGCTACTGAGCAAGATGAAGCTACTGGTTTTGTTACTATAATTAGAGATGAGCATCCGTTATGCAATGAGGAGGCTTATTCATGGGATGATGTTGTAAAAGAAGCAACAATCAATGGCATCACCATTACAACGACATGGACAAGTCATGAAAGAAATTTTTGGAAAGATTGAAGCACATCCGAATGTAGTTGTTGATGTTTGGATGTTTACTAACACTACACACTTGGACTTTGAAGGCCCATGATGAAGAAGGACATTCACAAGGAGAGGGATTGCATGTTCTATTACAAGCTACAACAGGGGAGAATGTGCAAGTATGGCCTCATGCTGAGGCAGATGCAGTATAAGGGAATTGTGAAGAGGTAGAGATAATCGAAAAATCAACAGGGAGGAGTAAAAGGAAACGATTATCATTCTTGCAGGACATGAAGATGACATACATTCTCAGGTGCAAGAGGAAGAAGCAGAGGCAAAAGACTTGGAAGAATCAACTGAGAAGTAAGAAGAAGGATTGTAACAAGGGGAAGGGGAAAGTAAAGGTACAAAAGTTGAGAGAGGTACACTACTAGAAAAGGCTACAATTTTAGACGCTTTTGGGTCGACGCATTGATGGAGTGTCGAAGAATAATCGACGCGGAGCGGAAACCTGGACGCTTTTGGCGTCGCTTTTCAGTGTCTACACTTTCATGCTTTCATCCGTCGCCCAGGTTTAAAAGGCGTGGAATGTCTTAATTTCCTGTAACTAAAATTTTATTATATGAGTTCAGCGTCTTTACAATCAATGCCCTTGCCTTCAAAACCCTCGCCTTCCAAACCCTCACGAGTCACAACGTCGCCCTTCGAATCTCCTCACGTTCGAAGCTCCAACCTCTCCAGTACTCTACTCCCTTACATTCTCTGACACTGCCCTTCGATTCTCTTCCAATTCCATTCTCGTTATCGGCGTTCCAATGGTGTCGACGATAAATTGAAACCATCCTGGTGTGAGGCTGCAATTCCAACCTGCGTTCGACATGCGTGGTGGTGACTAGTTACTGGCCCACCTGTAAGCTTCTTTTACCCTTTACCATTCACTCTTCTTCAATGGTGGTTCTTCCTAACAAAGCTTTATACTACCTCTCTTTTTAGGTTGTTGGAAAATTTACTCTCATCATCAAAGTTCTAGAGAGCCTCAAACCCTAGTTTACAAAGTCTAGGGTTTCTACACTGGTAAGTATGTTCTTCTGTTTCTAAAATCAGTTCATACACTTCCGAGTAATTGAATTTATGAGCTCAATTTGCCCAAATTTAAAATTTGAAGATCTCAATTGTAATATTTGATCTTTTAATGTGGATACGTGAAGGTGAAATCAAACATGGGAATGAGAGGGTTGGTTTTGAGGTTGTAACTGTGGGCGGTCAAAGGGCCCCCTTGATTCAATCAATAGATCAAGGTATGAAATTATAAAATTAATCTTATCCTAATTCTGCGCATTAATGTTGATTACCATTCAGCTTAGCTGCAACTGCATTTGATTGATGATTAAGGGGTTAACCTCTGTATAGTAGTACTTATTGCTGTAAACAACAGACTTATTGGTGATGGCACCTTTTTTCTATACCTGATAATGTGTATCAACTTCTGTGCGTCTTCTTCTTCTTCCTTTTTTCTAGCCTGTCTGATTTTCTTGACTTCAATCTTGCAGTATGGTTTGCTGATTAGAGTTGGCTTCTGGTTTAGTTCGAAATCATTGAGATATTGGCCTCTTTTTATGTCTTGGTAACTTTTCTTGACATGACTTTGAACAAAGAGAATTCATAAATCAGTCCATTCACTTGTAGTTGGATAAATGTTCGTATTGGTTATGTTTTAACTTTACTCTTACCAGTGATTAAAAAGGCTCAAGGCGCACCTAGGCGCAAGGGACCCTGGAGCCTAGGCGCGCCTGAGAGGCTCTAGGCGCTTGCCTAGCCACAAAAATGCTCAAAAACGTGTACTTCATGATCAAAATGTTATAAAACCAGTTTATATTGAAATAAAACTAAGTTAAAGCACCATAGTGTTACAAAATCAAGTCTAAACTAGTAAATAAGTAGAAAAATCAAGTCTAAATCATAAAAAAAGACCAATTTTGAAGCATAAAAAGTAGTGAAGTGGGTCAATCAAGGTCTAAATCATCCTCTTCCTCTTCATCTTGGTTGAGACAAACACCCTCATCATCTCCATTAGCAGAATTGTAGTCTTTATCATCTTCTTCATCCTCTTCCTCTTCTGGTTGTGACATCAATGATTGTGTTCCCAAGCTAGTGCCTTGTCCTCCACTCCTACTCCCTCTTGATCTGAGGTTAAATCTTTCTTCATTAGCACCTACAACCGTACCAACTTGCCCCATGTAAGACTCTCTTCTTCTCCAAACACCAAGTCATTTTCAACATCATCTTGGTGTTTTCCTGTCAGCCATTCATTGGATTCATCAATATTATCCAAGGTGATTGAGTCAATTCTGTCACGCATCTCATATCTCTTAAACAATGTTCGGTTGTATTTCACATATACCAAATCATTCAAACGTTGTTGATCAAGCCTATTTCTCTTTTTGGAATGAATCTGCAATGATATATATCAATATATTAGATTAGCTCATTGACATCGTCATATATTAAGACGATATGAAAAAAACAAATTTACAGACTCACATGCTCAAAAGTGCTCCAATTTCTTTCACATCCAGATGCACTACATGTAAGGCTAAGAACTTTGATCGCGAATTGTTGCAAGGAAGGTGTTGATGAACCAAAGCAACTCTACCAATCAGCTAACATTAATTAATAGAAACAAAATGCATTAATATTCATAATTTCAAGAATTATAATCATAATTCATAAGTAATCTAAATCTGCACAAATAAAAGAAGTTTGTACCTGGCACTTTAGTATTCCTATGTCTAATTGCCAATTGATTTCCAAACAACCCTTTTGCTCGTTTGTAAACAGAGAGCTCATCCATAATCTTGTCTTGTGTGCTTCTGTCCCTAATCAATTTGTCAATAACCTTATACAAGCCATCTACCACTTCTTCACAGTGTGCAACATCAGGTTTATCATAGTAGAATTCGGGATTGAGGAAATATCCAGCGGCATGTAGAGGATGGTGAAGTTGACATTCCTATCTCTTATCAATTATCTCAAAAATGTGCATGTACTTGCTCTCATTTCCATTGAATGTTGCAGCTATGGCTTCTTTTTCTCCATCAACGACCTCATAAATATAACCCATGGCGGGTTTCTTCTTCGAATCAACCATTCTCAATAATTTTACCAATGGAGCACTCACTTTAAGAGTGTAAAGCACAATATTCCAAAAACTAACCATCATTACAGTGTTGGCAGCCTTTTGCCCTCCAACTTCTTTGGCATATTTGCATTTTATCCAATCTGTAGACTGAAATAGCTTCCTCAAATTATCTTGTTGTTGGTGTATTGACGACAACGTAATGAATGACGTCGCAAACCTTGTTTTCCCTGGCCTTAATAAGTTTTTTCTGCTGGGTGAACCGTCTCATCATATTCAGCAAGCCTGGCCTTTGATATATGTAGTTGCACATTTGAATTGCTCTCTTAAGAGTCCGATCAATTGTAGCTACACGACCAATATCCTCAAGCATCAAATCAATGCAATGAGCTGCACACGGTGTCCAATACAGATGGGGTTATGTTCCTTGTAGAAGTTTACCTGTAAGACACAAATGTTAAGTGTCATATGTTAGCTCTCAAAAGTCTACAGTAAAGTAAGTAATTAACAAAAAATTAATAAATAAAGAATAAGACCATTTACCTGCACTCACGAAGTTTGCCCCATTATCTGATATGACTTGAACAACATTTCTTTCACCAACTTTATCAATAACTTTACACAACAACTCATAAAGCTTGAATCCGATCTTCGAGTAGTTGGATGCATCAACCGACTCGAGGAACATACTTCCTCTTGAATAATTAACTAAGAAGTTAACAAGTGACCTTTGGCATCGATCAATCCACCCATCTGACATAATAGAACATCCTGTCTTAGCCCATTCCTCTCTATGAACTTTCAGCTGGTCATCGGTCCTTTGAACTTCTCTTTTCAATAAAGGAACCCTTACTTCATAAGGAGTTGGCGGCTTCGCTCCGATTCCCGCCCTTGCAATCGAATCACAAGCCTTTTTGAAGTCATCATCAACCAATACCGCAAAGGGAATTCCTGTTTTGTAGACAAATCGAGCAATATCTTCACACATCTTTGCTCTTGCCTCCTTTTTGTAGGCTTCATTCAGTGTAGATTGCCTCCCTGTAGGCTGCATTGGTGCTGATCTCGGCTTTATAAATGCATCTAGAGTCCCAACTTGCCTTTTTCTAGTTTGACTTGCAAGCGTGGACATTTTCCTTTTACCCTTTCGATCAGACACGACATGCTGATCTTCGGTATCACCGTCGTCATGATTAATTGATCTTTCATCATACTCAGACAACAAATTCAATTGCTCACGTTGACTCTTCTTCTTAGCCATGAACTCTCCAATTTCTGCTCTAACATGATTTGGACACCTAGGGCAAACTGTGGTGTTTCGAAACCCACCAACAATATGTTGTTTCAGCCGATAAATGCCTCTTGTGCAAAGCTTTTTGCAGAAAGTACATGTCACATTGTTCTTGTTTTTCTCATCAGCAAGAAACCCGTATTTCCAACTCGGATCAGTTCGATTACTTGGTTGTTTATCTCCGTCACCAGCCATAATATACACTGAAATAATTTAACATTTGAAACAATAAGAACATAACCCACTTACTGCATAAAAGTACTGATCTAATACATAAGAATCTGACATGAATTATTCATCAATAATAAACCTACAAGTTTTCTGATAACTGATCTAAACAGCACAACAGAATTTCATTACTGATCTAAAATATAAACAACATAGCAGAATTTCATTACTAACACAGCAGAATTTCATTACTGAATACTGATCTAAAGTCTAAACAACACCGCAAAATCTCATCCCAAAAAAACAACAACAATACAACACAAGCACATCAGAACATAATATTAAACAAAGATATCAGAGTATTAAACACCGATTACATCTAGAGGAATTTTCAAAGTGGGAATAAGGTACATTAGAATTATCAAATATCTAGCACACTTAACAGATAATGAAACACTCAACACAACAACCAGCCGAACATGAAGAGGAAAACACAACAGAAAGCCAGAAACACACCAGCAGAAACAAAAAAAGAAAACAGAGAAACACATACCTGGAGGAAGAAACGCACCAGCAGCAAGCCGAACCAGGAAGATGAATACAGCAGGCAGCAGCTAGCCGAACTTGATGTGGAGGAACCAGGGAAGAACTTGAAGAGGAGGAACGAAGAACTTGAAGAGAGGAGGAAGTAGGAACCAAGGAAGAGGAAGCGTCTTTGCTTTGGAAATCAGAACATTTCTTCTTGGAAGTGAATATATTTATAAAGATATAGGGTAAAAAATACTTCAAAAATAAAAGGAAATCAAATCTTCTATAAAGAATTTTAAAAAATCAAAAAAGGATAATAAAAAGATACTCAAAAATGTTCTGGTATATGCACAACTGAGAGGCGCGCGCCTATGGCCAAGGCGCGCCTGAGAGCCTAGGCGCCAGAGGCGCGCCTAGGGGGGCGCCCAACCATTTGAGGCACGCCTCAGGTGAGGTGGGCACCAGCCCTTCCCAGGCGCGCCTTGGCTGAGCCTTTTCAAACACTGACTCTTACTGCAGCTTAAGTCTCCCAATTTTGCCATTTGCTGCCTTTTTAGTCGAAAAGTTAGCACAAAAGAAGTGCTTGTCTGATCCGGTAGGATATTTAGTTTCTCATTGGAAATTTCATAGTTTGTTTCATTAATCTAGTAGAAAACTGCATGTTGCTATGACAGTATGTCCCATTTACAACATTTTAGTAATGAAGTAGGATAATTGTATATATATACATGTGTATGTATATTTGAATTTGATACAAATAATATATCCTATGCTAGATTTTGATACAGATTATATATGTTTTTTTATTTGTTCTAAGAATTTATCCTGTACTTGCTTGAGGAGCTAAGAAATTTCATTTTGACATTTTAGAAAATAGTTTTTGCTTTTAGTATGGTTAAGAGGTGACCTAGAAGCATGTAAACGAAACACTTTTATAATGTATACAAGAGTAAAGGTGTTATAATATTCAGCAAACCTTATCATTTACAACTATTTGCAACTAGTCTCATTGTCCAAAGCCCTGAAAAGAGTCTCATTGCCCTGAAAAGATTTACCATGGCTATTTTCCGCTGAATTTTCTAGTTGTTCATTATCCTAAGTTGGTTTTTGTTTTGGTTGACACATCATCCTTTCCCTTGTTTTTGACTCTTTTTTCTCATCAATCATTGTTTTGCCGTGCTTTTTCATTTTTTTCATTCAACTTTGTTTATAATGTTAAGGAGGAGATGTAGGAATACTGCCACTGTCACATCATTTGTATTGAACATGTAGTGACTCAACATTCTAGTTGTTAGATAAAATAGCAGGAAAATTTTATTTCTATTCACTTCTCATCGTATTGCTTATTGTACCTCTTGACGAACCATTGTTTGCAACATCCATTAGCTAAGCTTGAGCTTTGTACTGAAATTATGATTAAAGTTAAAGTATAAGGTTTCACTATCAGATTTTTATGCTAACTACACACGTTAAATTAATCATTCGTTACTTCATTCTTATTTTATTTCCTGTTTGAATAGAGATGGCACGGTTCCGGAACCGGAGGTTTCCGGTTCCAGAACCTCCGGTTTCAAAACCGGAAAAATGAAAACCGGAACCGAAGGTTTCGGTTCCAGTTTCAGTTTTATCCGGTTCCGGTTTCGGTTACAGAATCGGAAAAAATACATTTTTTTATATATAAGAAAAAAAACATTTTTTTTGTAAAAAAATATAAAAGACATATTTTTTAAAATAATGATAAAGTGAACGTTTCTTTAAATTTAAAAGATTTATACTTTAAGACTTAAACTTAAAATTTAACTTAATTTGACATATAAAATAAATTGGCAGAAAAATAAAAATAGAAAAAATATATATATATATATATAACTTGAGAACCGGAGGTTTAACTTGTTCGGAACCGGAGGTTTATCCGGTTCAAACCTCCGGTTCCGAACCGGGTAAACCTCCGGTTCTCCGATTTTGGGTTTTGCCAAACCGGAACCGAAACCAGATATAGGAGGTTTATTCGGTTTCGGTTCGAGCCGGTTCCGGTTCCGCCGAACCGCGAGCCATCTCTATGTTTGAACCAATGGGTTGCTCCTTGTGCTAGAACAGGCTGAAGAAAGACATTGCGAGATACTGAGCCATCTCCTCTATGCCGCTAAGATATTTGCAGAGAAAGAAGGTGTTGTAGACGGTTTCCGTGTTGTTATCATTAGTGGGGCCAAAGGCTGTAAGATCTCCTACTTTTCTCTAAGACAATAATGGCATGCTACTTTATCTTACCTTCTAATATGTTATATTTTCAGTCATTATAGATAAAAATAAATTTGTCAAGACACATTGTTGGATCGAAGAGTTTTTATCCTCATCATGATTCAAATCATTTGGAATATTTTCTCAACTGCTATCTTCAGCAAGAATATTGATTTCAATCTAAACTTGCAGGCTTCAAAGACAGACGCTGATAATCAAGAATATTCATCATACTAGCACTACTTCTTGCTCGTCTTTCGACAGACAAGTCTTACAACTGAGGTTGGTACATTAGTGGAGGTGACTGTAAGACTATAATGCTTGCAGACTTATATGCTGGCGTGTAGATTGTTGTATACATATTATGACTCAATACAGTCATGCTTCTTTCTTGAAATTTGATTCCTAGACGGAGTTTAATGTTGAAGGTGCCCTCGCCTAGAACTCCTTATGTACAGTCACAAAATCGAGACAATATGTCAGATTTCCTTATGTGCAGTCACAAAATTGAGATAAAATGCAGTATAATGGGCATGTCAGATCTTTCCTCATAAAGAACAGGAGGAAGAAGTTGGCATTCAAAGTGGTGATTCAGCTGGCACTCGATCTAGCATGAGAGTCATTTCCTCACCCCCTTCATTTGCTAATTGAATCCTGCATAATATATATGCTTCATCTCACTGTTTTAGTCTTTACTTTCAGGCTAAGCTACTTGCGCACTTAGAAAATCGTCCATAGAGATGTTAAAATGGAAAACATGCTTCTGGACAAGACTCGAACTCTGAAGATTGTTGACTCTGGTGTGGCTCGCATGGAGGCTTCAAACCCCCATGATATGACGGCCGAGACAGGGACCCTTGGCTACATGGCTCCTGAGGTACCTACTCTTACTTTAAATTTTCACTTGTACAATTAAATTAATTATCAAAATGTTGCTTAAGCCACTAAATTCTTGATTGAAGAAATCTTAACAGGTTCTAAATGGCATTCCATACAATAGGAAGTGTGACGTGTACAACTTTGGGATTTGTCTTTGGGAGATATATTGAGTTTCCTACTCGAACTCTTACTTTAAGTGTGCACCCCAACTTTCAATATGAAGAAAATCTCAAGGAGGCTGTAGCATTTGTTCTTAGCTGTCAAGAGAACAAATATTATGTATTAGTGTCTTTTTATATATAGAAATACTATATAATTATATATGTTTCGAAGAACACATTTAACATCTAGATGTTTTACTGCATTTAATTTATTAGTATTATATATTTTTTGTTCCATTATATGGTTTTCTAGACGCTTTTTGGTGTCACAAAGCGCATGTAAGTCTTAGTACCAATTCAAATCTCGACGCTTTTTACTATCGAGAGAACTCGTTGGAATTTAAAAGTCAAGTCTCGACTCTTTTAATCATCTAGATTTAGTGTCCGTATGTCATTTCTCGACGCTTTTTAGCTTCACAAGAACTCGACCGCGGAATTTTTTCCTAATAAAAAGCGTCGAAAGTCATCCTCGACACAAACACGCGTCGAGATTTGCGACAGAAAAAAGCGTCGACCAATCTCGACACTGAAATTCTCGACGCTTGTTTAAGCGTCGAGATAAAAAATTGCGACGCTTGTAAGCGTCGAAACGTGCTTCAAAAAGCGTCGGTAAAGTACATGTTTTCTAGTAGTGGTACTAAAATAGAGGGTGAAAGTCAGGTGCCCAAAGATAAAGGAGAAGAGTTTTTTGGTGTAGAAAGGATTGAGAAAGAGTCGGGTCCAGATAATTCGCATCAACCATGTTCTCTTGTCGAGTATGAAGAACCTGCAATTGACACCGCAATCGAAGTTGTTCACCGCCGGCGGCCTCAGAGGCCATCTGTGTCGGCGACCTCGTAGGCCTTCTACCTTTCCACCGATGAAATCCATCGTCCCAACGAAGAAACCCTTACATGACCTACAGATGGCGTGCAACTTTTGGAGGGGAATCTCCCCTAATACCGCACCAAAACCCTACGGGACTAGTGAATCCCTAAGGTTGTGTTCGGTAAAACAAGGTTTTTGAAGAGGTAGAGGTTTTTTGAATGGTTTTTTACAAGGTTAAGGTTTTTTAGAGATTTTTTTGTAACCTTTCAAAACTTAGTAGAAACTTATTTGAGTGTTTGGTGAGGCAAGGTTTTTTAATATGTTTCAAATAAAAATTACCATAAGGGTTTTTTTTTTAAAAACATCTAACTCTAGTATGGGATTTTGGATATTTTGGGAATAAAATTATGATAACTTTGTCAAACCTTCCATAACCTTTCTCTTACGAGGTTCCTATTTAACCTCTTCAAAAACCTCTTAAAACCTTAACCTTCTAAAAGATCTTGGGTCCGTTTGGATAACTTATTTATGTTTTTAAAAATGATTAATTATAGTTTATAACTTGTACTGTTAGAAAATTGTGTTTGGCTGTCAAAATAAAGTGAAGTTTATTCATTGAACATGATAAATCAATTTATGCACAATACCAAGAAAGCCCATTGTCCAGATAATTCGCTTCAACCATGTTCTCTTGTCGAGTATGAAGAACCTGTAATTGACACCGCAATTGAAGTTGTTCACCGCCGGCGGCCTCAGAGGCCATCTGTGTCGGCGACCTCGTAGGCCTTCTGCCCTTCCACCGATGAAATCCATCGTCCCAACAAAGAAACCCTTACATGACCTACAGATGGCGTGCAACTTTTGGAGGGAAATCTCCCCTAATACCGCACCAAAACCCTACGGGACTAGTGAATCCCTAAGGTTGTGTTCGGTAAAACAAGGTTTTTGAAGAGGTTGAGGTTTTTTAAATGGTTTTTTACAAGGTTAAGGTTTTTTAGAGATTTTTTTGTAACCTTTCAAAACTTAGTAGAAACTTATTTGAGTGTTTGGTGAGGCAAGGTTTTTTAACATGTTTCAAATAAAAATTACCATAAGTTTTTTTTTTTATTTAAAACATCTAACTCTAGTATGTGATTTTGGATAATTTGGGAATAAAATTATGATAACTTTGTCAAACCTTCCATAACCTTTCTCTTACGAGGTTCCTATTTAACCTCCTCAAAAACCTCTTAAAACCTTAACCTTCTAAAAGATCTTGGGTCCGTTTGGATAACTTATTTATGTTTTTATAAATGATTAATTATAGTTTATAACTTGTATTGTTAGAAAATCGTGTTTGGCTGTCAAAGTAAAGTGAAATTTATTCATTGAACATGATAAATCATTTTATGCACAGTACCAAGAAAGCCCATTGTTCAGATAATTCACTTCAACCATGTTCTCTTGTCGAATATGAAGAACCTGTAATTGACACCGCAATTGAAGTTGTTCACCGCCGGCGGCCTCAGAGGCCATCTGTGTCGGCGACCTCGTAGGCCTTCTGCCCTTCCACCGATGAAATCCATCGTCCCAACAAAGAAACCCTTACATGACCTACAGATGGCGTGCAACTTTTGGAGGGAAATCTCCCCTAATACCGCACCAAAACCCTACGGGACTAGTGAATCCCTAAGGTTGTGTTCGGTAAAACAAGGTTTTTGAAGAGGTTGAGGTTTTTTGAATGGTTTTTTACAAGGTTAAGGTTTTTTAGAGATTTTTTTGTAACCTTTCAAAACTTAGTAGAAACTTATTTGAGTGTTTGGTGAGGCAAGGTTTTTTAACATGTTTCAAATAAAAATTACCATAAGGTTTTTTTTTATTTAAAACATCTAACTCTAGTATGTGATTTTGGATAATTTGGGAATAAAATTATGATAACTTTGTCAAACCTTCCATAACCTTTCTCTTACGAGGTTCCTATTTAACCTCCTCAAAAACCTCTTAAAACCTTAATCTTCTAAAAGATCTTGGTTCCGTTTGGATAACTTATTTATGTTTTTAAAAATGATTAATTATAGTTTATAACTTGTACTGTTAGAAAATTGTGTTTGGCTGTCAAAATAAAGTGAAGTTTATTCATTGAACATGATAAATCAATTTATGCACAATACCAAGAAAGCCCATTGTCCAGATAATTCGCTTCAACCATGTTCTCTTGTCGAGTATGAAGAACCTGCAATTGACACCGCAATTGAAGTTGTTCACCGCCGGCGGCCTCAGAGGCCATCTGTGTCGGCGACCTCGTAGGCCTTCTGCCCTTCCACCGATGAAATCCATCGTCCCAACAAAGAAACCCTTACATGACCTACAGATGGCGTGCAACTTTTGGAGGGAAATCTCCCCTAATACCGCACCAAAACCCTACGGGACTAGTGAATCCCTAAGGTTGTGTTCGGTAAAACAAGGTTTTTGAAGAGGTTGAGGTTTTTTGAATGGTTTTTTACAAGGTTAAGGTTTTTTAGAGATTTTTTTGTAACCTTTCAAAACTTAGTAGAAACTTATTTGAGTGTTTGGTGAGGCAAGGTTTTTTAACATGTTTCAAATAAAAATTACCATAAGGTTTTTTATTTATTTAAAACATCTAACTCTAGTATGTGATTTTGGATAATTTGGGAATAAAATTATGATAACTTTGTCAAACCTTCCATAACCTTTCTCTTACGAGGTTCCTATTTAACCTCCTCAAAAACCTCTTAAAACCTTAACCTTCTAAAAGATCTTGGGTCCGTTTGGATAACTTATTTATGTTTTTATAAATGATTAATTATAGTTTATAACTTGTATTGTTAGAAAATCGTGTTTGGCTGTCAAAGTAAAGTGAAATTTATTCATTGAACATGATAAATCATTTTATGCACAGTACCAAGAAAGCCCATTGTTCAGATAATTCACTTCAACCATGTTCTCTTGTCGAATATGAAGAACCTGTAATTGACACCGCAATTGAAGTTGTTCACCGCCGGCGGCCTCAAAGGCCATCTGTGTTGGCGACCTCGGAGGCCTTCTGCCCTTCCACTGATGAAATCCATCATCCCAACGAAGAAACCCTTACATGACCTACAGATGGCGTGCAACTTTTGGAGGGAAATCTCCCCTAATACCGCACCAAAACCCTACGGGACTAGTGAATCCCTAAGGCCGTGTTCGGTAAAATAAGGTTTTTGAAGCAGTTGAGGTTTTTTGAAGAGGTTTTTACAAGGTTAAGGTTTTTTAGAGATTTTTTTGTATCCTTTCAAAACCTAATAAAAACTTATTTGAGTGTTTGGTGAGGCAAAGTTTTTAATATGTTTCAAATAAAAATTACCATAAGGTTTTTTTTATAAAAACATATAACTCTAGTATGGGATTTTGGATATTTTGGGAATAAAATTATAATAACTTTGTCAAACCTTCCATAACCCTTCTCTTAGGAGGTTCCTATTTAACCTCATCAAAACCTCTTAAAACCTTAACCTTCTAAAAGACCTTGGGTCCATTTGGATAACTTATTTATGTTTTATAAATGATTAATTATAGTTTATAACTTGTACTGTTAGAAAATTGTGTTTGGCTGTCAAAATAAAGTGAAGTTTATTCATTAAACATGATAAATCATTTTATGCACAGTACCAAGAAAGCCCATTGTCTAGATAATTCGCTTCAACCATGTTCTCTTGTCGAGTATGAAGAACCTGCAATTGATACCGCAATCGAAGTTGTTCACCGCCGGCGGCCTCGGAGGCCATCTGTGTCGGCGACCTCAGAGGCCTTCTGCCCTTCCACCGATGAAATCCATCGTCCTAACGAAGAAACCCTAATCTAGTGAATCCTAATCCATTGAGGGTTTTGGTGAGAAGAGATATTAAGGATTTCAAGTGCGTTGGCAGTCGACAAGGCAATACCGGCGGATCTGGCGGTTTGTAAGGCATGCCGGTGGAAGATCTAGTAGCCGGTAAAGCAGGCTGGTAGCAAATCTGGTGAATAGGTAAAGCGGTGGCCAAATAGTGGCAAATCAAGGAAATAGACCTCTGAAAAGGAGTGATACGAAAGATTTGGTTGTCGATTGGCAGCGAAAACACCCATTGCAGGCTAGCGGCGACGGGGACACTCAGTGTCACTACTACAATAACGAGCAAGTGAAGCGATTAAATGCAGCGGTTGTGACTAAGGCAGCAGTTGCTTGAAGCGGTTTAGATCTTGAAGCGGTTTATTGTAGCGGGGACACTCATTGTCACTACTACATGTGGCCGGGCTATCGATGGCTTCCCTGATGACAATCGACTAGATGGTTGTAGCTACAGTGCTTGGTAGTAAAGAAGGATGAAGAAAAGCGGTGAATTATCAATATGCAATCCAAACACTTCTTATCTACATAAACTATTTTTTAATTAATTAATTACAACACTAATAATATATTTGAAGAAATAAACTCTCATAATACATGAATATCTTTATAAACGATATAATCCAAACGAGCTCCTTGTATTACCAAACACATAAAATTATAGGTTTTGAATAGTACAAACCTCTAATAACCTTCTATAACCTGCGCCGAACACAACCTAAGTCTTCGTAAAACCCCATAATTACCACCTTTTCCATTTCTTTTACATTTTCTTTTCTCATTTTAGTAACTTTTTTCACTTTAAAGCCTAAAAAAAGGTAAACTCATTCTTTCTTTCTTTTTCACAAAACTAGCGTAACTAGCATATTCTTGCTAATGTGAAAAAAATGGTATTCTTGCAAACCAAATAAGGAGTCAGTGTACCAAATACAAGTAGAAACCGATAACCTGACTATTGTGAACGTGATAAATAAAATCTGGAACTGCCCACGGGAAATCGAGATTCTAATATCTGATATGCTATGTTGATTACATTGCTTCCAGACAGTCCAGATTTCCCATATCCTTCGAGATTTGAACTCGATGGCTGATCATATTGCTAAACTTGGCCACAACTTTTCTCCGAATGATATCATGAACAACTCAGAGCTCAAGGCTCTCATCCGAAAGGATGCTATAGGCTAAGTGTCAAGTTCTTTATTGATTCTAGTCTAATTCTTACCTTATCAAAATAATAATAAAAATAAATATAATAAGGAGTCAGTGTTTTCATGCACAAGCCACATACCTTGTTTTGATAAGTAAACATTATGTCATTACTTTTGGCATAACTCTCTCTGTTCTGCTATACTTTTTTTCACCTCAACATATATACATTTTGTTTTCTTCAACTAATCGGTTTAGGACAATTGACGTCTTCCTAACGTTTGCACTTCGTATACATCGCTAGAAGGATTCGAATTCGAAACCTTCAGATAGAGCACTTAAAGAGTCAAGCACCGGTGTCCACTAGACCAACGAAACATTAGTATATACATAATTTTTTTTAAATGAACTATACTATCCATATATATTAGGTAATAATTTTCAGTCTTTCTTGTATTCATATTATGAAGTATTCAGCCGCATGCTTTTTTGAGCCATTAATCTATATATATAATTACTAACGTAGAAGTGACTTAAGTAACTCGACAACACCACATTAAGCTGCGTGCTTTTGCTACTTGTCTATTCTTTAATTTTATATAGATTTTATTATGGTTATGTGATTTTATTTGTGCTACTCAGCCTCATGGCTTTAGGGAGGTTCTGCTTTATTATTCTAAAGTATATGAGTGGTAGGTTTTGGATGGAGATTAGGCATGTACAATTTTGAATATAAATCTTTAATTTTAATTAAAAAAAAAGAAGTGAAAAAATGATAGACCGACATGTGATATGTGATGATGTGGCTTAATTGAGGGATGTCATGTAGCTAAGTGAAGTTCAACTTTAGTATTTATAATATATAGTAGATATAGTAGATTATCATGCTTTCCATTACACTAGGACCTAATTATTCTTATATCTTTTTCAAAGAAAGTTGTATCCCTAAGATTTTCCTATATAGTTTCCCGATATTTAATGTCTAATATTTTAATTCAACCCCTCATAAAATTCATCTTGTATTGCAGCTTAATCAATCCTACTCGTTTTCTTCTTTTACTGAAACTTGAATATATACTTATCTAAGCTTTACCCCAAATTAGAATTAATAAATTCTAAAAGTCAATATTAAATTAATAAATATTAAATTGAAGTGCATACCAAATTTGAAATGGTTAGTATGTTCCCGTGAACATCCAGTTTTTGATTTATAACATACTTATCTTTATCTAAAGGAAAGAGAAAGCAGACTGAAAAATACTAAAAAAGTTATATTTATAATATATAATAGAATTTTATATTTAAAAATATTATATTTATACATTATAAAATCTGATATTTTATTATACTTTACATGCCCACTCCCATTGTTCGTCCATAATTTGAAGTTATAAAGAGACTTATTGATAATTAATTATGAGTTTTTTATGCCTTAAATCATAAGGTTTTGTTAATTGTATGTTATATGTGCTTATATCTCTATCTTTATATATCCAAAAACTATGTTAGTATTTTAATAAGAGTTTACTTTTTTATTTATTTTTTAATTTGAATAAAGTTACATCACACGTACTAAATTGGTATGTATTAAAAAGGGTTGTGAAAAAAATAATCACTAATTATTGTGAAAATTTAATAAACTCTCTATACTAAGATAAATTAAAATGGAAAAAATGGAAAAATATGGTATGAATATATCCAAATGACAAATATCATCTAACAAAATCAAAAGTTGGTCGACATGCGGCTTAGTTCTAGTAGAGATAAGAAAAACTTGTAGGAGAGGAGCGTCTCCTCGTGATGAACCATAACGGATGCCGTCTCCGATACCAAATGAACGGTTGAATCAACACCACGAATATGAGAACAACGATCATATCAATGACTTGGATATTGGATTGAATCGCGTTGAATACGCTTTTCGAATATCGTATTTTGACCCCCATACCTCTCCTTCAAGGAGATCCAAAAGCCTAAAGGGTTGCACGAACTAGATACGGGGATAAGACAACCAACCCGGTCTTATTCTAGGCTCCTTGAATCAAGATCGATCGAACACTTGGAATATGTACGTGTTTATGTACTTTCGACTTAGGTTACTTATAATCTAGAACGATCATGTTCGTAACCCCGAGCCAACACCCATGTTACCCTATATATTGAGGATGTTCCATACATCTTGGAGAAAAGAAACAAAGCCTTGAAATCGGTTAAAACCGTTTAAAAGTGCACAACCGCACAAGAACACTTTATAACCCGGATGTTCTCTGGTCGGGCTATATTTGAAGCAGTTATTTACAACATAAGCTTGTAACCCGGTTATCAGACACCCGGGATATAAACCCGTATTCCTTCAGCGCTTAAAATAAGGCGGAGAAAAGCTTGTCCGGGTTATATACCACGCTTCAACATGTCTTCTTAATATTAATAACCATGCACATAACTCTCCCACATCGATTAGTACCTCGGAACACATGCTCCAAACTTTATACTCCAAAATATAAATCTGGAATCAAAGTTCGTTTACATGGGTGTGCACTCCACACACTCCTAACCCACGTTCTAACAACTCGATATCCCGTTGGGAATTTGAGAGTCCTGATAATACTAAAACGAACGTCGACATTCCTCCCCTATACCAGACTCATGCATAAATGGAAATTTCCTAAGGATTGAATTTCCACCTTAGTGTGTTACACATTCCAAATACTCGAGAATCAAGGTGTCATATGGATTGAACCCTTCAACCCATTTGAATACTTGAAGACAACACTACTCCAAGTGTTATATTTGACACTATTACAGTCATGTGTCCTTATCCATTCATGAGCGCATACTAAGCCAAGCCCATGCTTATTGAAACGGCTACACTTCACACTCATATAGGTAGATTCTTTTCAATCATGCACCTACAAATGCATTTTGTCACAAGATCTATTAAAAAGATATACTTCAACCTAACCCTTTCTAGTAGGTCCGAGCACAACATTGGGATGATATATAACATGTGCTCCAATCTCTAAGTGTGGGCTTCCCACATTGAATTCAGCCCCTAACGTCATATTTGATGGGAATTGGGTATTCCACCATTAAAGATTTCAAACGGGCTTTAATCACATCCCTATGACCGACTTGTGAACCAAGTCCCTACCTAACCCCTTTCAACAAGCGGGTCTGCCACACATTACAAGTACGTACAAACTTAAAAAATTCAACTCTTGCGTAACAGTCTTTTCACAATCAAATCCTCCAACACCAAAAAGGTGTTCTCCCATTGTCTACTTAGCTAAGAAATAGCCAAAGTTATTGTGCACCAACAATGAAAACATGATAATCTTGTGTTAGACATAACCGAGATCTCATATTGTGAGTTCCTCAGTCATTCCACCTCTTTAACGGTCTTGACTAATATTAGGAATTCCAATTTCATTATCAAACTTTAAGATGCAGTCAATCAACATCCAAAAGTCTCCCTGATCTTGAGAGGAACTGACAATGCCAAAGGCCATAATCCATGGTCTTCTTAAGATTTGTCAACCTTTATTGCATCATTAGCTACCGCTAACATACATATTCGTTAAACCATGAATATCTGAGTTAAGATATCATTACACCCTTGATAGGTATAAACTTTAGGCTCGTAACCTTGAGTGTGCTCATGGGAGAGCGAATTTCATATAGCGCTACGCCTTTCCTCCCGTTTGATCCTACTACCAAGGATCTCATTCACCTCCTCCGTGTCCCTCATGGATGCCTCCATATCACAAATAATGATGTGACTTATTCTCAAGGAGATACGTGGTCTAAGAAAGGTTCTGGTTTTAATATTATATAGTAGATTTATCGTTTCCATTGTAATGTTTTCCCTCTATGTAAATCTTATATGTGAAGATATTAAAGGTATATTCTCTTCTTCTGTTGATGTTTATATAAGTCCTGTTACAAGGCTGAGAGTTGTTTGTACACGTCTAGATGCTTAACGTTTTCCTCGTGTTGAGATTGAGGTTGTACTTGTAGATCGATCATTTTCCACAAAATTTTCCTGACATTGTGTGCGTGGCACCTAATCTTTCCTAGCAGTATACTTCGTCGATGCTTTAAAAAGGTAGGTCCTTAATTAAACAATAGAGTTGAATCAATTTCCTAGGTAATGGAGCAACTGCGCTAATTTGTTTTGGTGATCAATCAAGTGGTTGAAATTGTGATTTATGGATATGAAAATGAATTAATTGCTTCAAAATTTAAAAAAAAAAGAACTAACAATTGATTATCCTTTTACTTTGTAAGTTTTATGTTGCCTAAAAATAAATGTCAAAATTTATATAGTGGAATATTTTTCTAAGTACGTAGTTAGGCGGAGAAAATGGTTAGGACAGAACGCACCTCACACGAGAAACTAAAGAGAGAAGCGGAACTAGATCACCCCCTTGACGACGCAAAATGCAACATTCATGGCGAGGAAGAAACACGTTTGTAGAATCAAAACCAGGTCATGTGCAAATGTGGGAGCGTCTCCATGCCCCCCCCCCCCTCCGTAGTTGCAGCATCACCAAACACTATTTGCAATGTCAATGAAAGAATCATCAGGGAACAGAGGTTGAAGCTTCCAATGCCACAAGGTTGGTGAGCAATGATGAAGAGATGGTAAAAATACCAATTGAATGCGAAACTAATATAGTAACAGCCCAAGTCAATGTCTTAACTGAGAAAATCAATGAAGTAGTGATCACCGACAAGAGCAATGAATGTGTGAATGAAACAAAGATGAATGACACCTTCTATAGAGCAACTCCACCCAGTCAGGAACCAATTCCAATGCACAAGCCAAGAGCTTTATACAGTGAAGCCCTTGCAGGCAACATGGTGGCTGCTAATGGAAGAAAGCTCACTTTTGTGGAAAGTATAGTTGATGGCATGATAAATTTCACCAAAGCAAATATCCAGGAGAACACTGCCCAATGGAAACTGAGTATCACTGGCATGGTTGTTGGGGGCAAAATCTCTTTTAATGTCATGAGGAATTTTATGGCCAGTCACTAGGGAGGGATTAAACTCCAAAAATCATTCTAAATGACAATGGTGTTTTCATCTTCAAGTTCTAGGATGAAGGAGACTTACACTGGGTTTTGATCGAGGACCGTGTCTTATTGGTGGCGTTAAACCTCTTGTGCTCAAGAGATGGAGTGAAAAGGCTCAAATTTGATTCCTCATGCTTTGAAACGACTCAAGTTTGGGCCAACCTCCCCAACCTAGATGTTAGATTCTGGTCAAATGATTTCTTTGATAAAATTGGAAGTGCTCTGGAAAAGCCAGTCCTCATTGACAAAGTTACAACCTCCGAAGAAAGGCTATCTCTTGCTAGAATACTGGTGGAAGTTTCAGCTAAGTTTCCCTTGTATAATGAAGTTAAGTTCCATGGAGAAGATGGAGAAATAGTGACCTAACTAGTGCACTATGAATGGAATCCAATGATATGCAGCCAGTTCCATGTATTTGGGCATAGAATAGACAATGCCAAAGAATTGACCCTAAGCACCCCACCTTGCAGAAAGCTACATTCAGAAGTCAAACCAAGAAGCATTAGATCATAAAGGAGCCAAGGCCATGGTTTCAAGGCATAGAGGAGCATAGCCCAAATGACCATAACAAGACTAACAAGTCTCCAGATGGCTTCAACCTCACATGCAATGTTCCAAAAGTCGCTAGGCGAGAGCTGGGCGGTGAGGGGGGGAGGGGGGGGGGGGGGGGGGGCAGCAACTAGGCGGGAGCCGAGGTGGGTTAAAATTAATGCATGATTCGTGTGATTATTTGACTATGTTCTCCCAAATCCATAAATATATATGAAACTATGTTAGGATTGGGTTTGATATTTTATTATGAGCCTTATTTTACAAAGCCTAATCCAAAAATATGTTATTTGCATCTGTCATTTCCTAAGATATTGTTGCTTCCACAACATATGAGGCTTCTTCTCGCTTAGATGGGTCCTAGGCGGTGGATGACCGCCTAACGCCCAGGCGGGGCCTAAGCGGCCCTAGGCGGAGATTTTTAGGACAATGCTCATATGTCCTAAGGGTCAAAGCACACACCGGTGAGAATGCTAAAGATAAATCTATTGTGGTGTTCACACAAGATCACTAGAAAGAAGTTAAGTCCAAGGCTTTTGCTAAGAACACAAACAAGGGGAAAAGGATTGTTGAATCTTTCAAAGAGATCAAGATTTCTACCTCAAAATACATTGTTCTACAATCTGACATGGAGGATGTTGATGATGCTGCTAGTAATGCAGACATTAGAGTTAGATTTGACACTAGTTCAATTGTTCCTAATAAATAACCTCAAGATTGCTAGTTGGAGTATAAGGGGTCTCCAAGGAGCCTCTAAATCATTTTTTGTAGAGAGTTTTGGAAAGAAATTTAGTATCGACCTCCTAGCCATTTTAGAAACCAGAGTTCACAACAACGACATTGATGCCATATCCAAACTGGTGCTCAAAGGTTGGAATAGAATTACTAATTGGGTAGGTACTAATGGTAGAATCTGGATATTTTGGAGAAACTCTATTTCGGTGGATTCCATTGAGTTAGAAACTTCTCAGGTGTTACTCTGTAAGGTTTTCTCCCAATTGCTCAATAAACAATTCCTTGTGGCCTTTGTATATGCTTCTAATCATGTGCATGAAAGGAAGATTTTGCTGGGTGATCTTGGGAGACTTCTACACTATAAAAATCTCCAATGACAAATTCTTTGAGAGCACTACTCAAACTCAACTCAATCCTGAATGTAGTGACTGCTTTGTCAAGAAAGACCTCTTAGACATTCTTGTCACTGGCGCCTTCTTCACTTGGTATAACAAGCACTCATATGGGACCAAGATTATGTGCAAACTAGATAGAATTCTAGCCAACTCAGACTGGTTCAGTGAATTCCCTAACTACTATGGGCCTTTTGCTCCCCCGGATTGCTCTTACCACTCTCTAGCTATCCTCAACATTCCCTATAGACAACTAGCTAAGAAGAGAACCTTTAGGTTCAATAATGCATGGACTTTGTATCCCAACTTCCTCCCCACAGTGACTAGCAAATGGAATGTCCATGTTCAGGGTGTCAAAATGTTCATGCTGACTAGCAAACTCAAAATGCTCAAGATCCACCTCAAAAAACTACAATAAAGGACTATTGACTCTGAGGATGCTATGATCAAAGACCTATAACAAAGACTCCACCTTGTATAGAATGAGCTTTAAGCCAAGCCATGTGACTAGGCTATGATAAAACTTGAATCACAACTTCTAGTTCTAGAGCAACTTAAAGGCTCAATTCTAAACAGAAATTCTATGCTTGAACAAAATGCCAAGATCCATTGGCTTAAGTTCCAAGACCATTGTAGTAGTTATTTCTACAATTCTATCAAGCAAATAAGTGCTAGAAACC
The DNA here is from genome assembly GCA_027886185.1 of Rheum nobile. Lineage (NCBI taxonomy): Eukaryota > Viridiplantae > Streptophyta > Magnoliopsida > Caryophyllales > Polygonaceae > Rheum > Rheum nobile. The sequence goes on along the minus strand of WOAB01000580.1, from coordinate 698,405 downwards.
ACAACCCTAATATGATGGATAATGGTGGTCGATTGCTTACTCATTCTACAAATGTCAGAATCACATAATTCAACAATTCAAGGACGTCTTTGGACAAGCCTCTCCCTATACCCCTCGCAACCCCATTGTGTTATCGGAAGGTCCCATTGCTGATAATGCAGACATAGATGTTATGATCTCCCCTTTCACAAGGCAGAAGGTTAAGGAAGCATTGATGTCCATCAACAAGAACAAGAGCCGTAGGCCAGATGGTTATGGATCCCTCTTCTTCTCTGAAGCATGGTCAATTGTGGGTAATGATTTCACTGATGCTATCATTGATTTTTTCAACAGTGGGAGACTCTTGAATGAAGTGGGATGCTCTGCTATTACACTCATTAAAAAGGTTGATCAACCTAACACTTTACAGGACTACAGACCCATTGCTTGATGTTTTGTCATTTATAAAGTCATTACTAAGCAGATTGTAACTAGATTGAAGCCTCTTCTGTCTAAGATTATAACCAGTCCTAGGGAGCCTTCATCAAAGGCAGATCTACCAGGCATAATATTGTGGTGTGCTAGGACCTCATCAAAAGTTATTCAAGGAAATATACTAGCCCTAGATGTGCCATCAAGATTGACCATAGAAAAACCTATGACACAATCAACTGGAACTTCCTTTTGGAAGTGATGCATGGTCTAGGATTTCACCCCAAGATGGATAAAGGAGTGTGTCATGTCAAGCTCCTTCACAATCAAATTTGGTGGAGAGCTAGCATGATTTATCAAAAGTGAAAAAGGTCTCAGGTAAGGTGATTCCATGGCCCCCTACCTCTTTGTCCTTGTCATGGAATATCTTAGTAGATCCTTAAAGAGGATGAGCAAAGTTAGCAACTTCAAGTTCCATCTCAGATGCTCTAGGCTTGGCCTCTCTCACCTCTGCTATGTTGATGACATGTTTATCTTCACACATGGTGACATCCCCACACTAAGAACATTCAAAGAGAAGATTGTTGAGTTCTGCAACACTTCAGGGTTAGCTATCAATAACAAGTCCAAAATCTTTTATGCTGGAATGGAGGACCTCATTGTCAGTCAAGCATGTTAAGAGCTCAACATGGAGCGGGGATAACTTTCAATTACATATCTTGGTGTTCCTTTGTGTAGCAGTCGAGCCACAAAAGCAAACTACAGGCCATTGGTGTAAATGATAACATGTAAAGTCAATGCTTGGGCCTCTAGGAAGATTTCCTATGCAAGAAGACTTGAATTGATTAGAGTTGTCTTTGTATGGTGTCCTTCATTATTGGTGCATGGTCTTCTTGTTACCAAAAAAAAAATGGTGAAATAGAAGGAGGAATTTCCTATGGTCTCGGTGTAATAGAGGAAGGAAATCTCCAATTGCTTGGAAATTTGTATGCCTTCCTATTGAAGGAGGAGTGGGACTCAAAGAAGTGATATCTTGATATAACTGCTCAATGGCAGAACTTCTCTATTATCTGGCACAAGATTCTGATTCTATATGGCAGTCCTGGGGCAGAGTCAATTTGCTCAGAGGACACAACATTTGGACCACCATCAAGAAAAGCACCTCAAGTGCGGTTTGGAAGGTACTCTTGACTTTGAGGGATGAGATCATTGAGAAAGTGGGGAGTAACACCAGCAATACTCCCATTCTGATGGCTAACAAAGGAAGATATGATGCAAAAACTATGTTTGATGCATTTAGAGCTCACGGCAGGCAAGAGGCTTGGAATAGATGGATATAGGGAAAGATGAACACTCCTAGAACATCATTCTCCTCTCGGATGATTATTAAGGGAGATACGTACACCATAGATAGGCTCAAAACAATGAGAATTACTCAGGATGATCAATGTACATTATTTCAGAATGATCAGGAAACTAATGCTCATCTATGGTTCAAGTGTGAGTTCTATAAGGAAGTTATGCGGAGAGTTCTAACCTCAGTCAAGATTGGTAGAAGGATTGAAACAATCCAAGAATGGATCAGTTGTCTCAATAGAATTAAAGGCAAGAAGAGGTTCAGAGCTCAACTATAGATCACTTGTATTACCTCCAAGACCTACTACATCTAGCAGTGCAAAAACCTCAAAATCTTCCAACAGAAGAGTATCATTGCAAATGAATATGCATTGATTACTATTAATCATGTTAGAAATTGTGCTAAAGCTAGATGGAGCAAAAGAAATCGATAAACACTTTTTTAAGTTATGAAATTGGGATTGAAAAACCCTTGTAACATCTAAGCTAATCTGTAATTTTTTAAAAAAAATCTTTTTTTACCATGAATGAATTGATGCTCATTTCATTAAACAAAAATTGATATAGTAGGCTGTATAAGTTGTATCGTAGGTTTATTCCATGTGCTTTTTAGTTGATGACATTTTACCACATTCTATCAATTATTTACAATATATAATACTCCAACAAACATTTCTCAAACTAATTATACTGTAAAATCAACATCACTGAAATATGAAGTATCTATTACTATTCCCATGAAATGTTATTATATAATTAGAAGATCATAATACTTTTCTCTTCTGTATCTCCCACGTTAGTAAAGAAATAGAAACTGATTGGTAATGGCAACAACTTTGAACGGTAAAAGATCTTTTTGATTGCATTTCACTTTCAATGGCATCCTATTGAAAGTGAAATATATTCATTAAGTCTGGATTATACTAATTACCAAATTACCAAGTCTTAATTTGTATTCTTTATTATTACAATTTACATGCATGCAACAGCTAGCCCCAAGACTTCGGATGATTGATCATGAACATTTCGATCGAATAAGCTTTTTGCATCGTGTCCATTACTTAAATAATTAATATTTAACACAAAGATATAGACCTATCATCGATCAAGTCGAGTTCGGGTTAGGTCATTTCGTGTTCGGGTTGAGAACGATTCGAGTGACTGATCAAACCGGATCGGGTCACTACAGGTCAGCGAGCGATTTGGGTTCACCTACGATTCAAGAGCGTCATTCTTTAAAATGTTTCATTACTATTAAAATATTATATACTTAAAAACTAATTTAAATGTGTCAAAATAAACTAAAATCAATTGAAAAAATAATATTATGAATTGTTTTCATGTAATTGATGTTAGTAAAATTATTTTTATTTTTATTTTTAATTTATAATTTATATTAACTAATAAAATTTTGAAATACAAAATTTATATAAGTACAACCATGTTTTTTTTGTAGAATACTTGAGCATATTAACATTATTTATGTCATTTATAATATGTTTTTTATGTTATAATCTACTAATACTCCACATTTATTCGTTGATCAAATCGGTTCGGCTTGGTCGGGTTTGGGTCATACATTTTCGGGTTAGATTCGGGTTTGGTAAATTCGGGTTACTAAAATTTTGATCGGGTCCAAATGCGGATCGGTCAAGTTGGTAAAATGGGTTCGGTCATGTTTTCTTACCCCTTAATTAAGCACTGAATGATGTTTTTCAAAGTTGAATTGTGGAAGATAAGGTGGGGAGAAACAATCACACATCGTAAATATAAAGAAATCAAGACCACTATATAATATCATAAATTACTCCTCCTATTGTCAATTAATTTTAGGATGGAACCCCATGGGCTTATATGGTGGGCTTGTGTACGGACGTACACGCTCTTCCCCTAAGCGGCACACGGACTTTAACATGGTATCAGAGATGTTCGGTCTGGGTTTGGACTCCTGGTTGATTGGGCTTGTCGGCTTTAAGACACTAACGGGCTTGCCGACCTTAAAACATGATGTCAAGTGCGCGCCAACTTGAGGAGGCATGTGGAAGATAAGATGGGGAGAAACAATCTCACATCAAAAATATAAAAGAAATCAACACCACTATATAATATCATGAATTACTCATTTTATTGTCAATTGATTTTATGATGGAACCCCATGGACTTATATGATAGGCTTGTGCATGGACGTGCTCTTTCCCTAATCGGTCCACGGACTTTAACATGAATAGATCAATATATATATGTATTACAACACTAATCTTTTATTTGATTCAATTAGAATTTGAACCACCAAAATGCATATGTATTTTACTAAGGTACACCTACAAATCTACAGTGCACATTGCGAGTTTTTGTGTGTGAGGTTATTTGCATTAGCTTGTAAAATCTTATACAGTTGTGCTGGAATTTATTTTTAATTCGTATTGGTTTATGAGTCTCCCTTGAAGAGGAAATCGGTTATTTTGTCATGACATCATTGGAATTTGTATAGTTTGTTCCTCGTTGAAAAACAGCAAGTCAATAAATTTCATATGTATATAACTTGAAAATAAGAGAAGAACCTTTTCAAAATTTTGACAGAGACAAAGAATTAGAAACAAGATTAATTCAGGTATAATTAGTAGGAGTATCTATCAATTGGTAGAAAAAAAAGAAAAGAGAGATAGATCAGTAGACTTTAGTTATTAAAATTCAACCTTTTTGTCTTTTCCGGTTAACGAATGTTCATTGGAACACTTCAATTTAATCATCATGGTTCATGGGTAATAGATTAAATGTACGGTTTATTACTTTATCCATTGTGTGCTTTTCTCAAGTGGTCCTGATAATTTTGAACCTTCAAATGGAATTAAACCGCACGTCATTAAGTTGGAGATTCAGTACATTATTGGTGTAATGGTGTCATCTAAAATGGTAGTTGGAGATTCAGCAACGATAAGGTCTTAAAGCCTTCACTTGTTTTTTCCTGTAACTGTATGATATATAACATGTTAGTGTTACTATATAGTACTCTAGTAGTAATCGATTATACCATTTAAAAGCTCTCGTATAGTCGCTAATAGGCCTGATTGTGGATATGTGTCGATCAATTTATTATCTCTACAACTTAAAAGAAACAAACTTATGAGATGAATCATCAGCTACAGAATTTGCTTACCCGGTTAGATTCTAATAAACATGCATTACAAATACAGATTCTCTAACGAAAGTCAAATATTAAATATACTACGTATATGCATTTAGAAATAGCGTAAAAAAACGTTTCGAGGAAAAAAGAAGGGTGTGGGCTGGGCCTTGTGGGAATGGGAGAAACGGCTTGCGGGATAGTGACAGGCTGCAAGCGCCGAAGTGGACCCAACTATATGAGTATGGTGTAAACTGCAGGAAATAATCCGAATTTCAAAATTGTGAATATCTAGCCCATTTTTTTTGTTGAAAGCACTTTTCCATCATTAAAACTCGTGTTGTATTCGCGTATGGGTGTTAGGGATGACAATTAGTAGCGTCAATGATTATCCGGTTCGGTTGATCCGATCTATTGATCCGATTCGGCTCTAGAATATCGAAGTCTAATGTTATATTATTTGAATCCGATCTGGATAAATTTTCTGGATCACCGATACGGATCAGGGTTAGATATTCGAGAGTATATCACTATTATAATATTTATATAAAAAATAATATATATTACTTAAAAATTAAATAGCTCAATGGTTTTCTCATATTTATAATGTATAAACATCAATAATTTTATTAGGGGTGGAAGTATTGAAGTTTAGACATTTAAATATTTCATATGTTTGGAATTCGGAATAGTAGACTTTGAAGGTATTTTTTCTTCTTTCGGGTTTCTATGAAATTGTATGTTGATTAAACTACCAAATATTTTGTTTATCGTTATATATTGAAGTTTTGACAATTTTTTTGAAAGTAAAATCGTTTTTCATATTAATTTATATATAGGTTTGGTATTTAGGATATCCGAGGTGGATATCCAATCTGATCTGAGGTTTTTAGATCGAATATCCGGGAACTTTCAGATCGGATACAAATCTCAATTTCATGATTATCTTTTTGAGGATATCCGATCCGATAAGACAGATTAGATTAGATTAGATATCGGGTTGAACACCCCTAATGGCAATGAAGAGGGAATTTTCCGTCTTTCCTGGGGATGTCCGTAATGGGAATGGGGACGATGATTTTAAATGGGGTTGAGGACGGGGAAAAGTTTGATTCCCCGCATGGGGACGGGGATGGGAATCGGTTTCCCCGCTCCCCGTCCCGAAGCCAACCCCCCACTCTCGGAATCTTGTGGGAATCCTTGTTAGAGGAACTCGTGGGGAGTTTTTCTCAAGGGAGCTTTATGTTTATTTTATTTTTATATTAAAATTAAATTTATTAGGATTATGTTATGTTTTTTCATTAAATTTGTATGATTGATCTATATTAATCATCATCGTCAATCTTTCATTCCTCTTTATAAATTCACAGCATGTATATTTTCGTCTCATTTAATGTCACTAGTTCTTTTTATTGATCTCATTCTTTCTATTAGGCATAGTTGAAACTAAATATAAACGACATAATTATATATGTAAGAATATAAATATGAAGTCCACTATAAACTACACGAAAAAATTTATGGGTTATACGCGAAAAAACTCGTGAGGATCATAAGTGGGGAAAAAATAAGGCCGAAAAACCGCGCACTTTTTTTTTAACTTCGCACTCTATATGGGCGGCACCTAGTGCAGCCCAGAAAACCCGATTTTCTTGGGCTGCACTAGGTGCCGCCCAAGATGGTTTCAAATTTATTTTTTATTAAAATTATGATTTAAATTGAATTTTTAAAAACCGGTTCACTGAACCGGTTTGTTGTGGGAAAAAGGGTTTATGGGCGGCACTATGTGCAGCCCAGAAAATCGGTTCACTAAAACCGGATTTCTGGGCGGCACATAGTGCAGCCTAGGGAGTGTACGACTGAAATTTAACGATCAATTTGGGCTGCACATAGTGCCGCCCAGAATTATTCTGTGTGGTCATGTGGCCGGCTATATATATGGGAGATGTAATAGTATACCACCATTGAAAGATACAACGGGAAAAAAACTTCAAACCCATTGTAATTTTCCGACTATATATATGTCGTCGTCAAGCGATCCTTTTTGAAGGGGGTTGTCAGAGTCGTCTTCGAGCGCGCCCACGTCTCTAGATGATGAGGATGATTTTCAGTCGCCGATTTCTCCTCAGTACTTCAAGGTATGTAATATTTTTAATTTTTATTGTATAAAATGATTAGATATTAACTGTACTTAGTCTTTAAAATGTAGATTGTTTAGAAATAATGCATAATTTTTGTATATTAATTTGTATAAATTTAATTATTAATTAGTTTCTAATGTACTAATTTTTATATATAAATAGGGTGATTCTAGTAATGATGAATTTTTAGCAATTGACTTCCCATCCCATTTTACTACTAATGAGATATTTCCGAGTATGGAGGGATTGAGGCAGTGGGTGTAAAAGGTCGGTTTTAGTCTTTCTATGGTGATCACTACTAAATCATCAAAGTCTAAAAATATTGTTTTTCATTGTGAGAGATCCGGGTTACCTAGGTCCGGCAAGAAAAAGAAGTTACTCGATGGTAAAAAGGTCAGTCCGATACGAGTGAATAAAGCTAGGTCAAAGAAGAAGGGTTGTCCCTTTTTGTTGCACGGTATTTTTAGGGAAGGAAATGCTATTAGATATCCTGGGTGGACCATATCGGTTGTTAGAGGATGCCATAACCATATGCTTTCAACCACCTTGATTGGCCATGCATTTGCTTCCCGACTTACGATGGAGCAGCGTAGAAAAGTGATGATTGATACTGCGGCGGGTGCAAGACCCAAGGTTATTTCTACACAGATTAGGAATGAATATACGGGTTCAACGGTATCGAGGAGGCAAGTGTACACTGTTGGGGCTAATGAGAGGTTGAAATACCTGGGCAATCTGAATGTGACACAATGGTCATTGGGGTTTTTGAAGGACAAAGGCTATTTGTTGGACAGTGCTACTAAAACGAGGGAAGATGGGAAGGAGGTATTGGCGTGCTTGTTTATTTCTCATCCAGACGCTCGACATTTGTTGTGAATGTTCCCTAAAGTCGTCATCATGGATTCGACGTACAAAACCAACAGGTAAACCTTACTCGTTTTAGTATTATGAGTAGATAATGATATTTTTGGCGGGTTTAAAGTATTTTTTGTAACACCCGGGGCTGGAGGTGCTACAGTGCCATAGTCTCGAAGGACTATAAGGCGGTTTTTTTAAAAGAAAAGAAATCCAAAACTCTTCCAAATACACATAAATTATAAACATTTAAAATCCCTGCTCAAGATTGAAACAACACTTAAACCTGTCATCCAGTTTAATGCATCAATTTATATCCAAAACAACGGAAGCGAATACAATATTTTCAAATCTGATGCAAACTAAATCTTTAACTGTGAAGACACATCTGTGATCCAGAACCCGCTTGTTGCTGCAAACCTGCAAAGCCTGATTGACTGGGGGACCCGATACCCAGCCAACCGCGGCACGTAAACCGAAGTTTGTCAGTCTTCCATCAAGACTGGCAAGACTCCCCAAGCCAAAACAGTTTAAAACCAGAGAATTATCACAACAATCAAATAATACCAAACAACAACATGCCACACCATATATAAATATATATATTTTATATCACTATCATATCAACCAACCAATATCGACCACACATCAAAACATAAACACACACTATCACATAACCATTCATTACCCCTCTTATCCAACTCTTCAATATACTAACATCACTTAATCCAACCTCAACCTCAACCTCAACACAAGTAGACGACTAAAAAGATCCAATCCAACTTTCCTCTATTACTAATACCTCAATTATCAGCCCTACGAACCTATACACATATATTACTACTAACACGTATAACCACGACTAACCACTTACAAAACTCACTATTGTACTAACACGTCCAACTAATCTTCGCATCAACAACCACTACCAATGGACAACAATAGCCCACAACCACCACTAACAACAATCAACAAACGACTACTAACTACAACCAACCGACAACCAAAGTCTAACACAAAACCAATAATCAAACACCCCACCAATATCCGCAAACAAAACCATTAACTAAGCACACAACCAATAATCAAGCACACAACCCATAACCGAGCACACAACCACCCACACACACAATCCAACACATAACTGCCAACACACACAAGTGTCAACACACACATGTCCACACACACAATCCAACACATAACTGCCAACACACACAAGTGTCAACACACACACATGTCCACACACACAATCCAACACACAACTACCAACACACACAAGTGTCAACACACACACAATCCAACAAACACAAGTGTCAACACACACAACTGCACACACACACACACATGTCAACACACACAGATGTCAATTCACACACAATCCAACACACACAAATGTCAATACCACTTAATCAGGTACGCAACCAACATTTAACACATAATATCTCCTCCGTCTCACCACCACATCACCGGGTGAGACAATTCTTCCTCTCTATCCGGATAGGCGGATGGGTCGCATACCATCCGAGTTCCTGGCCCTAACCACCATAGGCATTCCCCCTACGTGATTGAGTGAGGCTTTCATCACTCTGGCCCACCGACCACCGGAGGTCACACCCTCCGAGGCCCTGAATCAACACTCTTCCGGATGGGACTTTCACCATCCAACCATAGCCTTTACCAACGCGGGGTCATACCCTCACGTGGTCGGATGAGGTCACACCCTCACCCCGGCTCCACCATCAACCACAACAATCACTTAATCAACATCAATCACAATTAGTCACAATTGACTATCACATCAACATTTAATCAAACACAACACGAGACAAATACTAACACACGCATACACACACACACACACGTATTCACACACTTTCAAACAATCACTATTAGTCACAATTGACTACCACGTCAACATTTAATCAAACATAACACGAGACAAATACTAACACATACACATTCAACCAAGTAACTCCACAATCGATAATCCAAATTAACATAATCAGACAAGGATAAAATCAATTACTGAATCAAGATAGGAAGAGAAGTAATTTTATAAAAATAAACGAAGGGTTAGCAAGAATCATCTTGCCTCAAGCTCGACAACCACGACCTCAGAGATCTCCAACCAACTCGAACGAACCTGCGAAATCAATCCGAGCAAATCCCTGGCATTAATTACTCATACAAATCCACTACTAACAAACCCCCAAATTCAAACCCTAAAATTCATCATACCTCGATATCCAATCTCAGCAACCCACACATAAATCAACCAAACTCCAACTGATCGCTGGACTGCACAACAACAACACAATCAGCCAATCAACAAAATATTGTTGTCTAACCCCTGAATTCAGCCCAATCTGTCAACCAAACACACCAGAAATTCGCAACCCTAAAATCAAATTGAAGAACCCACACTTACCTTGTTGACAACCAATCTGTGGCCACCGGAATTGCCCCTCTCGTTGCCGGAAATACAGCAGTAACAACGGCGGATCTTCAGCAGCAGCGAACAGTAGATCGTGGCTTCTCCCTTCAGCGAACAGCAGCAAACAGCGAACAACACAGTGACGAACAACAGCTGGCGGTCTTGCTCCAACAGTGGTGGCTCGCATGATAGCTCGCGGTCTCGCCTCAGCAGTGGCTCGCAGACAGCAGCAACGGCTCGCGTTCGTCGTCGTCCACCTTGCTCTTGCGTCGGGATGAGGCTTCTCGGCGCCAGCAACTTTAGCCACCAGCAGCAACACGCGACAACAGCAGCGGACAGCAACAGATCTTGCGGATCTGAAGTGAGGAAGAAAGGTGACGATGATTGCTGGGTTGAGCTCACCGGCGGGGAATCGAGCAGCTGGAGGCGAGAGGTAAGGGAGACACGAGCTCTTTCTTCTGGTCGTTCTCCCGAAAGTCAAGGGCTGAATCCCCTTATTCTGATTTTTAGAAGTCCAAAAATTGTATTTACCATTTTGCCATTTTTATAACCTTTGGGGTATTTCATTCTCCCCTCCTTATAAGAGTTTCGTCCTCGAAACTAAGAGCAAACAGGTTCGGATATCTGCCTCGCATGACTGACCCAGAATGTACAGGACTTGCCGAAGAATGACCTTCCTTGAGAATCCATTCTCTAATCTCTTTATCAGCTGGCACACATAACCGATCTGAAATCACAATGCTCCATCTTCCTGAACAAAAATCTGAACACTCTTCCCTGAGCAATCTCATTGATATCTTACTCAACATCCCATCACATTCAGCTGCGTCCGCTCTTTCCTAAACCAATTTTACTTTCACCTTTCACCAACTGAGAGTCGACTTCCTATTCAAGCATCAGCTACCACATTAGCCCCTTCTGAATGATAAACAATATCTTTATCACAATCCTGAATCAATTCTAGCCATTGTCTTTGTCTCATGTTCAACTCTCTCTCATACAATTTGAGCTGACAAAATGCATACGCAATGACCTTCCCATTCTGTATTAGAACACAACCCAAACCTTGCTTAGACACATCGGTGTAGATAACAAACCCTTCTGTTTCCTGCAGTAAAACTAACACTGACGCACAAATCAAACACTTCCTGAGTTCTTCGAAACTCGCTCCTGACATCTCCTGTTCCATTCAAAATTCTCAGTCATACGTAACCTGCCAGTCCGAGAAAACTCCCAATTTCCTTAACATTCTAAGGTTGTTCTCGTAGTCCCTCTTACTCCGAGAGTATACTAAAATATCATCAATGAAACTCACAGCAAATGATCCAAGTACTTTCTAAAAACATCAGTTCCTTAAGTCCTTGAAATCTGCGGAAGCATTAGTCAACCCGAAAGGCATCACAACTAACTCATAGTAATCATACTTAGTTCTGAAGACAGTATCATGAATATATCCTCATCTCAAACCTTAAGCTGAGAACACCCTGATCTCAAGTCAATCTTTTAAAATACTGTAGCTCTTTGCAATTTATCCAACAAGTACTTAACTCCTCATAATCCATGCAGAGTCGAAAGGAACCATCTTTCCTTTTTAACAACCAACACAGCCGCACTCCAAGAAGATGCACTTGGCCTACCAAAGCCTAACTCCATAAGTTCCTCTATCTGCTCCTTCAATCTCAGCATACACACATAACCGGCACAACCTTTTCTTAACAATTTTATAGCTGTCATCACACCAATAATTCTGCCAGAGTCTCTGAATCATGACTCCCAACACATGCACTAAACCCTTATCTGCTGTTACAGTAACTGTCATCTTCCTATAGTCACAGGCACATTCTGTTCCTCAGCTCAGCCAAACCCCTAGTCATAAAATCTCACTTTTTCAGATGCAGCCCGAGTTATCTGTTCCTTACTACTTCCAACATCAACAGTCTGATGAAAATCATTTATAACAGTCTCCCTGATCAGTACTCATCAGTATACTCTAGGATCGTACAGCTATGCATCACCATCAAGATTTCATCTCTGAATACAATCATCTCTGAAAGTGCTCAATCTGTCTTTCTCATTCTTGACAGTAACAGCAGCACACAACAACTTCATACCGAATCATCAACTACCAGACTAGCTGCCTCAACCTCTTGACGATAAGCCCAACGACTTCATCCTCTATCACACCCACACTTATCTTATTAATCTCCAACACGTCCCACTTACCAGGGAACACATCATAAAATTACTCAACAACACTAAACATCACATATAAAATATATCAAATTCAAATTACCTATACGTAACAACAAGGGTCTTCTGATCACACGATTGCTTCACAGTTTTGGCGAATAATCTTTTTCCACGTCAAACTTTTGAAAATATTTTTGAACGTAAAGGCTCTGATACCAATTTCTGTAACACCCCGGGCCAGAGGTGCTACAGTGTCATAGTCTCGAAGGACTATAAGGTGGTTTTTTTTAGAGAAAAGAAATCCAAAACTCTTCCAAATACACATAAATTATAAACATTTAAAATCCCTGCTCAAGATTGAAACAACACTTAAACCTGTCATCCAGTTTAATGCATCAATTTATATCCAAAACAACGGAAGCGAATACAACATTTTCAAATCTGATGCAAACTAAATCTTTAACTGTGAAGACACATCTGTGATCCAGAACCCGCTTGTTGCTGCAAACCTGCAAAGCCTGATTGACTGGGGGACCCGATACCCAGCCAACCGCGGCACGTAAACCGAAGTTGGTCAGTCTTCCATCAAGACTGGCAAGACTCCCCAAGCCAAAACAGTTTAAAACCAGAGAATTATCACAACAATCAAATAATACCAAACAACAACATGCCACACCATATATAAATATATATATTTTATATCACTATCATATCAACCAACCAATATCGACCACATATCAAAACATAAACACACACTATCACATAACCATTCATTACCCCTCTTATCCAACTCTTCAATATACTAACATCACTTAATCCAACCTCAACCTCAATACAAGTAGACGACTAAAAAGATCCAATCCAACTTTCCTCTATTACTAATACCTCAATTATCAGCCCTACGAACCTATACACATATATTACTACTAACACGTATAACCACGAGTAACCACTTACAAAACTCACTATTGTACTAACACGTCCAACTAATCTTCGCATCAACAACCACTACCAATGGACAACAATAGCCCACAACCACCACTAACAACAATCAACAAACGACTACTAACTACAACCAACCGACAACCAAAGTCTAACACAAAATCAATAATCAAACACCCCACCAATATCCGCAAACAAAACCATTAACTAAGCACACAACCAATAATCAAGCACACAACCCATAACCGAGCACACAACCACCCACACACACAATCCAACACATAACTGCCAACACACACAAGTGTCAACACACACATGTCCACACACACAATCCAACACATAACTGCCAACACACACAAGTGTCAACACACACACATGTCCACACACACAATCCAACACACAACTACCAACACACACAAGTGTCAACACACACACAAGTGTCAACACACACAACTGCACACACACACACACACACACACACACATGTCAACACACACAGATGTCAATTCACACACAATCCAACACACAGAACTGTCATTACCACTTAATCAGGTACGCAACCAACATTTAACACATAATATCTCCTCCGTCTCACCACCACATCACCGGGTGAGACAATTCTTCCTCTCTATCCGGATAGGCGAATGGGTCGCATACCATCCGAGTTCCTGGCCCTAACCACCATAGGCATTCCCCCTACGTGATTGAGTGAGGCTTTCATCACTCTGGCCCACCGACCACCGGAGGTCACACCCTCCGAGGCCCTGAATCAACACTCTTCCGGATGAGACTTTCACCATCCAACCATAGCCTTTACCAACGCGGGGTCATATCCTCACGTGGTCGGATGAGGTCACACCCTCACCCCGGCTCCACCATCAACCACAACAATCACTTAATCAACATCAATCACAATTAGTCACAATTGACTATCACATCAACATTTAATCAAACACAACACGAGACAAATACTAACACACGCATACACACACACACGTATTCACACACTTTCAAACAATCACAATTAATCACTATTAGTCACAATTGACTACCACGTCAACATTTAATCAAACACAACACGAGACAAATACTAACACATACACATTCAACCAAGTAACTCCACAATCGATAATCCAAATTAACATAATCAGACAAGGATAAAATCAATTACTGAATCAAGATAGGAAGAAAAGTAATTTTATAAAAATAAACGAAGGGTTAGCAAGAATCATCTTGCCTCAAGCTCGACAACCACGACCTCAGAGATCTCCAACCAACTCGAACGAACCTGCGAAATCAATCCGAGCAAATCCCTGGCATTAATTACTCATACAAATCCACTACTAACAAACCCCCAAATTCAAACCCTAAAATTCATCATACCTCGATATCCAATCTCAGCAACCCACACATAAATCAACCAAACTCCAACCGATCACTGGACTTCACAACAACAACACAATCAGCCAATCAACAAAATATTATTGTCTAACCCCTGAATTCAGCCCAATCTGTCAACCAAACACATCAGAAATTCGCAACCCTAAAATCAAATTGAAGAACCCACACTTACCTTATTGACAACCAATCTGTGGCCACCAGAATTGCCCCTCTCGTTGCCGAAAATACAGCAGTAACAACGGCGGATCTTCAGCAGCAGTGAACAGCAGATCGTGGCTTCTCCCTTCAGCGAACAACAGCAAATAGCGAACAACACCAGTGACGAACATCAGCTGGCGGTCTTGCTCCAACAGTGGTGGCTCGCATGACAGCTCGCGGTCTCGCCTCAACAGTGGCTCGCAGACAGCAGCAACGGCTCGCCTTCGTCGTCGTCCACCTTGCTCTTGCGTCGGGATGAGGCTTCTCGGCGCCAGCAACTTCAGCCACCAGCAGCAACACGCGACAACAGCAGCGGACAGCAACAGATCTCGCGGATCTGAAGTGAGGAAGAGAGGTGACGATGATTGCTGGGTTGAGCTCACCGGCGGGGAATCGAGCAGCTGGAGGCGAGAGGTAAGGGAGACACGAGCTCTTTCTTCTGGTCATTCTCCCGAAAGTCAAGGGCTGAATCCCCTTATTCTGATTTTTAGAAGTCCAAAAATTTTATTTACCATTTTGCCATTTTTATAACCTTTGGGGTATTTCATTTTTGTGTTGCATTTATAGGTACGATATGCCACTGTTCCAGATTGTTGGGTTTACTTGCACCAACTTCACATATTGCATTGCTCTTGTGTTCATGGAAAGGGAGACGGCAAGCCACTATTCATGGGCATTGACACGATTGAAGTGGTTGTACGGGGGGAAAAGTCCCGTATGCATCATGTCTGATCGAGAGCTAGGACTGATCAAGGCTGCCAAAATGGTGTTTCTGAAGGTTCGGCATCATTTGTGTCAGGTCCATGTAGACCGTAATGTGAAGGCATATGCTAAGTTGATGAAGATTGACGAGAAGAAATTCTCGGGAAGTGTTCGTCGGGTGATGAGGTCTCACACAAAGGAGGAGTATAGAGAGCGACTTGCTCACTTTAAGGAGATATGGAATGAAGGCCTTGTGAAATATGTCGAGGAAACTTGGTTTAAAGACCATAAGAAAAAGCTAGTTGCGGCATGGTGTGATGATGTTCTCCATTTTGCCACAAGAACATCAAACATGTAACTTTCATACAAACATTTGCAATCAATTGGGTTTTAAAATTCATTTAGTAAATTGTAAATGATTATATTATTTTCAGGGTTAAGGGTCAGCACTCTATGCTTAAGGACATGATTGAGACATCCGTTGGAGGGTTTGACACAATTGTGTAACACATTGACAACATGTTTGTTGATCAGCATCGGAATATCCGATTTGAGATGACCAAGAACTGCACTGCCTTTCCCATGGAGATAGTAAATGGCCCTGAGTGGGTTAAGGTCTTCTTCAAGCGCATCCTTGAAAAGTGCTCTGAGAAATGCTTGAGAATGTTGTATGCCCAAGCTATGTTAGCAAAGGAGGGGAAAATTGGGGACAAATGTGATGATTTTTGGTGGAAGTCCACACTAGGACTGCCTTGCCCACACACAATTAAGGTCTATGTGGAGACGGGTTATCCGTTAGTGCCTGAAGAAGTTGATATTTTCTGGAAGCAGATCAGATGGGAAGGGGTGGATGCAAAGGATCTTGATGTCGATGAAGGTGTTGCAATCATAGCGGATAATGTCACGGTGCAGGACTTCATTGAAGAGTTCTTATGTGGGAAAGTTGATGGATTTCTGTTGAAGAAGATGGCGGATAAGTGGCATGAGTCAACTGACCCTACATCGTGCCAGATTCAAGACCCGCCACGTGGTGAGACCAAGAAGGGGAGGCCTAGGATGAATGCGAGAAAGACCGACACCAAGAGGAATATGGGTTGGGACGAGCATGTGGATGCAAAAAGTAAGAAGATGAAGGAGAAGCAGAATATGAAGAATATGGATGAGGAGCTGGGAGTGGAAGAGGAGGATGCGCCTACAGAGAAAGAGACGACCAATGTGAAATCGTTCGTGGGATCAAGAGCGTCTATGGGATCGAAAGGATGTCCTTCTACCGGACGACCTCGCAGTGGAGTTTCAACATCAAAGGGGAGTGCCACTAAACCTGGAAAGTCAAAATCTGCTTCAAACAAGTCCAAATCGGGTTCAAGCAAGTCGTTAAAGTATCTCGGCTTCAATTGTGGGCACGAGAATATTGATCATTCATGCTCGCATACATTTCTAGGGTACAAAGTGTCAAAGGCGATGGTCATTGCGGGTTTCGTTCCCTTGCCGTTTTGCTAGGTCGCCGAGAAGAGGAGTACGTTGATGTCCGATTAGAGCTTTCGAAACATGTCCAGACACATCCAGCCAACTACGTAGCGATGCTTGGGAAGGAAGAGTTGACGGTGGAAGCATTTGTTAGGAGATTGAATTATATTGCGTCACCGTGCACAACGAACTTCTGGTGTATAATGCCTATTACTGGTTTGGTGTTTGCCACGGAACACCAAGTGGCGGTTGTTGTCTTATCATGGTTTGGACCGCACACATGTCTTCCATTGTGGGCCCCCCCGGGTGCTGAGCCTCCGACAAAGGTTTATGCGATAGCACATGTAGGCAGGAGAGACCATTACGTACCGGTATGTGGAGCGCTACTCTCTGGTATTTACTTATTCTTTCATAAATTGTTATATAATTTTATCGTTTATGTTTACAGATTTGGCTTGTTAATGATCGTTGTCCAATTCCACCACCTCCGAGGCAGTGGCTCATTTACAAGGATCCAAGTGTTGATGGATGGGATAGTCATGAGCGCTTTAAGGATATGTTCAAGAGTTATGTAGAGGAGCGAGCGGAACAAGGGCGACCTAACATACTTACCTAGGTTTTTTGGATTGTAATTGACTTTATATATGTTATTGTAATTCATTTTGTGGGAAAGTTTGATTGAGATTGACCGTATATTGTTTTTATAATCATTTGTTTTTATTTGAATTGGTGTTGATTCGGGAAAATGCAATACGAGACAATAATATTACTTGGAAATCATTAACATTAAAGCGTACACTAGTTGAACATGAATCATAAAAAGCTATCTAATCCTCATCAGGATCGGTCTCCCCGCCATCATCAGAGCTACCGTTGTCCACCTCAGATTCCGGATCTTCTAAAAGACCTGGTATATGACGCTTCGGGTGTGCACACTCTGTGTAAATGGTGACTGGAACACCGGGTCTGTAAAGAGCTATAATTTTAGCTACGTGTTCCTCGTCTACCACCTCACGGAGTCGTGGAGGATCCACACCCGGTGGAAAGTAAAAAATCCGACCAGGGCGAACCCCGGTTGGATTGTAAAATAACGCCATGAACAAGTAACCCAATGATAACCCCCCCTCTCCAGGCGAGACATCCCTCATCTGCAAAGTGCGGACCTCGCCACCTTCGTATCCATGGAAAAACATATCCATCCCACTTCGTTGGCGTATCATTCGATTGTAGGTGATTCACCCATTTTCGTAAACTTTGAGAACCAAAGACGCCATTACCCAAAATAGAACACACAAAAAGTTTGTGAGAAGTTATGGAGTGGGAATTGTGTGGATTGTAGAGGTTTTCATTTCGTATTTATAAGGGTTTGGCAACCAAAATATGACAAAGGTGGGCGACACCTATTGCAGCCCTGGATGGTTTACTTGGGCGGCACCTATTGCAGCCCAGGAGGGTTTACTTGGGCTGCAATAGGTGCCGCCCACGAGGGTACTTTTAAGATTTGTGGGATTTTTGTACCCTTTGGGCGGCACTACGTGCCGTCCACATTGCTTTTTCACTATATAAGAAGAATTGGGGTTGTTTGTTCACTACAACAAGTCCAACACAAGCGGCACTTGAAGAAACATTTTTGGGTAAGTTTATTCTTCTAGTTTCTATCGATTTATTAACCCTAAGTTTTTATATTAATGGATTCATGATATTTGTAGGAAACAAAGCACTACAACAAATAATAATGACATTTTCATCCGAATCATCAACAAACCCAGATAGGCTATGCGAGTGTAATTTGAAAGCCGTTGTCCGCACTTGTGATTTGCAGTGGAACTACGGAATGAGGTATTTGGGATTCCCAAAACTGGGGTGTATTTTCAGGGAGTGGATTGATCATATGTACGAGGATAGGGCACACGCGGTTATTCGATAACAATGGCAGGAAAAATAAGATCTTGTTAAGGAGAATCAAGATCTTGTAAAGAAAAATCAAGAACTTCTTAAAGATCTTGATAACATTTGTAGGTATAACCTCAAACTATATAATGATGTACATCGTATACTGCATTGATGTCGTATCTTTTGTGTAATAGTGTTTATGAACTATCAACCATTGTAGGAAGCAAACAAATTTAGCAAAGCAGAGATATCATATGAAGCGAACGTTTACCAGAGACTATCTTAATTTCTTCAAACGTTAAAGCAATGTCATATATTTTGTCACAAACTTTCTAAGTTTATGAACAACTTGTATTATTTCCTGTATTGTGTGCTAAATGTATCGTAATGAACAATTTGTCTTTATCTTCTAGGATGATTATTTTGTATTGTTTTTTTATTAATATTAGATAAACAAATAAATACTAAGAATAAACAATAATATGATAGAATAATATATTATTTATACACAACATTGAAACACAAATGTTATAACACTATGAACCAGATTTGACAAAAAAAATATGGGCTGCAATAAGTGCAGCACAGCCTCTGAACCGGGTTTGACGAAAAAAATATGGGCGGCAATAGGTGCAGCCCAGCGGGATGGGCTGCACCTATTGCCTCCCAGACTCCGGTTTTTGGAAGGGTCTTCTGGGCTGCACCTCGTGCCGCCCAGCATGCCTATAAATACCACATCCAACTTCAACTCTTCCACATCCAAGGTTACACCTATTACTCATGTATTTTTCGCCCAACATGCCTATTCAGATTCAAGAAATCAATATCGTGGGGTGGTATGGCTTCGTCGTCCTGCATTTCCAACAATTCATTGCTGCGGGAAAGATAAGCTCCAGAAGCTGTACGAGACGCTTTAGGGTTCAAATTGGAAGTTGAAGAGGAAGATATATTATCGGGGATTCTGGGCAGCACACAATTAGTTATAAAGAAGGATGTGATTGCCTTGTGGCCATTATACTCTTGACCGAGTCAAGAGTTCTAAAGAAGGATGAGCCTCCTATTACCAGGTCGAACATGCTGATCTGCTCCTTTTTCCGCGCTGCAGCACAAAAAAATATGGAATCTTCAAATTTCGAAATTTGTAGGATTTCAAGTTTTTCTGTGATGCAGCTCGGAGAAGGAGCATATTAGCATGATCGACCTGGTAATTGGGAGGCTCATCCTTCTTTACAACTATTGACTCGATCAAGAGGATAATGGCCACAAGGCAATAACAAAACCTCAATGCCTGAAGAACCTTAAAGAAGGGTGAGCCTACAATGACCAAGGAATGGTCCCCATCGAACTTTCTGATTTTCCCCTTCACCTAGCTGCAGCACAGAAAAACATGGAATCTTCAAATTTCGAAACTTGTAGATTTTAAGTTTTTCTGTGATGTAACGAGGAGAAGGGGCAAATTAGAATGTTCGATGAGGCCATTCATTGGTCATTGTAGGCTCACCCTCCTTTAGGATTTTTTTTTTTTTTTTTAGAATGTGTATGTGTTTTTTAGAATGTTAACTTTTTTGGAATGTTGGATATTTTGTCTTTTAACTAATTGATCATCGATTTGTTCTAGAAATAACGGAACAAAAATCTAAAAAAAACAAGAAATCAAACTAGATATAAATATTCTACAAACTCTCTGATTCACTATCCAAGGACACAACTAAAGTCTCAGAATCGGTACCCAAGGACACACCCGAATCCACGCCTGGTGCCCAATCTGGAGGAACCACCGACGTCGGTTGAGACGCTGCCTGCTGAGCTGATGCACGCTCTTCCGCCATCCTAGATGATTCGGCCATCTCTCTATCAAATATAGTCTCGCCTGCACTAGAGGATTGGGAAGGCATCTGTGAAGCCCGTATAAGCGGAGGATCTATAGGGATGACGTCACTGGAAAGGAGGTCATATATATGCTGAAAGTGTTCCAAACACCCTAAACCACCTGCCTCTATAAGCTTCTGAAGATGCGCCTTGCTCATCGCCACACGCTGCAAATGAAAACAAACATTTTAAATACATAGACTTTTCTAAAATAATTAATAAGAATAACATGGGGCAAAAAACATACCCTTTGCAAGTTGATAGTCGGAGGTGGTCCTCTACAAATACGAGGCTATACTGGCGCACTCGGACTCACGTAAGGATGCGACACCTGTAAATACCAGTCTAGGTACGCGTCATGGACATCCCAATCCATCGTGGCAGGAGGACTCGTCAAGATGTGGGGGCAAAGACGATGCTCAAGCTGGTCCCACCTGTTCCAACGCGGGTCAAAGTGCAATTGGTATCGCCTCGTCCCCCTAAAATCATGAGGACGCACTGTAGCCAGAGGCTCTATGATATCGATGGGCATGCTCTGTCGATAACCGAACTGTCGGGTAAGCCTATCCGGCATGTACGCCTCCTCTACACCGAGAAACCGAATAGTCCCTCGATACGTGGAGGCCCTGTGAGCACCTCAAAAATCAAGACCCTCATACGGAATCCACCGTATCTGCAATTAACCCCAAAAGACAAAACATATATTAACTCATTAAGCCTATCTTTAAGTATATTAAAATGGAATAAGAATACATACATCCTCTGGCCTATACTCGTCCAGTATCCGTCTATAGTATAACTGGTTGCGACTTAAACGGACAGGGGTCCAGCCAATGCAGTATCGTGCAGCGCGTCGAATGTCATCGTCCGCACCTTCCTTGAGGTTAGGGTTGCCCGGGAAGTATACAAAGTACGTCCAAATCCAAACTTGCGTACGGAGGAAGAAAGCCATTAGTTATAAACAATTAAACACAGTATATTCATGATTTAAATTACAATCTAACTATAATAAAAGTCTAACTCTAACAGACGTGCGCAACCGGCGAACTGTGCAGCTCCGCGTCGAGAAGCCTCTCCGAGGTTTCTAAAAAGGAGAGCCAAAACCCCGATCCCCCAAGCAGTATGAACGACACGCTCCCAGTCCACAAAAAGAGGTAGAAATGTATTCTTCAGCTCATTCGTTGACTTGTCAACGAAGATACTAGCCGACATGGTGTGCCATAAGAAACCGGCTGCTATATCCTCTGGGTAGGCACCCTCCTCAATCATCCTCAACACATGCCTCGCTAACTGGAATTGCTTGACCCAACCCTTCCTAAGGTCACATACCATGTCAGCATCATCCTCATCTAAGCTGTACTCCGAATTTATCCCAAATAGATACTCGAATAAGGCCTCACACTCCGCCAGCTCGCTATCCTGACCGGTCTATGGTGATGTCACCTCAAATCCCTCAATCGACAGCCCTAGAATCATCATAACGTCATGTAGCGTAGGACCTATCTCGCCCCAGGGAAAGTGGAAGGTGTTCGTCTCTGGATGCCATCGCTCAACGAACGCTGAAATGAGGGTGTGATCAGCCATGCCGAACTGAAAATCAAGTAAACTGGTCAACCCCGTCTGCTGAGCAATCCAAAACCAGGAACCCTCCTCAGGGACCCCTCTGGGAATACGATCCCTCCAAAACGCAAACTGTGTAGGCCGTGTCTGAACCCTCAAAGTCCTAACAACGTCCTCTAGAGGGTCCAATGACGCCTTCCTCTATATCAACTCCGCAATGTGCGTATCAAAGTTCCTCAACACAGAAGGAAACTGATGAGCTGGCTCAGGCGGAGGCGGGGCCTGCTGAGGTGGGTCCTTGCGGAGGTGGGGCCTGCTGAGGTGGCTCAGTCGAAGGTGGGGCCTGTTGAGCTGGCTCAGGCGGAGGTGGGGCCTGCTGAGCTGGAAACTACGGAGGTGGGTCTTGCTGATGTGGAGTCTGCTGAGGTGGATCAGGCGGAGGTGGCTGCTGCTGAGGTGGCTCTGACGGAGGTGGTTGGTGCTGAGGTGAGTCCTCCTGAGGTGGGTCCTCCTGAGGTGGCTGCTTCTCTGTTGGGTCGGTACTAAACTCCGGATCCTCAGGGATAGTAGAAGGGCCGATAGTAAAGTCCTCTATAACCACGTCCTCATCTGAAAGGACGGGACCAACATCGTCCTCACTAAGCACCTCCGTGTCCTGCGATACACCCACAACCCTCCTCTTACGAGCAGAGGCAGTAGTAGGGCGACTGTCTCGATCCGACTGTTTGATTTTATCCAATACATCCTATTTTGCCATAAGAAATATAACTATTTTCATTTTATCTAATACAACCTTGTTATATATACCTTAACAATTGTTAAAAAAAAATTATTTTCTTATAAAATCAATATAATAATTTTTTTATTTTTTATTACGATAATATATTTAATATTATTTAACAGTAAAATTTAGCCTATTATCTATATTGTCTTTTTTAATTATGATTAAATACAATAAACATTAACTTTACAAATCTACAATTACAGTAACAATTTAATTAAATAAATTAGATTTAACAAATTAAAAATTACAAACACCATACCTCTACGGTCGGCCTCCATTCATATTTCCGCTTTTGACGAACGGGAATTTTCGCCAAATCATCCATCGCCTGCATAGCAACCGCTACCGACACGTCGAAGGCATTGTCCACCCCGATATCCACCTCCTCGGTCCTAGCCGGCAATCTCTCCTCCTCGCCCAAAACCACCGCGCCAGAAACCTCCATGCTTGCCGGCAAGCTAGGCGGCACCTCGTGGAGCCTAGAAGTCCCCTCTTCCCCGGTCCTGGGCGGCACCTCGTGCAGCCCAGAAATCCCCTCCTCCCCGGTCCCTTGTGGCTCCTCGTGCAGCCCAGCTCCCTCTGCCTCGTCGCCTCCCCTGTCGCCGCCGCCGTCGACTCCTCCATCGCGACCGCCAACGAAACAAAGATTCATCGCCGTCACCGTCGAGTCCAGTGGATCGCCGCCGCCGTCGCCGCCGAGATCTCCCACCGCCGCCATCTGGTTTTCCTCCTTGTCAACCGCCGCCCATATATCTTCCATGGAAAATTCGCCGGAATCCGCCATCGATTTGGAATTTTCTTTGTGGGTGCTCGGAAAAGATTTCACTGGGTAACGGAGAAGACGACATAGGCGGCCCTAAATACCGCCGACTTGGAATTTTTTTGGGGTTAAAGGTGGGCGGCAATAGGTGTCGCCCACGTTCAAATTTTAAAAACCAATTATGGGCGGCAATATGTGCCGCCCACGTTCAAATTTTAAACCCGGGTTTGAAAAAACCATTCTATTTTTATTTAAATAAAAAAAAAAATTTCTAAATCGGGTTCTCCCCAATAAAAAATCTGGGCTGCACCTATTGTCGCCCAGAGTCAGACCGGTTTTTAGAAGGGTCTCCTGGGCGACACCTAGTGCCGCCCATGGTGGAGTGCGAGGTAAAAAAAAAAGGAGTGCACGGTTCCTCGCCGAAAAAGAAACAGGGATGGGGATACGACGAGAATGGGGACGGTGACAATATTCATTCCCCAACAGGAAATGAGGACGGGGATGGGGAGCGATATGCTAAACGGGGATGGGGACAAGGTAGGTAGTCCAACCCCAAATTCATCCCGTTGTCATCCCTATGGTATGTACATGGACGCAGCAATTCGGGCCGCATACCCTGGTCGTGGCACGATCCGACACGGATCCGAGTACAAAATACGGCTCGAATACAGGATACGGCAATTTGGCCTCAGACACGGCACAAAGAATTCTTATAATGGACTCAAACATATTTCGAGCCCAAATAAAGGAATTCTTATAATGGACTCAAACATATTTCGAGCCCAAATAAAGGAAACTAGGCCGATTTAAACATAAAGGCCCATTAAATCCTTTAATGGACTCAATATATTAATAAAAAATATTAAGGCGATTTAAATATAAAGCCCACTAAATCCTTTAATGGATTCAATATATTTCTTCGAGCCCAAATGAAAGTAATTAGCCTAATATAAATATTACACCGAGGAGACTTGAGCTGATTTCAGGTTGAATTATATATAGATATATATGTTTTGCAGCTTTCCAAAATTGTCGATGTGGGAAGCAAAATCTGACCATAAAGCATGACTAATAAACAGCTTTTACCGGCGGCCAAGAAGCACTCCGCCGGAGATTGGTTTTCCCGTCGGCTCCTTCTTCAAGAATGACGTTTTCTTACTTATCAAACTCTGTTTGAAGATCGATCTCAGCCACGACCGACGCACTAACACAGTTATCCGGCAAGTTGTTCAGGATACGAGCTTGCGCCACAGCCAGGCTCGTTTGGATGATAGCGGCTACAGGAAGACGAAGGCAATCAGCTGTACTGCGTGTGGAGTAACCATGGTCAACGGTGATAGTAAATTAGCATGAGCGAGTTCGGTTCGAGTCTTCATCGACCGGGTAAATCTATATGCTTCGGAGGGTAAGACGAGGTGTAGCTCTTACGCCAGGAATAAAAGGTTCCACACGAGCTCCCGTTCTGCGGCGTAATGATTGTCGCCTCTGTCAATTGCGGAGGCGTCCCCGGTGGCCAGATTGGCTTTGGAGCAGCGAAGAAGGTATTTTGCCCCAAATTGGTGGGAGATAATCGAAAGTCCAAACTCCAAATTGAAGGCAATTTGTAAACCTATTCTTGTTTCTTCCTTATCTTCTACAATGAAAACTTTATAATTGGCAAAATAATTTGATGTTTGTTGGGACTCGATTTTCAGCCTATTAGAACGGCTTAATCGCTTGAATAAGAGATGCCTTCTAGAAGAACCGGTCAACAACAACCTCCACAAATCTAGGTCCGGTCAGTTAAGCCACCAGAGATCTTGGTCCGGTCAGTTCAGCCTACCAGAGATATCGGGGCGACCAGTGGTTAAAGCGACGACCTCCACGGATTTCGGAGCAACCAGTACACATCTGAACGTCTCCCGTAGATCTCGGACAATCTCAACCGACCTACAACAACTTCCATGAATCTCGGCGGATCTGCCAACCGATTGAAGACTAGAAGTAGTATAAATTGTAGAGAAAACTCTCTTGTAAGGGCCCGGATCAATTTGGTAACGACACACAACCACACAGGCTCATTATTACTCAATTTAAGCAGCTTTCTATCATTGTTCTACTGTTGTTCTACTCGCATACGAGATCATTCTTGTACTCAGTCCGTTACTCCAACATTAAAGCGACCGATGGCTTAATTTCTATATTTGATTCGCCTCTCATTCAAGGGAGATAAGTTTATATTATATTAATTTACTCTCATTCTCTTGATTGATTAGTTGATTTGGATTATTTAGATATAATTTGTCTAACAAATTATCTAGTTGCCCTCCTTAAGGCGATTTGGATTCGTTAGGTCTTTTCGCCCCAAAATAATTTGGCGCCCACCGTGGGGCATCTAGCCAATCAACGATCCGATCAACGATCCAATCTACATCCAATCATGGCCGATGCTGGAATCCCCATGATTGTCGCTGAAGAACAAGTTCAAGCCAACCTCCCGATCGTAGGTCAAACCGAAGATCTCGCCAACCAACCAATCCTGGACGTCCAGATCCAAGAGTTGGCAAAGAATATGAGCATCCTCCAAGAGGAATCGGTTCAACAACGCCTAAGAACCGAAACCCTAAGCATCCAATCTAAAGTTGAAATTACACAACTAATTCGTGAAAATGAACTTTTGAAATCGCAGGTGAATTCAGCTGCATCGGTCCCAGGCGGATCAAGACGAATAGTCAACACCGAAGGACTACAAACACGTTTCAACATGAATGGGGCAATCCCGATGCCCATGGATCTGGTCACTCAGAGCGTCGTTCAACCCATTGGTATGTTTCAAACTCCTCAAGTTAATACTTTCATGACTAATGCTTCAATTCCCATGACCGAGCCCACAAAATCTTGAGTAGTCCCTCCACAGGTCACCCCACCGATGGACCTACAAGTCCTCATACAACAAGCTATCAACAAACATATGAAAGTCTTAGCCGATCGCATCGCTCAGATTCCAGGAGTCCCGCAGCCGATCGAAAAGGAAGCAATGGACGGATACCAAGACTCGCCGTTCGTAGAATCAATCGCGCACGTCGAGATCCCGAAGAAGTTACATGTCCCCAACATGCCCAACTACGATGGGACCGGGGACCCCGACGATCATATCTCTATTTACAAACAAAAACTATTGACTATCTCTATTCCAAGAGGGAATCGTGAAGCGGTCATGTGCAAAATCTTTGGCACGACCCTCACGGGACCCGCACTAACTTGGTTCATGCATCTGTCGCAGGGTTCGGTCGCTTCGTTTGCCGATCTGGTCAATTCATTCAAAATCCAGTTCGCCAGCAGTCGAAGACTGGAAAAACAATCAAGCGACCTATACAAGATCGTGCAAGGGTACGATGAGCCCTTAAGGGATTATCTTAATAGGTATAACAAAGAGAAGGTCGTGATCCCACATTGCGACGTCCCAACGTCTATTGAAGCCTTCCGTCGAGGCTTGGTCAGGGGCAACGAACTTTATCGCGACCTGACCAAATATCCCTGCTGAAGCTTCGAAGATGTCCAAGCCAAGGCGATGGCACATGTCAGATTGGAAGAAGACGAAGAGTCCATAATAGACAACCAACCAAACTGGGGCACAACCCATTGGGAGTCGTCTTACTTTTGAACACTTATACTTTGTACTTCATTTAGATTCAGTCAATTATACTTATCCAACTGTTTAATAAATTCAAGCATCGGAGGACCATTGGGCTCATACCTAACGATCACCCTTCGATCTTTTCTATACTTGTCAAGTGTCTTCAACAGGAACATAACGAGAGGCCTCCAAGACGAAACTCAACGTTCAAACGGATATCCTTATCACATACAAAACAGCGCTTACAATACACATTACACGATCGATTGGTACACGGGGAGTAGAGGACACGACATACTACAAACTACTTACAAAGACTTGTCCTACCCAGGGCGTTCGTCTTTTCATACATACAACACCTCTCCCGACACACAAAGCATGCTACACTACAGGTCTACACGACCGACTACAGGTCTACACGACCAACGACAGGTCTACATGACCAACGTCACACGACTTGACCAGGAAGCGCCTGACGAGTCCACCTGCAAAACAAAACGAACAACAAACAAGGAGCGGTCTCTTGACCCTTCGTCGTCACAAGAGACGCCCTCATCCGTCTTCACACGGTCATTGGCTGTATTAAGCTGATTCTCAGCTTGAGCAACATATACGTTGGCCCTGTCGCCAGAACACCTGCAACGAAGTCAAAGTTATAAAATCAAACTGTCTCATCACTTGACGCTCCGACCCAGTTTAATTTTGGGGCAATTATTGGGCCTCGATTTTCAGCCTATTAGATCGGCCCAATCGCTTGAATAAGAGATGCCTTCTAGAAGAACCGGTCAACAACAACCTCCATAAATCTAGGTCCGGTCAGTTAAAGCCACCAGAGATCTCGGTCCGGTCAGTTCAGCCTACTAGAGATATCGGGGCGACCAGTGGTTAAAGCGATGACCTCCGCGGATTTCGGAGCAACCAGCACACATCTGAACGTCTCCCGCAGATCTCGGACAATCTCAACCGACCTACAACAACTTCCATGAATCTCGGCGGATCTGCCAAATGATTGAAGACTAGAAGTAGTATAAATTGTAGAGAAAACTCTCTTGTAAGGGCCCGGATCAATTTGGTAACGACACACAACCACACATGCTCATTATTACTCAATTTAAGCAGCTTTCTATCATTGTTCTACTGTTGTTCTACTCGCATACGAGATCATTCTTGTACTCAGTCCGTTACTCCAACATTAAAGCGATCGACGGCTTAATTTCTGTATTTGATTCGCCTCTCATTCAAGGGAGATAATTTTATATTATATTCATTTACTCTCATTCTCTTGATTGATTAGTTGATTTGGATTATTTAGATATAATTTGTCTAACAAATTGTCTAGTTGCCCTCCTTAAGGCGATTTGGATTCGTTAGGTCTTTTCGCCCCAAAACAATGTTTGGAAATGGTGTTTGCAGATTGGAGATGGTGTGCGCAGATTGAAGATGGCGTGCTATGTGCCTCTGTTTGCAGATTGAGGAAGAAGACGAGGGCTGGGATGTAGTTTCCTTTTATTATTAGGGGTATAATAGGAAATTGATATAGTGATAATATTTTGTGGTGATATTTTACATGATATTGTTGATGTAGTTGTATTTCATTTTTTATTCCAAATGGTACAACTTTAGGGGTTTACTTTTTAACGCATAGGCATTTTTGCTGTTTAACGCATAGGGCTGACACATAATGTGTGGAATGTTTCCCCATGTTACGTGTCGTTTGCTACTTTTCAAACCTACACACGTAACGTGGGACAAGGTTCCACACGTTACGTGTGGAAGGGCTCCACACGTAACGTGGGAACTAGCTCCCCACGTTACGTGTGGAGTGTAAGTGGCTTTAAAAGCCAAAGTCTTCTTCCTCTACCCTAAATTGCCGCCTCCTCTCTCAGCCCAATTCTTCATCCCGCATAACGTATCTCGTGGATCTCCTCGTTACGAGTCAACAAACTCCGCATGTTACGTAGAATCAAATTCTTTTAAGGTTAGTGAGTCCTTCTTGTTTGGTTTTTTGTTAATTTTGTAGTTTTTTTGGTTGTATATTGTAGATCCATATTATTAATGTGTTTTTGATGTTTTGTAGTTGGTTTTGTGTAATTTTGAAGTAGTTATATGCATTTGTTGGTTAATTTGATAGATATATTTGTATGAAATGGTTGAAATTTGTAATATTTGTATAAAAGGGTGTTTAGGATTTATGTTGAATTTGTATGAATTGGTGTGAATCTTTTAGTTAGATTTGTATGAATTAGTGGTATTTTAGTTAGATTTGTATGAATTAGTGGTATTTTAGTTAGATTTGTTAAATTAGTGTGTTTTTTTGGAAAATTTTGAGCAATATAATGTGGCCGGAATCTGCAAAATTCGCCGGAGTAGGCACCGGAATATCGTCGGAGAAGACGTCGGAGGTCTGGAAATGGTCATTCCACACGTAGCGTGTGGAGGATTTCCACACGTAACGTGTGGTCATTCTCCACACGTGTGGTCTGTCCATTTCCAGACCTCCGGCGTCTACTCCGGCGACATTCCGACGTCTTCTCCGGCTTTATTTCCAGATTCCAGAATTTTATTATTTGAAAAATAATATTTTAATATATTACTGTAGATGGAGCCCGGTGAAAGAACAAGCCGAATGAACCGAAGAAACCTCGTCCGTGACCAATCGTTTCGGACTGAACAAGAGGTTACCAGGTCCGAGAAAAGAAAAAACAGGAATATTTGCTACCATCAGGATGAGACAGACCTCTATCAGACGGGAGCTGCTAGCGGTAGTCAGGATCCGCCAGTGATGCCTGCTATGCCATCTTTTCCTGCCGCTGGTGGTCGGGCTGACTCAGAGCCTCAGTTGTACCCAGATTACAACACGAGCCCGCTCTGAGGTTATTCTGATACAATGAATTAGGATAACTATTATGGCCCCATGTTTAGTCCGCCGCCTCAGCAGAGCCCACTTCCCCATCACAGTCCTGTGTATTATCAGGACGTGCATGAGCAGATGTAGCACAACCCATGGGAGAACCCGGACCTCTATCTGAACACCCCCTATCAGAGCGCTATGGTAAGTAGCCTTAATATATGAAAATATGAGCGTATGATAAAAATGTAATTACTTATCATTTGTAAAAAAAAATGTAGGACGAGGATAGTCAGGCTTGGACTCCAAGAGGTCAACCTGATTATGCGGACAAGGAGCCACAGGAAGCCACCTCATCGCGGGCAAAACCTCCCCGAACGAAGAAAAAGGGCAGATATGACCCTGAATTGCAGGTTAGAGTACCTGGAGGTCCGGAGATGCCTGAACTTCTGAAGGGTTTTACCAGTCACGTGGCGTACACCCTTTACCAGCGCATTGTAAGTTGCATGGAAAACCTTATTCTTGAAATTTCACATTTTATTATAAATATGTCAAATCGATTGCTTACACTGGTTTCAAATTGCAAATATTTATAGCATGTGCCACCGTTGAGGTTTCAGCAACGAGGCAAACAGACACGCGCATGGCGTTTGTAGTTGGAAATGGAATGGGGTGAACTGTCATCTAGATCAGGCATGTGTCATATTCCGGATGTGATGCATGAGCATGTGCACGAGACACTGACGGACAGGTTTTAGTCGTGTTAACCTGGTCAAAATAAATCCTAACAAACCTAAACAAGTAGTTTGGGCAAGCAAGGGTTGATCCCACAGGGAGGAGTTGTTTTCTTTATGTAGATTTGCATGCAAAGTAACAATGGGGGGTTTTGGTTGATTTCTTGGAAAACAAGCAAACAAAGCAAAGATTGTAATCAAGTAGGGAAAACACTTAGTCAAACAAATATCCACTTTTCATATGATAGATCGATCCTAGGTTATCTCTATTCCTTTCCTTTGGTTATTCGTGTCCCTATTCTGAATTAGTTAATAGTCCAATCAGTCCTAATAACCCTAACTATCAAACAATCCCTACCAACCTTCAGGATTTAATTTAATAGCAGCAAGAAGCATAGGAATTAGCCAGGATACATGCAACACCACAACCCGCAGTATTTAACATATAATCAAATCTCTTTCATAATAAACTAGTCCTACCAGTCCTAGAATATCATGGATGCTACTATAGATAAGGAATCTCAACCCGAAATATCCAAACCCTAGCAATAGACAATTACTAATATCAATTAGGTGATCAATCTAGTCACATCAATAACAATCAATAAGAATATGCTCAAGAGAAAATATATAACCCAAAGGACATAGGAAATAGAGAATTAACCTCACAATCAAATCATAC
Source organism: Rheum nobile (assembly GCA_027886185.1). Taxonomy (NCBI): domain Eukaryota; kingdom Viridiplantae; phylum Streptophyta; class Magnoliopsida; order Caryophyllales; family Polygonaceae; genus Rheum; species Rheum nobile. The sequence goes on along the minus strand of WOAB01000580.1, from coordinate 666,438 downwards.
GAAAAGCTTTAATTTTCGGACTAAGCAAAGGTGTTTAGTTCTTCATAACTTCAAAGGAAAAACAATGATGAATGGAAAACTTGACTAATGGATGTTCGTAGATGATCCTGAATGGAGGTTGTGGAATTTAGGTTAAATAGACTTAACCTAAAGCCCAAGATCACAAACCTCATCGAAAAGGAAATAATAATAATAATAATAGGTTCGAAATAAAATAAACGAAAATAATCGAAAAAGGAAAATATAACAAAAACTTCGGAAATCTCAGCGGCTCGCCTCCCGTGTGCTTCCGCGGTCGCGGCCAGAAATCCGCGGTCACGGAAAATGAATTGATGCTCTCGACCTGCTCGTCTTTGGAATTTTCCGCGGTTGCGGCCCAGAATCCGCGGTCGCGGAATTTCGCCTATAGACCCGGCTGGGCCTATGCTTCTCCTCGATCGCTTCGTGACTTTGCCTTGGTCGTGGTTGGTCGCGGCAGCCCTTCTTTTCTTCGTTTATGTGGATTTATTCCTTCTATTTCCTTGCTCTCCTCAGGTGGTCTTCTCCTCGTCTTTTGGATGTCTTCAATTAGCTCCTCCAAACCACCATATCCGCACTTCTTCTCTCCAACTCCATATTCCACAGTTGTGCTCTAAATTCCTACAAATGGCACCTTAAACCCCGGTAACAACTCCTAGATAAACACTATAAAATAGTGCTGATCAGACGCTGATTGGTGCGTTCGTTGAGTGTTGGAAACCTGAGACCAACTCGTTCCATATGCCATGGGGAGAGATGACCATAACTCTCCATGACGTATTATTGATCCTTGGGCTAAGCATCAACGGAAAAGACATGGCACCTCCACAGAATTGGCATGAGCAGTTGGGTGTGACTGATTTGAAGAAGGCCATGGTGGCGGAGGCACCGGGATTCTTTGAGTTGCCTACTGAGGAGGTGAAATCTGGTACCGTAACTGCTGATTGGTTCAAGGGGCATTGCAGAGAGCTGAATGACGAGCAATGTACGTCTGGGTACTTGCTGTACTTGTTGGGCTCTTGTCTCTTCTCGGACAAGTCCCAACACAAATTGCCACTGTACTATACGGGATTTGTGGATGATCACTCGTGCACCATGGATTGTGCATGGGGTGATGGCGTTCTTGCCCACGTGTACCGCAACTTGGGCGAGTGCACAAGAAAAGATGCGAGATTGATGTCCACATGCTACACTCTGATTCAGGTAATTTTTTTAATTATAAAAACTATTGTGTTAGGAAACGGAACTCTGGAACTTAGGTTCCCCTGAGAGTTCTGTTCCTCAGTTTCTCTACTTTTGAAGATGACAAATATTATGATACTAATGTTTTATCTCAAAGATGTATTTTAAGAAACCACAGGAATATACCGAAGGCAGGAAAACCAAACAGAACAAGGGAACCAAAGGAACAAGACAGCTGAAGGAATCCAGAGGAACCCAGGTGTGCCCAGAAATGGAGCTTGTGACATTGCGATTCCCGAGAAATCTGGGAACACACAACCTCGGACAAAAGGTGTCGAAAATGACTTGTCCGAAGCTTCCAAAAGTCTGCCAAGGTCCAAGAGCTAAAGAACAAGATGCCTAGAGAACCTCTACCTCGGACAGAGACGATGAAAGCGATAGCACATGAAGACGTCGTTGTCCAGCAGACGGTTCCCAAGCGGCCAGCTTACTCAACCTCGGACGAAAGCGTTTTGACAATGACACCACAAGGCTCGTCTGAGGTAGTTGACCAACCAAGAGAGATTCTGAGCTGCCTAGGTTGTTTTCACATGCCAAGAACAATGTGGATCAAGGAGAACCACCAATCCTAGGGCAAGCTCAATCCGTGGGAACCAAGAGAGGATCGAGTTGCGAAGAATCCTCTATAAAAGGAAGACTAACCCAAGGGTTATCTTCAAGCATTCACAATAGAAACACACTTCATAGCAAACATCAAAGTGTGAAGCTTCAAACAAGATCATCAAAGCAAATCAAGATCAAGAGGAACCAGTCAAGGAAGAAGAGCTGAGTGCTAAGTTCCTGTGACTGTAAGTGATAGTTCCTAGGTACGAAAGTCTGTTTCTTGGATTGATTATTGATTGTGTTAAGTTATCTAGGATTGTCTAACTGTGTGTAAGGCAAAGGAACTGTGTGTTCGTTCCTAGGATAAGCTGTAACCAAAAGAGATAAGAAATCAAGAAGTAGACTTTGAAATCCTTTCGGAAGAAAGGTAGTGGTTTTTATCCTGGATTGCTAGTTGGCAATCAAAGGTTTCCACTATAAGGAACTTGTCATTTGTTTGATTGTTTATTTCCGCTGCGAAAGGAACTGAGAATTGATATTCTGAGTTCCTTAAGTTTTTATCTAACAATCACGATCCTACAATTGGTATCAGAGCAGGAAAAGCTCTAGATCTTTGATAAGTTTGCAGATCATGTCTCAACCAAGCAAGTTTGAGCTAGGAATTTCCACCAACAAGCCACACCTTCGCAAGAAAGGAGAAAAAACATGGTGGGAAAAGTGCATGGAAAGCCACATCAAGACCAACGACTACCAATGTTGGAGGATAGTCGAAAATGGAGATGGCCACGTCGATCTTACCATGAAGGAAGAAGACTGGAAACCATAACATTATGTCATCATGGAGAAGAATGCCAAGGCAAGACAGTTCATCCTCAATGGATTGGACAGAGAGGACATGGACAAAGTCATAGGCATCAAGACGGCCAAGGAGATGTGGAAAGCTCTCAAGGAGATGCATGAAGGAAGTGAGGAACTAAAGCAAAGCAGAAAGTTTGCTTTGGAAGGAGAATACCACACCTTCAAAATGATGGAAACTGAGACCATCTCAGAGTACTACTCTCGCTTCAACAGATTAATTGGAAAGTTGACGGCGGCGGGAGTTGATCTTGATGAAGTCTCCAAGTCCTTGGTGATTATCAATGGACTCAACTCCAAGTTCACCCTTCTCAAGGGAATCATGAAGAACACTCCAGGCATCCAATCCCTTCCCTTGACCCAAGTCATAGGGAAACTGGAAGTTGAAGAAGGAGAGCACACTAAAGCCAATGCGGATAAGAAACTAGAGAAAGGAATCGCCCTCAAGATCTCCAAAGCCTTCTCTAGGCTCGAGATGGAGGAAGAGAACTCAGACCTTGAAGAAGAAGAGGACGAACTAACAGCCCTCTTCACAAAGAACATCAAAAAATTCTTTGTGAAGGGAAGGTTCCAAAAGGGCAGTTCCTCTCACAATGGACCAAGAAGAGATCTCAAGGAAGTCTCCTGTTACGAGTGCAAGGAGAAGGGACACTACGCTAAGAACTGTCCCAACAAAGAAGAGTCCAAGGAAGAGGAAAGACCTCAAAGAAAGAAGGCTCTCGTAGCATCATGGGGAGAAGACTCAGATGAGAAACTGGATCTGAGTGGCTTCTCTGGAGGGAGATGTCTCATGGAAAAAGGAGACTCAAGCGACTCAGAAGACCTTGAGAAAGAAGAGAGGCAACCCCAACTATGGTACATTGACAGTGGTTGCTCATGCCATATGACCGGAAAAAGAAATCAAATGACCTCTCTTCAACCTCTCCAAGGAGGGAACATATCCTTTGGAGACAAAAGCAAAGGGAAAATCTGTGGAATTGGAACTATGAAACTCAACGATCACATTCAGGTAAACAAAGTTCACCTTGTTGATAGTCTTGGTTTTGATCTAATAAGTGTGTCACAGCTGTGTGATCAAGGAGACAATGAAGTCAGATTTAGATCAAACGAATGCTCAGTTCTTGACTCCTCGGGACAAATCATCCTAAAAGGAAAGAGATTCAACAATGTTTGCATTGTTGATCCATCCTTCGTCCCCAAGGAGAAACTGTGTCTCTCAACCGTGAATGATCAAGCTGAGTTGTGGCACCAACGCCTCGGTCATGCTAGCACCAAGCTGATTCAAAAGCTACACTCAAAGAAACTAGTTAGAGGATTGCCAAAGCTGAGTGGTACATCTAAGGAACCATGCTCTGACTGTGTAAAAGGAAAACAGGCTCGTAGTTCCTTCAAATCCAAAAACATGGTAAGCACCTCAAGGCCTCTTGAGCTCATCCACATGGATCTTTGTGGACCCATGAGAGTTCAAAGCCTAGGAGGGAACAAGTATATTTTTGTTATTGTCGATGACTTCTCTCGCTTTACTTGGACCATTTTCATTAAATTTAAAAGTGAAGTCATTGATCGCTTTAAAGACCTGGTTCCCTTGTTAGAAAAATCCCTTGATTGTTCACTTAATGTTATTCGGTCTGACCATGGTACCGAATTCGAAAATGGAGAATTTCTAACCTTTTGCAGTGAGCATGGCATTGATCACAACTTCTCTACACCATACACTCCTCAACAGAATGGAGTAGTGGAGAGAAAGAATAGGACCTTGGAAGACATGGCTCGAACTATGTTGACCTCAAGTGGACTCTCCCAATCCTTTTGGGCTGAGGCGATCAACACAGCATGCTACATCATCAATAGAGCCATGCTTCGCCCTATCACAGAGAAGACACCCTATGAACTCCTAAGAGGAAGAGTTCCCAACATTTCTCATCTAAGGGTGTTCGGATGCAAGTGCTTTGTGCACAACAATGGGAAGGACAATCTTGGCAAGTTCGACCCAAGAAGTGATGAAGGAATCTTCATTGGATATGCCTCAGGCAGCAAGGCATACAAGGTCTTCAACAAAAGGACAAAAAAGGTAGAAGAAAGTGTTCATGTTATTTTTAATGAAAAATCACTCGGAAAGATTGTGCAGAACACCACCAGTTCCTTTGAAGATCCGTTTCCCAAATCATCCCAAGAAGATCCATATGAAGATGTCACTCCTCCCAGTTCCTGCCCTGCTGAACGGAACTCTCCAATGGCTCCTCCGCCAGTTCCCATGGATAATGAACAACAATCCATTTCTGGGAACCATGAGCATGACGACAACATTTGTGGAGACCTCAATGATTCATCTTCCCACATGTTCTTCAATGGAGAAGGTGACCCCAACCAGGAAGCTGAATGCTCAACTCAGAATGTCTCCACATCAAATACTTTGGCTTCCAACATAGAAAGAAGAGTCGTCAAGCCTCCAGTCAGGTACGAACATCTAACTTTCTTTGCCTTTAATGCCTTTTTGTCTATTGTGGAACCAAAGAACATAGGTGAGGCACTGAAGGATGCGGACTGGATCCAAGCCATGCAAGAGGAGCTTCATCAATTTGAAAGGAACAAAGTCTGGCATCTGGTTCCTCGCCCCAAGGATAAGCACATCATAGGAACCAGATGGGTTTTCAGAAACAAGCTAGATGATACAGGAGCTGTGATAAGGAACAAAGCAAGACTTGTGGCTCAAGGATACAATCAACAAGAAGGAATTGACTATGATGAAACCTATGCTCCAGTGGCAAGGATCGAAGCAATAAGGTTGTTGATTGCCTTCGCATCTCACAAAGGGTTCAAGTTGTTCCAAATGGATGTGAAGACAGCCTTCCTCAATGGAATTCTTCAAGAAGAAGTCTATGTCAAGCAATCTCCTGGTTTCGAAGACGACGATCATCCAGATCATGTCTACTTTCTAGACAAGGCACTCTATGGCCTCAAGCAAGCTCCCAGAGCTTGGTATGATCGTCTTGCCCAGTTCCTACTCTCAAATGGCTACAGGCGTGCAGTTATTGATAAGACTCTCTTCATCCTAGAAGAAGAAGGTAACATCTTAGTGGTTCAAATTTATGTTGATGATATCATTTTTGGTTCCACTAACATGTCCCTTGTAGACAAGTTCAAAGACTTGATGAGCAATGAATTTGAAATGAGTTTAATTGGGGAACTCACATTCTTCCTCGGATTACAAATCACTCAAAAGGAAGATGGTATTCAAATCCACCAATAGAAGTATGTCAGGGAACTACTGAAGAAGTTTAAAATGGATTCATGCAAGCCTCTCTCCACTCCCATATCCACCATTGCCCATCTGGATAAGGACCACTCGAGTCCTTTAGTGGAGGAGAAGCTCTATAGAGGTATGATTGGCTCACTCATGTACCTAACCGCTAGTCGACCAGACATTGTCTTTGCTGTTGGCTTGTGTGCTAGGTTCCAATCTTGTCCAAGAGAAACCCACTTGGCCGTTGTGAAGAGAATACTTCGATACCTCAAAGGAACTGACGATCTCTGCATTTGGTACCCCAAAGAATGTCCCTTTGAGCTCATGGGTTTCACTGATGCTGATTATGCCGGATACTTGGTGGATAGGAAGAGCACTTCTGGAATGGCACAGTTTCTAGGCCCTTGCCTTGTGTCATGGGGATCAAAGAAACAAGTTTCAGTCTCTCTCTCCACCACAGAATCCGAGTACATTGCGGCTGCCTCTTGTTGTTCCCAACTTCTCTGGCTAAAGCAACAACTCGCGGACTTTGGTATGTCTTATGGCCCTCTCACTATTCTTTGTGATAACACTAGTGCCATAAACATTTCTAAGAATCCTGTGCATCATACTAGGACCAAGCATATTGACATTAGACATCATTTTCTTAGAGATCATGTTGAGAAGGGAAACATCATTATGAAATTTTGTAGAACTGAAGATCAAATTGCAGATATATTCACCAAGGCATTGAATAGAGTTCCTTTTGAGAACCTCAGATTGGAACTAGGAATGATTCCTATTACTCAGTAGTGACCTTAGTTCTGAGAATTCTTTCCGAGTTCCCCTGATTGACTAGTTTAAGATATTTAACTTGTTGAGTCTTGATGTCCTTGTGTTATATCTTTTGCTACAAACCCTTCTTGTCATAATGGTTTCTTATAAAGGCTTAGATAAATTTTTCTGATTCGTTTCCTTTTGATTATCATTATTTCTCAACTCCTCATTGCTCAAATTTCTTTGATGGCCCAAAAGTCACAATCTGATCATATTTCTAACCCAACATTACAAGCTGAAATGATGATTGTGTACTAAGACCTACCCTTGCCTCATTGCTCAATTTAATTCTCTATGATCCATCTCTAAACCTTCTCTGAGAATTACTGTGCAATGCGATAAATAGCCTATCCTGATTCCTTGTATGGGAACGTACTGTTTTTAGTTCCTTTGTCTCCACCCACACCAAAGGTTCCTATACATTCCTCTAGCTCGCTGAAAATTTCGCCAGAAAGGAACCAGAACATCGCGTCTCTCCAACAGCTCGCTTGGCTTCCCCAGACGCTATTTATGGCATATTGGCAGGGATAAGCCACGTCTTATCAGTGGCAGACCTCCCTCTTCTCTGAAGGGTCAATTTTTGAATTTAAATTAACCGTTCCAAAAAGGCTGCAACTCTCTTCAATGCTTCGGATTTGCCTTGATCTTCTCAACGGCTGGATGCTTCAACGGTCACCTCAGCTCTTGGCCATCCCAGATCTTCAATGCCCTTAAAGAGGTGCTCAGTTGCTCCGAGTTGATCACACAAGCTCTCCATCTCTCTGATCACACAAGCTCTTCACACAGCAATCCTCTTAGCTCCTCTCAAATGGCCAACCCTAACCCAATCGTTGTTATGGATGAAGAGGAAGCTGCTTTTCTTCAAGCATTTCGCGAAAAGAAGGCTAAAGCCTCCTCCTCCAAGCCTGTTTCTGCCTCCACTTCTTCAAAATCCCTCCCCAAAGAAAACCCCGTGGCGAAACCTGCAGAGAAACCAGAAGGAAAGCTTGAGAAACCATCAAAGGATAAGGAACAGGTGGAAGAGGAACCAACCATGCCCAAAGCAGAGGAGCAAGCCATCACTTTGGCTTCAGAATCAGTCACAAAATCAGTTTCTGAAGGCGGATCGCATGATTCCTCTCCGGATAAATCCCTTCAAGAGATCCTTAGCCCCGAGCCTTCCCCGATCAGCCTCAAATCCAAAACTTCCAACCCAGGCCCCTCTGTCGCCACAAGAATGCAACAGAGGAAGAGAAGCTCCCAAGCCATTGTTCCCTATGAAACCAAATCCACAAAAAGGGCTAAAACCACCACCCTCTCTGTCTCCTCTTCCTTCTCCAAAAGGAAGATCCTAAAACCTCTCATTATCGGCAGAGAATTCTGGACCCAGGCGTTAGAAGAAGAGGTTGAGGAACTCTATGGAGAAGCTTTGGATGAGTTCCACTCTCTGTTGCAGTTCCAAGGGTGGGACGAGATACTGTGCGAGCCTTTCTCTGCTTCCGACGAGGTTGTCCGGATGTTTTACCAGTCCATGGAATTTGTACCCCAGAAGGAGAACTCTCCCTGTCACGACGCCATTCTAATATGGAAGGGAACCAGCTTTCCCCTGTCCGCCAATCTAATCGCGTCTGCTCTAGGGATTGAGTCGAGGTCTGGGTTTGGCATTCTGCCTCAGAAGAAGGGATGGCCCAAGGGAAAGGGCTTCAAGTCCAAAGGAGCAATCGTCAAGAAAATTTTTGATGGCGCATCCCCCTCATCTTTGGAGACGAAGGATCTCTCCATCGCAAACCGGCTACTGCATTTTTAGATCACTCGCAACTTGGTTCCCAGGCAAGAGCACAGGAACGAAGTCCTCATCACCGACGCCATCTACATGGACAAAGTGCTCTCCGGCTTTCAGTTGGATCTTCCCCGTATTGTGCTGGCTCACATGCAATTCTGTGCATCCCATGACTCCCATGCTTTACCCTTCCCTCACATCATCAAGAAGCTACTCTCCAACCTCAATCAGTACCCAGAAGACGCACCCGAGACTGCCTACATCAAATGTCTTACCATGCACACAGTTCGGAAGCTGAAATCTAAGGAACAACAACCCAACCCTGCTGAAACAGAAGAAATCCCGCCTAAGGAAAAGGCGAGTTCCCAGGGCCGTTCTAGTTCCCACCCTCAGCAACCCCCCTCTTCAGACTCCTCTGCGATCCTCCTTGCGTTGAATCGTATTGAAAAAGCTATCTTGGAAGGCTCGACTGCCAACACGGTCGCCATCCATGATCAAGTAAGAGAGTTGGGCGTATCAGTTCTACTGTCGAGAGTCTGGTGGACGTTCTGCAGAAGGATTGGCAAGGTGCAATCAGTGCTCATCAGGCCGCGGGCCAAAATGTAGGAACCGACGACAAGGATGCAGAAGAAGAGGCCGTTACTACGCCATAGGAACACTTGTTCTAGGTTCCCAGTGCTGCAACGCCACAGCGAGCTAGTAGTTTCCCTTAGGATCCTACTCTCCTCTTCTATCCCTTTTGTTGTCTTTCTTAAGATTGCTTTTATTGTCTTCCTTGCTTTTTGCTGTTTGTGTTGTCAGTTGTCAGTTGTTATGTTGTGTTTTGAACAATGATCAATGAAGCTTTAATGACTATATTTGGAATCGTTCCAATGATCAATTTGTCTTTGCCTTAACGTTCTCATTATGATTTTTTTTTAGGCTTGATGCAATTGCATATTCACTCCGATATCATGTTCTTAACTTATACTTAATCTTTTCGATGATGTCAAAAGGGGGAAGAAAATGATAGGAACCTTGAACTTTGGAGACTACTAAATTAATAGGAACTCTGAACTAGTTCTATTTCTAAGGGGGAATTTGAAATAAACTTGTTCACTTGCTTAGGGGGAATTTGCAACCATTGAATGTTCTATCACTAATCTGTAATGTTGTAAATCCCGTTATCTCAATATGGTCTCATAAGATTCAAAGTCCTATTATGTTGTCAGGTTCCTTGTATTTGTCATCATCAAAAAGGGGGAAATTGTTAGGAAACGGAACTCTGGAACTTAGGTTCCCCTGAGAGTTCCGTTCCTCAGTTTCTCTACTTTTGAAGATGACAAATATTATGATACTAATGTTTTATTTCAAAGATGTATTTTAAGGAACCACAGGAATATACCGAAGGCAGGAAAACCAAACAGAACAAGGGAACCAAAGGAACAAGATAGCTGAAGGAATCCAGAGGAACCCAGGTGTGCCCAGAAATGGAGCTTGTGACATTGCGATTCCCGAGATATCTGGGAACACACAACCTCGGACAAAAGGTGTCGAAAACGACTTGTCCGAAGCTTCCAAAAGTCTGCCAAGGTCCAAGCGCTAAAGAACAAGATGCCTAGAGAACCTCTACCTCGGACAGAGACGATGAAAGCGACAGCACATGAAGACGTTGTTGTCCAGCAGACGGTTCCCAAGCGGCCAGCTTACTCAACCTCAGACGAAAGCGTTTTGACAACGACACCACAAGGCTCGTCTGAGGTAGTTGACCAACCAAGAGAGATTCTGAGCTGCCTAGGTTGTTTGCACATGCCAAGAACAACGTGGATCAAGGAGAACCACCAATCCTAGGGCAAGCTCAATCCGTGGGAACCAAGAGAGGATCGAGCTGCGAAGAATCCTCTATAAAAGGAAGACTAACCCAAGGGTTATCTTCAAGCATTCACAATAGAAACACACTTCATAGCAAACATCAAAGTGTGAAGCTTCAAACAAGATCATCAAAGCAAATCAAGATCAAGAGGAACCAGTCAAGGAAGAAGAGCTGAGTGCTAAGTTCCTGTGACTGTAAGTGATAGTTCCTAGGTACGAAAGTCTGTTTCTTGGATTGATTATTGATTGTGTTAAGTTATCTAGGATTGTCTAACTGTGTGTAAGGCAAAGGAACTGTGTGTTCGTTCCTAGGATAAGCTGTAACCAAAAGAGATAAGAAATCAAGAAGTAGACTTTGAAATCCTTTCGGAAGAAAGGTAGTGGTTTTTATCCTGGATTGCTAGTTGGTAATCAAAGGTTTCCACTATAAGGAACTTGTCATTTGTTTGATTGTTTATTTCCGCTGCGAAAGGAACTGAGAATTGATATTCTGAGTTCCTTAAGTTTTTATCTAACAATCACGATCCTACATATTGTTTATACCAAATTTCATTGTTGTAAATGTAATTATTCAATAACATGGATTGCTTACGAAAATTGCCTTTCAGGCGTGGATATACCAATATTTCATGATGTTCAGACCTGCACAGAGTAGAGACTGGGACTCTGAACATGCGATCCCATACGCTCGTAGATGGGACCTTTCAGTGAAACCCAACCCAATTAGAAATTACAGATTGGAGCTCGATATGATGACTGCGGACATGGTAAGTACATATATTTATGTTTAGGTTGATTGGATGTCGTTCGGTACGATTGATAGGTATGTTTAGGTTGACTTTGATTTTTAATTATTTTGCATCCTATTATGTTTAGGTTGATTGGATGTCGTACGGTACGGTTGACTTTAACGATGTGAGCTTCGCTCCATCGCGCTTCCATGGAGTTATCTCGTGTCTTTGGATAACCGAGCCGTACATGCCAGGCCGTGTGGCGAGACAATTTGCGTGTACAGCAGATTCCAAGAGCGCATATAGTGCCTAATAGGGCTTGGAGAGGAACAAAGATCAGCAGCTACACAGTGGAGTACGACAGAGCTCGATTTGCATGGGATGCGCAGAATGTACATTCCATGACCCTAGATGTGATGGGCCCTCATGTCCAGCAAGGCCATGACTGTAGCGCTGATTACATGCGCAGAATGTACATTCAATGACCATTGCCTCAAGTGTCATCATAGACATCCAAATTGGCGCGAATAGCTCATACTCTTGTTTCAACATAGCGATCATGGTACGTCGAACAAAATCCCACTGCTCCTGCCCTAAACCCAGACCATGCGCAATTGATCTGTATCCGCAGTTTCCATCACCAATTATTTCCCACCATCCTACCACGTGTGGTTTCATACACTTGGGAAACTGGGTAATATATCGCCTAGGGTTCTTGATCAACGTCGTGTGACCCAAAGGCATAGGCTCCCGTGGTTGGCATGGCATGGTTGAAGCTTCCTTAGGTGGTCTTCCTTTTTGCTTCTTCGGAGGTGTTCCCTCCATCTGTTGGTCAGTGTACTCCCATGCTGACGGTTGTCTTTTGGTGGGAATGTTTAGAGCTCCTTGAGGCCGACCCTTATGCCTAACTTTAGATGGCTCTTGCAGAGTAGTCCGCTCTGGATGTGCTATACTTGTTAGTGTAGAGACAGCTATGTGTTGATCATGCACTGGCAATGTGGGGAAGACGCTTACAACAAATTCTTCAAGAAATGACCTATTCACTCTACGTTCTGTGGCTTCATCTTTTGTCCGCACTTCTGACAAGGTCAATTGCCTCCAGAACAGATGCAATGAGCTAAGTTCAATTGGTTTTTGGTTCATCACATTCCACGCCATGTCATGCACGCAAGGCAAGCCATCTCTGACCCTCATCTGACATCTGCATTTAGTGTTCTACAATGGAGCTTCACCTTTCTTGTATTCCTCAATCAACCGAGCTAGTGCAATCGCAGAGACCTTGTAGTGCAGCTTGCAGAAAAGATGTGCGTTTGTTATCAGTGTAAATCGCTTTTCTATGCTCTCATTCAAGGCCCCCCCTTATCTCATTAATATGAATGCGTAACCGTGCATCATATTGATCGAATACAGTGTAAAGGTTGTCATCATTGCTAGTGAAGAAGCTTTTAAGACTGGAATGAGCCCCTTCAATCCTGTATTACAATCAAGAATCCAAAGTCAGTATGTTGTTGTAAAAGTCTAAGTTCAAATAACCAGTTAAATTTAAAAACATAATGCACAAACCTGTTAGTTGTGGTAGTTCCAAGAGTGAACACTATATCTGTCCATACTAAGACGATTCTTTCCATGTATGGGTCAAGCCAGTTTTTGTGTACGTACTGGAGACATTTTGGATATTTCCTCCAATCTTGCTGAATCTTCTTCAGTGTTGCTTCATACCCTTCTATGGTTGTTTCCTTGAATAGTTTCATGTAATCGTTGGAAAACGTTGTGCCCCTAAACTTGTCAAGTTCAAAACTTTGAAAATCTAGCATGTGAAACTTGGTTAAACCCTAAACCCTAAACAACAAATATCATGTATTGTTTTCTAAACCCTAAACAACTAAAGCTCAAAACTTTGAACATGTCCCAAATAAAAAATGAAAACTTTAACTTTAAATAACGGAAATTACCTCATTTGGAAGTGGATCCTCTTCGACATTGTTGTTCCAATAATCATTGTTGTTCATATTGTCCATTTTTTTTACAAAAATTGAGAGTGTAAAACACAAATTTTTGAGTGTTTCAAATGAAGGGTTTAGGCTCAAAATTGGGGCTTAGCCGGGGAAGATGAAGAGGGGACCATTAATTCAGTTAGGTGGGGACAAGACGGTTAATTCAATGCATTTTACAATAGCCGAAACCCCACGTTACGTGTGATGTTATCCCACACGTTACGTGTGAGCATCTACCACACGTAACGTGTTGAGTTTATTCACACGTAACGTGGTACTTCTTTTTCCCTTAAGGGTTTAGGGTTTAGGTTTAGGGTTTAGATTTAGGGTTTAGTGTTTAGGGTTTAGATTTAGGGTTTAGGGTTAGTGTTTAGGGTTTAGGGTTTTGAGGTTTAGGATAAAAGACTCGTGACTACAACTGTATACAGCTATATACAACAGCTGGTTATTAGCTGTCAAAGATTTGTCAATCAGATTTCTCCTTTTTTCCAGCTGGTTATTAACTGTCAAACACATTGCATTTTCACTATATAAGAAGCATTAGGGTTGTTTGTTCACTATAGCAATTCCAACACAAGCGGCGCCTAACGATACACTTTTGGGTAAGCTTCTTCTTCCAGTTTCTATCGATTTAGTAACCCTAATTTTTTATATTAATGGATTCATGATATTTGTAGGAAACCAAACACTACAACAAATAATGGCATCTTCATCCAAATCATCAACAAATGCAGATAGGCTATGCTATTGTAATTTGAAAGCCGTTGTCCGAACTTGGGATTTGCAGTGGAACTACGGAAGGAGGTATTGGGGATGCCCAGAAGTGGGGTGTCGTTTCAGGGAGTGGATTGATCCAATGTATGAGGACAGGGCACACGCGGTTATTCGACAACAATGACAGGAAAAACAAGATCTTGTTAAGGAAAATCAAGATCCTGTTAAAGATCTTGATAACATTCGTAGGTATAACTTCAATCTACTAAATGATATACATCGTAGGTGATTAATGTCATATCTTTTGTGTAATGTTGTGATAGGTGTTATTTCATACACCTTTACTAGCAATTATTAGCATGATTTGGAGGAGTTTATGAGTAGTTTTTTGGCTAAGTCTGTGATCCAGAAGTTATGGAGAGAAGTGAAGATATCCCAGGATTTACAGCTTAGATGGAGACATGAGGATGGAGATGGAGCTGCTGAAGCATACTTGGAGAAAACTACCAACACTTGGTAGTAATGAAGAGCAGCAGAAGAAGAGAGTGAGCTAGCTCACCGCCCCGCGCCAGAGTCACCGCGGCGCCAGAGTCACCGCGGCCCGGCGGTGACTCTCAGAGAAGAATGAAGCCCCGCGCCAGAGGAAGCCATCGCCCCGCGGTGGATCTCACCGCCCCGCGGTGGCCGTGTTAAATGCCGCGCGTCAGAAGACTTTTATTTCCTTTTATTGTTTTCAGATTTTGTTATTTTATTATTTTATTTCCTTTATTATTTTCATTAGTTTAACCTAGTTTTCTTAAGACTATTTAAGCTCTCTTTCTAGGTTAAGAGAAAAAAAGAACTCATTACAACTGCTTTACACCAGACGTTATTTTTCTTAGTTTTCATTCTCGTTTGAATGGAGAACTAACTTCCCTTTGTTCTACTAGACGATTGAAGCAATACAGTTGATGTGTTTGTGAGATTTCTATTCCTTGTTCTTATCCTTATAAGTGTTGGTTTGATTCTCTTGGTTATATTGAATATTGATTTCTTGTTGTTCTTCTTAGCCTGATCAACTAGGTTGAATACTTTTTATCAATTGCTAGGATTGCATATAGGGGTTCCGAGCGCATATCTAGTGGCATACACGATTGTGTGTATAGGGGTTCCGAGCGTACATTTGTGAGTGAGAGTCAGTTATATACGAGTATTAATATGTCTTTCTATTTGCATGTATCCTATATCCTTGTGTGTATTGCTATTGCTTTGTTGGTGGTAAAGTATACCGACAACTGTGAGAATCGGTGGTACTTTATCATTGGCATAGTAATAAGTCTATCGACAACTGTGAGAATCGGTAGTACTTAAGATCAGGGTGGGAACAACTATAAGGATAATAGAAGAACTTGGATTAAATAGATTTCTGTGATCAAATTATATCTCTGTATTATGGATCTCGCTCTAGTAGGACTACTTTCCCCATTATATTTTCTCAACTCAACCAAACTTGTTTGCTTTGCTTTCTCGTGATAACTAAACCCCCCTAGCTTGTTACTTGTCATTCACGATTTCATACTGCATCAGATCTTCCCTGTGGGTTCAACCCTTGCTTGCTTACTATACATCTGTTTAGTAGGTCTGTTAGGACTTTTTACTTTGATAAGGCTAATCAACGATACTTGCATTGCGCACTTTTAGCACCGTCAAATTTGGCGCCGTTGCCGGAGAAGTTTTCTGTTTTTGTTGTGTGTTTTTGTGATTGATTTTTGGTGGAGACCTATCTTATGGTCGACACTTGTTCTACTGACTCCCCTCTAGCTGCTTTTGATCCAGAAGTCGACAGATCGTTCTGTGCGAACCTACGCGATCAAGGAGAAGAAGAAGTAGAGGTTGAGATCGTTGAGCCGACTGAGCCAGTTGACATCTCTGTTGCTGAAATGGCTGAGACTCTGAGAGAATTGACTGAGCCGAATATTGGAGCACAACCCCTGGCTGTCGTCATCCCTGCACTTGGCGAAGGGGTGAATTTTGAGCTGAAGTGTGGAGTTGTTGCCTATCTCCCTAAGTTCCACGGTTTGAGTGGAGAGGACCCGATCTCTCACCTGGGCAAGTTCCACAATGTCTGCATGACTATGAAGCCCAGGAACGTGACGGAAGACCAAATCAATATGAGAGATTTTGGTTTCTCTCTACTAGACTCTGCAAGCGACTGGTACTATCACTTGCCACCAGGAACCATAGATACCTGGAATAAACTACACAAGGCATTCCTGGACAAGTACTTTCCAACGAAGAAGGCGAATGCTTTGAAAAAGGCAATTGCCAATATTGAGCAGGCTGGCGATGAGACGCTGTATGACTATCTTGAGAGATACAAGAGACTTTGCTCCAGCTGCCCGTTCCATGGATACGCCAAGCAGGACCTTGTCCTCTATTTACACAATGGTCTGTTGGACCAAGAGAGAAGGATGGTTGACGCTGCTTGCGGTGGAAGCATTCTGAATCTGACACCGGATGCAGCCATGGAGAGATTCCAGGAGATGAGTGAGAGCACCAGGAGTTTTGGAAAGACATACCAGAGGAAGGCGGTCAATGCTGTGACCCTTGCAGGACCAAGCCCAGTGTTGACTGAGTTAGCCGAGTTGAAGGAGATGGTGAAGAGGATGGAAAATCAAAACACTCCTCAACAAGTTAAAGCATGTGGGCTTTGCTCTGATCAATACCACCCCACCGACACTTGTGCTCAGCTGCAGGAGGAAGGTGTTGCTGAAGTTAATGCTATAGGAGGTTATGGACCCCCTAGACCACAGTTTGGTGGACAGCCCAATTATAATACGAGAGGGCGAGACCACCCAGGTTTTAGATGGAGTGACCCTCAAGGTGGTCAACAACCGGCACAACAGCAATACCAGCAGAGAGTCTCATACCTAACAGCGGCCTCAAGGCCAAAGCTCTGGTGCTTCGATTGAAGAGATGCTAAAGACACTGACTCAGTATTTCGCCACGCATATGCAAGCGACTGAGTCAAGTATAAAGAACATGGAGAGACAGATTGGTCAACTAGCTGATGTTGTGACCAAACTTGACCAGAGGACATCTAACTCTCTGCCATCCCAGACTACTGTGAACCCAAGGGAGAATGTGAGTTCTATTACCCTCATAAGTGGTAAGAAGTTGATCGTTGCTCCTAGTACTGAAGAGGAGAACGAAGCTATAAAGGAGAAAACTGATGACCACCCCGCGGTGGATCCCACCGCGACCCGGCCAGAAATTAAAGAAGGAATCAGGAATAAAGTGTTGTTGCCACCGCCCCGCTGTAACACCCCCAAATTTTAACCCATTTGGAAAGGTATTACCGCCAGTGACCTCGGTTTCCACACCGAAGCCACCCCAGGCTTTACCATTGAAACACAATTCATAAAGAACAATTATGATACAAAATTACCATAACTTTCATTTAAAACATAGTTGCGGAATTTCAACACAATTCCAAATGCGACAAAATACAGAGTTATTACAATACAGCGGAAGACTTAAAATAATTTACAAGAGTATTGGCTTTAGTAGTCAACGCCCAAAGATCGTAGCCTAATTAAAACATTTTCAAATACCGTTCATGTTCATAGTCGATCTAGCCTTCATGGGTCCTTGACTCATCTGATGTGCCGAATCGAACGGATGACACCAGCCAACCATGCAGAGAATAATTACGGTTGGTTAGTCTAATAAAAGACTATGCAAAGGTACAAAGCAGAGTGGTTCGAAGTAGTCGTATTAGGTTAGACTCATCGTTTCTCGAATTAAAACCGATGACGATAGTCAACCACCATACTCCTACTGGAATATATCAAGCATCATGATCAAGAGAAGATTCTGGAAGACCGAGTCTTACAGCAATCAACCCAAAAGAAGACTCCAATGAAAGTGAGTCTTAACAGAAATATGACAAATGTTGGGGAACATTAATAATTTCATACAAGCGTTCAAAAACGACTTGATGTTTCGGTTCACGACCAACCTCACCGCCCCAGGGCGAATCCAGATTGGAAAGAGAACTTACTCTGATCAAAGTCAAGACGAGCTTTCCTAGCTGCACTATTTCCTAGCTGCACTACTCGCCTGAGGATATATTTAATTATGTGCGACAATGACACTTATCTCATTTAATTCCAAAACGATCATCACGTTATAAGTTTTTAAATCTCCTCACAAGAGATATCGGATCTCCTCACAAGAGATATCAGATCTCCTCACAAGAGATATCAGAGGAAATAAATCCCGAAAGATTTGGCACTAGCGAAGTGCACCAACCCTGAGTAAGGGCATGGTCATGCCCAGAGAGAGTACTGGGGGAAAATCCACCAAGTACTAGTTATAAAGAAACAGCTAAACCCCCACAAGGTACATAGCGTTCCTACGAATACTCGTTCTAACTAAACAGTTACGAACGCAGTAATAATTCACATCAACGTTAAGAATACTTGTGCTAACTAAACAGTTAACGCACAGTAATAATCACATCAAAGCCATTAAGGCCAATAACAGATATAATAGCGTTGTTCTAGCAGATATACAACCTATTATAATATCTTTTAAAATCACAAACAATTATCAAAACTGTTCCCAACGAAAACAGTAAAGCATCCCAAATTAATTAACAATTAAACAATTAATAATTAATTGAAATATGGAATGATGAGCAAGAGCGAACCGCCACTTGCCTGGAATAGATTCGGCGATGAATCTGGACGAGACGACTATCGAAAATATCATTTCCAAGGATATGGCTTAAGCTTCAGATAGCTCCAACGGATTACGAGTCCACACGCGATCCAGCGAATCACGTTCTAACTAACAAATTAATTAACTATCAATTAATTTGCCTGGACGAACTTAAGGAATTAAATTTAATAAATTTTTATGATTATAAATCATAAAAATATTTATTAAATTTTCCTAAAGAAAAATACGGACGAAAGGGGATCGAAATTATACCGCTCGAATATATTCGGGTTAAATTTGGACAGGAATTGAATTGGGCTAGTCGGCCCAACACAGATATAACAAGGAGGGGGCCCACCTTGCTTCTTCTTCCTCACCACATCACCACAGCAACAACAATGACAGCACAACAACGACGTAGCGGATCGGGGCTCCGTCGGGTGTCTTCTCCGGCGGCCTGTCTTTGCCGGCAGCAGCAGCAGCGGCGTCGACGCCGGACTGGCTCGCGTCGCCGGGAAGAGGCAGCCACGCGCAGCAACAGTGGCACGCACAACGGTTCATCGGGGCTTCTCGTCGCCGGGCTCCCACAGCAGCCAATACCTCGGCCACGCCTCCTCGTCGATGGTGTCTCCGTCGCCGGGAAGGTGCAACAACAGCAGCCACAACGGTTCGGTCTTCGTTGTCGGATTCGGGTCGTCGGCGGGAGAGATGGCCAGGAAGGAGACGGGACGAGAGGGAGCTCGGGAGAGAGATCGAGCCAGATGAGAGGGGAGAGAGAGATTGGCTATTTATAGCCTAGATATTTTGGAGATATTTTGTATAAATATCTCGTACAAATATCTTATATAAATATCTTATATAAATATCTTGCACAAATATCTTATATAAATATCTTGCACAAATATCTTGTACAAATATCTTGTGTAAATATCTTACACAAATATCTTGCGTAAATATCTTACACAAATATCTTAGCCCCGAAATTACATTGAATGTAATTTATTCCACTAAGAGAATTATTACGGAGAGCAAGGATTTTACCGAAAATCCAACTCCACTGAAAGCAAAAAAATTAATTATCGAACGAAGGATGGGAAAATTACCCAAATATCCTTACTAAAAATTGAGGGATATTACATTACTACCCCCTTAAGAAAAGTTTCGACCCCGAAACTTGCATTAAACCAATGAGGAACCTGCTTCTCTATCAAACTTATTATCTGAACTTAATACCCTTAATCATGACATCATCACACAACCTTATCTCCATACAACATACCAGGTAATAACTCTTACTACCTCCACAAGATCATGTTTACCTTATAATAATGGTCTCCCAAAATTATCATAACGATATTAATGCACCTTCAATAGGAGAACACACATTTCTCCTCCAATCTCTTTATAGACAAACCCAAGGTTTATACATTAACTTCTTACAACTCAGATATTAAATCTTAGTAACCTCGAATCATAACTTCCTTAATTTCCTTAATGGTACTTTACACAATTCCATCATTTATCTTAAAGTAAGACTGGCTTTACGCCATCTCTAACTTAAAATTCCTTACAAGAATAATTTAACACATCTCTTTAAACAATTCCTAACTTAACTCCTTTAAGATTCAAGAATAATCACAATATCTTATTCCTACGTTCCTCGAAACATATCACATAAGATGTTACTCCTATTTCTTCAAAGAGAGTGATATCACAAGCCTTATAGATGACATACTTACAAGATGTCAATCTTAGACAATTTCCAAGAGTCATAACTCTTCATCCTCTGGAAATTCCACTTATCGAGTCCAACGACTCGTACCGTCTTAAATGACTTATTTTTAATTTAAAATCCTCATAATCCTCACACAATCTACTATCCATCCAGGACTTAATCACATCATTTCCTTATGTTACCTCAACGAATCTCAAATAGATCTCTTCAAATGATACCTATGATTTCGTACACTTGGCTTTTCCAAAAGCTTTAACCATTAGTCTTACATTGGCCATACTTATAAATCCAATCACCATAATTCTTGATTCCACAATCTTACTCAAGATTGCAATAGGGGAAACGAGTTCGTGTTGAACTATTCCCTTAATCAACTTATTCCTTCACAACACTTTATCCACACTAATGCCTACAGCATGATTCCACAACTAGACATTCCGGACTTTGTACTAGTCCATCTCTATATACTTCTAATGGGACAAAAATCTCAAGTACACAAGTGAGATATAACTCTTAATCTCATTAACTCCACATAACCTATACCTCCAAATACTAGGAATATGATGTCTCAAGAAGAAACAAATCTTTCCATAACTTCTCCCAATATACTTATTTCCTAAAAGATACTCATAAATGAACACTTTAGGCATCAGACTCTTCTAGCCTTGCCTTACGAGGTCTTCCTCCGGGTTCTCATCGGAAGTTCCCTCCGGATCTTCCCTCGGATCTTCCCCCTCTCGAGGATCTTCCTCAGGGTTTTCCTCTGGATCTTCCTCCTTCTAAGGATCTTCCTCAGGATTTTCCTTAGAGTTCCCTTGGAAATCGCTTCCATTTAAACGTCGTTATTGCAATATTTCGTTGGCCTACCTTAACGGCTCAACGAACTCTACCATAGGTTCATCCCACGAATTCTCATACGGAGGCAAATCTCGACTGCATCGAGCATTAATCCTTCGTATTCGTTTCCTCAACAATGAATGTCAACGACTATGACATCATACTTAGACATCAAAACTCCCAAGAGTGATTCCTTAATTATCCCATATATCAATGTAATAAAATCACTTAGAATAGATCAACTTGGTAATTCTATAGATGAATTATGAACATAGAGCACAAGATTCATCTACACTAATCTCCCGAGCATTCACACCAAATTACTCGGAGATTACAGTACTAGGATATTAGTACTATCAGGAAGCACATACTTTATACATTCGAGGGAACTACTAGGTCCTCCTACCTCAAAATATCTCTGAGAAACAGGGAAATCTAACCTTACTAGAGATGATAGAATCATCTCGGCACCTTTCGAGTCCTTTCAAAAGAATAGACAAACACCTATGTCTTACAACAACAAGAATAGGTCAGTATTTCTAGATATAGAGGTAACTCTCATACCTCTCATATCAGACTAAAGAAGGCACGACTATGAACGGTATTTATCTCAATTTCGTTTAGAAGACATTTTCCAGTTCAAAATGGGAAATAGTTTTAGAAGGATAAAACCTTTCAAAACACCCAACCTGTTTTAAAAACAAACTTTAGCTCTGATACCAAATCTGTAACACCCCCAAATTTTAACCCATTTGGAAAGGTATTACCGCTAGTGACCTCGGTTTCCACACCGAAGCCACCCCAGGCTTTACCATTGAAACACAATTCATAAAGAACAATTATGATACAAAATTACCATAACTTTCATTTAAAACATAGTCGCGGAATTTCAACACAATTCCAAATGCGACAAAATACAGAGTTATTATAATACAGCGGAAGACTTAAAATAATTTACAAGAGTATTGGCTTCAGTAGTCAATGCCCAAAGATCGTAGCCTAATTAAAACATTTTCAAATACCGTTCATGTTCATAGTCGATCTAGCCTTCATGGGTCCTCGACTCATCTGATGTGCCGAATCGAACGGATGACACCAGCCAACCATGCAGAGAACAATTACGGTTGGTTAGTCTAATGAAAGACTATGCAAGGGTACAAAGCAGAGTGGTTCGAAGTAGTCGTATTAGGTTAGACTCATCGTTTCTCGAATTAAAACCGATGATGATAGTCAACCACCATACTCCTACTGGAATATATCAAGCAGCATGATCAAGAGAAGATTCTGGAAGACCGAGTCTTACAGCAATCAACCCAAAAGAAGACTCTAATGAAAGTGAGTCTTAACAGAAATATGACAAATGTTGGGGAACATTAATAATTTCATACAAGCGTTCAAAAACGACTTGATGTTTCGGTTCACGACCAACCTCACCGCCCCAGGGCGAATCCAGATTGGAAAGAGAACGTACTCTGATCAAAGTCAAGACGAGCTTTCCTAGCTGCACTACTCGCTTGAGGATATATTTAATTATGTGCGACAACGACACTTATCTCATTTAATTCCAAAACGATCATCACGTTATAAGCTTTTAAATCTCCTCACAAGAGATATCGGATCTCCTCACAAGAGATATCAGATCTCCTCACAAGAGATATTAGAGGGAATAAATCCCGAAAGATTTGGCACTAGCGAAGTGCACCAACCCTGAGTAAGGGCATGGTCATGCCCAAAGAGAGTACTGGGGAAAAATCCACCAAGTACTAGTTATAAAGAAACAGCTAAACCCCCACAAGGTACATAGCATTCCTACGAATACTCGTTCTAACTAAACAGTTACGAACGCAGTAATAATTCACATCAACGTTAAGAATACTTGTACTAACTAAACAGTTAACGCACAGTAATAATCACATCAAAGCCATTAAGGCCAATAACAGATATAATAGCGTTGTTCTAGCAGATATACAACCTATTATAATATCTTTTAAAATCACAAACAGTTATCAAAACTGTTTCCAACGAAAACGGTGAATCATCCCAAATTAATTAACAACTAAACAATTGATAATTAATTGAAATATGGAATGATGAGCAAGAGCGAACCGCCACTTGCCTGGAATAGATTCGGCGATGAATCTGGACGAGATGACTATCGAAAATATCCTTTCCAAGGATATGGCTTAAGCTTCAGATAGCTCCAACGGATTACGAGTCCACACGCTATCCAGCGAATCACGTTCTAACTAACAAATTAATTAACTATCAATTAATTTGCCTGGACAAACTTAAGGAATTAAATTTAATAAATTTTTATGATTATAAATCATAAAAATATTTATTAAATTTTCCTAAAAAAAAATACGGACGAAAGGGGATCGAAATTATACCGCTCGAATAATTTCGGGTTAAATTTGGACAGGAATTGAATTGGGCTAGTCGGCCCAACACAGATATAACAAGGAGGGGGCCCACCTTGCTTCTTCTTCCTCACCACATCACCACAGCAACAACAATGACAGCACAACAACGACGTAGCGGATCGGGGCTCCGTCGAGTGTCTTCTCCGGCGGCCTGTCTTTGCCGGCAGCAGCAGCAGCGGCGTCGACGCCGGACTGGCTCACGTTGCCGGGAAGAGGCAGCCACGCGCAGCAACTGCGGCACGCACAACGGTTCGTCGGGGCTTCTCGTCGTCGGGCTCCCACAGCAGCCAGCACCTCGGCCATGCCTCCTCGTCGATGGTGTCTCCGTCGCCGGGAAGGTGCAACAACAGCAGCCACAACTGTTTGGTCTTCGTTGTCGGATTCGGGTCGTCGGCGGGAGAGATGGCCGGGAAGGAGACGGGACGAGAGGGAGCTCGGGAGAGAGATCGAGCCAGATGAGAGGGGAGAGAGAGATTGGCTATTTATAGCCTAGATATTTTGGAGATATTTTGTATAAATATCTCGTACAAATATCTTATATAAATATCTTATATAAATATCTTGCATAAATATCTTATATAAATATCTTGCACAAATATCTTGTATAAATATCTTGTACAAATATCTTGTGTAAATATCTTACACAAATATCTTGCGTAAATATCTTACACAAATATCTTAGCCCCGAAATTACATTGAATGTAATTTATTCTACTCAGAGAATTATTACGGAGAGCAAGGATTTTACCGAAAATCCAACTCCACTGAAAGCGAAAAAATTAATTATCGAACGAAGGATGGGAAAATTACCCAAATATCCTTACTAAAAGGGATATTACACCCGCGGCGATCCTCACCGCGACCCGGCGGCTGATCTCAGTAAACACACCACGACCCCACCGCCCCGCGGTGGGCTTACCGCGACCCGGCCCCCAACAATCCAGATCCGCTGAAGAAACCTGTATTGATGACTACATTCGCCCCGTGTTTCCCCCTCTAGGTTCTGAGAAGCCACCAGCACCTTTCCCTGAAGCACTAAAGGCCAAGAGAGTAGCCGACGACAGTGACCTGTTCGAGACATTTCGGGACTGTGAGGTGAACATTCCCCTACTCAAGCTTATTAAGGCTATCCCTCGATATGCCAAGTTCTTGAAGGAGCTGTGCACCGTGAAGAGGACTCAGAAGCAGAAAGTCCAGAAGAAGGTTCCAGTGAGTGAACATGTGTCAGCGGTAGTTCAGAGACGCATGCCTGAGAAGTGCAAGGATCCAGGTACATTTACTATTCCTATTACTTTAGGTGAGCATCGATTTGAGAAAGCCTTGTTAGACTTGGGTGCCTCTATTAATGTGTTACCCTATTCAATGATTGAAGATTTAGGAATAGGACCCTTGCATGATTCTAACATTATTATACAACTTGCTGATGGTTCTTGTGTGCCCCCTAATGGTGTTGTGGAGGATGTTCTTGTCAGGATAGGTTCTTTGATTTTTCCTGCTGATTTCTTTGTTATGGATATGGACTATGATGAGCAGGTGGCTCCAGTTATGCTAGGGCGACCTTTTATGAAAACATCCATGACAAAGATTGATGTAGATAGTGGAACTTTAACTATGGAATTTGATGGAATAATCTTTGAACACAATATTCATAAAGCCAACTCCATTGAATTGCCTGCTCCTTGCTGCATTAGTGATATTGATAATCATATGCATGAAAATATTAAAACTGGTGCAGTAGAGACCGTAGTTAAGTGTTCTACTATTGATGGACCTATTAAGTTGTATGAATTGCATGTTGATGATATCTTGCTGGATGATATAGGAGATTCTATTCCCTCTATTTTGGGCATTTGCCCCCCTGCACTAACCATACAAGGCTATAAGCCTTTATCTAGTAATGTGCAGCATATTCAGGTTGAGCCATATCGGCCCCCACATCGCTCTAAGTATAGGGGAGATACTCCAAAGAAAGTAATCATGGAGTTGATGGCCAAGAGGGAACATGGTCTAAGGTCTCAACCTTTCCATGGGAAGGCTCGACAGGAAGAGACGAGTATGAGGATTCCGAGGGGATCCTATTCCAGGTGGTAGTTGATCTGCAGTACGTCGAGCCAACAACGTTAACCAAGGCACTGTCCGGGAGGCAACCCGATGTAGTTTTTCTTTGATCTTTCCTTTCCCTTAGATTAATTTCATAATTTCTTTTGTTTAGTTTCGTTCGCCTGTTACTAACATTTCAGGTACGAAAGTAAATGGAGAGGAGACGGTGTTCTCAGTTTATCTCACCGCCCCGTGGCGATCCCCACCGCCCCGCGGTGGATGTCTGGTATATCTTATCAACTCCGAAAAAAAAAACAAGAATAAAGGGCCCGAAAAAACCTTACACGGGTGAGTAAAATTTTTATTTCTTGAGTTGTTACGAAGGATTTGACGGATTGGGCCCCCTTTGGGCCAAGATTTTACTTTGGGCCATGGTACATATCCGGCCCCATCATCCCTTTCTTCCCTTTCACTTCCTCTTCCCAGACCTAGCCCCTATACTCACAAAGCCTCCATTCCCAACACACCTCACCAGCTCCCAAAGCCAAACCCCCCCATTCTCCCTCAAATCTCTCTCGACCTTGATCCGAATCTAGCCCCCAATTCACAAATTGGAAGTCTAGCCTCACAAACAAGCCAAACACAACCCCACCGCGTCGCTTCAGTCCCGCCCAGTTGTCGCTCCGCCTCGCGCTGCCCCGCTTCGCGTCGCTGCTGCCACCGCCCCGCGCCGACTTCACCGCGACCCGGCGACTCGTTCACCGCCCCGCGGCGAGACCTCTTGGCTGCGTGTTTGCTCGTTTGTAAGTTCTCTTGGTTGCCCTTCATTTTGAAATTCTACATTCATTACTTATGGCACCTAAGGGTAGGAAGCAAGTGTCTACGAGGGATGAGAATGAGGTCTACAATGTGATGAAGGAGAGAAAGGTGTTGGCGACTAAATTCTTTCACAAGCCTACGTTGTCTGAGATGGGTTTGTTGGCGTGTGTGTCCCTGTGTCCGGCACAATGTGGTTTAGGGACGTTTCTGAACTTGGCTGCCCCTGCATATCCCGAGCTTTGTTACCAGTTCATCGCCTCTTTCAAGAGGTATTCTGATGGTTCAGACGACAAGAGGATGATGAGGGTGACGTTCACTTACAATGGGCGTGATTTTTCGTTGTCCCCTAAGGTGGTGCGTAATGCCCTGGGCATTACAAAGCTGCCAACGGATGGGTGGTCTGGTGGCATTCTTGAGTCGGATATGATGGAGTTCTGGAAGGCTGCTACGGACAGGACGTTCAGGAAGGGACATGAGGTGAACTCGAAGCTGGTGAACCCGTGTCTACGGTTGATCCACAAAGTGATGATGAGAGACTTATTTGGCCATGCTGATGATAGAAAGGTTCATTTGAATGATTTCCAGTGGTTTATGAGCGTCTTGGAGGTTGTCACGTACACGCCATGTTGGGCTACCCTCTTTTTGGGTTCCTTGAAGATGATTCGTGATGGTGAGCCACGGGACATCTGTGGGGGTGGTCTGATTACCCTCCTTTGTGCTGGAGTGATAGCTTGCGATCAGATTCCTCGGCCTGTTGCCTACGTGGTGTATGATATGGCGCACATGAAGGTGTGCTCGATGCTGAAGCCATTGGGAAAGGATGGTGATTTAGTCTGGTCTTCCTATGATGGCCACATTCTGATTCTTCCCCGGGAGTTTGCCTATTCCCCTTCATTTGCGGATTGGTGGATTCTCAGTGATAGCAGGATGACGACTGATGATACCCCTGCTGCTGCTCCTTCAGAACCGTATGGAGAAAACCCTAGTGGTGTTGCTGCTGCTGCTGAGTTTGCGGGCGAAGACACTTCTATTCCTACACTTTATGACGCGCCCTCATCTTCTTACGCTCCTGCCGCACCTTGGAAGGAGTTGTATGCAATATTTGATGCATTCTCAGTGCAGCAAACGCACTGGAACACCCGAGTAGAGACCGGTCTGCAGACTTGGCAGACCCAGTTCCATGCTGATGTAGATGAGCGTCTGGACGGTATGGACACTCATATGAGGGACTACTTCGGGAGGTTCCCACCACCACCATCAAGCCCGCAGTGAGTTTATTTTCTCCTTCCCCTATTTCATTTGATGTTCTCTTTTCTCCATTGAGGACAATGTTCGGTTTAAGTATGGGGGAGGGATTTAGACTTGCTATCTGTCTATCCTTTGTACATTTTGTTTTTCTTTTCGTGTGTTGTATTTCCCATTCGAGTTTTAGATTTCTAAAAAAAAAATCGAAAAAGCCAAAAAAAGAAGTAAAAAGGCAATCAAAATCCTGGGATGAGCTGAAAACCCGAAAGGGCAGTTCAGGTAAAAAGCAGGTAGTCCGGCTGGTATAGACCAGGGCAATATTGGACTGGAGTGATATGAGTATATGTGAGATATCTAGCAAAATGAAATGAGTGGCTTGGTGAAACCCGAAAGGGCGCCTTGACAAGATGAGCGAAAAAGAAGAAGAGTGATTCTAGGATTTCTCTCTCTTTCTTGGCGAGGTGTCATAAGAAGAGGTGGTATAAGGAGTTCGGGTAGGCCATTCTGGAGCGATAAGGAGCTAGATTGGAGTTAGGATTAGAATTATCTTTGCATCACTTGTTTTGGTTGTCTAGAGCTTATTGTTGATATGTTGTAATTGCTAGTGTCATGTTTTCTTGTACTTCGTGAGGCCTTGGTGTTGGTTGAGAGAGTAGATTTTTCTTTAGCTTACTCGGGACGAGTAAAGGTCTAAGTATGGGAGAATTTGATAGGTGTTATTTCATACACCTTTACTAGCAATTATTAGCATGATTTGGAGGAGTTTATGAGTAGTTTTTAGGCTAAGTCTGTGATCCAGAAGTTATGGAGAGAAGTGAAGATATCCCAGGATTTACAGCTTAGATGGAGACATGAGGATAGAGATGGAGTTGCTGAAGCATACTTGGAGAAGACTACCAACACTTGGTAGTAATGAAGAGCAGCAGAAGAAGAGAGTGAGCTAGCTCACCGCCCCGCGCCAGAGTCACCGCGGCGCCAGAGTCACCGCGGCCCGGCGGTGACTCTCAGAGAAGAATGAAGCCCCGCGCCAGAGGAAGCCACCGCCCCGCGGTGGATCTCACCGCCCCGCGGTGGCCGTGTTAAATGCCGCGCGTCAGAAGACTTTTATTTCCTTTTATTGTTTTCAGATTTTGTTATTTTATTATTTTGTTTCCTTTATTATTTTCATTAGTTTAACCTAGTTTTCTTAAGACTATTTAAGCTCTCTTTCTAGGTTAAGAGAAAAAAAGAACTCATTACAACTGCTTTACACCAGACGTTATTTTCCTTAGTTTTCATTCTCGTTTGAATGGAGAACTAACTTCCCTTTGTTCTACTAGACGATTGAAGCAATACAGTTGATGTGTTTGTGAGATTTCTATTCCTTGTTCTTATCCTTATAAGTGTTGGTTTGATTCTCTTGGTTATATTGAATATTGATTTCTTGTTGTTCTTCTTAGCCTAATCAACTAGGTTGAATACTTTTTATCAATTGCTAGGATTGCATATAGGGGTTCCGAGTGCATATCTAGTGGCATATACGATTGTGTGTATAGGGGTTCCGAGCGTACATTCGTGAGTGAGAGTCAGTTGCATGCGAGTATTAATACGTCTTTCTATTTGCATGTATCCTATATCCTTGTGTGTATTGCTATTGCTTTGTTGGTGGTAAAGTATACCGACAACTGTGAGAATCGGTGGTACTTTATCATTGGCATAGTAATAAGTCTATCGACAACTGTGAGTATCGATAGTACTTAAGATCAGGGTGGGAACAACTATAAGGATAGTAAAAGAACTTGGATTAAATAGATTTCTGTGATCAAATTATATCTCTGTATTGTGGATCTCGCTCTAGTAGGACTACTTTCCCCATTATATTTTCTCAACTCAACCAAACTTGTTTGCTTTGCTTGCTTTGCTTTCTCGTGATAACTAAACCCCCCTAGCTTGTTACTTGTCATTCACGATTTCATACTGCATCAGATCTTCCCTGTGGGTTCGACCCTTGCTTGCTTACTATACATCTGTTTAGTAGGTCTGTTAGGACTTTTTACTTTGATAAGGCTAATCAACGATACTTGCATTGCGCACTTTTAGCACCGTCATGTTGTTTATGTACTATCAACCTTTGTAGGGAGCAAGCAAATTTAGCAAACCAGAGATATCATATGAAGCGAACGTTTACCAGAGACTACCCTAATTTCTTCAAACGCTAAAGCAGTGTCATATATTTTCTCTAATTTTTTCTAAGTTTATGATCAATTTGTATTATTTTCTGTATTGTGTATTAAATGTGGTTGTAGTCAACCAACATAATGAATAATTTGTTTTGTCTTCTAGGTTGATGATCATTTTGTATTGTTCTTATAAAGATTAATACAAATTGGGCTACACAATGGGGTAACCCTCCCCTAATTCCTATTTATACACAACATTAAAACACAAATAAATACTACAACTATTACATGTCATAAACCATAAACTTTAAACATACGCTATCTTTAGGTTGAATGGGGGTGGCTCGATCGATAACTTTACATTGGAAGGGCGGAATGGTTATAGTAATGTAAATGAGTCAATACGATCGTAACTTCAATCTTATTGTAAAACTCGATACTAAGCGAAGAAGACCGAAATACTTCGTATAATGTTACTTAATCAAAAAAACAGGTCTACTTAACGTGAGGAGAGTGGTATATCCTCTTCATGTAACAACTCCATATGTTACATGAGGTAAAAATAGGGCCACACATTACGTGTGGCCCTATTTTTACCTCACGTAACGTGGTGAGCCATGTCCCACGTTACGTGAGGACCCTATGCGCTGAAAGACAATTTTGCATATGCGTTGAAAAGTAAATGTGAAACTTTATTCTCTTTTCATGTTGTCATCTCATGTAGTAAGTCATACATGTATTTCATCTTTTTTATTTAGTGTACTTAAATAAGTGAAATTCCTTAAATAAAAGTGATATTATACTTCACTATTAATTTTGTAAAAATAAAAAAATAGTATCAATATTTTTCTTACACTATATATTCAAACTTATTACAAAGTTTTCAAGATTTTATCTCATTCATTGCATTAAATCTTTTATAGTTTTCTTATATAATTGTTATTTTTTACTATCATTTAATCACCTAATAACATTGTATGTACTATGTTCATCCCGTAAAAAAATATACGAAGTGTATACTTCACACAATTACACTTGCAATAGTATATGATACATAATAGTAATTAGATAAAAAGTTCACGATTAGAAAATTTTGTAAGCCAATCTCAGGGAATAGTGAAGCTTCATAGGGTCTTTCTGTCCAGGTGCAGGTAGTCCGCATCTTCACAGACATGTCTATTTCACTGAGCCTCTCTCTGAGACAGTGCCTAGATCGTTATGCCTTTCGTGCGGGTCAGAACTTACCCGACAAGGAATTTCGCTACCTTAGGACCGTTATAGTTACGGCCGCCGTTCACCGGGGCTTCGGTCGCCGGCTCCTCTGTCATCAGGTCACCGACTTCCTTGACCTTCCGGCACTGGGCAGGCGTCAGCCCCTATACATGGTCTTACGACTTTGCAGAGACCTGTGTTTTTGGTAAACAGTCACCCGGGCCTGGTCACTTCGACCCCCTTTGTGAGGAGGCACCCCTTCTCCCAAAGTTACGGGGCTATTTTGTCGAGTTCCTTAGAGAGAGTTGTCTCGCGCCCCTAGGTATTCTCTACCTACCCACCTGTGTCGTTTTCGGGTACAGGTACCCCTTTGTTGAAGGTCGTTCGAGCTTTTCGTGGGAGTATGGCATGGGTTACTTCAGCGTCGTAGCGCCTGGTATTCGAACATTGGCTCGAGGCATTTTCTCTACCCCTTCTTATCCTGAAAAAGCAGGGTTATCTTAAAATTTGTTATAAAAACATGATAAAATTTTGCAAAACATTAAGCATGGAGATGAAAAATGTTACCATACATTTAAAAAATTGTGAGAGATAAGAATTTAAAATTAAATTGTTATTAGACTGTCTTATTAAGCTTTTTTTATGCAAGGCTTATTAAGCTTTAAATACATTTAATATTCAAGGAATTAATATAATTAATAAGAAAAAGGATGTTAATATAATTAACATTTTTAAAATTATGAAATCAAATACCTTCCCTTGGATTCACCATCTATATATAAAAGCAAAGGAATTTGAAGCCACCATTTTGATTATGGCCCCACAAATCCTAGGTGTCAATTTGTGATTAATCTAATTTATTTTTATATTAATAATTTTATTTTATTTAAATCACAATATCTAATCACAACTAACTTCAAATATTTAAAATTTTAAATCACAATATCTAATCACAACTAACTTCAAATATATAAAAACTATATACAACTTTTTTATAAAATTTAATTTCTACAAATTACACATACAATAAGCTTATAATATATGATAGATTTCTTACTAAACTTATATATAAAATACATCTTATATTCATTTATGTAATTAGTAATATTAGTTTCATGTGTTTGCATATATAATTTGACCTATATAAATTTATGGGCCAAAATCATACAATATTTACAATTTCCAACTCATAGTGCATGTGCTTTTATAATCAAGCCCACTATATTATATTATTACACATACAAATTTATGGCCCATTTAGAGTAAAATGACCCGAATAAATTTTATAGTCCATCTATATATATTAAAGCTATTGAATTTCGAGCCACCAATATGCTTTTGGCCCCACAAATCCTACATGTCATTTTGTTATTAATGCACTTTTTTTCTTCTTAACATTATATTTCAATTTAAACCACAATATCTAATCACACCTAACTTCAAATATTAAAAAACTATATACAACTTTGTTGAATGCTTATACATTTTTTTATAAATTTTGAACTCTACAAATTGCAAAAAATAAGCTTATATATGTCAAACTAATATATGATAGAATTTCTACTAAACTTATATATAAAATATGTCTTATATTCATTTATGTAATTAGTAATATTATTTTTATGACTTTGCATATATAGTATGATATATATAAATTTATGGGCCAAAATCATACAATATATACAATTTTCAACTCACAGTACATGTGCTTTTATAATTCAACCTACTATATTATATTATTACACATACATATTTTATTAACAATTTAGTGAAATTTCAGACTAATGTATCTTAACAAACTTAATTTATATAATCTTGAGATTTTCTTCTAAACCTTTCAATTTTAACAACTCATCTTAACAACAATTATATCATATCAGATTTTTAACGAATGTATATTGTACGTTCTCATTTAACAATTTTTATTTGATTATAATTTTCTATAAAAAATACATGGTCTCCATTTTCCGATTTTACAATGTTTCTATGGGCTTATTACTTATCATTTTGCAAAATGTAATTTTCAGTTTTAAAAAATTAAATTGAGTTTGTTAATCACCAAGAAAATATTCACTAACAAACCGTGAAATATCAATTATAAATTACCAAGAAAATTTTGTTAAATCAAACAAAAAGTTTCAACTAAAAAATCTAGCTAAATCTTTGTTGTAGTCAAACTTTCAATTTCATATGATTATACACATTATCAAAAGTAAATTAAATGTAGTACGTATAGTATACAAATTTTAAAAGTTTTTGAATTTGAGATAACTTTACACCTACATAAATCAGCCACTATTGATTAATTAATTATTCAAATAACTTTTCAGTTATCGTTTTCTATAAGTAAGGATATAAGTTAAAATCAAAATCTTAAAACTTTAGATGGGTCCATTACGTAATTAGAAAAAACTAAAAAATGTGATTTATCTGGTTGATTTGTAATATTTTTATATATATATTTTGCTGAATTATTTCATATATTTATTTTAACAAAAAGATAAAATATCAATATTATTTTTTTTCCTTCGTTTGATCTCATATCCCCCTTCGAGACACCAAAACAATCATGGATCAACTTTTCTTACGTGTTATTTTGCGATGAATCCTATTTTTAGTTTATTTTTTTTCCTTAAACTAACTAAATTTATACTATAAAAATCTTCAAAATTTCATCAAATAACTCATTTTTTTGTATGAATAGTACCGTTGATCTAATATAAATATTTTATTTTATTTGGATATTAATTTTCACATTTATATTCTACGATAAAATTGTTATATAAATATTTTAACGTAATATAAGGGTCAAATATATTATTCATTGTGAATATATGCATGGAATTTTAAATTGAGCTTGCCTTTTATTTGATTTTTTTGAGTAATTAAAATGAAAAATATTTTTTTAATAATCATTGAAATAAATATATTCAAATATTGAGTTCCACCTTATTTTTCAATAATTATTTTTAATATTAATTATAATAAATACATACGAGATAATATCATGTTTATTAAGTTGATGTCACTTCTTTAGTTATTTTCCATATGCAAATGAAATATCTAAAACATAATATTTTATATCATAAAGTAGCTTGCTATGATAAATATTGGTTTCTTAACCTTACGTATATTATTATTTTCATAAATATTAAGAAATCATTGTTTTATATTGTGATTTTTACAAGTATCGTTGAAGGTATAACAACAATTTCGGATCCTCATTGTTTAGCTACATATATTTTCTTGAAAAACATAAATCTTATTTTAATATAAAATTTTTATTTTTAAATTTACATTGGCCTTATTCATTAATTATACATATATAATTTTAATTTTTATACTTTTAAAATCTTCACCTTACTTTACTTTATCCATGTTTAACCAAAACTTAGTTTGAAGGTATAATACAGTAGCTAAGATTTGAAAATTTGATTATGAATTGTTCAAATATCAAACTAATAAAAAACATAAAAAAATAAAGAATTTGTTATAATACTTAATATTGCTCATGTTCACGATTTTGTCAATATTATTTTTTCTTTAAAAAAATTTCTATTATAATCCAAACATGAGTTATACATATTATGAATATTTTTGGCTTTCTTATACAAAAGATATAATTACTAATCTAATAGTTTTTATCAATGAACTACACATTAATTATTTGTTTGAAATCTGTTTAAATTTTTTAAAAGATCATCTACTATATATGCCATGTATAAATAATTTTGTAAATCGAGAATAATTTTATCGAGATTTTTAGATTAATAATCATTATAATATATCTATATTAACTATTCTCTAAATGAGTCTACATAGATTCCTATATATCATAACATATCATTTTCAATGATCCAGCGAGAACTATATTTTTCTAAAAAAATACTTCGATATAACATTAATTTAATTCAATCATAAACAATTTTTTTTTATTTTCTCAAATTATATTTACCCGTACGAGATACGGGTTCTACCCTAGTTCCCCTAATTTAATTAAACATTTTTCTGCAATTTTGGCAATGTATTTAAAGTTCAACGACCTCATCGTTGAGAGAAACCATATTCATAAAAATAAATTTAAAATCAACTTCGGTGATTTAAATTCTAAGACTTGCGTGATAAATGATATTTTAATAATGTAGGCAAATTTTAAATATTGGAAATGTTTTATGTTTGAAATATATCAAAATATCTATATATGTATATTAAAGCAAAATAATTTAGATCCACCGTATTGAATTTGGCTCCACAAATCCTATGTGTTAATTTATGATTAATCCAATTTTTTTATTAACAATTCTATTCAAATTAAATCACAATATCTAATCATAACTAACTTTAAATATTTAAAAATTTAAATCACAATATCTAATCATAACTAACTTCAAATATAAAACTATATACAACTTTTTTTATAAAATTTTATTTTTACAAGTTACACATACAATAAACTTGTAATATATGTCAAAATAGTATATGATTGATTTCCTACTAAACTTATATATAAAATACATCTTATATTCATTTATGTAATTAGTAATATTATTTTCATGTGTTTGCATATATAATTTGACCTATATAAAATCATACAATATATACAATTTCCAACTCATAGTACATGTACTTTTATAATTAAGCCCACTATATTATATACAACTTTGTTGAATGATTATATACGTTTTTTTATAAATTTTGATTTCTACAAATTGTAAAAAAATAAGCTTATATATGTCAAACTAATATATGATAGATTTCCTACTAAACTTATATATAAAATACATCTTATATTCATTTATGTAATTAGTAATATTATTTTTATGACTTTGCATATATAATTTATGGGCCAAAATCATAAAATATATACAATTTTCAACTCACAGTACATGAGCTTTTATAATTCAACCCACTATATTATATTATTACACATACATATTTTATTAACAATTTAGAGGAGGAATGGGATTTGGATCTTTCAATTTGGCTATAAAGAACACATTGACTGGGTGCTTGAGAATGGTCCTTGGATTGTAGACGATGTCAAACCTATGGCTTTGAAAATCTGGTCTCCAGGAGTGGCTGCAGCTTGATCAAGCTTTGATTGTGTTCCTGCATGGGTTCAAATTAGGAATTTGGACCCCATTTTCTTCTCGAAGCATATGTTGAGTGTCATTGGGAGTATTATTGGTATACCTGTGTGTATGGATGAATTCACT
This sequence comes from Rheum nobile, assembly GCA_027886185.1. Lineage (NCBI taxonomy): Eukaryota > Viridiplantae > Streptophyta > Magnoliopsida > Caryophyllales > Polygonaceae > Rheum > Rheum nobile. The sequence continues at coordinate 630,281 of WOAB01000580.1, read as the reverse complement.
GCAAAGGGGAGAAAGATGTCATTTGCTAGACTTCTCATTATGGTTAATGTCCAGGATATCCAAAGAGAAGTTGTTGTTCTTCGAGGACCTGATGGGAAGGTATTTTGATATAAGATTTGGTATGAGTGGCTTCCTTGGTGTTGTACTAGGTGTAAGGTGTTTGGTCATGATGACAAGGGTTATTGGCATCAGAAACCTCAGCCTGGGGCTCCAAAGGATGGTTCTAAAAATGAAGAAGCTCGAGGTAGGAAGATCTGGATCAAGAAAGGGAGTTCAGTTCAGGATAATGTCAATCAGTCACTAGACAAGGAAAAGATTGTCCATGACATTGTTGAAAATGAAAGTACATCTTGTCATGGTGAGCAAGCGATAGTTGTTAGTGATTCAATTGGTGGATTACTTCAAAAGAATAAGAAGGTGGTTGGTGATCCTAAGTTGCCCCTCAAACAAGGTAACAAAGGAAACACTAAAGCTAAAGCTCAGACCTATAGTTCTGTTCTTCAGAACTCAAAACCTGCTGGTCATTTAAGCTCTACTGGGAATAGGAGTGGTAGCAGCTCCATGAGTATTCCTTATGACTGAAATCAGAATTGGAGCCTGGAATACTAGGGGATGTTGCTCATCTCCTAGAGTAAAGTTGGTTAGAGATTTTGTTAGTAAGAACAAGCTGTGTGTGGTAGCATTCCTGGAAACTAAAATCCCTATGAATAGAGAGCTGGATGTTGCTGGTAGACTCATGTCTCAATGGTCATATAAGACTAATAGTTCTCCTATGGATAGAGGTAGAATTTGGTTAACTTGGAACTCTGTTGTGGTTGATGTGTCTGTGTTGAGCACTTCTAGACAGTTGATCCATTGTTTGATCTCTAGTAGGGATGGGAAAATCTCATTCCTTGCTTCTTTTGTTTATGCTTTTAATGCACTCACTGGTAGAATAGATCTCTGGAGAGAGCTAGAAACTATTGCTAGTTCTATTGTTGGGCCTTGGACTATAATTGGTGACTTCAATTGCATTCTATGCTCTGCTGAGAAGATCTCTTTCAGACAGGTTGTGAGAGCTAGTAGTGAGTTGGCTGATTTTATTGATAAAGTACAATTGCATGATCACACTTATTCAGGGGCCAAGTATACTTGGAGTAATCAACAAGAAGGGATGGATATGATTGCGTGTAAATTGGATAGGATGATGATCAATAATGACTGGGATGCTGTTTTTCCTGATTCTAAGGTCCTTTTCTCTGATCCTAGCATTTCAGATCATTCTCCATGTATGGTTATGCTAAATCCTTCTATTGGGATTAAGAAAATTCCTTTTAAATTTAGAAATTTCTGGACTGAGGAGGATGATTATGAGTTGTTGATTAGGAATACTTGGACGAGGCCTATTAATGGGACTGCTCAGTTTGTTGTAGCAGAAAAACTTAAGAGAGTGAAGGCTGAACTGAAAAAATGGCAAAGAGGGAGATTCAGGAAGCTTGAGATCATGGTTGAAGAGTGTGTTGATAGATTGAAGGCTGCAAATGATGCTTTACAACATGATTTTTCTTGCCTTAGTAAACAACAGGATGTATTTGAGGCAAAGAATGATCTGAATCTGAAATTGGTGCAACTTCAGAGTTTTATTGCTCAGAGAGCTAAAGTAGATTGGATAAAACTTGGGGAGGAAACTTCTCCTATTTTCTATAATGGAATTAAAGCTCGAAGGGCTAGATGCACAATTTTTACTTTGAAAGATAGTGCTGGGAGAGCCTTGGAGAAGAATGAAGAGATTGAGAAGGAAATCCTGGATTTCTTTACTAGTCTATTTGGTACTATTGGTGTTCATTATCCTATCTATTTTAATGGATATGATGGTGCTAAGGTTAGTGATGCTAGTCATAGCAATTTATGTGAGATTCCTACTGCTCTGATGGTAAGAACTGTGGTGTTTGGTTTGGGTAATCTGAAGTCCCCTGGTCTAGATGGATTTGGAGGTTGGTTCTTCAAGAATAGTTGGGATATTATTAATCATGATATTGTGGCTGCCATTATGGAATTTTTCAGTAGAGGGAGAATCTTGAGGCAAACAAATGCTACCTTTGTTTGCCTTATTCCTAAAGTGGACCTCCCTTTTTCTGTGAAGGAATTTAGACCCATCTCTTGTTGCAATACAATGTTGAAGATCATTTCTAAAATCCTTGTCCAGAAGATCAGACCATTCCTGGATGATATTATATCTATTAATCAGGGAGCTTTTGTGCTAGGGAGATCTATCACTCACAACATGATTGTGGCACAAGAGTTGGTCAGGGGCTATGACTGCAACAATACTTCTCCTAGATGCATGATCCAGATTGACTTACAAAAAGCATATGATTGTGTCTCTTGGGATTATCTGGAAGAGTGTTTAATTTTTCTGAATTACCCTCAACGGCTTATTCTCTAGATCATGGAATGTGTTAGGACCCCTTGTTTCTCTATTATCATCAATGGTGAAGCAAAGGGATTCTTTGAAGGAAAAAGAGGTCTTAGGCAAGGTGATCCTCTCTCTCATTTCTTGTTTGTGATTGTTATGGAATTGTTTGCCAGGAAAATGAGGAAGGTGAGTGCTAATAAGGACTTCAGGTTTCATCCTAAATGCAAGCAGATGCAACTAACAAACATAGCTTTTGCTGATGACCTATTGATATTCTGTAAGCCTACCTCTCACTCTCTTATATTGATAAAGCAATGCCTTGTTGAATTTGGTAAAGAATTTGGCTTGGTTGCAAATTCTAATAAAACCAAAGTGTTTTTTGGTGGAGTAAGTTTTGATAGGAAAACTGAGTTTTCTGCAATGCTAGGCTTTAGTCAAGGGAACTTCCCTGTAAGATACCTTGGCACACCTTTACATTCTCGAAGACTGAAAATTTGTGAGATGGTTCCCTTGTTGAATAAAATTAGGGTTATGGTCCATGACAGAAGTGTTAGGAAGCTCTCTTATGCTGGTAGAGCTCAGGTTGTTAGAGCTATCATTAAAGGTGTTCTTTCCTTTTGGATGAAAGTATTATTCATCCCTAAGAGAGTTATAAGGAAGATTGAAGCTGTATGTAGATCCTTCTTATGGTCTGGAGTTGTGGAGAGCAAGAGAAGCTTGGTTGCTTGGGAGAATGTTTGTAGACCTTTCTCTGAAGGGGGTCTCAGCTTCAAAGAGTTACTGTCCTGGAATGATACCCTTATGTTCCATTTTGTGTTTGATCTTCATAGGGAGAAGAGTAACCTTTGGACTTTGTGGGCCAATAAGCATCTCACAAAGGGGCAATCCATTTGGTCTGTGCATGCTTCTCCATGTAGTTCTTCACTGTGGAAGAACCTGTTGTTGGTGAGAGATAAAGTGCTGGATAATAGTAATGACAATGACCTTAATGATCAGTTCTTAGCTAGGAACTCTGGCAAGTTGGACAGCTTTGCTCTCTACAATATGCTTAGGAGTTGGTCTGTGGAAAAGGAGTGGTGCAGTGTTATATGGAATGGGTTGCAGTCTAAGAAGTGGAGCTTCATTTGCTGGTTGGCTTCCTTGGGGCGCCTTCCTACTGCTAGTAAGCTTCACCATTGGGGCTTGGTTCCTTCTGCTGATTGTGCTCTTTGTCATTCTGCAATCGAGGACGATGCTCACCTTTGGTTCAATTGTTCAGTTATTCAAGATATTGCTGGAAGAGTTTTACAGTGGCAAGGGATTAACATTAGAAAGAATTCTCTAATGGATTGGTGGGGGTGGTTTGCTCAGTGTAGGAGAAGGAATAACAATATCTATAAATGCAAACTGCTTGCTGTGACTGGTATTGTCTATCATTCCTGGAAAATGATAAATGAAGTCATCTTCCAAGACAAAGTTGTGGATGCTGCTTGTGTCATTGATGAGTGCAAATTCAGAATCCTTCAGAAGGTGCAGCTGAGAGGTAGAAGAGGGAGAGCTATGAGGAGAAGATTGAGAGCTTGAATGATGTCTTCCTCCTTTTCATTGTTGTTTTGTATTCTGTTTTTGCTGGTTTTCTGCTGTATTTTTCCTTTGTTTTTGCTTGTGCAGGTATGTTGTTTCTAGTTTGTTGTGTCTTGTTCTGTTTTGGCTTGTATTCCGGGTTGTTTTAGGTTTGTTTGCTTTGTTTGTTTTGCTTTGTTTGTATTGCTTTGTTTGGTTTTGATTGTTGTTTGCATTGGTGTTTATATATAGGACGTTGGGCCTTTTTCCCAACCATCTATACAATTTTACCTTCTGGCAAAAAAAATTAGTGAAATTTCAAACAAATGTATCTTAACAAAATTAATTTATATAATTTTGAGATTTTCTTCTAAACCTTTCAATTTTAACAACTCATCTTAACAACAATTATATCATATCAGATTTTTAACAAATTTGGTATATTGTACGTTCCCATTTAACAATTTTTATTTAATTATAATTATCTATAAAAAATACATGGTCTCCATTTTCCGATTTTACAACGTTTCTTTGGGCTTATTATTTATCATTTTGCTGAATATAATTTTCAGTTTTAAAAAATTAAATTGAGTGTGGTAATCACTAAGAAAATATTTACTAACAAATCGTGAAATATCAATTATAAATTACCAATAAATTTTTGTTAAATCAAACAAAAAGCTTAACTAAAAAATCCAGGTAAATCTTTGTTGTAACAAACTTTCAATTTCATATGATTATACATATTATCAAAAGTAAATTAAAGTGTAGTACGTATACAAATTTTAAAAGTATTTGAATTTGAGATAACTTTACACCTACATAAATCAGCCACTAGGCCCACTACTAATTAATTAATTATTCAAATAACTTTTTAATTATCATTTTCTAGAATTAAGGATATAAATTAAAATCAAAATTTTAAAACTTTAGATGGGTCCATTACATAATTAGAAAAAACTAAAAAATGTGATTTATGTGGCTGATTTGTAATGATTTTTATATATATATTTTTCTGAATTATTTCATATATTTATTTTAACAAAAAGTTGAAATATCAAAGATATCATTAGACCAAATCCTTTTTAAATTTTGAATATCCGTAATAAACTGAATTACAAATTACATTTTCTAAATTACACTCCCTCTTATATATTTTAAAAAAGGAAATTCGGAATAAATTGCACGAGGCTTTAAATTTTGTGTCTTCGTGTCTTAATACTATGCCCATGCCCATTCGAGATATGTAATTTCTTTCATTTTGTACCTAAGTTGTTAACCATCATTTTTTTGCTTTATTAAATTCTATAATTTTATCTTATTAATTTTATTTGTGTTATAATATATTTTGTAACCATTACCTTAAAATCATGTGAAGCAATCCTATTATCTAAGCAATGCAAGAGTGATGATCATTTTACAAGAGAAAGTAATTTTTTTCGTCTCCATTCATCGAACGTAGGTCATTAAAATTTGCATCTCATATTTAAGTCATTCAAGAAATATCAAAATTATTTTATTGCTTTTCCGTTCGTTTGATCTCATATCCCCCTTAAAATCATGAAATATTTATCATAGCTTGCTATGATAAATATTGGTTTCGTAACTAATTTTTAGTATATTATTATTTTCGTAAATATTAATAAATAATTGTTTTATATTGTGATTTTTACAAGTATCGTTGAGGGTGTAATAACAATTTCGGATCCCCATTGTTTACTTATATGGTTATATATATTATCTTGAAAAACATAAATCTTATTTTAATATAATTTGTTTTTTAAAAATTTACATTGGCCTTATTCATTAATTATACATATATAATTTTAATTTTTATAATTCTAAATATGCACCTCACTTTATTTTCACTTGACTTTTATCCATGTTTAACCAAAAACTTGATTTGAACGTATAATATAGTAGTTAAGATTTGAAAATTTGATTATGAATTGTTCAAATATCAAACTAAAAAAACATAAAAAATAAAGATTTTGTTATAATACTTAATATTCAACATAAAGACAATCATGTTCACGATTTTGTCAATTCTTTTTCCTTTAAACAATTTTCTACTATAATCCAAACATGTGTTATACACTTATACATATTATGAATATTTTTTGCTTTCTTATTCAAAAGATATAATTACTAATCTAATAGTTTTTGTCTGAACCACGCATTAATTATTTGTTTGAAATCTGTTTAAATTGTTTTAAAGACCGTCTATTATATATCCCACGTATAAATAATTTTTAAATCGGGAATATTTTATCGAGATTTTTAGATTAATAACATTATAATATGTTTATATTAAATATTCTCTAAATGAGTCTACATAAATTCCTAAATATCATAGTATATTATTTCGAATGATCCAGTGAGAATTTTTTTTATATAAAAAATACTTCAATATAACATTAATGTAATTCAGTCATAATTTTTTTTTTTGATTTTCTCAAATTACATTACTCGTACAAGGTACGGGTTCTACACTAATTTACAAAGTAAAAAAGAACTCTAAGAAAATATCGTTGATTAATGAACCGTATGAATTATTGAATTGTTGATAAACTAATTTTATTTAGGGAAAATGTAGAGAACTAAGTTATCGATCAATGTACTATGGATTTATCAACTAACTAAAGTATTGAAACAACTCTATAAGATTAACATATTATTGATCAATGAATTGTTCATATTAAGTTATTAATTAATCTATTGAGAATCAATGTAGCGGACTAAGTTATCGATCAATATACTATCGATTGATCAACTAACTAAAGTGTTGAAAGAACTCTATAAGATTAACATGTTATTGATCAATGAAGTGTTCATATTAAGTTATTAATTAACCTATTGAGGATCAATGTAGCGGACTAAGTTATCGATCAATATACGTACTATCGATTGATCAACAAACTAAAGTATTGAAAGAACTCTACAAGAATAATATGTTGTTGAACAATGAATATGTTCATATTAAGTTATTAACTAAGTTGAACAATATGTTCATTTATAGTGTAGATTTATTTAAACTATGGCTCTGAGTGACAAGAGTTGGTCAGGGGCTATGACTGTAACAATACTTCTCCTAGATGCATGATCCAGATTGACTTACAAAAAGCATATGATTGTGTCTCTTGGGATTATCTGGAAGAGTGTTTAATTTTTCTGAATTACCCTCAACAGCTTATTCTCTAGATCATGGAATGTGTTAGGACCCCTTGTTTCTCTATTATCATCAATGGTGAAGCAAAGGGATTCTTTGAAGGAAAAAGAGGTCTTAGGCAAGGTGATCCTCTCTCTCATTTCTTGTTTGTGATTGTTATGGAATTGTTTGCCAGGAAAATGAGGAAGGTGAGTGCTAATAAGGACTTCAGGTTTCATCCTAAATGCAAGCAGATGCAACTAACAAACATAGCTTTTGCTGATGACCTATTGATATTCTGTAAGCCTACCTCTCACTCTCTTATATTGATAAAGCAATGCCTTGTTGAATTTGGTAAAGAATTTGGCTTGGTTGCAAATTCTAATAAAACCAAAGTGTTTTTTGGTGGAGTAAGTTTTGATAGGAAAACTGAGTTTTCTGCAATGCTAGGCTTTAGTCAAGGGAACTTCCCTGTAAGATACCTTGGCACACCTTTACATTCTCGAAGACTGAAAATTTGTGAGATGGTTCCCTTGTTGAATAAAATTAGGGTTATGGTCCATGACAGAAGTGTTAGGAAGCTCTCTTATGCTGGTAGAGCTCAGGTTGTTAGAGCTATCATTAAAGGTGTTCTTTCCTTTTGGATGAAAGTATTATTCATCCCTAAGAGAGTTATAAGGAAGATTGAAGCTGTATGTAGATCCTTCTTATGGTCTGGAGTTGTGGAGAGCAAGAGAAGCTTGGTTGCTTGGGAGAATGTTTGTAGACCTTTCTCTGAAGGGGGTCTCAGCTTCAAAGAGTTACTGTCCTGGAATGATACCCTTATGTTCCATTTTGTGTTTGATCTTCATAGGGAGAAGAGTAACCTTTGGACTTTGTGGGCCAATAAGCATCTCACAAAGGGGCAATCCATTTGGTCTGTGCATGCTTCTCCATGTAGTTCTTCACTGTGGAAGAACCTGTTGTTGGTGAGAGATAAAGTGCTGGATAATAGTAATGACAATGACCTTAATGATCAGTTCTTAGCTAGGAACTCTGGCAAGTTGGACAGCTTTGCTCTCTACAATATGCTTAGGAGTTGGTCTATGGAAAAGGAGTGGTGCAGTGTTATATGGAATGGGTTGCAGTCTAAGAAGTGGAGCTTCATTTGCTGGTTGGCTTCCTTAGGGCGCCTTCCTACTGCTAGTAAGCTTCACCATTGGGGCTTGGTTCCTTCTGCTGATTGTGCTCTTTGTCATTCTGCAGTCGAGGACGATGCTCACCTTTGGTTCAATTGTTCAGTTATTCAAGATATTGCTGGAAGAGTTTTACAGTGGCAAGGATTAACATTAGAAAGAATTCTCTAATGGATTGGTGGGGGTGGTTTGCTCAGTGTAGGAGAAGGAATAACAATATCTATAAATGCAAACTGCTTGCTGTGACTGGTATTGTCTATCATTCCTGGAAAATGATAAATGAAGTCATCTTCCAAGACAAAGTTGTGGATGCTGCTTGTGTCATTGATGAGTGCAAATTCAGAATCCTTCAGAAGGTGCAGCTGAGAGGTAGAAGAGGGAGAGCTATGAGGAGAAGATTGAGAGCTTGAATGATGTCTTCCTCCTTTTCATTGTTGTTTTGTATTCTGTTTTTGCTGGTTTTCTGCTGTATTTTTCCTTTGTTTTTGCTTGTGCAGGTATGTTGTTTCTAGTTTGTTGTGTCTTGTTCTGTTTTGGCTTGTATTCCGGGTTGTTTTAGGTTTGTTTGCTTTGTTTGTTTTGCTTTGTTTGTATTGCTTTGTTTGGTTTTGATTGTTGTTTGCATTGGTGTTTATATATAGGACGTTGGGCCTTTTTCCCAACCATCTATACAATTTTACCTTCTGGCAAAAAAAATTAGTGAAATTTCAAACAAATGTATCTTAACAAAATTAATTTATATAATTTTGAGATTTTCTTCTAAACCTTTCAATTTTAACAACTCATCTTAACAACAATTATATCATATCAGATTTTTAACAAATTTGGTATATTGTACGTTCCCATTTAACAATTTTTATTTAATTATAATTATCTATAAAAAATACATGGTCTCCATTTTCCGATTTTACAACGTTTCTTTGGGCTTATTATTTATCATTTTGCTGAATATAATTTTCAGTTTTAAAAAATTAAATTGAGTGTGGTAATCACTAAGAAAATATTTACTAACAAATCGTGAAATATCAATTATAAATTACCAATAAATTTTTGTTAAATCAAACAAAAAGCTTAACTAAAAAATCCAGGTAAATCTTTGTTGTAACAAACTTTCAATTTCATATGATTATACATATTATCAAAAGTAAATTAAAGTGTAGTACGTATACAAATTTTAAAAGTATTTGAATTTGAGATAACTTTACACCTACATAAATCAGCCACTAGGCCCACTACTAATTAATTAATTATTCAAATAACTTTTTAATTATCATTTTCTAGAATTAAGGATATAAATTAAAATCAAAATTTTAAAACTTTAGATGGGTCCATTACATAATTAGAAAAAACTAAAAAATGTGATTTATGTGGCTGATTTGTAATGATTTTTATATATATATTTTTCTGAATTATTTCATATATTTATTTTAACAAAAAGTTGAAATATCAAAGATATCATTAGACCAAATCCTTTTTAAATTTTGAATATCCGTAATAAACTGAATTACAAATTACATTTTCTAAATTACACTCCCTCTTATATATTTTAAAAAAGGAAATTCGGAATAAATTGCACGAGGCTTTAAATTTTGTGTCTTCGTATCTTAATACTATGCCCATGCCCATTCGAGATATGTAATTTCTTTCATTTTGTACCTAAGTTGTTAACCATCATTTTTTTGCTTTATTAAATTCTATAATTTTATCTTATTAATTTTATTTGTGTTATAATATATTTTGTAACCATTATCTTAAAATCATGTGAAGCAATCCTATTATCTAAGCAATGCAAGAGTGATGATCATTTTACAAGAGAAAGTAATTTTTTTCGTCTCCATTCATCGAACGTAGGTCATTAAAATTTGCATCTCATATTTAAGTCATTCAAGAAATATCAAAATTATTTTATTGCTTTTCCGTTCGTTTGATCTCATATCCCCCTTAAAATCATGAAATATTTATCATAGCTTGCTATGATAAATATTGGTTTCGTAACTAATTTTTAGTATATTATTATTTTCGTAAATATTAATAAATAATTGTTTTATATTGTGATTTTTACAAGTATCGTTGAGGGTATAACAACAATTTCGGATCCTCATTGTTTACTTATATGGTTATATATATTATCTTGAAAAACATAAATCTTATTTTAATATAATTTGTTTTTTAAAAATTTACATTGACCTTATTTATTAATTATACATATATAATTTTAATTTTTATAATTCTAAATATGCACCTCACTTTATTTTCACTTGACTTTTATCCATGTTTAACCAAAAACTTGATTTGAACGTATAATATAGTAGTTAAGATTTGAAAATTTGATTATGAATTGTTCAAATATCAAACTAAAAAAACATAAAAAATAAAGATTTTGTTATAATACTTAATATTCAACATAAAGAGAATCATGTTCACGATTTTGTCAATTCTTTTTCCTTTAAACAATTTTCTACTATAATCCAAACATGTGTTATACACTTATACATATTATGAATATTTTTTGCTTTCTTATTCAAAAGATATAATTACTAATCTAATAGTTTTTGTCTGAACCACGCATTAATTATTTGTTTGAAATCTGTTTAAATTGTTTTAAAGACCGTCTATTATATATCCCACGTATAAATAATTTTTAAATCGGGAATATTTTATCGAGATTTTTAGATTAATAACATTATAATATGTTTATATTAACTATTCTCTAAATGAGTCTACATAAATTCCTAAATATCATAGTATATTATTTCGAATGATCCAGTGAGAATTTTTTTTATATAAAAAATACTTCAATATAACATTAATGTAATTCAGTCATAATTTTTTTTTTGATTTTCTCAAATTACATTACTCGTACAAAGTACGGGTTCTACACTAATTTACAAAGTAAAAAAGAACTCTAAGAAAATATCGTTGATTAATGAACCGTATGAATTATTGAATTGTTGATAAACTAATTTTATTTAGGGCAAATGTAGAGAACTAAGTTATCGATCAATGTACTATGGATTTATCAACTAACTAAAGTATTGAAACAACTCTATAAGATTAACATATTATTGATCAATGAATTGTTCATATTAAGTTATTAATTAATCTATTGAGAATCAATGTAGCGGACTAAGTTATCGATCAATATACTATCGATTGATCAACTAACTAAAGTGTTGAAAGAACTCTATAAGATTAACATGTTATTGATCAATGAAGTGTTCATATTAAGTTATTAATTAACCTATTGAGGATCAATGTAGCGGACTAAGTTATCGATCAATATACGTACTATCGATTGATCAACAAACTAAAGTATTGAAAGAACTCTACAAGAATAATATGTTGTTGAACAATGAATATGTTCATATTAAGTTATTAACTAAGTTGAACAATATGTTCATATTAAGTTGTTAACTAACCTATTGAGAATCAATGTAGCAAACTAAATTATCAATCAATGTACTAACGATTGATTAACTAACTAAAGTATTGAACGAACTCTAAGAATAACTATCGACGATCAATGAATTGTTTATATTAAGATAGAAAGAACTCTAAAGTATCAAAGTATTGAAAGAACTCTAGTTATAAGAATAACTATTGATTGATATATAATGTAGAGCATTATATATCTAAGTTAGAAAACAACTCTAAGTTATATATAATGTAGAGCATTATATATCCACGAACCAAGTATTGAAAGAATTCTAAAGTATTGAAATAACTCTAAGTTAGAAAGTGTTTTATTTTCTTGTAGAATAATTTAAAAATCAATTTAATTAATATATAATGTAGAGCATGAAAGAAATTATTACGAAAATAGTAGACAATTTAAACAATAACTAGTGCAGAACCGAATATTTTTATTATAATTGTGTTCTGATATCGCTCTAATATCATTTATAGTGTAGATTTATTTAAACTATGGCTCTGAGTGGCAAACAGTTTATAAACACTTTATAAACAAAAAAGTATTTTTTTCAACTTTGTACAAATCCCCATATCTCACAAATTTCAAATTTTAAAAACTATTTTTTCACAAAAAATACATTACAAACAATAAACACCTTCTATCAAACAAACCCTATATTACACTACTATAACACTGTCAAATTTTCTATATACTATAATATTAAATAATATTAGTTACAAACTTTGTTTACACATGTTATGTTAAAAATCTAACAATTAAAAGAAAAATGATATGTTAAAGTGATATATTTAGAATATATAATATTAATATAAAAATATAAAATATAAAAAAAATTAATAAAACATATGGGTAAGATTATTATTTTTGTAAAATGATTTCTTAATAAAAATTGTGTTTAATCAATTCAGTGTAAATAATATAACAATTTATTATCACAAAATATTTTTTGTTAATGTAAATAATCTAAAAATTTATCAAACCCATCAATGAATTCCAATGTTTATATAAGTTTTAAGTTATCTTTGTTGAGCAATGAGCAATGTAAAGGCTAAAGTAGACTAATTTACTCATTGTTTAAAGGATTGTTGTTCAAAAACATATAAGCACTTTAAGAACACAAATAGAGAGACTAAATTACTCAAAAATTGACGGTATGATAAATATATATGATTGATGATTATATGAAAAATAAATATTGAATAATAAAAAATTTATACATAAATATTATATAAAATATAAATTATTAACTTAAAATTTATAGAAATATACATTTTTTAAATAAGAACTTTTAAAAACTTCAGAAAAATAGATACAAAAGAAGAGAAATTATTGATTGTAAATTTCTTATGATCGAATTGTTTGAAAGTATATAGAGAAAATTGAAAGGGAGATTTTCATAGTATAAAATTATTATATATTTTTATTTTGGATTGTTAACATCATAAAATCTTAAAAGATATAGGAACTAATTTTTTTCATTTTATTTCATGATTCAAAATTAGATTGTTGTTATTATAAAAAATTACTTTAATTTCATAAATTAATTTAATAAAATGCTTATATTTTCTAAAAACTCAACTTACTTTTAAAATGATTTTACATCAATTTTACTTCCTTATCTTTCTATCTTTAAAATTGACTTGTTCGTATATTACATTTGGTTTAAAATGATTTAATTATATTTTTTAATTTTTTCATATAATACTTCACTTGGTTTCTATGTCAACCCTTATTTTCTCATTCATTTAAAAAATTGATATTTATAAGTTAACATCTTTTTCGGGCGAGATATAATGTTAACAATTTAACAATTATCTAATATATATGAAATTTAATTGTGTATCATAACAACGTGATAGATTTGTTAGCAAAGTAACATTAATAAGATGTTCTTAGGGAGATCTAATAGGATTTGATAAGGTTAAATAATTAAGAAATTAACCTTTTTTAATTAATTGAAACCAAACTGCAATTTTTTTATGTAGTATTTAGTTAGTTGTAACAAAACACTGTACGTAAGATTTGTTCTAAAAAATTGAAAGTATCAGCTATGGGTCTTATGACAAATTTAGTTAAATTGTGAAAGTATCAGTGGATATATTTTTTTAACTTGGCTTGAGTCTCATCGTTCTTGTATTAAAATATGATCATAAATAATAAATTAGACCCTTATATAAGTTTAAAATATTTATATTACAATTTCTATGACAGAAAAAATAAATATAAAAAATAATATAAATCAATTATAGGTTTGAATTAGTTCAAATTAACTGTTAAATTAATTAATTTTCTTAAATAAATAAATTTGATGAAATTTTTTAATTAAGATTTGATCGATTTTAGAGTTTAAATTAGATTAATTTTAAAAACAAAATGAATTTATAAACGGTGATTAACCACAAAATAACACCTTATTAATGTGGGCCTAAAGCGCTCCGTTGGCTCGAAAAGTGATAGATTTAGTATATATATAGATTAAATATGCTAAAATTACATTTGGTTGCATTAGTAAAATACATTTACTTAAGTTTGAATTAGAAATAATAATTCAAATCTACTATATACTGAGATTTGGTTAAGAATTATAATGTATATTTTGTTAAATTAGTAAATAACAAACCAAAAATATAAGAAATAAAAAAATATCTCAAAAATAACACTGAGCTTTAATATATAGATATAGATTTATTTTATTACAAAAACTTATATTTCAATTTTCATTCACTCATGACAAATTGGAAATTTGGGAGAAGTCCCAATCTCAAGTGGAGTGCTGGCGGCATCCGCCTCTACAGTATCCACCCTCCATCAGTTCGTCTCACGGTCAACAATTGTTTCCTTCTTCTCAAAACGTGTTTTAATGGACGAAAAATAATAAAAGTTCAAGAAAATTGCAAGTGGATAACTGGAGAAATGCAAGAAAATTGCAAGTGTGCAAATTAGCATAGGCGGGGCAACCTTCTTGTATATTTGTTGAGCAAACTTTCAGTAGATCTGCTCGGCGACGTAGTGGCAGCAGATAGGGCCGCGTTCAATTAGAAAGCCAACTCGAATCGGAGGAGCAAGCTACATCTGCTCACAAGTAAGCAACCGTAACCTCCCTCTTCCGCCTCTTTTGGTCTCTCAAAACGTTCATTTTTGCTATACTTTTTACAATTTTACACCAAAGTTTAGGTCTTTAGTTCAATAGGTGGATGAATTTAAGAATTGGAATGGCAAATCATCTGGCTAAGCTCATTCCCAGAAACCCTAATGGCCACCCTTTTCGAATCAATTCAATCCCCCAAACCACCTTTGCTCAATACATGACCTCTAAGGCTAGGGACGTGATAGGCTTTAGTCGTGTACACCTATCAAATAATCCCAAAAACCTAACTAATGTAGTCGATCTCACAGAGAGCCAAGTATTCTTCCTGTATGCAGATATTATATACCGATAGTAACAAAAGGGGTTTTTAGGATTGTAGCAAGTAACAATGAAAACGAATGCAAAGAGTTTGTAAATACTGGATGCGAAATAGCTCAGCCAAACAAATATCCACACTTTAATTTGATTGATTGATCATTGATTATCTCAAGTTCTTTAGACCAATGAACTCCTTCTCTTCACCACTCCTTCTCTACAACTCCATTATCCTAGATTGTCTCCTAAATCCACACAAATGGTGCCGAATAATCCAGTAACAGCTCATAGTTACGCACTACAAAATAGAGCGTATCAAATTCCCCCATGCTTAGACATTGATCGTCATCGAGTAAGCTAATGGAAACCTACTCCTCCAATGAAATACCCAAGGTCTCAGGAAGCACAACAAAACAATCTCCATTAAGAACTGTACCTACTCATGAATCTCCAGGGCACCAACACAACACACCAGCTTCAAGGAAAGCAGAGTACTTCCCCCAAGCTTAACCCGAACACCATAGAGTGAAAGTGACCATCTAATCCTAGCTCCAGTCTATCTCCTTATAACTCCCAAAGTGACCTACCCGAATCCTCCTTATAGCTCCACCACTTATGTCACCACGCCAGGAAAAATGAGGAATCCTAATAATCACTCTTTTCTTTTCACTCATTTTGCCTAGGCGCCCTTTCGGGTTTTCACCTAGCCACTCATTTCATTTTTCATAGATGGGCTCACCAATCTCACATCACTCTTTAGCCTCTTATTACCCCAGCCTAATGCTGGTCCGGGCCCCTGAATTTTGCCTGAACCGTCCTTTCGGGTTTTCAGCTCAGCTAGGTTTATTCTCGTTTTTTTTTCCTTTATATATATATATATATAACCAGAAAGTACAAATTTCTCCCCCATGCTTAAATATTGCATTGTCCTCAATGTAATAAAAGACGAAAAATGAAACTCTAGGGGGAAAGAAAGATACCCACTAGCGATGCCGAGGTGGTCTGTGTCTCGGATGTCGTGGCAGGTGTGGCGGTGGAAAATCATGAAAACAAGAGTCTCTGGTGCCATGGCGGGAGGCAATGAAATTAAGCCCATCGGTTGTCGGTCCCCTATATGCCTCCCACCTGTGTGAAGCAAAGGCGTCCCAATGCTTGATGTAAGAGCACTGCACCATCGATTGATCTCAGAGCATCCACACGTCCTCATCAAGCTCAACTATTGATGTGACCCTGCCTCCCATGACGGCCCAAGACGAGGAAGAAGCCATGAGCCTACGCTCACAGGGCCCAGTCACAAGGTCTAGGTCCAAAGCCATTGCCTCTGCCGTCGCATCACTAGTTGCACGCGTCGTCGCTGGCCAAGGAAGCCCAGAAACCCATCCAAGACTCGTCGTCCTCTCCACCATCGGATCAACGCGTTCTTCTGAAGACAGCGACACTTCGTCGTCCTCTCACGCGATGATTGCTTTCAGCCCTTCACCGCGTTAGGAGTTTCACGCGTTCTTTTAAGACACTATCTATATTTGGTATTTCCAGCGTGTTTTAGATAGTTTCCTTTGATAGCTTTACATAGTTTCCTTTTATAGCGTTTTAGATAGTTTCCTTTCAGTCATTCTATCTTTTAGGGTTTGTGCCTTTTACATGCTTGCATGGGCTAGCCCACGAGGTTCGACTCGGCCCATCCGACGTCTCACCTCCCCTATTTATACCCGACTTTGTTAATGTTATTTCTTACATTCAAGTTAAAGTTCAAGATTTCAAGTCGAGTGATAATTCCTCCTTCCCTTGATCGGACGTCAACCATATCCCTCTCATCCCCATTCCCTCCGCCGTCGACGCTACGGCAAACGCTTGATCTTCTCAAGCAAAGTCTATCTTCGCATCTCCTTCATCCGTAGTCGACGCTACGACACCCCAAAGACTTGTCTTTTCAAGCCTTATATCCTTCACCAAATCGCTTCCGCCACCGCTAACTCTTCTCCCATCAAATCGCTTCCATCACCACCGAGTCCTTGTTGTCGCCATCGTCTTCCCAGTCGCCGACGTCAACAACTCCATTCATCGTGTTCTTCCGCTCGCGATCATCCCCAGCATCGTGTTCCATAGCAGAATCACAACATCGAGTGACTTCCCAACCAAGACTAGATCCAAAGGCGTCACCTTTGACAATTTGGCTTGTCATCGGAGGCAAGGACACATCAACTGGCATCAGAGCCCAGCAGTCTTGTAAGTCACGAACTCAAGCTTACATATTGTTCACAAAATCCCCCCCCCATCGTTTACTTTCGCATCATCTCGCGAGAAAAGAAGAGAAAAACCATAAAAATCAAATCTTTGCTCACCTTCGGTTTCTACAAGGTCCCACCTTGGCCGATTTTTTTTTTTGTTCCCCAAGTTTTGGTGTGTTAGGTAAATTTGTTATCTTGCATGCTAGAATATTTTGTTTCCTTATTTCATGTGTGGATAGAGTTTTCTTGTTTGCTAGATCTTGCTTTTTAGGTTGTTAACCGAATTTTCTAATATAAGATATCATCAAATCTTATCTTCTCTCTCCTATCTCTAACATCACACTTGTGATATTCTTGTTACTTAGACCTTTTTTTATTTTATTTCCTTTTGCAAATCTGAAAAGATCAAAAGATAAGATCTCAGATATTATTAAAAAAAAAAGATATTCAAAAAAAAAAGTTTCCAAAGTTAGGAAAAGCCAAAATAAGGCAACCCTAACCCACTCTCGGTCTAAGCTCATCTTCTCAACCTCTCCACCGTCTAGGTCAAGCTTCCTAGAAGGTACTTTCTTGCTAATTAGGTTGCTTTGTTTACGTTTGTTTTAGGGTTTCGATTTGTTCTTGTTTGTTTGATTGCAACTTGCTTGATACACCATCTCTTGTGCAAGCCAAGCCGCCCTCACGGCAAGCCCTACCTACGTGAACGTTGTGACTTGACTAGTGATTTGCTTGGTTGTTGTTTTGCGTTCTCTTTTGGTTTGTTTTTACTCCCATGTCTGGCCGTCTTGTTATAGGTACCATGCCGATTGGACACAGTAACGACAAACGCGACGTCGACAACACAACCCAAGAACAACCGCCGTTGGCTCTACCCCAGGACCAACGCGTTCAAGACCCCCCCAACAAGATAACATCTTGGAGTTGACGGAAGATCAAATCTTGATCCAAGCTCTTCGACAAGAGGTCGCAGCATTGAGAGCTCAACAACCAGTGGTACCCACCGTGCCAACTCCAACACCATTGAGTGCTATGGATGCGCCGCCTCCACCTGGAGCCATCGACGCGGGTCCATCCAAGACGAGAGTAGACAAAGGCAAAGGAATTATGCCGTCTTCGTCTCAACATCAACCACAACTCAACAGAATGCAGAGTGTCATCGAGAGTCGCCAAGGCTTTGTTCCCCAAGCGGACCGCTATGTTCCCAGAGCCACACCTGCTGGCTTCGACAACAGCTCTGACTATGACCGCGACGCCGGGGACACTCAAGGTGAGTATTCTGAACCATACAACTTCGATGATCGATATGCCTCTAGGAGAACCCAGAGACGCATACCAGTCTCAGCACCACGGGAAAGCCGCCCTCGCCGAGCCGAGCACGCCGACGTGACACCAAGGAGACCCAGTCGTAGGTCAAGTGGGCATACGCTATGCGATGATCAATTGAGGACCCCCCTACCCAGCCCCGGAGCCATGATGTCCACGATCACCTTCGACACCAGAGTGTTCGAACACCGCGTTACGGATCTGATGGCTACGCGTCGATCACACCCAATGTCCAAGACGACTTCGACGAGTATGATGACGAAGAGATCAAGGACTCAGGTATGGTCAACCCTAATTTTTTTCACCCCCCTCTTGGAGATCCACTTGAGTTGCAGGATCACCCTTCAGATTGGATACCTCCACCACGTCTCCAGCCCCAAGGAGCACGCATTCGTGACATTGGCGGCGAGCGCCGCGATGTTATTCAAAGGGACATTAGACGCGACAACTACGACGCCCAGCCGCGAAGACGTCAACGCGATGACGCCTACGCGCCAAGGGATGAGTACGTCCGCGAAGATCGCCAACAACGCGATAGACACCAGGTTGGACGCGCACGACCACAAGGATTGTGCGCCTTTGAGAACCCTCTCTACGAAGATGCACCAAACAACGCGTTCAACCAAGCACCTGGCCAGCCTCGATACCAGCGACACCAAGTCAAGGTAAAAATCGAGCATTTTCATGGTGAATACAACCCCTCTGTTTTTTCTTGAATGGGTGCAGGCCACGGAGTACACCCTTAGATATTGTCGAGTGCCACATGAGGAGCATGTCGACGCCGCGACGCTTAACTTCCGAGGAGCCACCCGCGTTTGGTGGCATAGATTCGAAGATGACTGTGTTCGTCGCCACAGGACACGAGTCACAGAATGGCATCAACTAGTCTACGTGATGACCAAGAAATACGTGCCTCCAGACTACATGAATCAAATGAGATTGGAGATTGCCATGGCTGGCCAAGGATCGATGACTCCACTCGAGTTCTTTTCCAAGCTTGAAGACATATATTACAAGGCCAACATCTCCGTTGCACCATCAACTTTAAGGACCAAGTTCTTGAGTGGCTTGAACACAAATATCCGTGATCAACTAGAGATCTTGCCAATCAAGGATTTGAACACACTCACACATACAGCGATGCAAATTCATGCACAAATCTCTCGCCGAAAGTCTTCCACATATTCCAGTGGCCAGCAAAGGTATTCTTCTAACCATGGTGGATTACCTTATACTAATGTTCGCCCTAGTGCCTCTACCACAACCACGTCTATCCAAGCCTCCAAGGCGAATCTCGCGACGCCGACCACCGCGCCGCACCAGAACGCGCCAAGACATGCTCTAGTGAGCACAGATCGCGCGCGTGATCTTGAGTGTTACAAATGTGGTGGAAGAGGCCACTATAAGAAAGATTGCCCTAATGCTCGCAAGGTGTTGTTCTCCACAGCCGCCGCCGGCTACGAGTCTTGTGAAGACGAGGAAGCCACACTTGACGCGATCGATGAAGGCACCGAAGAAGAGGACAAAGACGCTTATGACTGTGAACCCGCTTCTCTGCACGCGGGCACACCATTGAGCTTGGTGACGCGTCGTCTCCTCACAGTCAAGGAAGCCAGCTTACGCGATCAACGAGAGAACTTGTTCCATACAAGGGATCTAGTCCAAACAGCTTCCTTGAGTGTCATTGTTGATGGAGGTTCATGTGCGAATATTGTCAATGAGAAGGTCGTGACACACTTCAAGCTACCCACGACGCCTCATCCCCAGCCTTATGCCCTCCAATGGATATCATCTAGTCCAGGTAACACAGTATCTCGCCAATGCTTAATTTCTTTCTCCATAGGCCAATACTGTGATTCAGTTTTATGTGATATCATTGCAATGGAAACCACCCATATTTTGTTTGGGCGCCCATGGCAATTTGACAAGCACGTGCTCCATGATGGCTATTTGAACACTTATGTGTTCAATTACCACGGAAAGCGCATCACCTTGCATCCAATGTCTCCCCATGAGATCTTGCAGGACCAGGCTGAGTGTGATCGCCAGAAGGCCATTGAGACCGCGTCACTTAGGTCAAACGAGTGTCCAGAGGCACTCCAGATGCAAAACTCGTCCAATTCTGGAAAAATTTCGTCTTCCCCAGGCACGAACAAGAAGAGGAACAACGCCACCGCTGGGACACCAAGTGCCCAACTGGATTGTCATGGCGCCGCTGCTGGTGCCGCTAGCAATGCCAAGAAAGGCACTCCAGAGACTTGGCCAGGCTTTTCCACTTCTGGCTCGTGCACTGGTCCAAATATGCCCAGTGCCCTACATAAATCAACCAGCGCCTTGCCGTCGACAAAGTTTGCCGATTCGTTGCCACATACGCCTCCTTTGCAAGGAAAATGTGAGCGACGCTTGCTTTTGGCCAAGCCCAGTGACCTCACTGCGTGTTTGACTGGCAAGGCACCATGTTTTCTGCTTGTACCAACTCCATGCACCCCTGAGTCATCAAATGCCGCGTCTGTGCCGCCAGCCATCGTGACCTTACTCGCACCAGATTGACCTTGTGCCAGGTGCTTCCTTGCCCAATCGCGCTGCGTATAGAGCTAGCCCAGAGGAGACCAAAGAGCTCCAGCGCCAAGTGCAAGAGTTGGTGGATCGCGGCTACGTAAGGGAATCTCTCTCCCCTTACGCTGTGCCCGTAATCCTTGTGCCCAAGAAGGATGGCACATGGAGAATGTGTGTTGA
Organism: Rheum nobile; assembly: GCA_027886185.1. NCBI lineage: Eukaryota > Viridiplantae > Streptophyta > Magnoliopsida > Caryophyllales > Polygonaceae > Rheum > Rheum nobile. Next base: position 608,898 of record WOAB01000580.1, on the reverse strand, counting down.
TTGTCACGCTATAAACCAGATCACCGTCAAGTATAGGCATCCTATTCCACGCCTCGACGATATGCTTGATGAACTTCATGGCGCCATACTTTTCTCCAAGATAGATTTAAAGAGTGGTTATCACCAAATCAGGATGAAAGAAGGTGATGAGTGAAAGACCGCGTTCAAGACGAAGTATAGGCTCTACGAGTGGCTTGTCATGCCATTTGGGCTCACGAACGCGCCAAGCACCTTCATGCTCGTGATGAACCACGTCTTGAGAACCTTCCTTGGCAAGTTTATCATCGTTTATTTCGATGACATCCTTGTGTATTCACGGAGCCTGGAGGAGCATGTCGATCACCTTCGCCAAGTGCTCGAGTGCCTTCGACGCGAGAGCCTATTTGCCAATCTGGCCAAGTGCTCATTTTGCTCCGTGTCCACCAATTTTCTGGGCTATGTCGTGAGCAGTGTGTGATACCCCATATTTTTATAAGGTTATTTTGGGAATTTTGGAATTTTCCCGAGTACCCGTTGTGTACATCGGATTTAATACAGAGAGTTTGAGACATTCTTTAATGTGCTCTGTATCTGTAATATTTTTCTCAGTGAAATAATATACAGACAAGGTGCCTTAGATTTTAATTTTCGTTCGCGTACGATAATTTTTATCCCGGTTTAACGTCAGGTTCGTTCAAAGCTGAATGGGCGGGAAAAGGGAGAAACGGCGACCGCCGTTCAGAAACGGCGACCGCCGTTCAGAAACGGCGACCGCCGTGGTTGGGCCCGAGGAGTCAGTGTGTCAGCTTCTAGATGGCCGCGACAGGCCTAGCGACGGCGACCGCCGCATTTACGGCGACCACCGCGTGCCCGCCGCAGGCTAAAAACGGTGCCCGCCGTGTTTTGTCCAGTGGGCATTGCCCGTTGGTCGCCGGAGGTAATCGAGGTGCGCCGATCTTGCTTTCGGCCGCGTCTTAGGGTTTGGTTGAGGCTCCCAGGTGTTTGGCTATAAATAGGGGTGTTTGGGAGAGGGTTTTGAAGCCCTTCCAACCCCGAATCACTGCCGGATTTCCTTCTCGTCGGAGTTGGTTTTCGCCGGAGTTTGAAGGTCTCGCCGGTGTTGCTTTGGTGTGTTTCCTAAGTGCCTTTGTGAAGCTTTTGGTTAGCCTTGGAGGTTAGAAGCCAAATCAAGTCGAAGGAGGCCGAACCGCTCGTGTTTTGGGGTGAGATTTCTCTCGTCTCTGTCGACCGTGTTCTTCACGGCGACCGCCGTGATGAATGCGGCGACCGCCGCCAGTGCCCAGAATACCTTCGTGGATTTGGCTTGGTTGGTTGTCGTCGTGGCGTATTTCCTTCCGTGTTCTTTCGCCGTGTTTAGATTCGTACTGTTTATGTCGGATCTAACTTAGGGTTCCTTTTATGGGTTGACTTGAAGGTTGTTGTGCTGTCGGATCTATACCCGTGTCGAGCCGGAATCTAGTTGTCGTCTTTAGACTATTCTGCGGATTAAGGCAAGTGGCGGTTCGCTCTTGCTCATCGTTCCATATTTACATTAATTATCAGTAGTTTATCTGAGTAATTAATTTGGAATGATTATGGTGTTCATCTGGAAACGGTTTTGTTAACTATTTTGGAAAACTAAAATATGATGTTATAATAGGTTGTATATCTGTTAGAACAACGCTATTATATATATATGTGATTAATACAGATATTATTATAGGTTGTATATTGTTAGAACAACGCTATTTTATCTGTTTCTGGCCACGATGGCTTTGTTGTGATTGATTACTGTGTTGAACTATTTAGTTAGCACGAGTATTCGTAGGAACGCTACTGTGTATCTCATTGCGAGTGCTAGTCGTTTCTTGATAACCTGGTGGTTAGGATTTAGTTCCTACCATCCTTCTCTAATGCCGTTTGTAGGGATTTAGTTTCCGACTCCGCCTTGAGGGATTTAGTTCCCGTGGGATTTAGTTCCCGATTTGACTCTTGGGATTTAGTTCCCGAGTCAACTCTGTCTTAGGGATTTAGTTCCCGAGGGATTTAGTTCCCGAACCGACTTTAGGGATTTAGTTCCCGAGTCAACTCCGTCCATGGATTTAGTTCCCGACGGTATCTCTTTATCCCGATGGATGAGATGATTTAAAAGCCTATAACGTGATGTGGGTTTTTGGAATTAAATAAGATAAAGTGCTCGAGTGCACATAATTAATATACCTTTGGCGAGTAGTGCAGCTAAGTAAATAGTGCAGCTAGGAAAGCTCGTCTCGACTGTTGATCAGAGTACGTTCTCTTTCCAATCTGGATTCGCTGTGAGCGATGAGGTTGGTCGTGAACCGAAACATCTTAGTCAGTTTTTAGATCGTTTTGTGGTTCTGTAAGATCCAGACTTGAATGTAGTACGTTCTCCTTCCGATCTGGATTCGCTGTAAGCGGTGAGGTTGGTTGTGAGCCGAAGCATCTCAGTCAGCTTTTAATCGTTGTTGTTTGATGCAGTAAACATTCCAGATTTGTCATATTTCCTTAAAGACTCATTTCCGTTGGAGTATTCTTTCGGGTCGATTTCTGTGAAGATTCAGTCTTCCAGAATCTTCTCTTGTGCATATCTCTTGTTTATTCAAGTAGAGTATGGTGGTTGACAAGCGTACTCGATTATTATTCGAGGGACGAGGAGTCTAACCTAATACGACTGCTTAAAATCATTCTGCTTTTTACCCTTGCTAGTCTATTCAAGTAGACTAACCCACGAACATTGTTCTCCGCATGTGGGCTGGTGTCATCCGTTCGATTCGGCACATCAGGTAGAGCGAAGATATGAGGAGACTAAATTGACTATGAAGACGACGGTTGTTTTTGGATGTTTTAATAATTGCTTTTAATCAGGTTGAGATCCTTGGGCAGGTGATCATTACGATCACAACCCTTTTTGTAATATCTTTTAAAAAGTCTTCCGCTGTACTTTGTTTAAACTCTGTGTTTGGCCTATTCGGGATTGGGATGTAATCCCGTAACTCATGTTTCATTTGATTGATGTTTTGATTTGGATACTTTGATCATTATGTATCATTGTATGCCTTAAATTGTATTTAAACCGGTAAAGCCTTGGGTGATCTCGGTAAGGAACACTGGGGTCACTGGCGGTAATACCTTTCCAAATGGGTTAAGATTTGGGGGTGTTACACAGTGATGGTCTACGCATCGATGAAGAGAAGATCACGGCCATCAAAGAGTGGCCGACGACGCCGACACAGGTGCGAAGCTTTCTCGGCCTCACAGATTTTTATAGGCGCTTTGTTCGAGACTTCTCCTCCATTGCCGCGCCTTTGCATGAGTTGACGAAGAAGGGAAGCACTGTCTTGTGGCTTGAGGCCAACGAAGTAGCCTTCTCGGCGTTGAAGAGGGCCTTGTGCCAAGCACCTTTGCTCCAGCTTCCCGACTTCGACAAGCACTTCAAGGTGGAATGTGATGCCTCAGACATAGGCATTGGTGGTGTGCTGCACCAAGAGAAGAGGCCCATTGTATATTTCAGTGAGAAGCTCACGGGGGCCACAATCAATTACCCCACCTATGACAAAGAATTATATGCACTAATACGCGTGCTAAAGACATGGCAACATTACCTTTGGCCGTGTGAATTTGTCATCCACAGCGACCATGCAGCCTTGAGCTATTTGAAGAGCCAAGCCCACCTCAATCGACGCCTGCGATCGTGGTTTTCACTCGCGCCCGCGGTTTTTTTTTTTTGGTTTTTTTTTTTCAGGATAAGGAGACTTACAGTGATAAAACCGCGGTCGCGGTTTTTGGACCGCGATCGCGGTTTGCCCTCTAGTTTGCTTCTAAATCTGTCTTCGATTCTCCTACCTGCATTTTAGTCTAAAAACGAAATAACAATAATAAAAAACTTGAAAAGAAAAGACATGAAAATAATTACATACCTCGGGTTGCCTCCCGAGAAGCGCCTTGGTTAACGTCGTGGCTTGACTTACTGCTTTTCAGATCAATTTAAGTTAGCACATCAACATAACATAAAGAATCATTATCAGGAGGGTGTTTCTTAGCATCATCAATGTTATACTCTACCTTTACCCCATCAAATTCCAAAGTGAGTGAACCACTACTCACATCAATTCTTGTGTTAGCCGTTTTCAGAAATGGTCTACCTAACATCACAGGGGCTGCATGCTTGTCATGTCCCATATCCATCACAAAGAAGTCAGCAGGAAAAATCAGATTATCAACCTTTACCAGAACATCCTTTACTACTCCTTTTGGATAAACATTAGACAAATCCGCCAATTGAATCACTGTCCCAGTTTCATGCAATGGTCCAAGCCCTATATAGCGAGTAAGGCAACACATTAATAGATGCACCTAAATCTAACATGGCTTTATCAAACTTGGTGTCACCTATCGTACAAGGAATGCTAAACATGCTAGGGTCGCTACACTTCTTAGGCATTCGCTTTTGAAGCATAGCGGATACATTTTCACTTACTTGAACCTTTTTCTTTCCCTTCAACTTCTGGTTCCTCTTGATCGTACATAATGCCTTAAGAAATTTAGCATAACGAGGAACACTTTTAATCAATTTTATCAAAGGGATGTTTACCTTACAGTTACTGAAGGTTTCAAATATCTCCTTGTCGTTCTCCAACCTTCTTGTGTCCTTCAACGCCTCAGGAAATGGCAGAGTGGGCTTGTACGAACATAGTGGAGGAAAATCAGGAAAGGGATGTTTGGACCCGCGATCACGATTTCTGTTGGCATTCTATGTTTAGCCCGCGATCGCTGCTTCTTTCTGATGGAGGACACGAGTCTTCTTCTGAGGCAAAACCGCGATCACGGTTTTGGACCCGCGGTCGCGGTTTTGCTTTTTGACTTGCGTCTGCAGTTTCGTCTCCCTGTAGTGTCTCCTCTGTAAGCAAACCGCGGTCGCGATTCCTTGTCTGCAGCCTCCGTCACATCATATGATTCGTCCCTTTCAGCTAAGGGACCTCTGTTATCCACGTGCTTCCCACTCCTCACCATTATTGCACTCATATTCTGTATTGGGTTCAACTCCATTTGTGATGGGAGTTTATGCGCATCCCTAGCCTCTAGTTTGCTCACTGCCAGAGAGATCTGCCCAACCTGAATCTCCAAGTTTTCAATGCTAGACTTGGTCTCATGCTGAAATTGCACCAAATTGCTATGCATTGTAGTCACAGTCTGAGTCATTGTGATCATGCTCTGAGCAAGAGATTTAATCATGTCGTCAGCAGACATTGATGAACTCGGACTCTGCCCTTGAGGTCTAGGATCATATGGTGATCAGAATTGTTGTTGTGGACCTCTAGGCTACTGAAATTGATGCTGCCGCTACGAAAACTGTTGTGGCCTCGGATGGAACTCTTGGTTGTCACGGCCTTGTGGAGGGTTCTGTTGGTTCCCGTATCTCAGATTGGGGTGATCTCTCCACCCTGGATTATAAGTATTGGAGTACGGGTCAAATCTTGGCCTCTGTGGACCAAAACCTCCTATAACATTCACTTCAGCGGTAGGCTCTTACAGTGTTGGACACGCATCAGCAGGGTGCATCGTGTCATAGCAGATGCCACATGCCTTAACTTGTTGTTGGTTTCCTTTCACCATGAAACGCCTCATTATCTCCTTCAACTCATTCACGTCAGATTGCAGTAAAGATGATGGATGGGAATTTGCGGCCTTTACTGCTTGAAAGCTCGCTCTCTTGCTTAATTGCCTTGAGCCTTCAGATAGCTCAGAAAACATTTCAAATGCCACAGTTGCGGTTTTATTCAGAATGTTACCACCACAAGTTGCGTTCACCATTCTATGCTCATCATCAAGAAGCCCGCCATACAGATATAGAACGAGATCTTGGTCAGAATAACCATGGTATGGACAGTTTGAAATCAATCTCTTGAATCTCTCAAAGTACTCATACAAAGTCTCAGTAGCGTGTTGTTCAATGTTGCTGATGTTTTTCTTCAGGCTATTGAGTTTTGTAGCAGGAAAGTACTTCTCCAGAAAGGCTTTCTTCATCTTAGCCCATGTATCAATGCTTCCTGGAGCCAGATAGTAGAACCAATCATTGACCGAATCCTTCAGAGAGAAGGGAAAGGCCCTCAGCTTAATTTGGTCCTCAGTGATGCTCCTCGGTTTCATGCTGGTACAGACATCATGAAACTCAGATAAGTTATTGTTGGGATCTTCGCCATTCATCCCATGAAAGTGGGGTAGCAAATGAATCAGTCCAGATTTCAACTCAAGTTGACACCATCAGCCAACTCAGGAAATTGCACACCAAGCGGTTGTTGCTTTAGATTCGGTGCAGTCAACTGCCTCAAAGTTTGTTCTTTGTCAGCCATCTCGAGTTGCGTGTGGGCTGTTCTTCGCTTCTAGAGAAAAGTCCGCTCAATTTCTGTATCAAGATCTAGAATTGGAGGAATAGTAATACGGGTGTGAACCATAAGATAGGTTCACACAATAATTGGCACACAACAAGAACAACCAGGAAAAATAAAACTTAAACTCCCCGATAATGGCGCCAAATTTGATAGGCTTTAGTCGTGTACACCTAACAAATAACCTCAAAAACCTAACTAATGTAGTCGGATAAGTAAGGATCAATCCCACAGAGAGCCAAGTATTCTTCCTGTATGCAGAGATTGTATACCAATAGTAACAAAATGGGTTTTTAGGATTGTAGCAAGTAACAATGAAAACGAATGCAAAGAGTTTGTAAATAATGGATGCGAAATAGCTCAGCCAAACAAATATCCACACTTCAATTTGATTGATTGATCATTGATTATCTCAAGTTCTTTAGACCAATGAATGTTCCTATTCCTTTTCTTAAGTTATTAACAAGACAACCAGACCCTGAGAATACTAACTATCAAATAACTAGGAAACCATCCAGATTCAATTCAATAGTAGCAAGAAGTTCATGAATTTCAATAGATACATGCAACCAAAACAACCAGTTTTACTTAGCATGCAATCAATTCTCTCTACAATAAACTATTCTAACCAGTTCTAGAATATCGTAGTTGCTACTCTGAATTAGGTATTTCAACCAGAAATAATCTGACTTTAGCACAAGAATAATACCAATAACAACTAGTTGATCAGGCTAGTCAAATCAGGAAAACTCAAAGGGATGAAGCACAAGAGAATCAATAACATTCAAAGGAATAGAATAAGAGTTATAACCTTACAACCAAAACAAATGAAGGCTTCAATTGTCTGACTAAGCAATGGAAACTTAGTTCTTCATAGTCTTCTAAAACACCAAACTCTAGAGAAAATAATGAACGATAATAAAAGTGATAATGATAGTCTGATGTTTCAAAAGGAAGATAATAACCTAGCAAATCAAATCTTCCTAACATAAAAATCATAATCTCCTAAAAATATAATAACCAAAATAAAAGGAAATAAAATAAAATAAACAAAGATCTCGGACGAAATCCCGAAATGCTCCGCGCCTAGACCTGGGCCACGACCGCGACATTTATGCCGCGATCGCGGTTTTGAGTGTCTTGCTCCCCCGCGGCTTCGTCCATCGCGGCTCTCTCCCGCGGCTGCCTTGTTGTGCCGCGATCGCGGCCATTATCCCGTGCCTGCGGTTCCTCTTGTGTGCTCCCGCGGCCTCGCCTTCTTCTCGCCCGCGTCCGCGGTCTTCTCTCGGTGGCCTTCATTGCTCCTTAATGCTTCAATACTCCACTAAACTCCTTCTCTTCATCACTCATTCTCTACAACTCCATTGTCCTAGATTGTCTTCTAAATCCACACAAATGGTGTCTAATAATCCAGTAACAACTCATAGTTACGTACTACAAAGTAGAGCGTATCAAATTCTCCCATGCTTAGACATTGCTCGTCCTCGAGTAAGCTAATGGAAACCTACTCCTCCAATGAAATACCCAAGGTCTCAGGAAGCAAAACAAAACAATCTCCACTAAGAACTATACCTACTCATGAATCTCCAAGGCACCAACATAACAACACAACACACCAGCTTCAAGGAAAGCATAGTACTTCCCCAAAGCTTAACCCGAACACCATAGAGTGAAAGTGACCATCTAATCCTAGCTCCAGTATATCTCCTTATAACTCCCAAAGTGACTTACCCGAATCCTCCTTATAGCTCCACCACTTATGTCACCACGCCAGGAAAAATGAGAAATCCTAATAATCACTCTTTTCTTTTCACTCATTTTGCCTAGGCGCCCTTTCGGGTTTTCACCTAGCCACTCATTTCATTTTTCATAGATGGGCTCACCAATCTCACATCACTCTTTAGCCTCTTATTACCCCAGCCTAATGCTGGTCTGGGCCCCTGAATTTTGCCTAAACCGCCCTTTCGGGTTTTCAGCTCAGCTAGGTTTATTCTCATTTTTTCTTTTTTTTTTTCTTTTTTTTCTTATATATATATATATAACCAGCAAGTACAAATCTCTCTCCCATGCTTAAATATTGCATTGTCCTCAATGTAATTAAAGACGAAAATTGAAACTCTAGGGGGAAAGAAAGATACCCACTAGTGATGCCGAGGTGGTCTATGTCTCGTATGTCGTGGCAGGTGTTGCGGTGTAAAATCATGAAAACAAGAGTTTCTGGTGCCATGGCGGGGGCAATGAAATTAAGCCCATCGGTTGTCGGTCCCCTATATGCCTCTCACTGTGTGAAGCAAAGGCGTCCCAATGCTTGATGTAAGAGCACTGCACCGGCGACTGATCTCAAAGCATCCATACATCCTCATCAAGCTCAACTATCCACTCCCCATAATGTCTACCTGGGTCTGCAGGATCACTCGAAGTGCATGCCGCCCTCTGTCAGCGGCCTCATACTGTCTCTCAATCACGAACATATATCAGTAAGCGCCTCTGGAAACTCCTCCTCATCAGATGTAACATGTCATGCCATCATCAGTTTCCAAACAAAAATCTCCGACTAAATCTCCTCCTCATCGCGAACATCTCGGAACAACGGTATAAAATTGGGCAGCGGGGCCGCGATCGCGATTTTCACCCGCGTCCGCGGTTTGTTTGTTTTTTGATTTTTTTTTCAGGATAAGGAGACTTACAGTGATAAAACCGCGGTCGCGGTTTTTGGACCGCGATCGCGGTTTGCCCTCTAGTTTGCTTCTAAATCTATCTTCGATTCTTCTACCTGCATTTTAGTCTAAAAATGAAACAACAATAATAAAAAACTTGAAAAGAAAAGACATGAAAAGAATTATATACCTCGTTTGCCTCTCGAGAAGCGCCTTGGTTAACGTTGTGGCTCGACTCAGTGCTTTTCAGATCAATTTAAGTAAGCACATCAACAAAACACTCAAAATCATTATCAGGAGGGTGTTTCTTAGCATCATTAATGTTAAACTCTACCCTTACCCCCATCAAATTCCATAGTGAGTGAACCACTACTCACATCAATTCTTGTGTTAGCCGTTTTCAGAAACGGTCTACCTAACATCACAGGGGCTGCATGCTTGTCATGTCCCATATCCATCCTAAAGAAGTCAGCAGGAAAAATCAGATTATCAACCTTTACCAGAACATCCTTTACTACTCCTTTTGGATAAAGATTAGACAAATCCGCCAATTGAATCACTGTCCCAGTTTCATGCAATGGTCCAAGCCTCATATAGCGAGTAAGGCAACACATTAATAGATGCACCTAAATCTAACATGGCTTTATCAAACTTGGTGTCACCTATCGTACAAGGAATGCTAAACATGCCAGGGTCGCTACACTTCTTAGGCATTCGCTTTTGAAGCATAGCGGATACATTTTCACTAACCTGAACCTTTTTCTTTCCCTTCAACTTCTGGTTCCTCTTGATCGTACATTATGCCTTATGAAATTTAGCATAACGAGGAACACTTTTAATCAATTTTATCAAAGGGATGTTTACCTCACAGTTACTGAAGGTTTTGAATATCTCCTTGTCGTTCTCCAACCTTCTTGTGTCCTTCAACGCCTCAGGAAATGGCAGAGCGGGCTTGTATGAACAGAGTGGAGGAAAATTCGGTCGAACATAGGGATCGCTCGCTTCTGGGGAAAAACCGCGGTCGCGGTTTTTGTTGGAATTCTATGTTTAGCCTGCGATCGCTGCTTCTTTCTGATGGAGGACACGAGTCTTCTTCTGAGGCAAAACCGCGATTGCGGTTTTGGACCCGCGGTCATGGTTCTGCATCCTAACTTGCGTCTGCAGTTTCGTCTCCCTGCAGTGTCTCCTCTATAAGCAAACCGCGGTCGCGGTTCCTTGTCTACAGCCTCCGTCACATCATATGATTCGTCCCTTTCAGCTAAAGGACCTCTGTTATCCACGTGCTTCCCACTCCTCACCATTATTGCACTCACATTTTGTATTGGGTTCAACTCCGTTTGCGACGGGAGTTTACGCGTATCCCTAGCCTCTAGTTTGCTCACTGCCAGAGAGATCTGCCCAACCTGATTCTCCAAGTTTTGAATGCTAGACTTGGTCTCATGCTGAATCTGCACCAAATTGCTCTGCATTGTAGTCACAGTCTGAGTCATGGTGGTCATGCTCTGAGAAAGAGATTTAATCATGTCGTCAGCAGACATGGAGGAACTCGGACTCTGCCCCTGATGTCTAGGTTCATATGGTGATCGGAATTGTTGTTGTGGACCTCCAGGCTGTTGAAATTGCTGCTGCTGCTGCGGAAACTGTTGTGGCCTCGGATGGAACTCTTGGTTGTCATGGCCTTGTAGAGGGTTCTGTTGGTTTCCGTATCTCATATTGGGGTGATCTCTCCACCCTGGATTGTAAGTATTGGAGTACGGGTCATATCTTGGCCTCTGTGGACCAAAACCTCCTATAGCATTCACTTCAGCGGTAGGATCTTGCAGTGTTGGACACACATCAGTAGGGTGCATCGTGTCATAGCAGATGCCACATGCCTTAACTTATTGTTGGTTTCCTTTCACCATGAAATGCCTCATCATCTCCTTCAACTCGTTCACGTCATATTGTTGTGAAGAGGATGGATGGGAATCTGTGGCCTTTACTGCTTGAAAGCTCGCTCTCTTGCTGAATAGATAGCTCATAAAATATTTCAAATGCTGCAGTTGCAGTTTTATTCAGAATGTTACCACCACAAGATGCATTCACCATTCTACGCTCATCATCAAGAAGCCCGTCATACAGATATAGAACGAGATCTTGGTCAGAATAACCATGGTATGGACAACTTGAAATCAACCTCTTGAATCTCTCAAAGTACTCATACAAAGTCTCAGTAGCGTGTTGTTCAATGTTGCTGATGTTTTTCTTCAGGCTATTGAGTTTTGTAACAGGAAAGTACTTCTCTAGAAAGGCTTTCTTCATCTTAGCCCATGTATCAATGCTTCTTGGAGCCAGATAGTAGAATCAATCATGGGCCGAATCCTTCAGAGAGAAGGGAAAGGCCCTCAGCTTGATTTGGTCCTCAGTGACGCTCCTCGGTTTCATGCTGGTGCAGACATCATGAAACTCAGATAAGTGCTTGTTGGGATCTTCGCCATTCATCCCATGAAAGTGGGGTAGCAAATGAATCAATCCAGATTTCAACTCAAACATCAGCCAACTCAAGAAATTGCACACCAAGCGGTTGCTGCTCTAGATTCGGTGCAGTCAACTGCCTCAAAGTCTGTTCTTCGTCAGCCATCTCGAGTTACGTGTAGGCTGTTCTTCACTTCCCGAGAAAAGTCCGCTCAATTTCTGTATCAAGATCTAGAATTGGAGGATTAGTAGCACGAGTGTGAACCATAAGATAGGTTCACACAATAATTGGCACACAACAAGAGCAAGCAGGAAAAATAAAACTTAAACTCCCCGACAACGGCGCCAAATTTGATAGGCTTTAGTCGTGTACACCTAACAAATAACCTCAAAAATCTAACTAATATAGTCGGGTAAGTAAGGATCGATCCCACAGAGAGCCTAGTATTCTTCCTGTATGTAGAGATTGTATACCAATAGTAACAAAAGGGGTTTTTAGGATTATAGCAAGTAACAATGAAAACGAATGCAAAGAGTTTGTAAATAATGGATGCGAAATAGCTCAACCGAACAAATATACACACTTCAATTTGATTTATTGATCATTGATTATCTCAAGTTCTTTAGATCAATGAATATTCCTATTCCTTTTCTTAAGTTATTAACAGGACAACCAGACCCTGAGAATACTAACTATCAAATAATCAGAAAACCATCTAGATTCAATTCAATAGCAGCAGGAAGTTCAGGAATTTCAATAGATACATGCAACTAAAACAACCAGTTTTACTTAGCATGTAATCCATTCTCTCTACAATAAACTATTTCAACCAGTTCTAGAATATCGTAGTTGCTACTCTGAATTAGGTTTATTCAACAAGAAACAATCTAACTCTAGCACAAGAATAATAGCAATAACAACTAGTTGATCAGGCTAGTCAAATCAACAAAACTCAAAGGGATGAAGCACAAGAGAATCAATAACATTCAAAGCAATAGAATAAGAGTTATAACCTTACAACCAAAACAAACGAAGACTTCAATTGTCTGACTAAGAAAGGGAAACTTAGTTCTTCATAGTCTTCTAAAATACCAAACTCATAATGAACGATAATAAAAGTGATAATGACAGTCTGATGTTTCAAAAGGAAGATAATAACCTAGCAAATCAAATCTTCCTAAGATAAAAATCATAATCTTCTAAAAATATAATAACCGAAATATAAGGAGATAAAATTTTAAAAAATAAAATAAACAAAGATCTCGGACGAAATCCCAAAACGCTCCGCGCTTGGACCTGGGCCGCGACAGCGGAATTTATCCCGGGACTGCGGTTTTGAGTGTCTTGCTCCCCGCGGCTTTGTCCATCGCGGCTCTCTCCCGCGGCTGCCTTGTTGTGCCTCGACCGCGGCCATTATCCCGTGCTTGCGGTTCCTCTTGTGTGCTCCCACTGCCTCGCCTTCTTCTCGCCCGCGGCCGCGGTCTTCTATCGGTGGCCTTCATTGCTCCTTAATGCTTTAATACTCCACTAAACTCTCTCTCTTCACCACTCCTTCTCTACAACTCTATTATCCTAGATTGTCTCATAAATCCACACAAATGGTGCCTAATAATCTAGTAACAGCTCATAGTTACGCACTATAAAGTAGAGCGTATCAGGACGCAACCTTAGAGAAGCTCATTGATGTGTTCTTGCCTCTGATGACAAGCCAATTGTCAAAGGCGACACATTTGGATCTAGTCTTGGGCGAGAAGTCACTCCTTCCTTGTCAAACCTGCCGTGAAATCCTTGGGTACAAACCCGCGTTGACAAGATGGTGGCGAAGCGAACCCGGTGGAGGTGGTCTGGATGGTCGCGGCATCGGCGAGGCTGAGTGTCACAATAGCGAAGACGACGGCGATGGCGAAGGCGATGGCGAACGCGATGGAATTGGTGGCGATTGTGGGTGCGATGGAAGCGATTGATGGGGCGAATGGATAGCGATGACGGAAGAGATTTGATGAGGGATATGTGACTTGAAAAGACAAGTCTTTGGTGTCGTAGAGTCGGCTGCGGAGGAAGGAAGATGCGAAGGAAGACTTGGCTTGAAGGTTCAAGCAATTGTCGTAGCGTCGGCGGCAGAGGAAATGGGGATGCGAAGATAGAGGGTGACGTCCGATCAAGGGAAGGAGGATAAACACTCTACTTGAAACCTTGATTAAAATTGAACGTGGTAAAACCAATAACATAGTTTGACTTAAATACTAGGGCGAGACATCGGATGGGCCGAGTCAAGCCTAGTGGGCTAGCCCATGCAAGCATGCAAAAGGCACAAACCCTAAAATAGAAATGACTATAAAAGGACACTATCTAAAATAAGCAATAATACCAAATATAGAAAGTGTCTCAAAAACCATGCCAAAACAGTGGCAAATAAACCTCTAAGTGTCAAAACGACGCGGCGAAGGCATGGATGCAAACACCGCGAGGAACGGCGACGAAGGGTCGATGGCCTCGCGAGTGGGTGCACGGGATGCTGGCTGCGATGATCGCGATGTTTCGATGCTGATGGTGGCGAGGACGACGAGTCTTGGGTTGGCGTCTGGGCTTCCTTGGCCAGAGACGATGCGTGCGACAAGTGACGCGACGGCGGAGGCGATGGCTTTGGACCTAGACCTTGTCACTGGGCCCTCTGAGCGTAAGCTCATGGCTTCTTCCTCATCTTGGGCCGTCATGGGAGGCAGGGTCACATCACCCTCCCCTACTTGGCTGTGAAGCGTCCCCACTTCACCATCATCAAACTCAGGCTCCATATATGGTGTCAAGTCCGTGACGTTGAAGGACGCATGGACTCCAAAATCTGGGGGAAGCTCGAGTTGATAGGCATTGTCCCCAATGGCCTTTATCACGCGGAATGGACCATCTCCATGCGGTGCCAATTTGTGCTTGCGCCGCGAGGGGAACCTTTCTTTTCGCAAGTGCACCCAGACGAGGTCCCCGGGTGCAAAAACGATGCGGCGTCGGCCATTGTTCTTCTGGGAGGCATACTGCGCAGCCCTTTCTCTCTAATTGGTCCCTGGTCTGTTGATGGAGCTCTTGTACTTGCTCGGCGCGATTGGCGGCAGAGACATGCACTGGGTCTCGCAGTGGTCGCAGCGACAAATCAAGCGGCGTCAATGGGTTCATGCCATACACCACTTCGAAAGGTGTCAATTTGGTCGCCGTGTGCCTGCATCTATTGTAACAAAACTCTACAAGTGAAAGTAAGTACTCCCAACGCCTAGGGTTGGCTTTTAGCATCGTGCGAAGGAGGGCTCCTAGGGTTCGATTTGTGACTTCCGTTTGGCCATCGGTCTGGGGGTGGTAGCTAGTGGAAAATAGGAGTTTGGTTCCTAGCTTACCCCAAATAGTTCTCCAAAAATGACCAACGAACTTAGAATCCCTATCACTCACTATGGTACGTGGGACTCCATGAAGACGCATCACATGCTCAAAGAATAGATCGGCAATCTCACTAGCACTATGGGTTGTCTTACAAGCTATAAAATGTGCCATCTTTGAAAATCTATCTACGACCACAAAAATAGAGTCTTTACCTCGTCTAGAGAGGGGCAAACCCGTGATGAAATCCATAGACAAATCTTCTCAGGGGGCACTAGGAATGGGCAAAGGTGTGTAGAGGCCATGTGGGCTGGACCTAGCTTTGGCTCTTTGGCATGTCACACAACTTCTACAAAACCTAGTCACTTGATGGGTCATCTTAGGCCAAAAGAAATGTTCTCTTAGGGCGGCCAAGGTCTTACTAATCCCAAAGTGTCCACGACTTTCGTATGCTTCTTGAATCAAAAGGATCCTAATGAAAGACCTAGGGATGCAAAGGCGACTAGCCTTGTATAAATAACCCTCAGAAAGGAAATATGACTCAAACTCTCAAAATCTTAGGCAATGCTCGACTATAGGGGCAAAGAAAGGATCACTAGCATACAATTATTTAATCAAAGCAAAACCCAAAACTTTAGTTTGCACATGAGTCAAGAGAACATACCTTCGAGACAACGCATCGGCGACAATGTTCTCCTTTCCCTTCTTGTGGACCACGACATAAGGAAATGTCTCAAGAAATTCCACCCAATGAGCATGGCTTCGATTGAGGTGGGCTTGGCTCTTCAAATAGCTCAAGGCTGCGTGGTTGCTGTGGATGACAAATTCACAGCGGCCAAAGTTAATGTTGCCACGTCTTTAGCACGCGTATTAGGGCATATAATTCTTTGTCGTAGGTGGGGTAATTGAGTGTGGCCCCCGTGAGCTTCTCACTGAAATATGCAATGGGCCTCTTCTCTTGGTGTAGCACACCATCAATGCCTATGTCTGAGGCATCACATTCCACCTCAAAGTGCTTGTCGAAGTCGGGAAGCTGGAGCAAAGGTGCTTGGCACAAGGCCCTCTTCAATGCCGAGAAGGCTACTTCGTGGGCCTCAAGCCACAAGACAGTGCTTCCCTTCTTCGTCAACTCATGCAAAGGCGCGGCAATGGAAGAGAAGTCTCGAACAAAGCGCCTATAAAATTCTGCGAGGCCGAGAAAGCTTTGCACCTGTGTCGGCGTCGTCGGCGTCGGCGTCGGCCACTTTTTGATGGCCGCGATCTTCTCTTCATCGACGCGTAGACCATCACTGCTCACGACATAGCCCAGAAAATTGGTGGATGCGGGGCAAAATGAGCACTTGGCCAGATTGGCAAATAGGCTCTCGCGTTGAAGGCACTCGAGCACTTGGCGAAGGTGATCGACATGCTCCTCCAGGCTCCGTGAATACACAAGGATGTCATAGAAATAAACGACGACAAAGTTGCCAAGGAAGGTTCTCAAGATGTGGTTCATCACGCGCATGAAGGTGCTTGGCGCGTTCGTGAGCCCAAATGGCATGACAAGCCACTCGTAGAGCCCATACTTCGTCTTGAACGCGGTCTTCCACTCATCACCTTCTTTCATCCTGATTTGGTGATAACCACTCTTCAAATCTATCTTGGAGAAAAGTGTGGCGCCATGAAGTTCATCAAACATATCATTGAGGCATGGAATAGGATGCCTATACTTGACGGTGATCTGATTTATAGCGCGGCAATCAACACACATTCTCCATGTGCCATCCTTCTTGGGCACAAGGATCACGGGCACAGCGCAAAGGGAGAGATATTCCCTTACGTAGCCGCAATCCAACAACTCTTGCACTTGGCGCTGGAGCTCTTTGGTCTCCTATGGGCCAGCTCTATACGCAACGCGATTGGGCAAGGAAGCACCTGGCACAAGGTCAATCTGGTGCGAGTAAGGTCACGATGGCTGGCGGCACGGACGCGGCATTCGACGACTCAGGGATGCATGGAGTTGGTACAAGCAGAAAACATGGTGCCTTGCCAGTCAAACACACAGTGAGGTCACTGGGCCTGGCCAAAAGCAAGCGTCGCTCACATTTTCCTTGCAAAGGAGGCGTCTATGGCAACGGATCGGCAAACTTTGTCGACGGCAAGGCGCTGGTCGATTTCTGTGGGGCACTGGGCATATTTGGACCAATGCACGAGCCAGAAGTGGAAAATCCTGGCCAAGTCTCTGGAGTGCCTTTCTTGGCCTTGCCAGCGGCACCAGCAGCGGTGCCATGACGATCCAATTAGGCACTTGGTGTCCCAGTGGTGGCGTTGTTCCTCTTCTTGTCCGTTCCTAGGGAAGATGAAATTTTGCCAGAATTGGAGGAGTTTTGCCTCTGGAGTGCCTCTGGACACTCGTTTGACCTAAGTGACGCGGTCTCAATGGCCTTCTGGCGATCACGCTCAACCTGGTCCTACAAGATCTCATGGGGAGACATTGGATGCAAGGTGACGTGCTTCCCGTGGTAATTGAACACATAAGTGTTCAAATAGCCATCATGGAGAACGCGTCTATCGAATTGCCATGGACGCCCAAGCAAAATATGGGTGGCGTCCATTGCAATGACATCACAAAGTATAGAATCACAGTATTGCCCTATGGAAAAAGAAACTAAGTATTGGCGAGATACTGTGTTACCTAGACTGGAAGAAATCCATTGGAGGGCATAAGGCTGTGGATGAGGCGTCGTAGGCAACTTGAAGTGTGTCACGACCTTCTCATTGACAATGTTAGAACATGATCCTCCATCAACTATGACACTCAAGGAAGCCGTCTGGACGAGAGCCCTTGTGTGGAACAAGTTCTCGCGTTGGTCATGGAGGCTCGCTTCCTTGACTATGAGGAGACGACGCGTCACCAAGATCAATGGTGTGCCCGTGATACGTGTCATTTCATGCACCTTTACTAGCAATTATTAGCATCATTTGGAGGAGTTTAGGATGAGATTTGAGGCTAAGTCTGTGATCCAGAAGTTGTGGAGAAAAGTGAAGATATCCATGGATTTACAGCTTAGACGGAGATGGAGATGAAGATGGATGAGGTTCTGCTAGAGTTTATTGGAGAAGGCTACCAACACTTGGTAGTAATGAAGAGCAGAAGAGAAGAAGAAGAGGAGCTGAAGAAGGAGTGGGCGATTTCACCGCCCCGCGCCAGATGCCACCGCGACCCGGCGGTGGGTCTCAGAGAAGAGTTGGCCGCGCCAGAAGAAGCCACCGCCCCGCGGTGGATCTCACCGCCCCGCGGTGAGGCACGTAACGCCCCGCGGCCAGAAGGATTTTATTTCCTTTTATGCATTTTGGATTTCCTTATTTCTTTTATTTTATTTCCTTTGTTATTTTCATTAGGTTAACTTATTTTTCCTAAGCCTATTTAAGCCCCTTTTTCTAGGTTAAGAAGAGACTACACTCTGAAATCACGAGACTACTTTTACATTACGTAGTTTTACTTTTTAGGGTTTCATTCACCTCTGAATGGAGCACTAATTTCCC
Organism: Rheum nobile; assembly: GCA_027886185.1. Taxonomy (NCBI): domain Eukaryota; kingdom Viridiplantae; phylum Streptophyta; class Magnoliopsida; order Caryophyllales; family Polygonaceae; genus Rheum; species Rheum nobile. Next base: position 590,515 of record WOAB01000580.1, on the reverse strand, counting down.
TTTGTTCTACTAGACGTTTGAAGCAATACAGTTGATGTGTTTGTGAGATTTATATTCCTTGATCCTATTCTTATAAGTGTTGGTTTGATTCTCTTGGTTATATTGAATATTGATTTATTGTTATTCCTCATAGCCTGATCAACTAGGTTGAATACTATTTATCAATTGCTAGGATTTGCATATAGTGGAATACGAGTGCATATCTAGTAGCATACACGATTGTTGCATATAGTGGAATACGAGTGCGCAATCGTGAGTGAGAATCATTTGCATGTTAAGTAGTAAGGTTTTCTTCTATTTGCATGTATCCTATATCCTTGTGTGCATTGCTATTGCTTTATTGGTGGTAAGGTTTTCTTCCATTGATATTGTGATAAGTCTATCAACAAATGTGAGAATTGGTAGTACTTAAGATCAGGGTGGGTACAACCATAAGAATAGTGAAAGAACTTGGATTGAATAGATTTCAGTGATCAAATTATATCTCTGTATTGTGGATCTCGTTCTAGTGGAACTCTTTTCCCCAATCATATTCTCAACTCAATCAAACTTGTTTGCTTTGTTCTCCTTGATAACTAAAACCCCCTTCCTTGTCACTTGTCAATCATAATTGCATACTTCATTAGATCTTCCCTGTGGGTTCGACCCTTACTTGCTTACTATACATCCATTTAGTAGGTCTGTTAGGAAATTTGCTTTGACTAGGCCATTCAACGATATTTGCATTGCATATTTCGGCCACATCAAATTTGGCGCCGTTGCCGGGGAAGTTTTCTGTTTTGTTGTGCATTTTTGTGATTGACTTTGGTGGAGACCTATCTTATGGTCGACACTCGTTCTACTGACTCTCCTCTAGCTGCTTTTGATCCAGAAATCGACAGATCGTTCCGTGCAAACCTACGCGATCAAGAAGAAGAAGCCGAGGTTGAGACCATTGAAACAGTTGACATCCCTGCTGTTGCAATGGCCGGAACTCTGAGAGAGTTGACTGAACCGAACATCGGGGCACAACCCTTGGCTGTCATCATCCCTGCGCTTGGCGAAGGGGTGAACTTTGAGCTGAAGTCTGGAGTTGTTGCTTATCTCTCGAAATTCCATGGTTTGAGTGGAGAGGACCCGATATCTAATCTGGGTAAATTCCACAATGTCTGCATGACTATAAAGCCAAGGAATATGACGGAGGATCAAATCAAGATGAGAGCCTTTGGATTTTCGTTGCTAGACTCTGCTAGCGACTAGTATTATCACTTGCCACCAGGGACTATAGATACCTGGACTAAACTGCACAAGGCGTTTCTTGACAAGTACTTCCCAACGAAGAAGGAGAATGCTTTGAAAAAGGCAATTGCTAACATTGAGCAGGCTGGTGATGAGACGCTATATGACTATCTTGAGAGGTACAAGAGGCTTTGCTCTAGCTGCCCGTTCCACGGATACGCCAAGCAGGATCTTGTTCTCTACTTGCATAATGGTCTGCTAGATCAGGAAAGAAGGATGGTTGACGCTGCATGCGGTGGGAGTATTCTGAATCTGACACCGGACGCAACCATGGAGAGATTACAGGAGATGAGTGAGAGTACCAGGAGCTTTGGAAAGACATATCAGAGAAAGGCAGTCAATGCTGTGACTCCTGCAGGACCGAACCCAGTGCTGAATGAGTTAGCTGAGTTGAAGGAGATGGTGAAGAGAATGGCGAACCAAAACACTCCTCAACAAGTCAAGGCATGTGGAATTTGTTGTGATCAATTCCACCCTACCGATACTTGTCCTCAGCTGTAGGAGGAAAGTACTGCTGAAGTGAATGCTGTAGGAGGTTACGGACCCCCTAGACCACAATTTGGTGGACAACCTAACTACAATCCGAGAGGGCGAGACCATCCGGGTTTCAGGTGGAGCAACCCCTAAGGTGGTCAACAGCCAGCACAACAGCAATACCAGCAGAGAGTCCCATACCAACAGAGGCCTCAAGGCCAAACCTCTGGTGCTACTACTGAAGAGATGCTAAAGACTCTGACTCAGCATTTCGCCACTCATGTTCAGGCTACTGAGTCAAGCATAAAGAATATGGAGAGGCAGATTGGCCAACTGGCTGATGTTGTAACCAAGATTGACCAGAGGACATCTAACTCCCTACCCTCTCAGACTACAGTGAATCCAAGGGAGAATGTGAGTGCCATCACCCTCAGAAGTGGAAAGAAGTTGGTCGTTCCTCCTATTGCTGAAGAGGAGAGCGAGTCTGAGAAGAAGAATATCGGTGACCGCCCCGCGGTGGACTCCACCGCGACCCGGCGACAAGTTGAGGCTGAGGCCAGGAAAGAAGGATGCCTGCCACTGCCCCGCGGCGACACTAGCCGCGACCCGACGGCAAGTCTCAGTAATCCCACCGTGACCTCACCGCCCCGCGGCGATAACCACCGCCCCGCGGTGAGCCTACCGCGACCCGGCCTCCAAAATCCTTGCTCTGCAGAAGAGATCTGTGTTGATGATTATGTTCGTCCGTTTTTTCCCCCTCTTGGTTCCGAGAAGCCACCAGCACCTTTTCCTGAGGCGCTAAAGGCTAGAAGGGTCGCCGACGACAGTGATCTTTTCGAGACGTTCCGAAACTGTGAGGTGAACATTCCTCTTCTCAAGCTTATTAGGGTTGTTCCTCGATATGTCAAGTTTTTGAAGGAGCTGTGCACCGTTAAGAGGACACACAAGCTGAAGGTCCAGAAGAAGGTTTCGGTTGGTAAACATGTCTCGGCGGTATTTCAAAGGTGTATGCTTGAGAAGTGCAAGGATCCAAATATGTTCACTATTCCTATTGCTATAGGTGAGCATCGATTTGGGAAAGCCTTGCTAGACTTGGGTGCCTCTATTAATATTTTGCCTTATTCATTGATTGAGGATTTAGGAGTCGGACCCTTGCATGATACCAATATTGTGATACAACTTGCTGATGGTTCTTGTGTGTCTCCTAAGGGTATTGTGGAGGATGTTCTTGTTAAGATAGGTCCTTTGATTTTCCCTGCTGATTTCTTTGTTATGGATATGGACTATGATGAGCAGGTTGCTCCTGTTATGTTAGGTCGACCTTTTATGAAAACAGCCATGACAAAGATTGATGTAGATAGTGGAACTTTGACTATGGAATTTGATGGAATAATTTTTTAGCATAATATTCATAAGGCCAACTCCATTGAATTGCCCCCCCTTTGCTGCATTAGTGATATCGATAATCCTATTTAGGAAAATGTTAAGCCTAGTGTAGTGGAGACCATAGTTGAACTGTCTGCTATTGCTGAACCTTTTGATTTGCATGAGTATGATGTCTTACTTGATGACATAGGAGATTCAATTCCCTCTAATTTGTGCACTTGCCCCCCTGCACTAACCACACAAGGTTGTAAGCCTTCATCTAGTGTCGTGCAGCATGATCAGGTCAAGCCCTATCGACCCCACATCGCTCTAAGTATAGGGGAGATGCTCCAAAGGGAGCAATCATGGAGTCATTGGCTAAGAGGGAACATGGTCTAAGGTCCAAGCCTTTCCATGGGAAGTCCCAGCAGGAAGAGACGAGTAAGAGGATTCCGAGGGGATCCTATTTTAGGTGGTGATTGATCTGCAGTACGTCGAGCCAATGACGTTAACTAAGGCGCTGTCCGGGAGGCAACCCGTGGTAGACTTCCTTGAGTTTTCTTTCTTTTAGATTAATTTCGTAATTTCTTTTGCTTTGTTTCGTTCGCTTGTCACTAACATTTCAGGTACGAAAGTAAATGGAGAGAGACGGTGTTCCCAGCCAATTCTCACCGCCCCGCGGTAGAGGCCACCGCCACGCGGTGGAGGTCTGGTATGCCTTCTCAACTCCGAAAAAAAAAGGAGAATAAAGGGCCTCGAAAAAACCTTAAACGGGGAGTAAAATTTTTATTTCTTGAGTGGTAACTAAGGATTTGACGGTTTGGGCCCCCTTTTTGGGCCGAGATTTCTCTTTGGGCCATTGTATATGACCGGCCCCATCAACCCCTTTTCTTCCTATTCCATTTCCCTAACCTAGCCCTCACTCTCTCAAACCCTCCATATCCAACACCCCTCTCAAGTTCTCCAAGCCAAATCCCCCATTCTCCCCCCAATCCCTCTCGTTCTTGGTCCGATCCTAGCCTCCAAATACCTTAATCTTGAGTTTCCTTGACCAATTTGGAGTCTAGCCTCACAAACAAGCCAAACACATAACCCCACCGCGTCGCTGTCGTCCACCGCCCCGCATTGCCCCGCCTCGCGTCGCCAGCCACCGCCCCGCGGCGACCCCCACCACGACCTGGTGTGAGGTTCCAGTTATCTCACCGCGACCCGGCGACTCGTCCACCGCCCCGCGTCGAGACTACCAGACTTCGTGTTTTCACTCGTTTGTAAGTCTTCTTGGTTGCCCTCTGTTTTGAGCATCTCAATTCATTACTTATGGCACCTAGAGGTAGAAAGCAAGTATCTACGAGGGATGAGAATGAGGTCTACAATGTTGTGAAGGAGAGGAAGGTGTTGGCTACTAAATTCTTTGACAAGCCGATGTTGGCTGAGTTTGGTATGTTGGAGTGTGTATCCCTGTGTTTAGCAGAGTGTGGCCTGGGGACTTTCGTGAACAAGGCCGCTGATGCTTATCCCGAGCTGTGTTACCAGTTCATTGCCTCATTTAAGAGGTATTCTGATGGCTCTGCCGACAAGAGATTGATGAAGGTCACGTTCACATACAATGGTCGTGATTATACTTTGTCTACGGAGGAGATTCGTGGTGCCCTGGGCATTACAAAGGAGCCATCTGATGGGTGGTCTGGTGGCATCATTGAGACGGATATGATGAAGTTTTGGGAGGCTGCCACGCATAGGACGTTCAAGAAGGGCCAGGAGGTGAATTCGAAGTTGGTGAACCCTTGCCTAAGGTTGATCCACAAGGTGTTGATGAGAGATTTCTTTGGCCATGCTGATGATGGTAAGGTCCCTTTGAAGGATTTTTAGTGGTTTTTGAGCATCTTGGAGCTTGTTACGTACACGCCGTGTTGGGCTACCCTCTTTATGAGTTCCCTGAAGAGGATTCGTGATGGTGAGCCACATGATATTTATGGGGATGGTTTGATCACCCTTCTTTGTGCTGACATTATAGCTACCGATCGGATTCCTCGACCTGTTGCTCACGCGGTGTATGATATGGCGCACATGAAAGTGTGCTCGATGCTGAAACCATTGGGCAGGGATGGTGATTTAGTTTGGTCTTCATATGAGGGTCATATTCTGATTCTTCCCCGGGTTTTCACTTATTCTCCTTCATTTGCGGATTAGTGGATTCCCAGTGATAGCAGAGTTATGGCCGACGCTACCCCTGCTGCTGCTCCTTTGGGTCCGTTTGGAGAGGGCCCTAGTGCTGGTGCTACTGCTGCTGAGTTTGTGGGTGAGGATGCCCCTTTGCCTACCCAGTTTGATGCGCCCTCGTCTTCTTATGCTCCTGCCACACCTTGGCAGGAGTTGTATGCAAGATTTGATGCATTCTCGATACAGCAGACGCATTGGAACACCCGAGTAGAGACCGGTCTGCAGACTTGGCAGACCCTAGTTCTGTATTGATGTAGATGAGCGTCTGGACGCTATGGACGCTCATATGAGGGACTACTTCGGGAGGTTCCCACCACCACCGCCATCAGGCCCACAGTGAGTTTATTTCTCCTGCCCCTATTTTATTTGCTGTTCTCTTTTCTACATTAAGGACAATGTTCGGTTTAAGTATGGGGGAGGGATTTAGACTTGCTATCTGTCTATCTTTTGTACATAGCTTTGTTTTTCTGTAATTTCCATTCGAGTATTTCTTTAAAAAAAACTGAAAAAGCCAAAAAGATGTAAAAAGGCAATCAAAATCCTGGGATGAGCTGAAAACCCGAAAGGGCGGTTCTGGTAAGAAGCAGGTAGTCCGACTGGTATAGACCGGTGAAAAAGTGGACTGGAGTGATGCGAGTATTTGTGAGATGTCTAGCAAAATGAAATGAGTGGCTAGGTGAAAACCCGAGAGGGCGCCTAGGCAAGATGATCGTAAAAGAAGAAGAGTGATTTTAGGATTTCTCATTATTTTTGGCGAGGCGTCATAAGAAGGGGAGTCATAAGGAGGACTCGGGTAGGCCACTCTTGGAGCGATAAGAAGCTAGATTGGAGTTAGGATTAGAATTATCTTTGCATCACTTGTTTTGGTTGTTTGGAGCTAATTGTTGATATGTTGTAATTGTTGGTGTCATATTTTCTTGTACTTCCTGAGACCTTGGTGTTTGATTAAGAGAGTAGGTTTATCATTAGCTTACTCGGGATGAGTAAAGGTCTAAGTATGGGGGAATTTGATAGGTGTCATTTCATGCACCTTTACTAGCCATTATTAGCATCATTTGGAGGAGTTTAGGATGAGATTTGAGGCTAAGTCTGTGATCCAGAAGTTGTGGAGAAAAGTGAAGATATCCAGGGATTTACAGCTTAGACGGAGATGGAGATGAAGATGGATGAGGTTTTGCTAGAGTTTATTGGAGAAGGCTACCCACACTTGGTAGTAATGAAGAGCAGAAGAGAAGAAGAAGAGGAGCTGAAGAAGGAGTGGGCGATTTCACCGCCCCGCGCCAGATGCCACCGCGACCCGGCGGTGGGTCTCAGAGAAGAGTTGGCCGCGCCAGAAGAAGCCACCGCCCCGCGGTGGATCTCACCGCCCCGCGGTGAGGCACGTAACGCCCCGCGGCCAGAAGGATTTTATTTACTTTTATGCATTTCGGATTTCCTTATTTCTTTTATTTTATTTCCTTTGTTATTTTCATTAGGTTAACTTATTTTTCCTAAGCCTATTTAAGCCCCTTTTTCTAGGTTAAGAAGAGACTACACTTTGAAATCACGAGACTACTTTTACATTACGCAGTTTTACTTTTTAGGGTTTCATTCACCTCTGAATGGAGCACTAATTTCCCTTTGTTCTACTAGACGTTTGAAGCAATACAGTTGATGTGTTTGTGAGATTTCTATTCCTTGTTCCTATTCTTATAAGTGTTGGTTTGATTCTCTTAGTTATATTGAATATTGATTTATTGTTATTTCTCATAGCCTGATCAACTAGGTTGAATACTATTTATCAATTGCTAGGATTTGCATATAGTGGAATACGAGTGCATATCTAGTAGCATACACGATTGTTGCATATAGTGGAATACGAATGCGTAATCATGAGTGGGAATCATTTGCATGTTAAGTAGTAAGGTTTTCTTCTATTTGCATGTATCCTATATCCTTGTGTGCATTGCTATTGCTTTATTGGTGGTAATGTTTTCTTCCATTGATATTGTGATAAGTCTATCAACAACTGTGAGAATTGGTAGTACTTAAGATCAGGTTGGGAACAACCATAAGAATAGTGAAAGAACTTGGATTGAATAGATTTCAGTGATCAAATTATATCTCTGTATTATGGATCTCGTTCTAGTGGAACTCTTTTCCCCAATCATATTCTCAACTCAATCAAACTTGTTTGCTTTGTTCTCCTTGATAACTAAAACCCCATTCCTTGTCACTTGTCAATCATAATTGCATACTTCTTCAGATCTTCCCTGTGGGTTCGACCCTTACTTGCTTACTATACATCCATTTAGTAGGTCTGTTAGGACCTTTACTTTGACTAGGCCATTCAACGATATTTGCATTGCATATTTCGGCCACGTCAGCCCGCATGCAGAGAAGCGGGTTCGCAGTCATAGGCGTCTTCCTCCTCTTCGATGCCTTCATCGATGGCCTCTAGGGTTTGCTCCTCATCGTCGCAAGACTCGTAGCCGGCGGCGGCCGTAGAGAACAAAACCTTTCGAGTGTTTGGGCAATCCTTCTTATAGTGGCCTCTTCCACCACACTTGTAACACTCAAGGTCACGCGCGCAATTTATGCCCACTGGAGCTTGTCTGGGCGCATTCTGGCGCGGTGCGGTGCTAGGCGTCGATGGCTTCGTTGTGCGGGCTTGGCTCGACACGGCTGTGGTAGAGACACTAGGGCGAACATTAGTAGAAGGTAAACCACTAGGGTTAGAAGAATACCTTTGTTGGCCACTTGGAAAAGTGTAAGACTTTCGGAGAGAGATTTGGGCATGAATTTACAATGCCGTATGTGTGAGTGTGTTCAAATCTTTGATGGGCAAAATCTCGAGTTGATCACGGATGTTGGTGTTCAAGCCACTCAAGAATTTTGTCCTCAAAGTCGATGGTGCAACGGAGATGTTGGCCTTGTAATACATGTCTTCAAGCTTGGAAAAGAACTCGAGTGGAGTCATCGACCCTTATCGATCCATGGCTATCTCCATTCTCATTTGATTCCTATAGTCTGGAGGCACGTATTTCTTGGTCATCACGTAGACTAGTTGATGCCATTCTGTGACTCTGGTTCTGTGGCGACGCACGCAGTCATCTTCGAATCTATGCCACCACACGTGGGCGGCTCCTCGGAAGTGAAGTGCCGCGGCATCGACATGCTCCTCAGGTGGCACTCGACAATACCTAAGGGTGTACTCCGTAGCCTGTACCCATTCAAGAAAAACAGAGGGGTTGTATTCACCATAAAAATGCTCGATCTTTACCTTGAATCTGTGTCATTGGTATCGAGGCTGGGCAGGTGCATGGTTGAACGCGTTGTTTGGCGCGGCGGCATAGAGAGGATTCTCGTACGCACGCACACCATGAGGTCTATCGCATCCAACCTGGCGTCTATCGCGGTCTTGGTGATCTTCGTCGCGAGCAAACTCATCCCTTGGCGCGTAGGCGTCGTCGCGTCGGCGTCTTCGCGGTTGGGCATCGTAGTCGGCTTGGCGAATGTCCCTTGGCATGACATCGCGATGCTCGCCGCCAATATCACGAACGCGTTCTCCTTGAGGCTGGAGACACGGTGAAGGTATCCAATCTGAAGGGTGATCCTGCAATTCAAGTGGATCTCCAAGAGGGGGTGAAAAAATTTAGGGTTGACCATACCTGAGTCCTCGATCTCCTCGTCGTCATACTCGGCGAAGTCATCACGGACATTGGGTGTGATCGACGCATCCGTAACGCGGCGTACGAACACTTTGGTGTCGAAGGTGGTCGTGTACATCATGGCGCTGTGGCTGTGTAGTTGGTGTCCTCAAGTTGGTCTCATCGCATTGCGTATGCCCACTGGGTTTGTGACTAGGTCTCCTTGGCGTCGTGTCGGCTTGCTCGGCTCTGTGAGGGCGGCCTTCGCGTGGCGATGAGCCCGATACACGTCTTTGGGTTCTCCTAGAGGCATAGCGATCATCAAAGTTGTATGGTTCAGAAAACTCACCTTGAGTGTCCTCGGCGTCGCGGTCGTTGTCTGAGCCGGTGTCGAAGCCAGCGGGTGTGGCTCTGGGCACGTAGCGGTCCGTGTGCGAAACGAAGCCTTGGCGACTCTCGATGACACTTTGCATACGATTGAGTTGTGGTTGATGATGAGATGTGGAAGGCATGATTCCTTTGCCTTTTTCTACTCTCGTCTTTGATGGACCGGCGTCGGTGGCTCGTGGTTGAGTTGGCGCATCCATAGCACTCAGGGGTGTGGGTGTGGGCGATTGATGTACCGCGCGTTCTCTGGCTTCAAATTGAGCCACGCGTTGACAAAGAGCTTGGATTTCTCGTTGCTCCTCGGACAACTCCATGAGGGGGTCTTGTTGTGAGGGGTCAATCGGTGGTTGGTCTTGGGGTAGACCCAACGGCGGTGGATGTGGGTTGGTGTTGTCGACTCCAAGTTGGTCATCACTTTGTTCAACCATCATGTTACCTATGACAATATGGCCAGACATGGGAGTAAAAACAAACCAAAAGACAACAAAGAACAACAATCAAGAAAATCACTAGTCAAGTCACAAAGTTCACGTAAGTAGGGCTAGTTTGGCTTGCCGTGAGGGCGGCTTGGGTTGCACAAGAGATGGTATATCAAGCAAGTTGCAATCAAACAAACAAGAACAAATTGAAACCCTAAAGCAAACGTAAACAAAGCAACCGAATAAGCAAGAAAATACCTTCTAGAAAGCTTGACCTAGACGGCGGAGAGAGATAGAAGATGAGCTTAGACCGAGAGTGGGTTAGGGTTGCCTTATTTTGGCTTTACCTAACTTTGGTAACTTTTTTTTTTGAATATCTTTTTGATATCTTTTTTTTTAAAAAAAGATCTGAGATCTTATCTTTTGATCTTTTCGGATTTGCAAAAGAAAACAAAAGAAAACGGCCTAAGTAACAAGAATATCACAAGTGTGATCTTTAGAGATAGGAGAGAGAAAATAAGATTTGATTTGATATCTTATAAGAAAATTGCGGCTAACAACCTAAAAAGTAGGATCTAGCAAACAAGAAAACTCTATCCACGCGTGAAACAAGGAAACAAAATATTCTAGCATGCAAGATAACAAATTACATAACACACCAAAACTTAGGGAACGAGGAAACATTTCGGCCAAGATATTATCTTGTAGAAACCGAGTAGGTGATGCAGAGATGGGAACTTTGGTTTTTTTTTTCTCAACAATTTACGAAAGCAAACGATGGGGGTCAAGAAAAAAAAATTGTGAACAAGATGCAAACTTGAGTTTGTGACTTACAATACTACTGGGCTCTGATGCCAGTTGATGTGTTCTTGCCTCCGATGACAAGACAATTGTCAAAGGCGACACCTTTGGATCTAGTCTTGGTCGAGAAGTCACTCATTCATTGTCAAACCTGTCGTGGAATCCTTGGGTGCAAACCCGCGTTGACAAGATGGTGGCGAAGCGAACCCGGTGGAGGTGGTCTGGATGGTCGCGGCGTCGGCGAGGCTCAGTGTCACGTTGAGTGTCACAACAGCGAAGACGATGTCGATGGCGAACGCGATGGAATTGGTGGCGATTGTGGGTGCGATGGAAGCAATTGATGGGGTGAATGGATAGCGATGGCGGAAGCGATTTGATGAGGGATAGGTGACTTGAAAAAACAAGTCTTTGGTGTCGTAGCGTCGACTGCGGAGGAAGGGAGATGCAAAAAAAGACTTGGCTTGAAGGTTCAAGCAATTGCCGTAGCGTCGGCGGCGGAGGGAATGGGGATGCGAAGATAGAGGGTGACGTCCGATCAAGGGAAGGAGGATAAACACTCTACTTGAAACCTTGATTAAAATTAAACGTGGTAAAACCAATAACATAGTTTGACTTAAATACTAGGGCGAGACATCGGATGGGCCGAGTCGAGCCTAGTGGGCTAGCCCATGCAAGCATGCAAAATGCACAAACCCTAAAATAGAAATGACTATAAAAGAAAACTATCTAAAATAAGCAATAATACCAAATACAAAAAGTGTCTCAAAAACCATGTCAAAACAGTGGCAAATAAACCTCTAAGTGTCAAAACGACGCGGCGAAGGCATGGATGCAAACACCGCGAGGAACGGCGACGAAGGGTCGATGGCCTCGCGAGTGGGTGCACGCGATGCCGGCTGCGATGATCGCGATGTTTCGATGCCGATGGTGGCGAGGACGACGAGTCTTGGGTTGGCGTCTGGGCTTCCTTGGCCAGCGACGATGCGTGCGACAAGTGACGCGACAGCGGCGGCGATGGCTTTGGACCTGTCATTGAGCCCTTTGAGCGTAGGCTTATGGCTTCTTCCTCGTCTTGGGCCATCATGGGAGGCAGGGTCACATCACTCATGGACCACTACAAGAACCCCGTCAAAGTGGTCGCCATCTAAGACCTAATTCTCGGAAACCCTAATTGCAACCCGCCTTCGGTTTCGCTCGATTTCCTATCCAGGCTCTCCCATAAGCTCCACCTCAACGGTGCGTCGACCCCCTGACTCATCGATGAAAGAAGTAGGCGACAGGCGGACATCATAACTTCTGGTAAACATGAATTCGAGGGAGAAGATGGAGAAATGGAAGTTCAACCTGTAGAAAGAAGAAGAAATTACGCTGCCTGTATATTGTGGTGTCTCTGACTGTTAGGGATTCCTTCATGACGATTGGGACATTGGTTGCGGCCATGGTGAATCAAATAGGGCCTGTCGACCGCTAACGAATGCCGATTATATGGAGATTCGAAAATTGGCTATGGATCTGCTTGGAATCGGAGAGAGAGTATTGAGCGAGAGGAGAGGATGTAGATCTGAAAATGCAGGAAGAGATTGGAAAAGTGAGTGGTTTGATGAAGCAGAACGTGAGGTGTAGTAGGTGATGCATCAGTTGAGTTAAGAAAGGACACGTGACATCATATTATTTTGCCAGATGTCAACTAAATAGAAAACTACGTGGCTAAATTTTTAACAAAAATATTCCATCAGCTTTAACTTTAATATATTAGGGTAGATTGTATACCATGTTCTTTTTCTTATTTCTTCTAATTAATCATGTTTTTTTACTTCTTTCCCTTTTTATCTAATTCTTTCTCTTTTTATCAACTGAACTGCTTTTTTTTTTGGGTTTCTTCAACTAAACTAGCTATTTTTCTGGTAAGTATACAACTAAACTAGCTAGAAATTAAAAGATTACACACAAAAGAAAAGATAAAAAGATTGAGTCGGTCAAGTACTTTAGTGACTCTTCCCATTCTCTAATTAAAATATTGCTTTCCTTAATTTTTTAAGGCTCATGCTATATGCCCGACGAAATTTTGCTGTACGCACGACATTGTGTATGCCAGATTCTGGCGTACGCAATGTCCTGGCGTACAGCATATTTTATCATATTTTTGTGGGATTTTGAATGTTTATGAATTTCTTTTATTTTGCCTATACGCCAGCCAATTGCGTACGCCAGCCCATGGCGTACAGAAGTAGCCGTTATTCCAACGGCTATTCCAACGGCTTAATTTGTGCCTATAAATACATGTTTGTAGGTGGACGATCCAAAACAACAATCTTACAAAAAATGGCATATAATGAAAACACATATTGGAGTAGTGGAGAAGATGATGAAGATTATGATTATCAAGATTTCAACGATGGCAATTTCGAGGTTAGTATGTATGCAATTTCGAGATTAGTTATAATTAATATAGCTTAAGTACGTAGAGGCCTATATTTCTTATGTTAAAAGATAGATTAGTATTTAGTTGTAGTGGACAAGATTAGTAATTGATAGTAGTGGAGAAGTTGATAATTGTTGTGAATTTGATATATGTTAAAAGTCTTATGTTTAGTGAGATAAGCTATCAATTTGTTTTTCTGTAGTTTAATTTAGCTATAGTGGACAAGATGTTGACGGTGTTGCGGTAGATGCCTATATTTATTATGTTAAAAGATAGATTAGTATTTAGTTGTAGTGGACAAGATGATGACGATTTAGCGGTAGAGGCCTATATTTGTTTTGATATATGTTAAAAGATTAGTAAGTAATAGTAGTGGAGAAGTTGATAATTGTTGTGAATTTGATATATGTTAAAAGTCTTTAGTTTAGTGAGATAAGCTATCAATTTGTTTTTCTGTAGTTTAGTTTTGTATTACAATTATAGTTTTATTTTACAATTACAGTTTAGTTATGTATTACAATTGCAATCCATATATTGTAACATTATTGATTATGTAAACATGTATAGGGGAAAGATTATGGAGATGAATTTCATAACAATCTGAACTGGGATAGCCGAGAGGAATTGATTGAGTGGGTTAGGAATAGGGGCAAAGATTTGATGATGGTTTTAGTCATTCATAAGTCAAATGTCAGAAGTGTTAGTTTGACGTGCGAGCATTTTGGTGAATATAGATCGGGGAGAAAGAAAGGTAGTGACTCAGAAGAGGAAGTTGAGGTAATTCGTAAATCCCATTCGAAGAAGTTCGGATGCACATTTGAGTTGTGTGGTGTTAGATTGAAGAAGAAGCCAGGGGAAGTGACTCATAAATGTGATAGATTGATGCCATAACCATAAGCTTCTGACTAGCTTTCTTGGGCATGCATACATGGGCAGAATGACCCCGGATGAGGAGCGCATTGCCAAAGCTTTAGGCGAAGCGTTCGTGACGCCTAGGACTATTGTTGGGAAGTTGAGGAACTTCTTCCCCGGAAATGTTACATCCATGAAACAAGTTTCCAACTTTCTGCAGAAGGTGCATTATGAAGATCGTGGAGAATTGACGGTTACGCAATGGACTCTGAACTTTTTGAAAGAAAATAGTTACCGGGTATTTCCTCTTACAAAGTTGTCTACGAAAGAGACTGATATCCTATTTTTTGCTCACCCGGACTCGCTCCACTTATTGAAGATGTTTCCGTACGTGGTAATTATTGATGCCACATACAAGACAAATAGGTACGTGGTGGATTTGTGTTACATTTTCAACACAATATAATAGTAGTGATTTATATCATTGATTTGAATTATATCTAATATTCTATGACTTCTTACATTCATTTGTTTTCTTACATTCATCCACAGGTATAACATGCCATTGGTGGAGATTGTCGGTTTCACTTGCATGCACAAGACCTTCAACATTGCGTATGCATTTACACGGCAAGAAGAAGTGGTGCATTACAAGTTCATAATGGAGAAACTTTTGCGCTTGTTTAAAGATGTGGGTGTTATGCCGGCCGCCATCATGACTGATCGAGAGAAGGCCCTCATTAATGCAATTCGGATAGTTTTCAAAGATGAAGTAAAACACCTTTTGTGTTGGGTGCATATTAAGCACAACATAGAAGCATATGCTTCCCCAATATTGAAGGATAAAAAACAAGTGAAAAGGTTTTGCGGCCAATGTTGGGCACTTTGGTGTTCAACCACGGAGGAAATCTACGAAGAGAGGCTTGTTCAATTGAGGACATCGTGGAAGAGTGGCCTCGTTCGATACATTGAAAAGACGTGGACTAATCCTCACAAGGAAAGCATAGTGAGAGCGTGGACTGATCATCATCTTCACGAGGACTTCAAACATGTAACCCTTGTACAATGTTCAGTAGTTTGCTTGTTCATGGCTCAATGTGGGAGTAACGCAATGCTTTTCATGTGTTTTGATAGGGTTGAGGGTATGCATCACGTGTTGAAGAAAATTCTGAATTCTAGCATTGGTGGTTTTAATAGAATGGTAGTGAGGATACACCATGCGATTGAGGGTCAAATTTGGCAGGTGCGTGCGACCATGGAGATGTCATGGACCAAAACACCAACGATGTTTGATGGTGTGCCGCCAGAAATAAGAGAGTTGTTTTCAAGGCTATTCTTCAAAGTGTCGGATAGGTGCTTGGGAATGTTGTTTGATCTGTATAAGCAGATAGAGGGGGAGGATTTCCCTGATGATTGTGATGATGATTGGATGAGAGACTGCTTTGGCCTGCCATGTGTCCACAAAATCGCAAATGCCATCATTAATAAGACGCCGATCATGCCGAGTGAGATACACCGCTTCTGGAAGCAATTGCAATGGGATAGGGTTTACACTCAAGAAGATACAGTTGAGGACACAACACAGATGTATGTTCAAGAGTTGAGATGAAAGCAAATGGATGAAATGTGGCATGCTAAAACATTGAGCAAGGACCAAATTACCGACTTGTTCTGGGACACGCAGCACCCGCATGAAACTTTGATGCAGGAGCCCACGGGAATCATTTCAAAAGGAAGGCCAAAGGGTTCGACAAAGTACGACACCAAGAGGGACCCGAGCTTGTTTGAGCATCGGAGGGCTGAGTTAGATGAGATTGAGAAGAACAAGGCCAGTGGAAGCCAAGGTAGAGGTCGGGGTCGTGGCAAGAAGGGACCAAGTGGAGCTTCACCGGGCATTGGGACCCAAGGGAGGCAACCCGAAGGGACAGGATCGCAGCAACTCCCTGAACAACCCGTGCTTTATATGGGGGTGAACTTTGGGGTTAAGAATGTGGATTACTTTTGGTTTCCGTACATTAACGGGGCCAGAGATGTATGTCCAGACGGGCATTATGGATATCGGACATTGGCTGTATTGTTGGGATCAGAAGAGACTGCATACCCTATGGTTCGAATGCAGATGGCGGGTGAGTTGTTTGACAACAGAGATGTGTACATGCCTATCTTGCCCGTACTACACCCGGGGATCACTTATGAGGACCTTATATTTCGGGTCAACTATGTCATCAGTCCTTGCAGCGAGGAGTACTGGCTCGACATGCCGATGATTGGTTTAGTGTTTGCCACGCTATACCAAGTTGCTCTTGTCCTATTATCCTGGGATGGCCCGTGCTTGTGCTTACCAATGAGGGCCTCTTACGAAAGCCTCGGCCCTCCAACACAGATATTGACGATGGCCTTCGTCGGAAACCGAAACCACTTTGTACCGGTATAGTTATTGTTTTTAAATAACTAGTAATATTTGTGCTTACCCTAAAAGACATAACTCGATCATAATTTGTGTTTTCTAAGTAGGTTTCGTTGAAGGATGGTTGTCCACTACCTCCCCCTCCGTACGCTTGGCGTCGATTCAAACACCCAAGTGTCGATGGTTGGGACTCTCAATTTTAGGAGAGGATTCAACAATTTTGGGATTATCGCATTAGATATAGCCGTCCTCCAGATCCTCCGGTGTAGTTTAAGATGTAGATTAGTTTAAGATGTAGATTTACTAAAAAATGAGAAATTAGGCCCAATGGAAATGATTGTAGAAAAAACGAGTGAGAAACTAAAGAAATGAGAAATTGGGCCCAATTATATAGGAAGGATTGTAGAAGAAACGGGGGAAAAAACTGAAAAATGAGAAATTGGGCCCAAATAGGCCCAATAGGAAAGATTGTAGAAGAAAGGGGTGAAAAAATTGAAAAATGAGAAATTGGGTCCATTTGGGCCCAATAGGAAGGATTGTAGAAGAAACGGGTGAAAAACTGAAAAATGAGAAATTGGGCCCAAATAGGCCCAATAGGAAGGATTGTATAAGAAACGGGTGAAAAAGTGAGAAATTGGGCCCATTTGGGCCCAATAGGAAGGATTATAGAAGAAACGGGTGAAAACTGAAAACTGAAAAATTGGGTCCATTTGGGCCCAATAGGAAGGATTGTAGAAGAAACGGGTGAAAAACTGAAAAACGAGAAATTGGGCCCATCTGGGCCCAATAGGAAAGATTGTAGAAGAAACGGGTGAAAAAACTGAAAAATGAGAAATTGGGCCCAAATATGCCCAATAGGAAGGATTGTATAAGAAACGGGTGAAAAAATGAGAAATTGGGCCCATTTGGGCCCAATAGGAAGGATGGTAGAAGAAACGGGTGAAAAAAATGAAAAATGAGAAATTGGGTCCATTTGGGCCCAATAGGAAGGATTGTAGAAGAAACGGGTAAAAAACTGAAAAATGAGAAATTGGGCCCATCTGGGCCCAATAGGAAGGATTCTAGAAGAAACAGGTAAAAAACTGAAAAATGAGAAATTGGGCCCATCTGGGCCCAATAGGAAGGATTGTAGAAGAAAACGGGTGAAAAAACTGAAAAATGAGAAATTGGGCCCAAATAGGCCCAATAGGAAGGATTGTATAAGAAACGGGTGAAAAAATGAGAAATTTCGTTATATTTCATGTAGTTACACTTATATACTATAGTCTTTTCGTTATATTTCATATAGTTATAATTATATACTATAGTATTTCGTTATATTTCATGTAGTTATAATTATATACTATAGTATTTCGTTATATTTCATATAGTTATACTTATATACTATAGTATTTCTCATTATTGCATGTAGTTATACTTATATACTATAGTATTTCGTTATATTTCATGTAGTTATATTTATATACTATAGTATTTCGTTATATTTCATATAGTTACAATTATATATTATAGTATTTCTCATTATTTCATGTAGTTATACTTATATACTATAGTATTTCGTTATATTTCATGTAGTTATACTTATATACTATAGTATTTCGTTATATTTCATGTAGTTATACTTATATACTATAGTATTTCGTTATATTTCATGTAATTACACTTATATACTATAGTCTTTCGTTATATTTCATATAGTTACAATTATATACTATAGTATTTCGTTATATTTCATGTAGTTATACTTATATACTATAGTATTTCGTTATATTTCATATAGTAATACTTATATACTATAGTATTTCTCATTATTGCATATAGTTATACTTATATACTATAGTATTTCGTTATATTTCATGTAGTTACACTTATATACTATAGTATTTCTCATTATTTCATGTAGTTATACTTATATAATATAGCATTTCGATATATTTCATGTAGTTATACTTATATACTATAGTATTTCATTATATTTCATGAAGTTACACTTATATACTATAGTCTTTCGTTATATTTCATATAGTTACAATTATATACTATAGTATTTCGTTATATTTCATATAGTTATACTTATATACTATAGTATTTCTCATTATTGCATGTAGTTATACTTATATACTATAGTATTTCGTTATATTTCATGTAGTTATACTTATATACTATAGTATTTCGTTATATTTCATATAGTTATAATTATATATTATAGTATTTTTCATTATTTCATGTAGTTATACTTATATACTATAGTATTTCGTTATATTTCATGTAGTTATACTTATATACTATAGTATTTCGTTATATTTCATGTAGTTATACTTATATATTATAGTATTTCGTTATATTTCATGTAGTTACACTTATATACTATAGTCTTTCGTTATATTTCATATAGTTACAATTATATACTATAGTATTTTGTTATATTTCATGTAGTTATACTTATATACTATAGTATTTCGTTATATTTCATGTAGTTATACTTATATACTATACTATTTCGTTATATTTCATATAGTTATACTTATATACTATAGTATTTCTCATTATTTCATGTAGTTATACTTATATACTATAGTATTTCGTTATATTTCATATAGTTATACTTATATACTATAGTATTTTCTCATTATTTCATGTAGTTATACTTATATACTATAGTCTTTCGTTATATTTCATATAATTACAATTATATACTATAGTATTTCGTTATATTTCATGTAGTTACACTTATATCCAAAACACAACTGTCTAATCCACATAAATACATGATCCTACAATCTAGTCATCATCGGGGACTCTACCGCTACCCTCTCCTCTCTCGTGCTGTGAATCAGTAAATCTCTGGGAAGCACACGGTAAGGGATCAGCTATGGGCGCCTCGTGACCTATCAAATCATGAATCCACGAAATAATCGTAGCGGTAACATCTGGTGGAAGCTCGTCCCTCTCTTCTAAAAAACGCCGCATTCGACCGGCGATAATCTGGGTTCGCTGAATACACGACAAAGATTTCCATTACAACTAAACCGATTTTAAGCACGTAAAAAATGATAAGCGATAAATAAAATGTATCATACCATGAGAGTAGACACCGGTGGAGCTGGAGGGACGATGTGACATCTGCTCCAGCCAGTCGATGTACGCATCGTCAGTGTCCCAGGCGAAGGTAGTATGGATCAGGTCCTGAAGCTCGATCGTCGGTCTAGGGTCGGCATCCCATGTGCACTGCTCGTCGTCGTACTTCAGAGCGTACGACCTCAAGTCGACCCGCCTCTTCACCTCGCGTGGCGCTGGTGGATCCTCAGGAGCCCCCTGCCTGTAACCGAACTGACGGAGGACTCGGTCCGGCATGTACGATTCCTGTATCTCGAGGCACTCAATAATGCCTCGGTACAAAGAAGGAGCGTACTGGGGGGGTCGTAAAGTCTAACGGACCCCACGATGTCCAGGCAACCTAAACCGTATATTTATAATTTTAATTTCCTAAATTCAAAACGTATATTCAAAATTCAAATTTCCTAAACGAAACGCAATAAAACAGTAAAGTATTACCTCGTCAAATCTCACGGCGTCTAAAATGCGGCGAATAGCAATCAACCGCTCCGGATTCCGTCCCTGAGGTGCCTCCCTCCCGTCTCTCTGAGCAGCCCTCGTATCCGCCATGGCCTCCAGGTCAAGGACAGCGTGACCTCGGAAAGTAGGAAAGTACGCCCAAATCCAGGCCTACATATATATAAAAACCCGTTAGCATATAATATCATATATTATAAAAATAAAATAAAATAAAATAATAAATACCCTCAGAAGAAGTGTACACCCTGTAATGCCCTTCGCCCTGGCCCGTGACGCCTCACCCAAATTCCGATACAGGACAGCCAATACGTCGACTCCCCAGGCATAACAACCGCTGCGGTCGTGGTCAAAGACTAGCGCCATGTACTTGTACTTGACGGCGTTCGTCGACTTGTCCGGGAAAACGGTACAGCCGAGGAGCATCATCAAGTACATGGACGCTATGCGTCGGTCATCCCTCTCTGGACTGGATAGCTGCTCAGTCGACCTCAGCAAGAGGGACTCTATCGGGATACCGCCACCACCGAACCACTGGGCCACCAACTCCAGGTTCGCCCCAGTAATAGCGCAGACGTGATCTCTGAAGACGGGGTCCGCCATATCAGTGGTGACGCTCAAGCCGTCGATGGGAATCTCCAGGATGCACGCGACATCGTGGAGTGTGATAGTGATCTCGCCCCACGGGAAATGGAACGAGCTCGTCTCCGGATGCCAGTGCTCGACGAACGCAGAAATAAGCACGTCGTCGATCCTCCTGAAGTCCACCTCCCTCATAGAGGTGATACGGCTCCGCTGCGCAAAATCCCACCAGGTGTCCGGAGCCGCTATAATGTGCTGGTTCATCTTCCAATGCCACGGCTTCCTGGTGTACGTCTTCAGAACCTTCCTCATCTGAAAAATAAATAACAAAATTAGTATTACAGTTATAAATTAATATATCACATTTTCATATTTTTATTTGCAAATCTTAAACTAAATCAAAGACGTACCGTATCATCCACGTGCGCAACGGGTGGTGGGGGGTCCGGAAGTGTCAACGCCAATGTCATGTCCCATAGGACCCTGGCGACGTGGGTCGTATACGTACCGAGGAGGTGAGGAACGAGAGGCCCTCCCGGCATCCAAGGCTCTGCGGGGCCCGCCTGCTCGGGAACCGGATCCGCCTGCTCTTGAGCCGGATCCGCATGCTGCGGAGCCGGATCCGCATGTTGCGGAGCCGGATCCTCCTGCTGGGGAGCCGGATCCGCCTGTTGGGGAGACTCGTCCATCCCCAAGTCCTCTGCGGGTCCATCATAATAGTCGCGCTTGAAGGCCGCGTCGGCAACGGCAACTGCCTTCTCCTCCAAATCCATGGACGAGGTCGATGACGAAGACGGAGACAACGACGGGTCAGACCTGGTCACGCCCACCTGCACTCCCATCGCGACGTCCTGTGTCGCGTCTAGGACGGGAAGCAGATCCACTGAAGCGGCCCGACGAGCCGATGCTGTGACCGGATTCCTCCGCGCGAGCTGACGGGACCCACGTCGGGGTCGTCTCACAGACAACATCGAGGCTTGCAAAGCCTTTTAATAACATATTACGTCGTCAATTCAAAATTTAATACTTATTATTTCTAAATTCAATATCTATTTCTAAATTCAATAATTATTTTATTCTAAATTTTCATCAATTCAAAATAAATTTTTAAAATTCATAACTATAAATTTCTAAAATATAACTATTAATTTTTAGAAACAAATCTATAATTAAATACAGATAAACAATTTTTAAATGCAATACCTATTTCTAAATTTAATACTTATTACATTCTAAATTTTCTTAAATTCAAATAAATTTCTATAATTCATAACTATAAATTTCTAAAATATAACTATTAATTTTTAGAAACAAATCTATAATTAAATACAGATAAACAATTTCTAAATGCAATACCTATTTCTAAATTTAATACTTATTACATTCTAAATTTTCATAAATTCAAAAAATTTATATTCCGTTCATACCTCTCGACTACCCGAGGTAGATGTCTGACCGGGTGTCGCAGGAACGTCTCCGTGTCCGCCTCCTCGTCTGCCCCGCCCTCGGATAAATCGGGTCCGACAAGTACCTCGTCCTGCATCGCCATCCGGACCACCGCCGGCCATATCTCCGTCGCCGGCCACCTCTCCGCCGCCACCGGCCACCTCTGCAGCAACAGGAGCACCGCCGCCAGCCGCCAAGCTCTCCACGCCGTCTGGAACGCCATCGTCGCCTCCTCTTCCGCCAATCGCGCCGCCACGAGCCTCGCCGGAGGGGTCACCACCACCGCCACTGTTCGCCATCGTCGGAGATAAGAGGAGGAGGAGAATTAGAAGAAGAAGAAGAAGGAGGAGGAGAGAAATGGAGGAGGAGGAGGAGAAGGAAGGAGTGAATCGGAGGAGACGCCGCCGGAAATTCTACGCCAGGAGACGACGCAGGGAAGAAGAGAAGGTAGAAGAAGAGAAGAAGAAGAAGAAGAGGCCGTGCTCAGCCTCTTAACCTAATTTGTACGCCAGAATATGGCGTACGCCATATTCTGGCGTACAGGTTTGGGCCGGCCCAAGTTGGGCCATCCCAGTTATGATATGTACGCCAGGATATGGCATACGCCATATTCTGGCGTACAGGTCATAATTGGGATGGCCCCAGCTTGGGCCGGCCCAACTTGTTTATTTTTTATTAAAAAAAATACAAATATGTATTTTTTTGTATGCCGTATTCTGGCGTACAAAAAATACGGCGTACAAAAAAATACGTATTTTTATTTTTTATTTTTTTGGCTCCTTTTGGCTTATTTTTAATAGGTACGCCACGACATTGCGTACGCCAGATTCTGGCGTACAGAATGTCGTGCGCAAAGAAAAAAATGAGGCGCATATAGTCGCCTCGTTTTTTAATCTACACTTCACCATCATAAAACCCACGCACCACCATTCCTTCTCCTGAGTCTTCCTCTTCCTCTAATAATTACTCCTTTCACAAATCTACAATTACAATAAGCCTTGATGCCTCGGCCAACCAAAAACAATGGGTTTGATGATACAGCATTGTGGAGTCATGTTGAGGTTTCTGCATATAGCCACTGGTGGAGGTGGTAATAGGAAGTGGAGATGCAAATACTACAGCAAGAAAGTTACTGGTTCTTATTCCAAGGTCAAAGGGCATCTACTCAAGCTTCCCAATCATGGCGTTACACCTTGCACAATGGCAGACGATATTTATCGTCGGCTTAAGCGGGAATTTGACGAAGCTGAACAGAAGAAGAGAACTCTGGCTTTGAGTACAAAACAGAAGCAGGATTATGTCTCTCTTCCTGAAGGATTTGATTTAGCACATACAAAGAAAAGAAAAGGTCCATTAGAGATTTCATTCAATCTACTATATAATAACTAAAGCAAAACGGCGGCTGAGCAGCACGCGCCCCCACATTGCACCCGCGTTTTTCGCTGCCACATGTCACATCCGGAGTATTTTGCCATGTGTCAACAATTCGCTTAATGTTGTTATTTTTAGGAATATCTTTGATTCTGAGATTTGCTTTGTACGCTTTTTTGTTTGATATCTTAATTTTTACAAAAACAAAAAGCAATCAAAACTAACAGCTACGTATTCATGAATAAAATCAAAAAATTGAGAACGTTTTTGGAAAAAAATTATTTTGCTGTAAATGGTTTATAAAACCTGCTGCATGAATGATTTTGCAGTAAAAATACCAAAATAAAGGAACAAAATTATGACAAATCTTGCACCTAATATAATAACTAAACCAACCACAAATATGACCAAATAATGCACAAAACCTGCCCACATATTACAAAACATAATACGCAAAAGCCTAAACACAAAACAAACCATAACAGACATTACAAAACCACATATACATACATAAACCTGCATAGATATTACAGAATATATTGCACAACTTCTAAAACCTGTATAAAAATTACACAATTGCATATATTCTGAGACAATAGTCTTCTTTTCTGTTTTCCAATGGCAGAAATTCTGCATATCATAAAACATCCATAAATTTCGCAACTGAATACAATATCTGACCAAAATAAGCAAAGTATAGCACAGAATCATTGTTGTCTATAAATCTATGCATTCCAAAAATATGATATAGAGAAATCTATGCATTCCAAAAATAAAAAAACGTAACCATGACTACATCTCTTTGTCATAGTCGTCTATAAATCTACTTTCTCAGCTATGTTAAAACCCTACACTACAGCAAAATACAGACATTTAGAGGTAATGTTAAAGCATAAGTCAGTATTCAGATTTAACATTTCAAACAGAATTGATTCCGATTTATTTTCTTTGTTGCAGTTTTTTTCAGGAAATCCAGAACTCAGGTACAAGTTATTAATTCAGAACCTATATGCAACATTGACTACATATTTTTCATTCTTTCATTGGTTATCTATTTGTCATATTCATTTACGAAACTCCATATCTGCTCATATTGGATAAAAGGTTTCAGTTTATTTACACAGTAATGCAGCAGCAGGGCATAAATCAAACAAAGCATCTGCATAGAAATGTATAATCATAGACAAAGATAGCTAGATATGGAGTTAAGGCGAGATAAATTTTCATGCATCTACATATTTATGGATTTATAGGAAATGTGTGAGAGAGAGAGAGAGATGGAGAGATAGAGATATATATATATATAGAGAGAGAGAGAGAGAGAGAGAGAGAGAGAGAGAGTCGGGTATGGGGGACTTACATGGTCGCTGGCAGATAACTATCAAAATCTTCTTCAAAGTACACTCCACAGTCAATAATCTCCACAGTCAATGCTCTGTTCCCAACCTCCAGTCATCCTCATCAATGGATGAAAAAAATGAAACATAAAGGATCTTTAGATACAGAGTATATAAAAAGAAATACAGAGACATGTTTACCACAGTATATTATTGATTTTTGTTCTTTAATGAGAAGGCATGTTTACCCAAGTCGGTATAGAAGATACTCCGAGAGACTATTACATTAGTCCTATTGCCAATGAAACAAATACTCTCTCGGAGCAACTCCACACCGACTAATAATACCCCTCTATTTTCAATAATGGCATTTATACAAACATTCTTCTGTCTCTATACATATTTCTATGTTCTTTGAAAAATATGTATTTCCTATATACATTGCAACATTGGAGCCAAGACCAATTATATATATAGATTGCGAGAGCTTACGTTTTGATTCCTTTATGAGGATATGTATATTTCCATAACATTCTTCAATGTGCCAGAACATCATCCTCTTTTATATTTCTTCACCAACCTACAGATCGATGTTATGAAATAATGTATTTCATTAGTTGTTTGAATTATATGAACCAGGAGAAATAATCAGGATGAAACACAAAACGAGTAGGCTAAACATGTCGTCTCATTTAGATGAGAATGCTTATATATTTTGGACAGTTTTGTAACCTTATTATTATGTTTTGTAGATATGTCAAAAGCTAGACAAGAAATAAACGACATTACAGGTGTCCGAGGTAATTATGAGCTCAAGATTCGAGTAATTCGATTATTTAAAGTTCCAAAGAAAGACGACCCTGCCCAATACAGTACCACTGAACTAATACTAATGGATGAAAAGGTACTGATTTTTTTATGCAATTTTAAGTTAAAGTATTTAGAAAATGGTGTGCTTAATATTTCCAGTCAAATTAGATGTATGAATATCAATTCTTTGACTGTTTCAGGGAGATAGAATCCATGCAGTGATTAAAGAAGGGTTTATGGTTAACTTATCAAATTTAAAGGAAGGAGGTGCATTTTTAATGTCAAATTTTGGTGTTGCCCTTTATGATATACCTTTCAAATTCACTAATCATAAGTACAAGGTCATATTCTATCGCAACACTACGATTAAGCCATGTTCATCCATTTCTGTTCCAATTCATGGATTCAAATTTACTGAATTTGAAAAAGTCCTTGACGAGTCATTGGACCAAGGGTATCTTTACGGTTAGTTAATGTTCTTCTTTATCATATAGCAGATTCTGTATATGAAACCAAAGGATTTAGTTTGCAAAACTATAAGTTTGTATAGAATATATATACCTTTAGGTCTTCTTTTGTATGTATGTAAAATCCAAATTGTCTTTGGCCTTAAATCCGAGCTCCCAAATGATTCCTATACAGTAAAAAAATTAGTTTAGTACATCATACACAATAAAATCAGTTAGGTAGATTAATCAATTGATGAAACCATGATATCATTGTATATATTGAATGAACATATCCAGATTTGAATGTAATAATATATGATTCAATATATTCATTTACAACTACATTGTTTGACAATACTAAATACTACATGCAACATATCATTACAAACTAATAGTATTATGTATATACAGAATCCTATTTTAACTCAGTAAACATAACTCAAGCTGACCTATAGAGATATCTAATGTCATTCTGTATAGTCTATTGATCTTTTTTTGTCAAATATTCAGTTTATCTAAGCAACATTGTAGTCATATTTATTTTCAGGTCTTGCCGAATGTCTCACATGCAACTAGACAGTGTTAAAACAATTGGAATTTTATTTTGAAGATTTCTATTACAGCAGAACTAATCTCTACAAGTAAGGTAAATTCTTTTTAGTAATATTGTTCTGAATATATATGTTTAAAATTGTGGTTATACTATGTATTAGAGCATAAGTAATCTCTACATCAGAACTAAATCTATTAAAGTAACCTACTGATTTAATACATTTCAAACAGATATTATATTGACCTATGTATAATTAATGAAACAGAAATAACAGAATAAAACAGAGACATAAAGATATTATATCACTTTTTTCAGTTGATTAGGTTAGGGAGATACCTGCATAACTTCCTCCTTGAATGTCTTTTTTTCTGTCTGAAACTGTTTGGTTGTTAAATTTGCATTTGGTTGAACCCTCGAAAAAAAAAACAATCAGATATTTAAACTCATAAACAAATAGATAAAGACAGAACTATAGATTTATATATATATACAGAGAGAGAGAGTCAGTGAGGGAGAAATAAAGAGATTGACTTCTTACATTTACGTGCTTTTCATCTCATCCTAACCTCTATCATGGATCTTAAACCCTGTGTCTCTTTGCATGTAATTAAAGAAGGACACAAGTGATTAGTACCAGGTATGTAACTAATAGTATATAGTTATCGAACACAGACACTGACCTATATGATTTGCTATTTGTATTATTAATATTGGACATAAATATCCGCATCATTCGCGTTGTTGTTGTTTCAAGATAAATACAAAGACAAGTTCAGTTTGCTGTATAATGTCGGTAATCTATGTTTTTGGATATAGATATGTAAATGTGAAAGATGTATATTCTGACAAAGAATAAGAGAAAGATGTAGAAATTAAAGCATTTGTTCTGGATGAGAGAGAGAGAGAGAGAGAGAGAGAGAGAGAGAGAGAGAGAGAGAGAGAGAGAGAGAGAGAGAGAGAGAGAGAGAGAGAGAGAGAGAGAGAGAGAGAGAGAGAGAGAGAACTTACATGGTCGCAGGCAGCTAAATATATCTTCTTCATCAAAGTCCACTCTACAGTGAATGATCTCCTTATATGCTCAGAAAAAAGTACTGATGTCAGTATTTCAAAAAGAAATTACAAAAGAACGAAAGATTTAGACAGCGCATAGAGAGATCGATTAAGATCAACAACAATGGTGAAGTAAGTGTATGCAGAACAGGTATAGAGAGAAGAAATGAAAGCGGAGCAATAGGAAATTTCTTAATGTGGTAGGGTTTCCTAAAATGTGAACGATTAAAATATTTATCAGGCCTACATTCCAGAAGAATTCATTGACAAACCAATAACGATACCCAAATGAAATGGGCCTATAATAAGCCCATCGACTTCTAGGCCCATCTGTTAATGTTTTTTAATGCCATTAATTGTTGCCGTTAGTTAAAATTGGACCACTAAGGCGAAAAAAAATCAATTGGGCCATAATTTGATACACATTTTGGGCCGTCGTTAATTAAGCCCATACAAAAATTGGGCCACTTAGCCGTTATATCAAAGATTGAAATTAAGTTATAAATGACTGGGCCTAAAGTCATCATTTAATCAAGCCCAGTAAAAATTTGTCCACTAACCCGTTATAGCAAATCAATGTTTTTATCTGAATCCAATTCATTTCGTATGAAATATAAATATAATATTTATTGTATTAGTGAACCCGGTTTATATATTATTATTATTGAACCCATTATAACAAATATAATTATAACAAATATAATGTACAGATTCAACGCGAAGATTCTAGATATTGCAGAATGAACATCGAAACACAGTAAATTGATTAATGCAGACATGAAAAAAAAACACAGTATTGAAACAGATCTTTAATGATTCATGGAAGAGGTTGATGGTTTAGGTTTTATTTCGAAGGAAGGTAACATAGCAGATCAAACGAATCAAGAGTAGACGAAGAACAAGCATGAATAATATTTAAACAAAGCATTGAAACAAATTCTTGATGATTTTTAAATCTAAAGGGAAATCCAGAGAATCAAAAAAAAAAGACATACATACTGAGAGAGAGAGAGAGAGAGAGGGGGAGAGAGAGAGAGAGAGAGAGAGAGAGAGAGAGAGAGAGAGAGAGAGAGAGAGAGAGAGAGAGAGAGAGAGAGAGAGAGAGAGAGAGAGAGAGAGAGAGAGA
The DNA here is from genome assembly GCA_027886185.1 of Rheum nobile. Classification (NCBI taxonomy): domain Eukaryota; kingdom Viridiplantae; phylum Streptophyta; class Magnoliopsida; order Caryophyllales; family Polygonaceae; genus Rheum; species Rheum nobile. The sequence goes on along the minus strand of WOAB01000580.1, from coordinate 561,964 downwards.
GAGAGAGAGAGAGAGAGAGAGAGACGAAGGTACGAGAGAGACATAGATCTCACATTTCTGTAATATTGAGCTCTCCAGAACCTCCGACTTCCAGATACCTAGAAAAATTTGAGTTAGAAAATCCAGAGAATCAAAAAAAAAGAGAAAGAGAGAGAGAGAGAGAGAGATCTTACGTTTTTGGGGTTATGTAGCTCTCCAGAACATACGACTACCAGATTTGCGCTTCCTTTCGATTATCTTTTCATAAACAGTGGGTTTTTAGTTTTTTATGGAAATTTTGGAGAAGAAATTGTTTTGAAGTTTTTTCCACCAACTTAGAGGAAGAGGATGACGAAAATGAAGATTTGGTAGTCGGATGGAAAAATTGTTATTAAATCTGGAAAGATTGAAAGTGGTAACTCTGGAAATGGAAGTTGATAGAAGGAGAGAAGTGAAGCGTGCCATAAGATATTGAAGGTTCGAAATGGAAAGATTGAAGGTTCGAAATGGAAAGATTGAACCCAGAACCCTAGAATTGGAAAGGGAGACCTGAAGAGAAGAGAGGAGACGAGACGCGGCGCAGAAGAGGAAAGAGAAATGAGATTAGGGTTTCTGTGTTGGTTATCTGAAAAGGTGATATTGGGCTTGGTCCAACGAGATCGATCTTGGGCTTGAATTTGGTTTACATTGGGCCGTGATTATGTTTCCGAAATCTTAATACGAGATTTTGGGGCATATGTCCATTATTATTAACAATTTTGTAATATAATGTAATAATAGAAACAATTATATATTGTTTATTTATTATATTTTTAATAAGTACATAATATCAATTTTTAATTTATTAGGCCTATATTTCGAAACCATGGCAACGATATATTTATTTTGTTTTTGCTATAACTCATGTAACAAAAAACTATAAACATCTCCTTAATTGTTTACTTATAGAAGTAGATACATTTTTAATATGCAAAAAAATTTCCAATTTGCGTATTACAACTGAATACAATGTAAAAAAATAAAAGTATTAATTTCAATAAATATTTGATTATGCAGGCTTCTTTTGTTATGGACGAATTAACTCGACATAACAGAGCGATGAGATTGGCTGTTATTAGAGATAAACGACAACGGACAAATTCAAATCGATCAGGTGAATAAATTGCATTCAATTCTTTCACTGTTTTTTTCGATCAATTTAAATATGAACTTGAATATAAATATTCATTATGCAGGATGTATTCATGAAGTTAGTACCAATTCATCCGTTAGTGATCGGATCCCCATGTCCGACATTTCAAATGGTTAGTAATGTTATTTGATAAATTCTTTACTTAATTCGTTTTGAACATGTATATTGTAATAAATGTTTGATGTTATATAATACCATATTGTAATAATTTCATGATTGTAAATTAAATTAAATAAATTTGTAACTATTTTATAAAAATGAAGATATATAATTGTGGTATTGTTTTTTTCCTTATGCTTTAAATTTGTAACACATATGCATTTATTTATGCAGTACACCAAAATTGAAATACCCCAAAGGTTATAAATATGGCAAATTGGTAAATAAATTTTTTAAGAAAAATCAGAATTTGGGACTTAGGGAAAATCTGGAAAGGGACTTGTGGTCTTCGTTGGGCCAACGGGGCATGATGGGGAACAACTGCTCATGGAGGGGATAAAGGAGCTTTGTCTTCTTCTTCATTGAGCACCCCGCAGAGACCTCCTCCTCCTTCCCGGCGAGTGCTCGGTCTTATCCTCCGACGAGTCTAACTCAGCTGCCCAATCGCTTCTTCTTTCTTCCTCCGGTAAGCCACCAGCTTGGTCGTCGCCTCCGGCGAGTGCTCGGCCTTCTCCTTCCCTATTCGTGACTGCGTTTTGTCCGCTGTTACTGCATGTTGTTGTGCTCAGTTCGTGGATACTGTTGCTGCGTGGCTGATGTGTTGTTGTTGTGCTGCAACTGTTGCTCGTTGCAATCGTCGGCGACGAGAGGCCCCAGTTCCGGCGATGACAACTTGGTGGACGACGAGGTACCACAGTGTGTTGTTGCGTGGTTTATTTGGACGATCAAAATCTGAAATTTTGGGGGTTTAATTAGTACTCGTTGTTTGATCAAAGTTTTGGGCAGATTTGGTTCAGGAATTGAAGGAAATTATTTATAGATTTGAACTTGAACGGATTTGGTTTGGATTTGCAGGGGTTTGGTCAGATTTGGACTGTGGACAATTTGGGTGAATTATTCGTCAACTACTTGATTAATTTGGGGTTGAATTTGGATGTGATTTGGCCTAATTATTTAGGTATGATTCTAGGGTTTGATTTGGGGGTTTTCTAGTTGTGGATTGGTATGAATTAACGCCAAGGTTTTTGCTCGGATTGATTTCGCAGGTTCGTTCGAGTTGGTTGGAGGTTTCTGAGGTCGTGGTTATCGAGCTTGAGGCAAGATAAATCTTGCTAACCCTTCGTATATTTTATAAAATTACTTTTGTCCCTATATTGATTCAGTAATTGATTTAGCCTTATTTAAGTAAATTAATTTGGATTATTAGTTGTGAAATTTCTTGGTTGAATATGTGTGTTTGTCGACACCTCTGTGTGTTGGCGGTTGTGTGTTGGATTGTGTGCATAATTATTGGTCGTGCATCGGATACCAGTTGTGTGTTTTGTTATTGGTCTTGTGTTGGGTATTGATTGTTTGCTTGGTTGTTGGCAGATATTGGTATGTGCTTGGTTACTGTTTTGTGTAGAATATTGGTTGTTGCTTGATTGTTGGCAGATATTGGTTATGTGCTGGATTATTGGATGTAGAATTACATGGTTGAATATATGTGTGTGTGTGTGTGTGAATGTGTGGGTGTGTTAGTAATTGTCTCGTGTTGTGTTTGATTGAATGTGATGTGGTAGTTGGTCATAACTAAATGTGGATTGATTGTTGTGGATTGATGGTTATGAATTGATTGTTGTGGATTGATTGGATTATTGAATTTAAAGTTGCTTGGTTGATTATATATATGTGTGAATATGTGTTAATCGTTGTCGTGTGTAATATTTGATTGAGTGTCAGTGTGGTGGTTGGATTGTCGTTGATTGGGGGTCGAAGGGTCAGGTGATGATAGCCTCACCAAACATCGTAGGGACCGAGTGTCGCCTACGTTGTTAAGGGCCAGTGTTAATTCAGAGTCAAAGGGTCAGGTGATGATAGTCTCACCAAACCGCGTAGGGTACACGCCTACGTCGTTAAGGACCAAGGGTTGGATGGTGAAAGTCCCATCCGGAAAGTGTGTGTTGATTGTCTCACCCGGTGATGTGGTGGTGGAGACGGAGGTTGGATTGGAGGTGTTGGTGGTTGTGTGTGTTGGTTATGTGTTGAATATTGGTTGTGTACTTGATTAAGTGGTTGTGTTGTGATGATATTGGTTGTGCGCTTGATTAAGTGATTGTGTTGGTGAATATTGACTGTGTGTTTGGTTATTGGTTTTATGTTGGATATTGATTGTTGGCTAGTTTGACTTGTTAATATTATCTATTTTAGCTAGTGGTTTTTGAAGGTCGGTTGTGTGGATTGAGTGTGAAGGTTGGTTTCCCATCTTGAGGGTGTGGGCCAATATGAGTTAGGTTGAGGTGTATGGGTTACGACCCATGTTAACGATCAGGCGGCACCAGAAGGGTGGCTGGGCTGGATTGTTGTTTTGTCATGTTTATTTAATGTGATGATTGTCTTGCTTGTGCTTATGTGTTCGTTGATGTGAAGGTTAATTGGATGTGTTAGTATAGTAGGGAGTTCAGTATAATTGATTAGTCTTGGTTGTAAGTCAGTAGTAAGATATATGCATATGTTTCATAGGGTTGATGATTGAGGTATTAGTATTGGAGAGAAAGTTGGATTGGATCGTTTTATTCGTTTATGCTTGTGATGATGTTGAGGTTGGATTGAAGAGGTTAGTATAGTGTAGAGTTGGATAAGAATGGGTAATTGATTGGTTATGTGGTAGTGGGTGTTTGTGTTTTGACGTGTGATTGGTCTTGGTTGGTTGATATGATTATGATATAGTTATGATATTATATATATATATGTATATATATAATGTGTGGCATGTTGTTATTTGGCATGAGTTGGTTGTTGTGATAATTCTCTAGTGTTAAACTGTTTTGGCTTGAGGAGTTTTGCCAGTCTTTCGCGAGACTGACCAACTTCGTTTTACGTGCCGCGGTTGGCTGGGGTATCGGGTCCCTCAGTCAATCAGGCTTGCAGGTTTGCAGCAACAAGCGGGTTCTGGATCACAGATGTGTCTTCACAGTGAAAGATTTAGAATTGCATCAGATTTGAAAATGTTGTATTCGCTTCCGTTGTTTTGGATTTAAATTGATGCATTAAACTGGATGACAGGTTTAAGTTTTGTTTTAAATCTTGAGCATGGATTTTAATATTGATGATTTTATGTATTGGAAGAGTTTTGGATTTCTTTTCTTTTAAAATCGCCTTATAGTCCTTCGGGACTATGGCACTGTAGCACCTCTGGCCCGGGGTGTTACAAAAATATCACACCGTCGGCTTTGCATTTACCCCGAATTGATCAAAATGTTCATAATTCATTTTTATCTATAAGTGTTCGAGATCAAGAAAATGACGGTATATAGTTTAAATTGTTACTTTTTTATTATGAAATATGAATATTAATTTTATTTTATTGTCTATAATAAGCAGATAATGATATAACAATTTATTTGTAGTTCCATTGCACAATGTCATGTATACAGAACAAAATCATATGCACAATGTCGAACAAGGTATGTTATTCTTACAAGTTCTATTAAATAGCATGATTTATGTATTTTAACTAATTGATTTTTATGTTCATGCACAACGTAGCTCGGCATAGGAGGATGTTGAGAATGAATGTTATACGACATAATCGACATGGAACATCACTAAACGAATCAGGTTATGAATAAAAAATCCCATTAGTTTAAATTAACAAGTCATGTGTTAAAAGGTTTAAGCAAACTTTGTGCAGGAAATGTACTTGGAAGTCTTGGCAACTCTGTACTTACCCAATCTACACCATTAGCTATTACTGTTCATGGTTAGTTATTAATAATATATAATATTTTATATACTTTCATGCATGCATTGTCTTAAGTTTTAGGTTTTCAAAATGAATAATCATTTAATACTTAAATGTGAAGGTATAAGGAATTCATCTATATTGCCAAGTCGTACTAATGAAGTTGACATAACAAAGGTTGAACAAGGTACGTTGGTAATCAGTAAATAAATATTAATTGAGTGATTTATTGCTCATTTCAATATTTGTAATTGTTTGCCAGTGACAAATTAGCTCGACGTAAGAGGACGTTGAGAATGAATGTGATTAGGCATAAGAGGCATGGAATACCATTAATTTAATCAGGTTAGCAAAAATCGCTTAATTTTATTTGAAATCCTTAATTGTTTGTTGAGCTCGCATCTAATTAGATATGCATATATTATATACATTCTGACACTGTTCACTATATATGATAAGTTACGTATTTTAATTTCAGTGACTACTAATTCATCTGCGTTGGCAGAGTGTTCATCTACATTACCAAATTTAGGTAATTTTATAATTAAAATCATTTGTTTTTGGTTTCTATCCATAATAGGATCATGTTTTCCATTATATTATGATTGTTACAAATAGATTGTAATGTCCATAATATAAGTTCAAATAAGCACCTTTTAGCATATTTAATCTATGTTACAATTTATTTGTTCAACCTTTATAAAAAGTGCTTAGGCTTACAGCATAGTTGTTATTTGATATCAAGTTTGATTATATGTATTTATATAATAAATATAAATTAATATATGTGTTTTTATGTAGTGTCCTCTAATGTTACGGCAACGGATTTGCATTTACCAATAGCGGATCAAATCGCTACTGACTCAGTTCTACCTATAAGACTAAATGACAAGGAAAACTATGGTACAAAAATTATTGTTTTATCAAGCCGTTTTACTAAGTACTATAATACTTTTGTCTTACATCACTATGTGTAGTATGATATATGTATTTATTTGCAGCTCATTTACACAATGCAAGTCTTACTAATGAAGTTGACATAACAAATGTTGAACAAGGTACGTTAGTAATCAATAAATATTCATAAAATATTTTATTGCATTTCAATATTTATAATTGTCTTCCATTGGCAAATTAGCTCGACGTAAGAGGATGTTGAGAATGAATGTGATTAGGCATAAGAGGCATGGAACTCCACTAATTGAATCAAGTTAGCAAAAATCTCTTCATTTTATTGTAAATCCTTAATGAAATTTACGCTCTCATCTAATTAGATATGCATATATTATATACATTTCGACATTGTTCACTATATATGATAAGTTACGTATTTTAATTTCAGTGACTACTAATTCATCTGCGTTGGCAGGGTGTTCATCTACATTACAAAATATAGGTAACTTTATAATTAATATCATTTTTTTTTGTATTCATAATAGGATCCTATTTTCCATTACATTAGGATTTTTACAAATAGTTTATAATGTCCATAATATACGTTAAAATAAGCACCTTTTAATGTTCGATTAGTCATGTTTTATTCAAATAAGTGATCAAAAAAAATTGAACCAATGACTCATCCATAATTTAATAACTATCTTTCTTACAAATGTAAAAAAAAATATAAACAAATCTCGTGCAAGGCACGGGTATTACACTAGTGTGCTAGAAAGGGAGGAAGCTGACAAAGAATGTGCAATGATGTTCTATATAGGTATGATCTTAATGAGATATCCCTAAGTAAGGATATAATATTTTCAGCATAAAAGATTGTGGTCTATCCTCTATCTTAGGCTAGTGAGATATGCGTGTATCTTTCTGAAATACCCCAAATAAAATTAGGAGAATGGCATAAGGGTAAATTAATTATGGAATTTTACTTAAGTGGGAGAAATAGAATTTTGGGGATTTAAAATCCCTAAATCCCTCAAAGGACCGATTATCTCCTTCCCGAACTCATCCCCTACGTCTCTCCCACGAAGTGCCCAGCTCCCATCTTCCTCCTCACGAACCATCCATCTTCTTCTCCGACGAAGCCGAGCTTCTCCTCCGTCCGGCGAGCTGCTCTTCCCTCCTCCTTCCTTGCTGAAGCCGTTTGTGGTTGCTGTCCGTGCCGTCGTGCTGTTGTGTTCGTGGCTTCGAGCTGCCGCTGGTGTGGGTCGAGCCGAGAGCTTCTGCTGGTGGTCATCTCCGGCGTCGGGAGCTCTCTTCCGACGAGGACTAGCGAAGAGGTAAGGTGGTGGTTTGATTTGGGGTTTGCTTGGGGTTCGTTTTGGATGAAGCTTTGCTGAATTTTTTAGGGTTTATGTTCGAATTGATGATGTATGGAGGTCCGAATTGATGTTGAATTGTTCTTCATGGACAGTTGAAGAAGAATTTCGTGTGGAGCTTGGGTTGATTTGTGTGTGTGTAGTGCTGAATTTTAGAAGGTATGATTTAGGGTTTGATTTGGGGGTTTAATTTGCTGGGTTCATTTGTATTGCGCAGGCATAATTGATTGAGATTGGGTTGATTTGGGTGTGATTGACCTAATTAATTAAGGGTTTGATTTTAGGGTTTTGAATTGGGGTTTTATTTGGTTGTGGATTGGATGAGTTAATTAATGCCAGGGATTTGCTCGGATTGATTTCGCAGGTTCGTTCGGATTGACTGGAGATCTCTGAGGTCGTTGTGGTTCGACTTGAGGCAAGAGGATCCTTGCAAACTTTTATATTTTATAAATTTATTTATGCTTAGTTTATTTCATAAATTGTTTTACCATTGCTTGAGCTATTTTATTGGTTTGATTGACTATGTAATTGCTCGGGTGATAATGTGTGATGATGTGTGATATGTATGTGAGGATATGTGATAATGTGAGATGATGTGTGTGTGATGATATGTGATGATGTGTGATGATGTGTGTGTGATGATATGTGATAATGTGTGATGGTGTGTGATAAGGTGTGGTTATGTGATTTTGATTGTCGTTGTGTTGGTTGATTGGTGTCGGTATGGTGTGGATAGTGGGTTTTGGATGTTGTGAATTGTCTCACCTTGGTGATGTGGGGGTGGAGACGGGGATGTTGTGAATTGTCTCACCTTGGTGATGTGGGGGTGGAGACGGGGATGTTGTGAATTGTCTCACTTAGGTCATGTGGGGGTGGAGACGGAGATGCTGTGAAGTGGTAATTGTGAAATACCCCAATAGATATATGTATATATATGAAATGGTGAATTATTGTTTTGACTATATAAGTCAACAAAATCAGATTTTTAGGGAAGAAAAATCAAGAAAAGGGGCAGAAGAGACCAAACCCTTACCTTCTTCTTCCGGTGTGCACCGCGAGAGAGAGAGAGACATAGAGAGATAGAGAGAGAGAGAGAGAGAGAGAGAGAGAGAGAGAGAGAGAGAGAGAGAGAGAGAGAGAGAGAGAGAGAGGGGGGGGGGGCTGTTGTTGTGCCCTTCCCGCCGGTGAGCTCGACCGGCTGTGGCCACCACCTCCTTTCCCGGAGGCGAGCTGCGAACCTCTGCTGTGCGAGCTGTGAACCGCCGATGTGCTAGCTGCGAACCAGTTGCAGGAGCCAGACCGCAGGCCGCTATTGCTGTGCCGCCATTGTTGCTGCTGAAATCGCCGGCGACGAGAAGCCCGAACCAACAGTGGCCACCTCTTCCCTTCCACGAGGCGAGCCGCAGACTACTGCTGATGTGCGAAGTGGCTGCTGCTGTCCTCTACCGTTGTTGATGTGAGCTCCGACGATGTGATGCCCAGCTCCGGCGACGACTGTGTGTCAACGATGAGGTAAGATTGGCTCCTGTTCGGCATAATTTTGGGCTTCGTATGGCTGATTATATATGCTGAATTTTTGGGCAGATTTGGATTGATTTGGAGTTTGTATATATATATGAGTGCAGAAGGCATGAATTGATTTTGAGTTGGATTAATTTGGGTTGATTTGGTTGTGAATTGCCTAATTAATTAAGGTTGATTTTAGGGTTTGTAATTGGGGGTTTGTTGAATTGGAAATTTTGAAGGTATGATTTTAGGGTGAATTTGGGGGTTTGTTCATAGTGGATTTGTATGAGTAATTAATGCCTGGGATTTGCTCGGATTGATTTCGCAGGTTCGTTCGAGTTGGATTTGAGCTTCTGAGGTCGTGGTTGTCGAGTTTGAGGCAAGATAAATCTTGCTAACCCTTCGTATATTTTATAAATTACTTTTGCCCCTATATTGATTCAGTAATTGATTTAGCCTTGTCTGAGTAAATTAATTTGGATTATTAGTTGTGAAATTTCTTGGTTGAATATGTGTGTTTGTCGACACCTGTGTGTGTTGGCGGTTGTGTGTTGGATTGTGTGCATAATTATTGGTCGTGCATCGGATACCAGTTGTGTGTTTTGTTATTGGTCTTGTGCTGGGTGTTGATTGTTTGCTTGGTTGTTGGCAGATATTGGTTATGTGCTGGATTATTGGATGTAGAATTACGTAGTTGAATATATGTGTGTGTTAGTATTTGTGATTGTTTGAAAGTGTGTGAATACGTGCGTGTGTGTGTGCGTGTGTTCGTACTTGTCTCGGGTTGTGTCTGATTAAATGTTGATGTGGTAGTCAATTGTGACTAAGTATGATTGATTGTTGATTGATTGAGTACGGGTGTGATGGTGGATTGTTGTTGGTTAAATTGGATTAATTGACTATATTATTGCTTGGTTGAAATGTGTGTTGATGTGTGATGATGTGTGATAATGTTTGATTATGTGATTTTGATTGTCGTTTGTGCTATTTGATTGAGTGTTAGTGTGGTGGTTGGATTGTCGTTGATTGGGGGTCGAATGATCAGGTGATGATAGCCTCACCAAACATCATAGGGACCGAGTGTCGCCTACGTTGTTAAGGGCCAGTGTTAATTCAGAGTCAAAGGGTCAGGTGATGATAGTCTCACCAAACCGCGTAGGGTGCACGCCTACGTCGTTAAGGACCAATGGTTGGATGGTGAAAGTCCCATCCGGAAAGTGTGTGTTGATTGTCTCACCCGGTGATGTGGTGGTGGAGACGGAGGTTGGATTGGAGGTGTTGGTGGTTGTGTGTGTTGGTTTATTTATGAATATTGGCTAATTGTGATTGATGTTGATTGATTGGTTGTTGATTGATGGTTGTGATAACTGTTATATATTATATGATTATATTGGTTGATGGTTGTGATAACTGTGATGAGTTAAGTAGTGGTTATGTTGATGATTTCGCTTGTGTGTGTGGTTATTGGTTTGTGTTAAATGTTGATTGTTGTTAGTGGTGGTTGTGGGTCATTGTTGGCCATTGGTTATGGTTGTGAAATTACGTGTGTTACAATTGTTATTTGTAACTAGTAAGTGGTGATGCTTATGTGTTTGTTAATGTGAAGGTTAATTGGATGTGTTAGTGTAGTAGGGAGTTCGGTATAATTGATTAGTCTTGGTTGTAAGTCAGTAGTAAGATATATGCATATGTTTCATAGGGTTGATGATTGAGGTATTAGTATTGGAGAGAAAGTTGGATTGGATCGTTTTATTCGTTTATGCTTGTGAGGATGTTGAGGTTGGATTGAATGAGGTTAACATAGTGAAGAGTTGGATAAGAGTGAGGTATGATCGGTTATGTGATAGTGTGTGTTTCTGTTTTGTGTTTTGACGTGTGATTGGTTGGTTGGTATGAGAATGATTAAGTATAGTTGATATATATATATATATGTATATATTGTGTGGCATGTTGTTGCTTGGTATGAGTTGTTGATATGTTAAAGTTGTATTTTAAAACTGTTTTGGCTTGAGGAGTCTTGCCAGTCTTTCAAAAGACTGACCAACTTCGGTTTACGTGCCGCGGTTGGCTGGGGTATCGGGTCCCCCAGTCAACTGGTCTTTGCAGGTTAGTAGCAACAAGTGGGTTCTGGATCACAGATGTGTCTTCACAGTTAAAGATTTGGTTTGCATTAGATTTGAAAATGTTGTATTCGCTTCCGCAGTTTTGGATATAAATTGATGCATTAAACTGGATGACAGGTTTAAGTGTTGTTTCAATCTTGAGCAGGGATTTTAAATGTTTATAATTTATGTGTATTTGGAGGAGTTTTGGATTTTTCTTTTCTTTAAATCGCCTTATAGTCCTTCAGGACTATGGCACTGTAGCACCTATGGCCCGGGGTGTTACAAATTGTATGAAAGGGTTGCTTGCGTACCTGATTAAGTGGTTGTTTGAATTGATGTATATGTATATCTTAATTGTTTGTGATTGGTTGAATATGAGTTGAGTTATCTTTCTTGGTTGCTTAGGTCGGATATGGTGATGACTAGTATATATTGATTATTGTTTGTATTGATTGAATGTTATGATGATGAAATGGGTATGTGCGTGTGATATGAATTGTCTTGTAGCGTATCTGATTAAATGTTGACGTGGCAGTCAGATATGACTAAATGTGATTAGTGTCTATTGACACGTGTGTGTGTGTTGGATCGTGTGTGTGTGTTGGATCGTGTGTGTGTGTTGGCTTGAATGTGTATGTGTGTGTGTTGGATCGTGTGTGTGTGTTGGATTGAGTGTGTGTGAGTGTGTGTTTATTGGTTGTATGTTGAATAGTGGTTGTGATTGTGAATTTCGTGTGTTATAGTTGTTGGTTGTAACTGGTCAAGGTGGTAAATTCTGTTGGTATGATTGTTGTTGGTAACTGGTGGATTATGAAGGTTGGTTGCGTTGTTTGACTATATAGATTGGTTTCCCATCTTGAGGGTGTGTGTGCCAATGCGAGTTGAGTTTGAGGTATGAGTTGCAGTCGAGGTTGACGAATCGGCGACACCAGAAGGGTGGCTGGCCTAGATCGTTATTTTGGTTATGATTGTATTATGTAATGATTATATCGTTGATGCTTATGTGTTTGTTGATGTGAAGGATAATTGAATTTGTTGTGTAGTGCAGTAGCGAGTTTAGTCTAATTGATTAGCTGTGGTTGTAAGTCAGTCATAAGATGTGTATGTGCTTAGGGTTGTTGATTGAGGTATTAGGAATGGAGAGGAAGTTGGATTGGATCGTTCTTTTCGTCTATGCTTGTGATGAGTTTTAGGATGGATTGTAAGAGATTAGTATCGTGTAGAATTGGATAAGATTGAGTATTGGATGATTATGTGATAGAGTGTGTTTGTGTTTAGGCGTGTGTTTTATGTTGATTGGTCGGTATGATATGGTATATATTGTATGTATATATTGTATGATCTGTTGTTGTTTGGTATTGTTGATTGCCGTGATAATTCTATGGTTTTGAAACTGTTTTGGCTGGGCTAATCTTGCCATAGTCTTTCACGAGACTGACCAACTGCGGTTTACGTGCCATGGTTGGCTAGGGTATCGGGTCCCTCAGTCAATCAGGCTTTTCAGGTTTAGCGCCAGCAAGGAGGATTCTGATCACCATCGGGTTGGAGTCGAGAACTCTACTTTTGGTTTTGGACTTTGACTAGTTGTATGTATCGTTTTGGTTTTGGACCTTGAAGTGGTCAAACTTGTTGTTAGCTTTTGGTTGTAAATTATTGTAGTACTTTCTGTGTGTTAAGTTTGATTATGGTTTCAAACTCTGAACAGGTTTTACAGGTTTCCGTTGTGTTGCTCTATATATATATATGGGTTATGTTTTGCAAATTTTTTTATTTTACCCGCCTTATAATCCTTTGGATTATGGCACTGTAGCACCACTGGCGTAGGGGTGTTACACTTTCCTCTCTATCTTTAGCTAATATCTTATACATGTTTAGGAATAGATTATTCCGTTGCCTTCTCTGATGGCTTAATTGTAGCGTTAGTTTGTGTATATTAGGAGAATCTTTGTAAAGGTTCTGCAGAATAAGAAATACACATTTGAAATCAATTGTTCATCAGATCTCCTTCAACTTTGCAAGAAATACATACTTTAGAAAATTATGTCAAAGGCTAGGCAGTGGAAATTTGCATGGTTATGTCCCTCCTACTTTCGATAGACTTCGAACAACTTTACTACTCCAAATGAAAGCTCACGTTGACAAGTTACTCCAGCCAATTAGAGAGAGATGGGTGAAGAAAGGTGCTTCGATATGTTCAGATGGTTGGCAAGATCGTCAATCAAAACATCATGATTGCTTCATCTGCTAGTCCCATGTTCCTGAAAGCGTTTGATGCTAGTGAGGTCCTCACCTGAAATACCCCAAATATGTTGATAATGGCATTTTGGTAAATTAATTAAGGTTTTGCTTATAATAGGAGAAAATGGGAAATTTGGGGATAAATCCCTCAAAGTGCCGGTTGCCTCTTCCTCGCGTGAATTCTTCAGCCGAGCAGCCAGCAGCCTCCTTCTCTAGCGAACTCCCCATGTGCCCAGCCGAGCGGTTCTTCTCCGGCGAGCCGACTTGGACCGCGCCGCTCCTCCTCCTCCTCCCCTGCTGCTGCTGTTGTCCGTGCTGCTGCCTTGCTGTGCCGTTGTGCAGTCCGTGGCTGTGCTGTTGTTGTGTTCGTGTGGTGGCTGAGGTCGTCGACGACGAGAAGCCTCCCCGGTGGCTACATAGTGGTCGACGACGAGGTAAGCCTTCGATCTGTTTCGGTAGGGGCTTCGGATGGCTGATTTTCTGAGCATATATATTTATACGTATATGTTGCTAATTTTTTGGTGGCCAGATTTGGCTGATTTCGGTTTTGTGCAGCAACTTGCTGAATTTGAGTTTGGATTGATTATTTTGTGGGGTTTGCTTGATTGGAATTTTGAAGGTATGAATTAGGGTTTGAATTTTGGGGTTTTTCTAGTTATGGTTTGATTTGAATTAACGCCAGGGTTTTGCTCGGATTGATTTCGCAGGTTCATTCGGGTTGATTGGAGATCTCTGGGGTTGTTGTGGTTCGACTTGAGGCAAGAGGATTCTTGCTAACTTTATATAATTTTTATAAATTGATTTATGCCTAGTGTTTCATAATTAATTTTATCATTTCTTGAGCGATTTAAATTGGATTAATTGACTATATAGATACTTGGTTGAAAATGGGTGTGTGTGCGTGTGTTAGTATTTTGTCTAGTATCGTGTTGAATAAATGTTGACGTGGTAGTCAATTGTGACTAAATGTGATTGATTGTTGTTGATAGTGTTTGTTGACACTTGTGTGTGTGTGTTGGGTTGTGTATGTCGACACCTGTGTGTGTTGGCGGTTGTGTGTTAAATTGTGTGCGTGCTGGCAGTTGTATGCTGGGATTGTGCGTTTGTGTGTGAATGTTTGTGTGTGAATGTGTGTATGCTGGGATTGACTGATGTGGATTGATTGTTGTTGTTTGATTGTGGCGGATTGATTGTTATGGATTGATTGTTGTGGATTGATTGTCGTGGATTGATTGGATTATTGATTTTAAAGTTTCTTGGCTGAATATATGTATATATGTGTGGAAATGTGTTAATAGAGGTCGTGTGTAATAATTGATTGGTTGTCGGTATGGTGGTTGGATTGTTATTGATTGGAGGTCGATGGGCCAAGGGTTGGAATGGATTTCACCCAACCGCGCAGGGTATACAAGGTATACGCCTACGTCGTTAAGGGCCAAGGATTTGAAAGGGATTTCACCAAACCGCGTAGGGTATACAAGGTATACGCCTACGTCGTTAAGGGCCGAAGGTAGGAATGGATTCCACCAAACCGCGTAGGGTTTACGCCTACGTCGTTAAGGGCCAAGGGTTGAAATTGAATTGGAGGTAGAAGAGCCAGGTGATGATATACTCACCAAACCGCGCAGGGTATACAAGGTATACGCCTACGTCATTAAGGGCCAAGGGTTGGAATGGATTGGAGGTTGAATTGGAGATTGGATTGGAGATGTGTTGGAGTCGTTTGTGTTTCAGTGTTGAGTTATTATTGTTTGATTACAATTGGTTGATTATTGTGATATCTATTATGTGTTGAATGTTGGATGCGAACTGATTAAGTGATTTTGTGTTGAATGTTGGTTGTGTACCTGAGTAAGTGATTTTGTGATGATATTGACTGTGCGTTTGATTAAGTGGTTGTGTTGGCGAATATTGATTGTGTGTTTTGGTTATTGGTTTTATGTTGGATATTGATTGATGGCTAATTTGACTTGTTAATATTATCTACTTTAGCTAATGGTGTTGTGGATTTATGTTGGTGGGGTTGTTGGTGGCAGCTAGTGGTTTATGAAGGTCGGTTGTGTGGATTGAGTGTGAAGGTTGGTTTCCCATCTTAAGGGTGTGGGCCAATATGAGTTAGGTTGAGGTGTATGGGTTACGACCCATGTTAACGAACAGGCGGAACCGGAAGGGTGGCTGGCCGGGATCGTTGTTTTGTTATGTTGGTATTATGTGATTATTGTCTCGTTGGTGCTTATGTGTTTGTTAATGTGAAGGTTAATTGGATGTGTTAATGCAGTAGGGAGTTCAGTATAATTGATTAGTCTTGGTGGTAAGCCAGTAGTAAGATATATGCCTATGTTTCATAGGGTTGATGATTGAGGTATTAGTATTGGAGAAAAAGTTGGATTGGATCGTTTTATTCGTTTATACTTGTGATGATGTTGAGGTTGGATTGAAGAGGTTAGTATAGTGTAGAGTTGGATGAGAATGGGTAATTGATTTGGTTATGTGGTAGTGGGTGTTTGTGTTTTGACGTGTGATTGGTCTTGGTTGGTTGATATGATTATGATATAGTTATGATTATATATATATGTATATATAATGTGTGGCATGTTGTTATTTGGCTTGAGTTGGTTGTTGTGATAATTCTCTGGTGTTAAACTGTTTTGGCTTGAGGAGTTTTGCCAGTCTTTCGTAAGACTGACCAACTTCGGTTTACGTGCCGCGGTTGGCTGGGGTATCGGGTCCCCCAGTCAATCAGGCTTGCAGGTTTGCAGCAACAAGCGGGTTTGGATCACAGATGTGTCTTCACAGTGAAAGATTTAGAATTGCATCAGTTTTGAAAATGTTGTATTCGCTTCCGTTGTTTTGGATTTAAATTGATGCATTAAACTGGATGACAGGTTTAAGTGTTGTTTTAAATCTTGAGCAGGGATTATAATTGATGATTTTATGTATTGGAAGAGTTTTGGATATCTTTTCTTGTAGAAACTGCCTTATAGTCCTTCGGGACTATGGCACTGTAGCACCTCTGGCCCGGGGTGTTACATCACCAAATATGCAAAGTATTTGGCAAGTTTATTTTCTGAAATTATAGAAGAAGTTGGTGAAGCTAAAGTTGTTCAAGTTGTAACTGATAATGCATCAAATTACAAAGTTGTTGGAGCATTGATTGAAAAAAGATACCCTCACATATTTTGGACACCTTGTGTAGTTCACTACTTAAACTTAGTTTCGAAAGCTATTTGTGAGCCCAGTGAGAAAGCTGCTCAGTATAATGAGTGTCAATGGATATCAACTTTGGTGAAGCAAGTTGATGAAATCAATTTGTTTGTTCAAAACCATTGCATGTCCAAAACTATTTTTGAGCGTTATGCTGATGTGAGATTGTTGAAGGTAGCTGAAACAAGATTTGGTTCCAAAATTGTGATGGCAACAAGGATAACGTTATTGAAAGATAGCCTTGAAAAAAAGTGATGGATCCCGATTGGAATAAGTTCAAGGTGAATGGGAGGACTCCCATTGAACTAAAAGCTAAAGAGGTGAAGGATTTGTTGGTGAGTGATGCGTGGTGGGATCAACTCGATTACTTTCTCGAGTTTATGCTGTCGATGATGAACTTTTTGAGGGTTGCCGATACAGATTCTTCGGTGTTGCATTTGGTTTATGACATGTGGGATACCATGATAGAAGAAGTGAAGAAAATTATTTATAATCATGAAGGCGCTGATATCCTCACATGCCAATCTCCATTTTTTAATGCTATTCAAAACGTCATCGAGTGTAGGTGGAACAAAAGTAATACCCCTCTCCACTGTTTAGCACATTCATTGGTTCCTAAATATTACACTCAAGAATGGATCCAAGGAGGAGCGAACAACATTCCGAGAGTGGCTCCTAATGAAGATGAAGAGGTTTCGTTAAACAGAAACAAATGTTTACAAAGACTCTTCCCAAATTCAGATGATGCTCGGAGAGTCTTCCTTGAATACGGGGCATTTTCTGGGAATTTAGGGAGCTTTAGTGATTCACATGTCATGGCAGCAAGAGCATATGAAGACCCTTTGTCTTGGTGGTCCAACTATGGCTCATCATCTCCATTGTGGCAAAGCCTTGCGTTCAAGTTGCTCTCGCAGCCTGCTTCATCTTCTTGTTGCGAGAGAAACTGGAGCACCTATGGTGGCATCCAAACAATTAAAAGAAACAAGCTTAATACTACACGCTTGGAGGCTCTGGTTTATATTCCCAACAATTTGAGGCTGCTCTTCAGAAAGATGAAGGAGTATACAGATGGGCCATGCAAGTTTTGGGACATTGGTAATATATTTTTATTTACTTTTTCAAGTTAAACTTACAAATGAAAATGTACCTTTTATCAGTTTATGTATTTTAAGTTTTTAACTTGATTTCTTTGTCTATTTTTTAAGGGGAAGATAATATTGATGGAGATAGTTTATTGGAAGTCGTTGAGCTTTCCCTCAATGAACCTGATATTGAAACGATATCCTTTGATATATGACTTGGAAGTAGAAGAATGTGTTGTTTGGGGTTTGCTTAGAATGTTGTAATTGTTGTGATGTTTGGTGCTTGCTTAGAATTTTTGGTGTGCACTTGTGCTTGCTGTAGAATTTTGGAAGTAGTGGAATGTGCTGTTTGGTGCTTGCTGTAGTCTGCAGAATATGTTGTTTGCTGTTTGGTGCTTGTTGTTTGCAGCAAACAGTTTGCTGCAGAATTTTGAAAGTAGTAGAATGTGTTGTTTGGTGCTTGTTGTTTGCTGCAGAATATGTTGTTTGTTGTTTGGTACTTGCTGTTTGTAGCAAATAGTTTGCTGCAGAATGTGCCGTTTTTTTAGCCGAAGCAGAATGTGATGTTGGCTTGTTGGCTGTTGCCTGTTGGAAGTAGTAGAATTGTAAAATGTGCTAGTTTGCTGCAGAATGTTGTAACTTGTTTTAATTTTGTATGAAGTATGTTTTTAGTTAATACTTAATAGACCTTGAATCCTTGATGTTTCTCAATGTGAATGAATATTTTTAATTTTGATGGATTAGTTATAATTTATTTAAATATATTTTTCTAAGAAAACTTTTATTGTCGTATCCCCGTACCCGTGTCCAAAGTTAAGACGGTATCCCCGTATCCTAAATTTTCAAAAATTACGTATCGGACACTCGAATCCGTACTATTATCATATACTCGTACCCGCGTCCATGTAACATAAAATCTATGTCAAAGCGAATTAACTAGATTCGGTTTGGTTTGATTTTGTTGGTTCTGACTCGTGTTTGGATCAACAAAACCGGCTTTGCGGTCTTATTTTCATTTTTTATGTTTTCATCACATTGAATTGATTTGAATTGAATGAAACAAACATGTAGTAGAATTATAAAAATGAAAAATTGGGTTGAGTTATGACTTTCTTTTGAGTTTGGTCTAAGCATAGCCAAAACGAAAGTACTAATTGTGAATTGGAGGTCGAACTGAATAGGCTTGGATCAGTGTGGCCTACAATTTTGGTACAAACTGAATCATGAACAACCCTATTTATATTGAATTTTTTCCCAAACTAGGCACAATTTAGAAACTTATTCTTCAAATAGGTGCGGATGCAAAATTATTCTGAAAATAGGCTGGCACTATAGGTCTGGGCAAAGTCGCTGTACCGCGCAGCAGCTAAAGTGAAATGAGAATAATAACAAAACCGCGACTTTCGTCGGAGCTAAAATGGTTTTCTAAAAAAAACAAAAAAAACTAAGTCGTTGTCCAGAACACCGACTGAATTGTTTTAATATTTAAAATTATCGGATTAATTTCATAAAGCAGAATAAAATTAATAATAAATAAGTCGCTGTATAGAGGAACGACTAAATCAATCTTAGTCGCTGTCAAGAACAGCGATTCTATTTTTTAATTAAAATGTTGCACAGCAAATGATTCATGCATGCTTTGAAATAGCACAAGAATATTTTTTCAGCCTTTCAGTCGAATATTTTTAGGAATATCGTCTAGCAGTTCAGCTGGATTTGACTTGGCGTGGAAAAAGGAAAGTCGCTGGGTGAGGTTGTGCTTCTATAGAGTCGCTGTGTGGACTTTTGCCTCTGCTGAAGTGAGCCATTGTGTGAAGCAGCGACTTACCTGCCAATATACCAACCTTCCTTCAGCGATTTTGTTCTTGAATAAAAAAATATAGAAATAGAAATCTGCTTTGATGAATTGATGAAGACGGAAGGGCTGTTCCACACCAACCCGCATTTATGTATCTCTAGTCCACCGCATTTATATTTCTTCATCAGTCAAACTTTCTCACCATAAATGCATCAAGGTCTTTAAAGAGCCACAACTCATCTGTTCACCCACAACTCTTTCATCTCTTCAGACATTCAAATGGTCAAACCCCCTCTTCCATCTCTTGTTTCTCTCCTCACTCAAACACTCCAAACCCTACGTAGTAACCAACGAGCCAACTACCGGCGAGCCAACCACCGACGATCCTACCACCGACGATCACCTCCGGTGAGCCTCAAGGAGCCACTGACGCCGACGTTGCTAGTCTTTGACGTTGCTTCTCTTCACCCCGACGCCGACGTATAACGGATTCACTTGGTTCTCTTCCTTTTCTGATGTTAAATTTTATATATTTGAACTTGCATGTTGTTAATGAGGTTTTGAATTATCTTTTATAGATATGAATGTGCATTATGTTTTTAGTGTAGATATTGCTTTTTTAATTAATTGTTGTAGTGTATATATCTGAACGTGTATATATCTTTTAATTAGTTGATATTCTTTCCTAGTTTGTAGGATATTTTGGGTGAAATTACTTATTTATAGAATCTGTTACGAAGGAAATAAAACTAAAATTTTGGGTCAAATATCTTTTAATTAGTTGATTTTTTGAATCAGGAAATTATGTAACTGAATATAATTTCACTAGTTAGGATACCGGTTAGAAAATTATAAAAAAAATATTTAGTTAAAGTTAAACATATATTTTTTTGTTAAAACCGTATTTAGTATAATAACTATACTAGTTAGGATACCAGTTAGGATATAACTCTAGCAAATTATGGGAAAGTCGTTTGGCCTATGCAAAGTCGATGTGCGAGATTTCGCCTCTGTACAAGTGAGCCTTTGTTTGGCTCAGCGACTTAGGTTCCAATAAATGTCATTTACCGATTTTGTTCTTTTAAAAATAAAAATCTGCTTTGGTAATCCATACATATAAACCAGTTTGGTAATCCATACATATAGAATAGGTATAACATATAGAATAATATATGCTCATGTTTCGTATAGGGTTATAAATATAGAATAACATGAAATAATATTCTGAAATTAAACGTTATTATGCTCATGTTTAGTATAGGGTTAAAACCATATTTAGTATAATAACTATACGTTATTATGTCCAAGTGATAATAACTCAATTAAGTGTTAGAGTAAACTTTAAATCAATTAAACGTTATTATGCATAGTTTTTATTTATCATGTTTAGTTTTTGTTTAAGGTTTAACTCTTAATATTTTAAATAATATTTTGAAATGTTATTATTATGCTTTGATCAGAAATATAGAATAACATGAAATAATATAAATAATATAAAGTTATTATAAACTAGTATTTGTTTTGTCACATAGACATGGATGATGATGGCAACAATCCTTGGGGGCTCGGGGTAAGTTCGTTCACAAGATTACTTACAGATGTTGAATATGGTAAAGAGACCCATATGTAAAATTTTGCACCGTATGAGGCCAGCGGATCTCATATGGTTAGAGATCCAAATCCTATGCATTTGGTGGAGGCCACGTCAAGCCATCAAGAAAGAGGCGATGATGTATTAAATGATAATATTCACATCGATGAGTTTGGTATCGATCACGAGGATGACATGGATCAATCTTCGGAGGATGGTGATGTGAACGAAGTTGATGTAGAAGCGGCTCATATGGCTAGAAAGGCAGCAACTATCACCCCAAGTTGGAACACAACTGGAGAGCCCGACCCGCAAATGATGAACTCATGGCAAACATGGAATGCAAGAAATCCATTCCCAGTCGAAGGTGAATTTGCTCCTGGTCAACATTTCAATTCGCTTCAGGAGTTGAAAAGAAAAATCACAATTTATTCTGCATCGAGGGGAAAGGAATATAAGGTGGAAAAAGCAAGAGACCGATGGTATACAGTTGTTTGCGTGGAGAAAGATCGAGGGTGCACATGGAGATTATCAGCTCATAAGATCACTGAGCATCTTGACATGTGAGAAATAAGCACGTACAAAGGTCCTCATGTCCCTAGTTGTGTGAGAGATGTCATGCATATGGATAATCGTAACATCAATGAAAAGTTCATCTCTCAAGAGATTGTTTCTCTTATCCGTGTGGACAAAGCATTGAAACCTAGGGCCATCATGCGAGTAATACAAGATGTGTACAGTGTGAACATTACCTACAAAAGAGCATGGGGTGCAAAACAAACAGCTATAGCTTTAATTTTTGGGGATTGGGACGAATCATATGCTCAGTTGCCTCGCTTAATGGATGCGCTTGAACAATGCAATCCTGGTACCGTGGTTGAATGGTGTACGACACCAAGTGTTGATGGCAGTGAGCAAGTCTTCCAGCGTGTTTTTTGGGTGTTTAGGCCATGTATTGAGGGTTTCCAGCATTGTCGGCCTTTGATTACAATGGATGGCACTCACATGTATGGAAAGTATAAAGGAACTCTGCTAATAGCAATGACTGTCGATGCAAATCAACAAATATTTCCCCTTGCTTTTGCCATCGTTGAGAGCGAAAATGGCTCGAGTTGGCCTTGGTTCATGGAGTTAATTGGTAGTCGTGTAACACAACGAACTGGTTTGTGCGTTATTTCAAACAGACATGCAGGTATCATGAAGGCCATGAGAGAACTCCCACGGTGGAAAGAGCCGAATGCATTTCACAGGGTGTGCGTCCGCCATGTAGTTTCAAACTTTAATTCCCGCTTCAAAGATAAACATTTGAAGAGATTAGTTGGTTCAACCGCGTATAAACATGAAGAGGCCCAATTCGTGAGTGGGATCGAGGCCATTGCAAAGAAAAACCCAGAGGCACATGCTTATATGGAGCAAATTGGAAAGGATAAATGGTCTTTATCTCATGATGGCGGTTTTAGGTATGGTGTGATGACAACCAACATGTCTGAGTGTTTCAATGGAGTGATGAAGGGTGCCAGATCTCTACCTATCATTGGTCTTGTGCAATCAACTTTCTATAAGATGAACGCATACTTTGTAGAACGTCGTGCTATGGTATACGAATGAAGTGTAGCTGGCCATCACTATTCTAAGAAAGTAGAGTTCAAGCTTTAAGAGAATTTGCAAATAGCTCGTCGTGCGGAGGTGATCACGTTCAACGTATCAAGACATGTCTATGAAGTGCACGTTCCACCGATTCGGGAATACGGCAATCGCTTACAATATGTGGTGAATTTGAGTGAAATGACATGCAATTGTCAGAGATGGAAGAATTTGAAGGTTCCTTGTCCTGACGTCTTAGCAGTGTGTCGGGCTAAAAGCTTCTCATATGATGCATATGTTGATCGTTTCTACACTACAAAGACACACTTGATGACATACCCTATGTCTTTTTATCCTGTTGGGGATAAGGTAGATTGGCCGGTGATTGAGGGTCCTCCATTGAAACCAGATCCGACAAAGCTTCGAGAAGTTGGTAGACCTGGTAGACGACGAACAACTCGATACAAAAATGAGATGGACTTCAGTGTTCCGGGAAAAAATTGTTGTAGTGTATGTGGACAAGAGGGACACAATAAGAGGTCTTGTGCATCACGGCCTAGGACTTTTGGTCAATAGGATTAGTTTTTTTTTTATCATGTTGGTTGTATTAATGTAGTGTTTGTATTGATGTATGTGGACAAGATGTTGTTATTTGTTATAATGTATCGTTTCTATTAGATGTTGTTTATATAATGAACATTGCAGGATCATTTTCAGTTTGATATGTTATGTTGTTGCACCTATAACCGTTTTTTCTCTACTTGCAAAGTCAATACATTGACTACGATATGGAGATTGTCCCGGGTCCATTGTCATCTGATGTGCTCTCTAGACAACATGAGCACAGGTCCACTTATGTGTGGGCACAGGCAGATTATATAAGTGTAAATTTGTTAGATATTAATTGATTGTGCATCTTGTTCACATTTACTTATATATACTTGTAATGTGTTTATGTGCAGACAAAGATAGCTCTGACACCCAGACAACACATTCGGGGGTGGTTTCCACATCATGAGAGAGTGTTAGACTATATTCATCGTGCTGGGTTTTATTGTATACATCGCCTTGGATCGGCACGTTTTACGATGGATATGGACCTTATTATATCACTGGTTGAGAGATGGAGACCTGAGACCCACACATTTCACTTGGCTGTGGGTGAGGCGACGATTACACTACAAGACGTTGCAGTGTTGTTGGGACTACAAGTGGATGGACCCGCAGTGACAGGCACTGCAACTTATGATTGGCCAAACGTGGTTCAATGTCTCCTCGGTAAATATGATGAGAAAAAGTTAAAAGGCTCATCTTTGAAAATCTCATGGATACAGGAAAATTTCCAGCACTTACCGGAAGATGCAGATGAGGAGACAGTGAAATGTTATGCTAGGGTGTACATACTTATGATCATGGGAGGAGTGTTGTTCCCCGATGCTAGTGGGGGAGATTTACAGCTACTCTATTTGCCATTATTGACAGACTTTGAGGTTACCGAAAATTACAGTTGGGGAAGTGCTACTTTAGCATATCTCTATCGACAATTATGCAGAGCAGCTAGAAGAAACAAATATGAAATTGGAGGATCCATAATCTTACTACAGGTATATAATGAAGTTGAATATAAGTTATAATTGTTAGATAGTGTACTCATTAATATCATTCATGTAGTTATGGGCATGGCAGCGGATCCCGATAGTAAGGCCAAGATGCACTTCTATCCCGTCAAGCGAGACAGATCCAAAGAAGAAGAGGGAAAATGATAGGATTTTTGCTAAGGCAAGTCGGTTGGCCGGTTCACAACTTCCTCCATTTGGTGATCAGTTTCAACCTGGTCAGGATTCACTAGCTTTGAGGTAACACCCCTTACCTATATTTTTTTTGTTAATGTCCTAAAAGTTGCTTATCTATTTCCTTTCATTTTAGGTGGTTGGGCTCTACATATTCATATGGGAATACACCCCATAGCCTAGCATACTATCGAGATGTATTGGATAGGCAACGAGGTGATCAGGTTAGAGCAATTATTCTCATACGAAAGAATATATTAAAAAGCTGTAAAATATTTACTTTATTCTAATGCACTATTTTTTCTCTAGTTTATGTGGGTACCCTACGAGGATGATGTATTGGCAAGACTTTCTGACATTTGTTGCTCAGGATCTAATGTGTGGATGACCCAAGCCCCTTTTGATATGCTTTGACATAGTAGAGTGACATCGACCCGAGCGTGTGATACGGCAATTTAGATATCCATAACATGTGCCTGGGGGTTGTGATAACTATCTACAATTGCATAATGTGGATAGAAGAGGGAAGCATCAACATGACTGTGCTACATATCATTCAAAATTTGTAGAAGTATGGAACAGACGTGCAAATCTAATAGTTGTTTCTTCTGTAAATGACCCTGACCTCTCAAGAGTTGAGCAAAACTACATGTATTGGTATAAAACTATTACACGTCTATTCATCAGCCCCCACACTCGTACAACAGTAGGGGAATACCAACCATTGGCTCAAGACTTGTACATGATGGTGAGTATGTCTACAATAGATCTTTTTAAACTACTTACTTATCATTGATACTAACACATTTAATTTATTTTGATTTTTTAAGGGACAATATGTGTCTACTCAGGGGAATGATGTGCTTAATCGAATGTCTGTAGACCATTCCTTCTTCTGGCGCCATCAAGATACGAGTGGAGCATCATTTAGTTTGGGATTTCCGAGGCCGTCTGCACACCCATCGTCGTCTATGCCGCATCAGTATATGCCGCCACAACCGCCTATGTCATCGTCACCTCCACCCCGTATGTCCTCGCCGATGCCACCGCCTATGTCGTCAGCACCATCGTTGCCACATATATCCCCTTATTCAGCATTTTTGAAGTTTGGTGGTGCTTCATTTACACCTCCGCCCCCTTATTCAGGATTTTGTGGTTTTGCTGGTTCTTCACTATTTTCAAGTGCTCCGAACTTATTTACTTCGACCAACGCTCCAAACGTATTCATTTCCCCCACTAGGCCGACATCTAGAGGTGTTGTGCAAGAGCGTATTGGCTTTGATCCTTCTTTATCATGTGTGAGGGAGCCAAATGAAGAGGAGGAGGAGGAGGAGGAAGATGAAGAGGAGGAGGAGGAATAGATGAAAAATGTTGTATAAATTTAATGTTTTATGAACAACGGTGAAATTTTATGTGCTACTTTTTATAATATAATATGTATTTATATAAATTCTATTTTCATTGGATAAATTTTAATAACTTAGAACAATAACTCCAACACTTTAAATATAACTATTCAATCATATACTACAATAGAACTCAAAAAAACTACATTCTTTTATAAAAAATAAAGTCGTTGCACAATACATCGTCTTATACCTATATATTTTAATTTTTAAAAATAACGCTTAAGAAAATATATTTTTTTAAAATAGAGTCGTTGCACAGTGCTGCGACTCACGTCTTTTTTATTTTTTTTAAATAAATTTTTAAATAAAACGATTAATGAATTAAAAAATAATAGAAGTAATGAGTCTCTGTCCGGTGCAGCGACTCACGTCATTTTTATTTTTTTTAAAATAGCAGCTCCGCCTCGGTTAAAGTCGCTGATTGGGACGTATTCTCATTGGTGTTTAGTCTTTGTGTGGTACAACGACTTATCCTGGAGCTAAATAAGCCAACCTATTTCCGGAATAAATTTCAAATCAAGCGTAATTTAAGAATAAGTTTCTTTATAATGCCTAGTTCGATAAAAAAATCATTTATATTATCTAAATGACTTGTCAAAAGTGACTATAGCCTTATAGATAGGGGCGGACCGAGCCACCGAGGGGCTTGAGGGGGAACTGAATCATGAACAAACTGAATCATGAACAACCTCTTCCCCTTACCGAACTTGTCAAATTGCAAATTTGGCCCCATTAAACTTTTTAGAACATCAAGTAAAAATGTTGATAAAATGACATTTATTGGCTATGGTGTTGGAACTTGTTAATAATTCCAATAGGTTATGTGTTAACACATCTCAACTCTTTTTTCCCTATATTTGCTCCTTTTCCAAAAAAATTCAGGAATAGGGCCTTAGTGGAGTTATGAACTTTTTTACGTTCATGGGTTTTGTTTATTTCTTTTATTTTTGAAGATAAATTTGTAAATCTTATATTATTTAAATGAAATTCTAAATTATAAGAAAGATATATTGTATAAATAATCCAATTTTAATTTTGGAGTTTTCAAATGTTTTTCATGAGTCGAAAAATATTAATCAAAATGTTAATGACTCAAACGACGTAAAAAAAACTCAAGCGTCCTCTGTGGATTATAGGTGCAATAACTTTAATGTAAAGTGAATTTTACTGATCGGAATGCCTGTTGTTGGTGATGTTTAGAAAAATGTTCGTAATTATATCATAGTTGGTGCTATTTTTATCGAATGTGAAAGTTTTAAATATTTTCAATAACTAAAATTATGGCAATTTCATGAATTTTACTAATTACTCCGTATATTCTTATATCGAAATGCTCTTTGCTGTTTTAGTATGACCAAATTATCTTCTCCACTCATGCTCCTATAGTAAATAGTGGGCGCGCCTTCGGCTTTGGGCCTTTTGAGTTGTAATTATAACGAACGCTCGTTGTACACTACATTTTTTTTCTGGGTATATTACAGAATGAAACGCAATAATCTTGCTTAAGTAAGATTTTTGCATTTCATTGTAAAAGGTATCCAAAAAATGCGTTTTGTATAACATTGAAACGCAGGTATTTTGCTTAAACAAAATACCTGTGTTTCAATTTTTTTTTTAAAGTGAAACGCAAGATCTTTGCTTAAGCAAAGATCTTGCGTTTCACTTTATAAAAAAAAAAAATTGTCTTCGTACACAGAAACGCAAGCGTTTCACTAAAAAAAAATTTATTCAAAATTGCAATTTTTTCCATAATCATGTAGAGAATTTTAATACGAGTCCGTACATATAAAATTCGTCCAAAACGGACATCGTTTGCCCCTCCAAAAGCCCAGAAAACGAAGTCTTCCTACCTTTTTTTTTACAATTTGGTGCCCAGCATATAGGACATTGTAGTGAAAATTTTTGGTATTTTCGGTATTTTTCTACTATAATTTTGTATAAGATTTTAATACGAGTATATAACTATACGTTAGAACCATAATATATAATTATAGTATATAACTATACAATATAACAATAGTACATAACTATACGATATAACAATAGCATATAGCTATAGTATATAACAATATGATATAACAATAGTATATAACTATAGTATGAAACTATACGATATAACCATAGTATATAACTATTCGTTAGAACCATAATATATAATTATAGTATATAACTATACGATATAACAATAGTATATAACTATACGATATAAAATTTGTATATAACCATAGTACGTTAGAACCATAATATATAATTATAGTATATAACTATACGATATAACCATGGTATATAACTATAGTATATAAATGAACGATATATATAACTATACGATATAACAATAGTATATAACTATAACGATATAACCATAGTATATAGTTATATATTATGATTATATCTTATAGTTATATCCAATTTGGTTATATCATATCGTTATATCCTATAATTATATATTATGATTATATCTTATAGTTATATCAAATTTGGTTATATCATATCGTTATATCCTATAGTTATATACTATGGTTATATCTTATAGGTATATCCAATTTGGTTATGTCTTATGGTTATATCCTATAGTTATATACTATGGTTATATCTTATAGGTATATCCAATTTGGTTATATCTTATGGTTAGATCCTATAGTTATATCTTATAGTTATATCAAATTTGGTTATATCATATTGTTATATCCTATAGTTATATACTATGGTTATATCTTATAGTTATATCCAATTTGGTTATATCATATCGTTATATCCTATAAATATATACTATGGTTATATATTATAGTTATATCCTTTAGTTATATACTATGGTTATATCCTATAGTTATATACTATGGTTATATCTTATAGGTATATCCAATTTGGTTATATTTTATGGTTATATCCTATAGTTATATACTATGGTTATATCTTATAGTTATATCCATGTTGGTTATAACATATCGTTATATCCTATAATTATATACTATGGTTATATCTTATAGTTATATCAAATTTGGTTATATCATATCGTTATGTCCTATAGTTATATACTATGGTTATATCTTATAGATATATCCAATTTGGTTATATCTTATGGTTATATCCTATAGTTATATACTATGGTTATATCTTATAGGTATATCCAATTTTGTTATATCATATCGTTATATCCTATAATTATATACTATGGTTATATCTTATAGTTATATCAAATTTGGTTATATCATATCGTTATATCCTATAGTTATATACTATGGTTATATCTTATAGTTATATCCAATTTGATTATATCATATCGTTATATCCTATAATTATATACTATGGTTATATCTTATAGGTATATCCAATTTGGTTATATTTTATGGTTATATCCTATAGTTATATACTATGGTTATATCTTATAGTTATATCCAATTTGATTATATCATATCGTTATATCCTATAATTATATATTATGGTTATATCTTATAGTTATATCAAATTTGGTTATATCATATCGTTATATCCTATAATTATATACTATGGTTATATCTTATAGTTATATCCAATTTGATTATATCATATCGTTATATCATATAATTATATATTATGATTATATCTTATAGTTATATCCAATTTGGTTATATCTTATGGTTATATCCTATACTTATATCCTTTAGTTATATACTATGGTTATATCCTATAGTTATATACTATGGTTATATATTATAGTTATATCATTTAGTTATATATTATGGTTATATCCTATAGTTATATACTATGGTTATATCTAATTTGGTTATATCATATCGTTATATCCTATAATTATATACTATGGTTATATCTTATAGTTATATCCAATTTGATTATATCATATCGTTATATCATATAATTATATATTATGATTATATCTTATAGTTATATCCATGGTTATATCTTATAGTTATATCCAATTTGATTATATCATATCGTTATATCATATAATTATATATTATAATTATATCTTATAGTTATATCCAATTTGGTTATATCTTGTGGTTATATCCTATAGTTATATACTATGGTTATATCCAATTTGGTTATATCTTATGGTTATATCCTTTAGTTATATACTATGGTTATATCCTATAGTTATATACTATGGTTATATATTATAGTTATATCCTTTAGTTATATACTATGGTTATATCCTATAGTTTTATACTATGGTTATATCCAATTTGGTTATATCATATCGTTATATCCTATATTTATATACTATGTTTATATCTTATAGTTATATCAAATTTGATTATATCATATCGTTATATCATATAATTATATATTATGATTATATCTTATAGTTATATCCAATTTGGTTATATCTTATGGTTATATCCTATAGTTATATCCTATGCTTATATCATTTAGTTATATACTATGGTTATATACTATAGTTATATACTATGGTTATATATTATAGTTATATCCTTTAGTTATATACTATGGTTATATCCTATAGTTATATACTATTGTTATATCGTATTGTTATATATACTATAGCTATATGATATTATTATATCGTATAGTTATATACTATTGTTATATTGTATAGTTATATACTATAATTATATATTATGGTTCTAACGTACTATGGTTATATACAAATTTTATATCGTATAGTTATATACTATTGTTATATCGTATAGTTATATACTATGGTTATATACTATAATTATATATTATGGTTCTAACGAATAGTTATATACTATGGTTATATCGTATAGTGTCATACTATAGTTATATACTATTGTTATATCGTATTGTTATATACTATAGCTATATGCTATTGTTATATCGTATAGTTATATACTATTGTTATATTGTATAGTTATATACTATAATTATATATTATGGTTCTAACGTATAGTTATATACTCGTATTAAAATCTTATACAAAATTATAGTAGAAAAATGCCGAAAATACCAAAAAATTTCACTGCAATGCCCTATATGCTGGGCACTAAATTGTAAAAAAAAGGGTAGAAAGACTTCGTTTTTTGGGCTTTTGGATGGGCAAACGATGTCCGTTTTGGACGAATTTTATATGTACGGACTCGTATTGAAATTCTCTACATGATTATGGAAAAAAATTGCAATTTTTAAGGAAAAAAAATTAGTGAAACGCAAGATCCTTGCGTTTCTGTGTACGAAGACAAATTATTATTTTTTTATAAAGTGAAACGCAAGATCTTTGCTTAAGCAAAGATCTTGCGTTTCACTTTAAAAAAATAAAAATTTGAATGTTATACAAAACGCATTTTCTGGGTACCTTTTAAGCAAGATTGTTGCGTTTCAATCTGTAGTGTACCCAGAAAAAAAAATGTAGTGTACAAAGAAACTGCCAATTATAATGAACTATTATGGCCATTGCCCCCATTATTAGATGAAATCTAATAATTGTCCTTTTAATTTAAAGTTTAGATTTTTGACCCCTCTACGTACTTACACTCACCCTCACTCAGACGCTCTCTCTCCTCCCAAACCATTTTTCCTCTGCAGGCAACATCCATTCCGACCTCAAAACAAAAGTTTGATTCCCAAATCTCAGCTTCCTCGCGGTGGTGGTGATGGCGGCGATGTGCGTGTGCTGGTGGTCGCTCGACGTCTCGTTTCATCAACTGGCTAGACGAGTGAGGTGTTATGCTATAATCGAAGTTTGTACAAATTAATCGTTTTGGTTTTACAATTGTAGCGCACTCTTAGATCGAGCAGAACACTTAGGAAATTAAGCATACACGTGGGTCGGTATTTGTGTGAGTCGGTTCCTCTGGGCTTGGATGAAATGGGCTGCTGAAATGAGCTATCATGGGCCCATTTACTTGGCGGCCCACTCCTCTTTCTCTAAAAGTGGCCACGTGCAGGACATCAAGAGCAAGACTAATAAATTGGCTTCTTTCTCCCCAAAAGCAGATCAAGTCAAAAATCAACTTCTCCTAGGGTTTGTGCCATTCAACTCAGAGAGAGAAAAGAGAGGCTTGGGAGAGTGCTCGATAGGTGCGATTGGAAAGAGGAGCAAGAGAAGACGAAGGGCGGTGGCGCTTCCAAGTCCGGTGGCGAATCAGTGGTGTTTGTCAGAGCCGTGTTCATCTTGGTGGCTCTTGCGGTGGCGCGGTATGGTGGAGTGCAGAAACAAGAGCGTTTATGCGGTGCTTCACAGGGGCGTTATTCTTTTGATCCTTATTCTTGTGCTTCCTTGTTGTTGTGTGCTTCGGATTTCTTTAGTGTGTTTTGCTCTCTTGAGTGTGCTCTTGTAATCGAACGATTAAGGCTTTGAATGCTTAGTGGATTGGGTGGATCTCCCCTTTTGAGATCCCGCGGATGTAGGGTAACCGAACCGCGTTACCAATTCTTTGTGTTCTTACTATTTTAGGTTGTTTCTGTTTTGGCTTGAATTTGCTTGAATCAGGATATATGATTTACAGATTGGTATCATAGATTTGTCTGCATTCCTTGTGTTTTTCTGATCTGGAAAGTGTGCTTTCTGTGGTTAGAAGAGTTTCCTAGGGTTTGTTCTTATTCGATCCTGTTAAGCTTCCGCTGCTCTTGTGCATTTGACTGATTCTTGCTTATTCACTGCTGAAAACTGTGGTTCTGGATTCTTGTGATATTGAATTCTTTACCTGATTCTGATTTGGAGATCTTGTGAACCTGGAAATCTTGTTTTTCGTGATTTCTTGGATCTGTCTTTAGATATGGATTGAACTGTGGTGTCTTGTGTATTCTGAGTTCTGGAATTGTGTTTCTTTGAACTTGAAATTGTGTTGAAGTACAACCTCTGGAGTTGTATTTGAGTGATTCTTGATATTGCTTTCTTGAGGACTGGCAATTGTGTGTGTTATTCTTGGACTCTTGTGTCCTAATCTGTGGTTATCAATTTTCAGATTCATTTACTGACTTGTGTGATTGGTAGTCCTCATGCGTTTTTAAGGGAACATTACCAATCCCTTTGATTTCTAAACATGTCTTGTCACCCAAGACAAGACATGTTTGCTGCCTTTGTACTGTTTGGTTTCATTGGTCTCATGTGTTGGAACCTTGAGAAGGTGAAGTGTCATCATGCTGAGTTCATATCTGAATTTTATCGCTTAGGAGGGCATGATTCTAGGTCTATGAATGTGGTGACAACTCGGTTGTGTAATGTTCCTGAATGTACTGTTTCTGCTACTGCTTTTAGTGATGAGACTAATGAAGCGCTGAGTTGCAGGAACTCCCCTTGTGATGGGGCATTCTTCTGAAGGAGAAACACACAACTTTGGGTTGATGACGAACGGGAGACAATCTACCTAGTCCACTACTGGTGATCAAAGTTGTACATAACTTAGATTAGGAGGGCATTTGTTATGCTATAATCGAAGTTTGTACAAATTAATCATTTTGGTTTTATAATTGTAGCGCACTCTTAGATCAAGCAGAACATTTAGGAAATTAAGCATACAAGTGGGTCGGTATTTGTGTGAGCCGGTTCCTCTAGGCTTGGATGAAATGGGCTGCTGAAATGAGCTATAATGGGCCCATTTACTTGGCTACTGGCAACAACAACAAAAGGCCCACTCCTCTTTCTCTAAAAGTGGCCACGTGCAGGACAGTAGGAGCAAGACTAATAAATTGGCTTCTTTCTCCCCAAAAGTAGATTAGGACAAAAATCAACTTCTCCTATGGTTTGTGTCGTTTAGCTCAGAGAGAGAAAAGAGAGGCTTGAGAGAGTGCTCGATAGGTGCGATCGGAAAGAGGAGCAAGAGAAGACGAAGGGCGGTG
This sequence comes from Rheum nobile, assembly GCA_027886185.1. NCBI lineage: Eukaryota > Viridiplantae > Streptophyta > Magnoliopsida > Caryophyllales > Polygonaceae > Rheum > Rheum nobile. Next base: position 528,572 of record WOAB01000580.1, on the reverse strand, counting down.
GCGCTTCCAAGTCCGGTGGCGACTCGGTGGTGTTTGTCGGAGCCGTGTTCATCTTGGTGGCTCTTGCGGTGGCGCGGTCTGGTGGAGTGCAGAAACAAGAGCATTTCTGCAGTGCTTCACAGGGGCGTTATTCTTTCGATCCTTATTCTTGTGCTTCCTTGTTGTTGTGTGCTTCGGATTTCCTTAGTGTGTTTTGTTCTCTTGAGTGTGCTTTTGTAAACGAACGATTAAGGCTTTGAATGCTTAGTAGATTGGGTGGATCTCCCCTTTTGAGATCCCGCGGATGTAGGGTAACCGAACCGCTTTACCAATTCTTTGTGTTCTTACTGTTTTAGGTTGTTTCTGTTTTGGCTTGAATTTGCTTGAATCAGGATATATGATTTACATGAGGTATTCGGTCCTCTCTCGATGTCTTAGTTTTTTTTCCTCTTCTTTTTCAATTGAAGAAAACGTAGATTTTTTCTTTTTCGATCCAAAAAGGGCTCTTAGCTGCCTTGATTAGTGAATTGCAGGTAATTTTGCTTCCTTGAACTTGAAAGCTGGAGTTTCAAATTTTCACGAGTTTGCGGGCAATTTGTCATTTTTAGGTTTAATCAATTGAATAATCTGTTTGATCTACAACGAAATTTGCATTTTGATTATGTAGTAATTTTTTTCTATGTTGATCTGTTGTTTTGTTTGTATCGGTTCGGTTGACCATGTCTCGATCTGTGGACTATTTGATGTAGCTGGCACTCTCTGTAGTGGATGAATTGTTCAGGTGTGTAGAAGAATGGAACTGCAAATGCAGTATGAAGGAAATAAAAACAACTAGCAATGACTTTCAAGTACAATGCAGTTTCCTAGCAAAAATTGAACAATAGTGTCATCATACCCATATCAGACCTACTCTTTGATATTTGTTTACTAAGTTCCATTCTTCTACCGCTGAAACTGAAAAATCAAACGCACCGAGCAAGAATCATACATTTAGCTCTTCTTCTGCTTGGTGTTTTGCACATATTATGTGTTTGTTTGTTTGTGTTGAGTGGCGAAATCAAGTGGTTGCTGATACTCCCTTCCAAACTTACGTTCCTCTCCCAACCAATCCAGCAAGTGGGAATGATAAAAGCAATGAAGACATCTTGTCTGAGGTTCCAATTCATATAATCACCGATCCATCTCAACTTCCTCCTAAAATTCTTTGCCCTTCTCCTGGTAAGGAACAAGTTATTGGATTTGAGTGTGAAGGTGTTGACCTTACCAGGAGAAGGTGTTGACCTCCTGAAATTCTTTGCCCTTCTCATGCAGATTTCATCTCAAGATGTTGTATACATAATCGATGCTTTTCAAGGTGGATACAAACTCATGCAAGCTTGCAAGCCTGTGCTTGAATATGACCTTGTCACAAAAGTTATTCATGACTGCAAATGTGACAGTGAAGCATTATATTATCAATTTGGCAACACAATGTGATGGATACACAGATAGCATAAAATGGTAAAGCCAAGATAATTGGTACCACAACTGGCGTTTTTGGAACAATTGTTCTTGTTGTATTCATGTACTTGTTCTAGAGAAGGATGTGTAGGAAGCAAGGAAATTAGGTTGCACAACCTAGTCTATATAAGTTTGAGCACTCGTTTAACTAGCTCTATAATGTAGTGTGCACATGCCATAGAAAGTTCCATGCAATAGAAAAAAGGTTGTTTTAGAGATGATAAAGGATAGTATTTTTTGTTCTTTGACAGCAAAATGAGTTGGTGATCACCTGAATTAGAACATTGTTGTCTTAAAATGGAACAGTTGAGAAGTTCGTCTCAATTGATGATTCGATGGAGTTGATTGAACGAGAATATGTGTTCTGTTGTCTTGATAGCTTTGACGTAATAAGCGGAACTGATAAAAGTTGTTTTTGTAGCTTGATGCAGAATCACTACTGGAAGCAGTTTCAGTTGAGTTGGCAATTTTGGCTATTTGGGAGGAAATTATTCAAATCTCAAGCTCTTGTCTGGCATCCTCTTCACAATCCAGCAAGATGAATGTTAATCCACAAGATGCAGCCTCATCCTCAAACACTAAAGAAACTTCCGGTTTCTCAAAGCCATCAACTTGCCTTGAGTGGGCTAAAAGTTTGCATATTCTATCTCCAGCTGCTATACTTGTACTAACTCGTGACCATTATCAAAGTCATAATCACCACAATAGACTCGTTGTACTTTAATTATGAGAATACACATTCTCTTTCACTTACCTCTAAACTTCTTTCGAAGTAGATACCCAAACTTTCTTTAGGTTAGTATCCTTAACCAATTTGGTCTTCATAACTTATATTGCCAACATCGAACTACCTATTCGATCATGTATCCACTTATAACATATTGTCTACATTCCTTACTCTTGCTAGAATAGATGTAATCATCCACAGGATTACCATTACCTTAACCAGAGTATCCATTACAAAAATCCCCAATATAACTTTGTTGTTATGCCTTATTACTCCTAAAGACCTTAATATTCTTACATAGAAGAATATAACATCTCTTTACTAACTTCCTTTCGATAATCCAATTATCAAGTACATACATAGAAATCAATTGTACCGCAACTTAGTACCTCTTTGTCATATCTTTAACTCATAACTTCCCACAATTGGTCACCTTAATAAACATGGTCAATTTTTCCTTAAGTCTACTTGATATCGTCTGTCACCTTATCTTCCTTATAATCCATTACCAGAACTTAGTGGTCCTTGAGACATCGCATTTCCTAATTCCTTTAAGTAAATACTTCACCATTCCATTACTTATCATCATCGAGTTTGGCCCTTATGCCAAATTTTAACGTAGTATCCTTTCGGTAATGTCTTAGCCTATTCCTTTAATCACTTTATAACTTAAACCTTTAAGATTCCTTAACTTTCTTCAAACGTAATCACCACACTTTTATTCTTATTTCCTCGAAACGCATCACATGAGATATTACTCTTACTTCCTTAAGGTATCATCCTGAAAATGATTCACTACCAATCGTATCAGTCACCTCTATCAGAATATTTTCATAGATTTATACGAGTAATCTTATTAGCTTACTTCTTAAGCACACACAGTGAATCCTCTTCACTACATCCTTTAATTCATTGGAATCATCATCATTACTTATCCTTAAACTGTAATTTCCACATTAAATGGCCTACTTCCATATGATAGCTTCACGACTTACTTTCTTCCAAAAAGAGTTGTCCATAAATCTTATAAATGACTCATTCACCTCGAATCCCTACATTAAACCTCGTAATTTCTCTAGTATCATAACTCTTTATCCCAAAAAGTACAACTTACCAAATTTAATCATTTGGCCCTATTAAATTTGGCTCAGACGTCATTACTTGACTCATAGCCCAAAAGTTTGTTTAACTGTCTCCAATAACTTATTTTTAACTTAAGATCCTTATTTTCCTCACAAAATCTACTATCCATTTAAAACTTAATCATATCGTTTCCTTACGAAACCTCAAAACAAACTTTGATTAGATTCTTCCAAATTAATACTTACGACCTTACACACTTGGCCTTTTAAAAGTAACCTTAACCATTGGTCGTACCCACTTATGGATCTTGTAACCATAATTCTGGACTCTACGATCTTACTCAAAACCTTAATAGAGGAAACGAGTTCCCTATGAACTATCTCTCTTAATCTATGCACACTTATGCATACAGCATGAACTCACCACTAGGTGTTTTGAACTTTGCATTAATCCATCTTTATATACTTTTACCAAAGCAACTTTTCAGGGTGCACGTATGAGAGATAACTCTTACTCTCATTAACTCCACACATTTACTCTCATTAGCTCTGATACCATAACTGTAACACCCCCGATTTATACCGGTAGTGTCACATGTCAGTGACCTCAGACGTTGTTGTCCGATGTCACCCTAGGCTTGGTCGGAACAATTAAACTTAAATACATAAACATATTAAATGAAAAATTAAACAAACTCAACCTTTTATTAAAAGATCCTTCGTCAAATGAGGAGATGATTTTACAACAGAGTATAATACAGCGGAAGACTTTTATGATTCAGCCTATAACATGGCTAGGTGATAAAATATATATTAAAGTAGTACTCAACCACTTAAAACACTGACACTTAAATCTTCGTCTGCAAGCCTCGTATCCTTCAACATGTTACTTTGACTTCGGGAACCTAACCACTGATGTGTCGAATCGAACGGATGACACCAGCCAACCATGCAGAGAACAATTCCGGTTGGTTAGTCTAATGAAAGACTATGCAAGGGCATAAGCAGAGTGGTTCGAATGATCGTAACCGTTTACTATCATTGTCCCTCGAATAATAACCGAAGGAACGATATATAACCCGATACTTTCACGAAATGAATTAATATTAAGGTATGCACTGAAAAGACGACTCCACAGGAAATGAGCCTTATGGGAAATTATGACAACTGTTTGGGAACGTTAAAGTTTCACACAAGCGTTTAAAATGACTTAATGTTTCGGTTCACGACCAACCTCACCGCATAATGCGAATCCAGATTGGAGAGAGAACTTTACTCTGATCAAAATCAAGACAAGATTTCCTAGCTGTACTACTTTCCTAGCTGCACTACTCGCCAAAGGGTATATTAATTATGTGCACAACAACACTTATCTTATTTAATTCCAAAACGGACATTCACGTCACAAGCTTTTAAATATATGTTTCGCCATGAGGGACATATATTGAATATAGGTTTCTCCATGAGGGACCTATATCGAAGGGAATAAATCCCAAGTATCAGCACCAGCTGTGTGCACGTACCCTGAACAAGGGTAATGGTCATGACCGAAACAAGTACTAGAGGAATCATCCTCCTAGCACCTAATTATAAAGAAATCACTAAACCTCGCAAGGTACATAGTGTTTCTACGAATACTCGTGCTAACTAAACAGTTCAACACAGTAATAATTCACAACAAAGCCACCGGGGCCAAACACAGATAAAATAGCGTTGTTCTAACAATATACAACCTATCATAATATCTGTAATTAATCATATATATATATATATAATAGCGTTGTTCTAACAATATACAACCTATTATAATATCTCTTTTAAAATCCCATTATTTATAAAATTAGTTCCCAAAAGAAAACAACATTCATCCCAAATTAATTAACAATTAAACAATTGATAATTAATATAAACATGGAATGATTAAGCAAGAGCGAACCGCCACTTGCCTTAGATTTCGACGAAGCTTAACGCTTGAGATGACGGATTTCCGTGTCCAAACGAGGAAAAACTCAAATATGATTTCCTAGGGAATGACCCATAACGAAACCCTAAGTTAGATTCGACAATACTAGTACGAATCTAAAGAAAAACGAACGAAATCGAAGGAACAAAAGTCCCAAACTAAATCACAAAAGCCCAAGCCAAACCACACTCGCCCAGGCCTCACCGCGGGTGCGGTGGCCATGGCCGCGGGTGCGGTGGGCTACAGGGACGAGACGACGGTGAAAACTCACCGGGGAAGACGACGCGTTGGGGCTCGATTCGTGGTGGCTCCAACTTCTAGACACCTTGGACCACCCAAGTACCACCTTGAGAGCACCTCCTCCTCCTTTGAAAGCTCTGGCGACGAACTAAGAACTCCGGCGACAATGGTGAGTTTTGGGAGAAAGAGAAATGTGTGTGTGTGTGTGAGAGAGAGAGAGAGAGAGAGAGAGAGAGAGAGAGAGAGAGAGAGAGAGAGAGAGAGAGATGCCTCCCTCCTCCAAGCCTCCCCCCTTTATATAGGCCCAGCAAGGAGGATGCCAGCAAGCCGGTGAGTCACCCCGGCCAAGGAGCAAGCGGCCGCCACGCCATGGGACACGCGGCATTCAGGCCGGCGATCCACGTTCTGCACTCGACCTCCACCGCGGGGTGCGGGGACCGCCTTACCCACCGCGGGGTGCGGTGCCTGACCGCGGGTGCGGTCAAGGCCAGTTTCGGCCCCTTTTTCCCCTTTTAGTCCGGGAACATGTATGGGCATGGTTTTAACCCTGGAAATTATATATTTGTACCTAAACAAATATTCTAAGTCCCAAAAATACATCGAATGTATTTTATTCCACTCAGAGAATTATTACAAGGCTTAATTATTTAACAGAATGTCTAACTCTTCTGAAAATAATTCGACTACGATACGAGTATTTGGAAAACTTACCAAAATACCCTTTACATAAAATGAGGGGTATTACACCTACACACACGTAGGACTTCAAATTATCCACGAACACATTCTGCGACCCGCGATGGTGGACGGGTCGCCAAAACCAGAGAACATTCTACCCACACACAGGTGGGGTCACAAAACAAATTACGAAAGACAGTCAAGGATCAGGGTTCGCAACGTTACCTTCAGCAGGGGCCAGATCAGGAGAAAGTTGGGGCTCGATCGGCACGGTGTCGCCAGAGTGGGCCTCGTCTTCACCAGCTCTGACAACCGCTAGCCTTTGCTCTATCAGACCTTTCCCGGACACTCCCTTCAAACAGGCACTCGACCGACCAGCCAGAGACGCTGACACGACAGACAAAACGTAAATCACAAGTAGACGATTAAAAGTACACGAGTCAAACAAAAACTCACACTTGACCCGAGACGACGAAACATTCGACATAACGTCTTGAGTAGCGGAGGAAGTCGACAACAAGTTGACGTTTACGAATTTCCGCTCCGACGCGGGGATACTAAGAATGATCTTTGTCAGACCTTCCGACTGAGTGTTCGCTTCCAACTCTTCAGCCTCAGGGACTACAAAAAAGAAGAGTTAAACAAAGGGTTAAAACACATAAAACAGGCAAAGAGAAGTCGAGTATGTACTCTCAAGTCGCCACTCCGACAGCAGAAACAAACAGTCACCCCCTTCTCCAAAGACGAACGCTCGACGAAGAAAAACTTCGACCCCCATCCACGGTCGTTTACATCTAAATTGAACACCAAAGGCTTCCGACCCGGACGAATACGCAACTGGACGCGAGAAGAACTCTTCGACCCCAGAGAATAGTTGTACCACAGGGCATCGAAATTAAAACTGGCCCTAGACTGAACATTCAACAAATCTAAAACCCTAAGGATCCGCCACGCCTGCGGCATGACCTGACAAGGCGCAAGCGCCAGGGTCGCTAAAAAGTCCCTAACAAGAGGGGAGAATGGAAACGTATGGCCAATCCTAAATGGTAAGCATAGAAACAAGACCATCCCTCATAGCGAGCGTCGGCTTTCTCGTCTGGATGCGACAACCTTGCGACCGTCTCCGGAGGAAAGCCTTCGACTTGAAGGATCTGCTCCAACTCCGCCTCCAACAGAGTCCCCGTCAGAGCATCGGCCTCCTTGAGAAGGAAAAGGGGGGGACCTCATTCTTGCTCGAGTTCGAGCGAGTAGCAGTCGACTCAGACGATTCACTGGAAACCATCTCCAAAACAGAGAGAGAAGGGAATCGAAGAGCAATTTTTTCGAAAAAGCTTAGCAAAACCTACCAGATGAGGAAACAAAGGAAGAAGATGAGGCCAAACCGTCAGAGACTTGATTCGAATTTATGGAGGGAATCGGCAGGTCACAGAAACGTCCCATCACGAAGCGGGATGATCTCCACGTAGCCCTCGCCTGTCGCGCCCTAATCGGAGGGTGGAGATCGTGCGGGATAGAAGTTGTTTGGACTCCATCTCACAGCTGCCGTGAAGCCCAAAACAACTTGGGGCTATTGTTGGGCCCAACATCCTCCAAAGATATCGGAACAAATGAATTGGGCCAAGATCCAAACAAAGTCGAAGGCCAGAGAGAACTGGAGGGAAGCGACGGACATTCCTCAGACGCGTGGGATCCGACCAGCTCCGAAGATCTCGCCTAGGACATTAATTGCTCGATCGATGGCAACGGCAACAACATTAAACACAGAGATTATGCTAGCAATCAAGAGCAAATCCCGAAGATCTCGCCCAGAATTAATAGAAGATATTGCAAACAATATAGTAACAGACATAAGATAAGATTACCATAAATAGACCAAAAAGAAGACAACGAGGATACGCCTGTCTACTCCCGTCTTCTACCGACTTACGTTTCAGAAGTCTTACGAGTACACCCGCTCTAGCTCAAACTCCCCGGAATACTACCCGATCGCTGCCGGTCAAATCACCAAAATGCTTGTCGGACAAGACCCGACCCTTTATTCTCTAAGGATAAGTTGTTATTTGATCTGATTCAATCATCAATTAATATACAAATTACATTGCTATTTCGTATCTATTCTTTGCTTGGTTGATCATTTATCTGGTTTGGATTGATTTTTACTTCCCGGTCGACTCGTTACCCCGTCTAAGGCGATTTAGGTCGTCCGATCTTTTTGCCCCAAAACAGTCACGACTCATGCTTTCATTCTTTTCGATTCGTATCATTTTCATACGTACCGTTCCGCTCGTATTGTATCTAACCTAGGGTTTCGTCGTTGTTGTCATAGGAATCCGTAATCTGATTCCAGTTTCAGATCCCGTAACCCGTTATCGTCTATTCAGCTAGATTAAAACAAGTGGCAGTTCGCTCTTACTTATCATTCCATATTTCCTTTAGTTATCAATTATTTTTTATTGTTAATTAAATTGGAATGAAGTGTTGTTTTCGTTTGGGAACAGATTTTATAAATGATGTGATTAAAATATGATATTATAATAGGTTGTATATATTGCTAGAAACAACGCTATTGTACCTGTTATTACCGTGATGGTATTGGTGTGGATTATTGTGTGAATTTAACTGTATAGTTAGAACGAGTATTCGTAGGAACGCTATGTACCTTACGAGGTTTAGTCGTTTCTTTATAACTGGTATTAGGAGGATTTTGCCCTAGTACTTTCCTGGTCATGACCTATCCCTATCCGAATATAGGTGGTGGTGCACACAGCTGGTGCCAACAATCGGGATTAATTCCCAAGATATCTCTCGTATCGAGATGATATATATTAAAAGCTTTAACGTGAATGTACGTTTTGTAACTAAATAAGATAAGTGTGGTTATGTACTTAATTAATTAACCTTCAGGCGAGAAGTAGAACTTGGAACCCGCCCGGACAACTCTGTATCTGGTTGTATTTGGTGTTGACAGTTGTACAACTATGACTTTGGTTTAAATAATATTTGGGAATTTTTATGATATTTAATATAGTTTGTGTTATTATAAATGATTTAGCCTTGGGTGACCCCAGATGTGAAATCTGAGGTCACTAGCGGTAATACTTTCAAGGAAGTATTTGGGGCTATTACACTTAAAGGTCACATCCACATAATACTCTAAAGTAGAGCAACCGTGACACACCATCAGAGGGTTATTTTCTGGATTCATCCATCCATGGAAGTACGGGATCTTTTGTTCTTCCGTATGCACTTTCGAACCAGCATAATGCAACAAATGATTAAATTTTGTTGCTAGTTCGGTCACCTTCAGTCCCTCCGTTTTTGGGTAGAGGAACTGTTTCAGCTTTTCTTCTCTCATAGCACGGGAGAAGAATCGATCAGTGAGCTTCACCTTAAACATGGCCCAACTCAGATTTGGGTGGTCATCCAAAGCAGTTCCTTCCCACCACTCACTTGCTCCGTCTTTCAGATGTAACGAAGCTATGTGCACGTGCTCAGCCTCGGTGCAAACCACATTCCGGAACAGTCGCTCCATATGGGAAAATGAATAGGCAACCTTGACTGGTTCCCTTGTCCCATCATAGCTATCAAGGCGCATTGAATTGATCGTCTTCAACGCTCGGTTGTAGTTCCCATCGTTTCTTTCGGGAGTCACTGGAGGTACGGGACCTCCACGTCCCTCGATATCGGAATGGGAGCCGTTTGAGCTTGCGGTATCCCTTGGGCCATCAATACCTCGACCACTTGCCTCACTATCTGCCCAATGACCGTCGCATCCAAAACGACTGGGTAGGAGGTGAATTGAGTGGATCACAGCTTGAGGGTCCACTTGTCCCTAATGAACATCTTCCCGTAGGGGCGGGTTATTATTATTCGAGCCAGATCCCGCGTCATCCCCTTGTTGAGCAGCACTTCTCAGCTAAACTCGGGAACCGTTGCTAGGACCTTCATTATCCGCTCGGTTGGTAGATCGGGTGTTCACCATATGTTGATGAACCATAACGTCAAATTAAAAATTTCCAACTTGCATATGATACTTATTCACTTACGTCATGATACGAATAGTAAGAGTCCAAACCAATAACTTATATTAGGTAGTCTGACTCTCCACCATTACCCTTATAACGATCTTATCCTCTTACTTGAGAATAAGGCACATAGGAGAAATGTCGACCTTAGAATGACATTAAGCCTAAGAATGGACGATATCCTTACGAATGGATCTAAGGCATAAGTAACATAATTGAAGCTTGCAGAAGTTTGAAAACACTTATTCTTAAACCTTATACTTTCAAACTTTAATTTACTAACATGATTATTTATATATGTAATTCCTTAAACTAGCGATATTTACAAACTTTATCAAACCGAAAACTACACTTTCAAAATTATAATCATAAACTCTTAAATTGAACCGTTATAACGTCATTTTATAAAGGACTATAAAAATAACTATTAAAGTCCTATTAGTTAAACCATTACCTTTAAATTTTTCTAAACTTTGAGAAAATTTAAAACCTTAAACTTAATGCTAACAATGTATTTTTTCAAACATTCCTTAATAAAATTAGAATAGTTTCAAAATTAATTTTGAAAATTATCAAACCTAACAATAGGCCAAGAATTTTAAAACCATTGCTCTGATACCATAATTGTAACACCCCCGACTTATGTCAGTAGTGCCACACGCCAGTGACATCAGACGTTAATGTCCGAAGTCACCCTAGGCTTTAATCGAAACAATTAAGCTTAAATAAATAATAAATGTTGAATAATGACAGAGTGAATAGCAGAAGACTTTTATATAGAAACTCGAACTTTATTAAAATTTCTCTTGTAACTTGAGAAGGATAGTTTACAACCATATTAAAATTACAGCGGGAGACTTTTAAGTAAAACCCTAAACACATGACTAGTTTAGATACATATTACAACTCTTTACGAATATTAAATCACCATTACATATCTTAATATTACTTTAGAATAAAATCTTCAACTGCAAGCCTTCGCCTTCGATTGGTTACTTCAAATTATCGGGGACCAACCTCTCATGTTCCGTATAGGACAGATGACACCGGTCAACCATGCAAGGAAAAGAAAAGGTTGGTCAGTCTAATGAAAGACTACGCAATGGCTCAAACAGAGTGGTTCTTGTAGTTGTATATAGTCACTAACTTTGTTTCCCGAATAAAATTCGGTAAACGACATATGACTATAGACTTCTACTGAAAAGAAAGAATATGATTGCTTAAAGAGAAGACTCCAATGAAATGAGTTTTATGAGAAATTACATGATTTTGTTTGGGAACATTAAATTATCACACAAAGTTTGAAAAACACCTCGTTGAATATTTGGGTCCTCGACCAACCTCACCGCATAATGCGAATCCAGATTGGAAAGAGGACTTACTTTAGACAAGAGACCGGACGGGTTCTACGATGTACTTCTCGCCCGAGGGTACATTAACTATGTGTCACATAACACTTATCTTAATTAAAAAATGTGCATTTAACGTTAAGACTTTTATTATTATCCACAATCGATCTCGCAATGAGATTTAGAATGGGACGAATCCCGAATTTCGACACTAGCTAAGTGTACCACCACTTATATAAAATAAGGGTTGGTCGTGACCAAAACTATTAGGACAATTATCCTCATAATACCAAGTTATAAAGAAATAACTAAACCTCGCAAAGTAATAGCGTTCCTACAAATACTCGTGCTAACTAGCAATTATTATACACACCAAAGCACAACAATTCACAATAATTATTATCTAGCACCCTATAATATATACATATATATAAGGGTTATAGCTAGCATATATATAACCTAATAAAATGGTTCATTTTACACAAAATCTATTTTTTGTAAATTTATTTTGGGGTTAGTAATCATACACTAATAAATTTTATTTTAACTATACTGTTGTGGTATTAATTTTTATGTTTCTTATTCTAAAGTCTTCGCAACTTCGTTGTTCATGTTGGTACAAAAAAAATTATTTCAATCACGAGTGAACCTTCATTATCTAATCAATTCTTAGATATCACATTGTGTTAGCCGATAGATACGGTTCTAGATATCAATGAGGTAAATTTACAATTATTTTCTGTTTTAATATTAGTAGTTAGAATATTTAATGTTCAAGGTCACTTTATGACTTTTTTCCCACCAAATGTTATCTTATTTTTGAGCCATGTCAATGCATCAATATTGCTAGTGTAAAGGACATTGACAACACATATGGATGATATTACCATTCGTGGAAACCATGAAAAAAGACGGCCCAACATGAAGGGGATCAATTCCATTGCGGCAAATGTGAAAACATTGTCAAAATACGACATTTCTAGGTATTTTAATTAAATTTACAATTATATATACATAAAGAATAATTGTATTATTTTTCCAAAAACTAATTACATTTCCATGCAAATTTAAGGTTACGGTAACCGTCATAGATGATTCTGGAACATCATTTTTTGTTATATTTAATGGAGATGTCAGAAATCCGTTTAACAAATATGTAACTGAAATGCTAAAATCGACATTAAGGTTTAAGTTTTTATTGTATATATCGTGTAATTTTATATATAAACACATTTTTCAAATATATTACAAATTATAAATGGATATACATGAAACAATATTTATATATACAGTGTTATATGATGAAACTTTTGGCAAAGATAAGCCTTCAAATAAGACACTGTCTTGCAAATGGAAATAGCCTATATGTTCCATTTCTTACAAATTAATCTTATATTACAACCTTATTTATAGATGAGTTATATTTATATATTACCTACCTAATTTATATATAGTTACCTTACACATAGTTATCCTATTCGTTTAATTTCATATAAATTATTTCCTTATATACAAGATATCAATAGTAGTAGCATATCTGAAGAACTTAAATTGATTTTGATAAGTTCAAATTGCAAGAGCATAGTTGTAGATCCACTATTTCCAATATGACAGGTGATCCAAATTTAATTGTTGAATTCAAAAGTTGATTTCAGAAACTCATGTATTTACCATTTTTTATACCACATTAGTATATACCACATTAACTTATTAATTATATATTAATATTGACTGTTTACTGCACAATGTCGAACTGCTACCATGTGAACTCGTACACTCCAATGTCGAACTACTACCATGTGAGTCCGTACACTCCAATGTCGAACTGCTACCATTTAACTTCACATACCAAGAAATCGTGAAGTATGAGAAGGGTGACTAAGTTGTTTGCATTCCGAATACAAATTATTAGTTTTCAAAAGATATTTGTATGATTTCATATTTTATCAATGTTATTGTCAGAATTTTTTGCTTATTATATCTTCTATTTATTATTTATGGTTATATTTTATATGATATTATTGATATTAGATCTTATTAGTTTCTTTTAAAGGAATTAATTAGAACTATTCTAATATTGTAACAATTTTTTTATCATAATTAATTCTTATTTATATAATATAAAATTTTATTTTCAACAATCCGCGCAAGATACTAGTCCATCAAGATTAATATATTATATATGTTATGTTCGCAGGGGAAATTGACACATACCTGAATATAGTTATCCTAATTATCCAACCTTATCAGTTATATATTATCAATGTTCTAAAAATCTCCGCCTAGGCCCCGACTTAGGCGTTGGGCGGCCACCCTCCGCCTAGGATCCGCCTAGATCCGCCTAGGCGAGAAGAATCATCAAATGTTGTGGAAGATGCAACATCTTAGAAGATAACGGATGCATTAACATAATTTTGGGTTAGGCTTTGTACAATAAGGCCCATAATATAATATCAAATTTCATTCTAACATAGTTTGTTAAAGATTAATGGATTTGGAAAAACATAATCAAATAATCACATGGATCATGCATTAATTTTTAGTCCGCCTAGGCTCCCGCCTAGCCTCCTAGGCGCTAGGCCCTCCCTCACCGCCCAGCTCCCGCCTAGTGACTTTTAGAATATTGTATATTATATAAGACGAGGGTTGATCAGGTGCGCACAGACGTTTGTAATATTCCACTTAAATTAGAAGGGTAATATAGTAATTTTAAATTGATAATTTTTTTATGAAATTAATTTTATTTCTTTTAGATGAATAATTTAAATTTTCATTAACTTAAGTTCAAAGGTTGGTTTATAATAATTTTTGGGTACAAAATATCAAATGGGTTATATTAGTATGATAGAAATAAATAATTAAGTATAACCGTGAATGTGATTTTGAGAATTTTTAGATATATAACAAAGGCTATAAGAAATATTATGTTTATTCATGAGAGGATAAAATAATAATTAACCTAAGTCGGTTACCTTTTTAAGTCATGAAATATTTAAACATACGTTAATATTAATTTAAATAAAATTATCAAGTTATCATAAACTATTAACTTAAGGAGAAAACAATGTTAAGTAAGATAAGGTTAAAATATGATAAAATGTAGCTTAATCCAAAATTTCAACCTTCATAAATTTAGGTTAAAATAATTATGTAAACTTAGAAAAATAAAATAACAAAGTTTGGGTAAATTTTGTAATTTTTGAAAAGTTAAATAAGGGCATTTTTCCACAACTTGGAAAGTTGGGCAAAAATGTACAATTTGACCAAACTCTTGGGGGGCGTGTGCAAATATATGAAATTGGGCTTCACCTTCAACCTTCAACCAAGGGGGGAAAACGCAGCTTTTGGAGCTCCTTCAATGGCGGATTTCGGCTCCAATTCGCAGCCATTTGTCCAAATTAAATCACGGGCCTTAAATAATAATCAATCCCGAACCTAATATCCCTAAAATCAAGATTTTTAATGCCCCCATTTGATCGAATTTCATCACTTAAGTCGAACAGCCCAACCATACTTGTTCAAGCTTGGAGCTCGCGACCATGGCCAATTTTGGCTAAAAAACGAGCTCGTTTTTGACAATTGAAACATGGGATTTGTGGGTAACATCTTGAAGTGTATAATTACCATAAAATCGGGATGAAGTATTCCAAAACAAGATCGAATTTCACCCAAAAGGAAAGAAAATATCTTGTATTTGTCGTCCAAGGAATTGACAAAATTGAGATTCGATTCGGGATTGTTTTGGGCGAAACTCTATATTAATCTATAGTATTTTGAGAGATCTATTGAAGCCCTATATATACTCCTTCCCCGATGGACTAGATTTATTCAATTTCGCCTTCAAACCTTACGAACCCTAGACGTAATCCGCAGCTGTTCATCAAGGAATTTCGTCCTCTTCCTTGCTTTGTTTTCGCAATTGGTGCCATCCCAAAAAAAGATCCTCCTTAAAAGACCTCTAACCCCAGCCCCGGGGGTGGTCCGACGAAGGCGAATTTCTCCGTTTTCCGGCTAGTGTCTATAAGAACCTCCAGTAACTAGTTTCGACCGAATTGCTTTTTTATTTTGGTTTTGTTTTTTATTAATATTGGTTAATTAAATTAATCTAGATTAGTTAAAAATTGTGTTAGGCCAAATTAATTTTATTTGTATTAAATAAAATTAAAATAGAATTTTGGGGGTATTATCTTGTAATATGAATTGTTAAATTGTAACACTTCATCTAGATAAAAGGTTAGGTGATAAATTATTAGGGTTATAAATAATTTATTGGATCAATTTATTTATGATATGATTATTTAGAACATATGACTAATTAATTTTTAGTATCGTATAAATAATCGTTCTATCGAAAAGCCCTGAAATTGATTTATTTAGAGTTAAATAAATTCAATAAAAAATCGAGACTTGTATCCTTCAAATATCATTATTGAATAAATTATCTAATTATAGTTTATTTATGTTGTGTGATTTCGGTACATCTCAGAATCGCTTTTGGAACAGAAATAAAGCAGGGAGCCAATTTGCTTTTCGAAAGCAACCATCTTCGTTACACCGTTCAAGTTCTTCGTGATTCAAGGCAAGTGACAGTTCTCTCGTGCAATTTATTCCATATTCATCTAAATTGCCAATGAATCGATTGTGCTATTAAGTTGGGATAAATATTCTTAATTTTCGTTTGGGAACATGTGTGTTGAATTGGTGTGTAAATGAACCTTATTATTAGGTTGTATGTATTGCTAGCAATGATCCTCATATATATATTACTATTGTAGGGATTGTTGCACTTGGTGTGGACTTATATGCTAGTTAGCGCGAGTATGCGTATGCACGCTATTTATCTTGTGAGGTTTAGTTGTTTCTTTATAACTTGGTATTAGGAGGATTATTGTCCTAATACTTTTGGTCATGACCTACTCTTATTCGAATATAAGTGGTGGTGCACTTAGCTAGTGCCAATACTCGGGATTCGTCCCATTCTATCTCATTGCGAGATCGGTTATGGAATTAAAAGCCTTAACGTTAATGCCCGTTTTGAAATTAAATAAGATAAGTGTCGTTTTGCACATAATTAATATACCTTCGGGCGATAAGTACAACGTGGAACCCGCTCGGGCTTCTGTCTATGAAAGTTCTCTTACCAATCTGAATTTGCATAACACGTATGCGATGAGGTTGGTTAAGGACACGATTATTTACAGAAGTCATTTTTAGAACTTTGTATGATAATTGTAAATGTTCCCAAACAAACGTACATAATTCCTATAAGACTCAATTCATTTGGAGTCTTCTCTTGGCGCATATCTTTTTCTATCGTTTTAGTGAGATTATCCGAGTTATGTATCGTATACCGACTATTATTCGAGAGACAATCATAGTAACTAGATACAATCACAAGAACCACTCTGTTTGAGCCCTTGTTGAGTCTTTCATAGACTAACCAACTTTTCTCTTTCCTTGCATGGTTGGCTGATGTCATCCGTCCTATACGGAACATCAGTGGTTGGTCTTAGACAACCTTGAAGTAACAAATCGAAGACGGAAACTTGCAGTTGAAAATTGTTATTTAAAGTAAAATTACTTTTAAAAGTTGCCTAGTGTTGATTTAATCTTCTTAAAGAAATGTAATACTTAGATAAGTTAGTCATGTACTTAGGGTTTGTTTAAAAGTTTTTCGCTGTATTGTAATTTCGAGTTGTAAAACTTATCTCCTCAATTACGAGGAAATATTTAATATAGGTTAAGTATTTGTTTCAAAAGTCTTCCGCCATTTACTTCGTTATTACTTAACGTTTATTTATTTAGGCATAATTGTTCCGATTAAAACTTAGGGTGGCTTTGGACTTTACAGTTTGTGGTCACTGGCGTGTGGTACTACCGACATATGTAGATGGTGTTACAAATGTGGTATTAGAGCAATGGTTTTAAGAATCTTGGCCTATTGTTATGTTTGAGAATTTTCAACTTTATTTTCTAAACTATTTAAAAAAAAAACTACTTTCAAATTATTTTATTTAATAAAGGAATTTTGAGAATTTAAATAGTACTAAATTTTAAGTTTTAAAATTTTCCTAAAATTTAGAAAATCTTAAGAAGTAATAGTTTAGTTGTTAAAACATTAATATTATATTTTATAGTCGTTTTATAAAATGGTGTTATAAGGGTTAGAATTAAGTTTAAAAGTATTTTTTTGGTTTAGTAAAGGATTCTAAAAAAATAATAATGTCATTAGTTAAGAAATTTACTATCTAGGTAATTATTTCATTAAGTTAAATATATAAAGTTTGAGAGTATAAATTTTGACAATAAGTGGTTTTCAAACTTCTACAAGCTTCGATTCAGTTACTTATTCCTTAGTTCCATTCATAAGGATATCAAAACCAAAGAATAAGGCTCTTCCTATGGTTGACAATGATTAAACATTGACTATAAAGACTAGATCTTTTCTTTTTGTCATTTTATTTATGAAAAACCCACTTCTAATCACTCTCTTGTTGTTGTTCTTCTTCTAGTAATTTCTCCGTTGCATGCCCGTTACTCAAAGTCTTAGGGGTGCATCTTGAAGAACGAGACCCCGAGATAGAGAAATTATGGAAGAATATCAAAGAACTGTTAAGGACTACATTATGTTGAACAACTATGGTATTCATTCCGGAATCACAAGGCCAAATGTGGAAACCAACAACTTTAAGTTGAAACCGACTCTTCTCTCCATGGTGCAACAACACCAATTCTCGGGGTTGCCGTTGGAAGATCCAAATCTTCACCTCTCGGTATTCTTGGAGATTTGTGATACGGTCAAATACAATGGGGTGACTCAAGATGTCATTCGACTAAGGCTCTTCCTATTCTCACTAAGGGATCTTGCAAGGTCTTGGCTCTACACAATTCTGGAAAATTCAATCACTACTTGGGAGCAACTCTCCGCCACTTTCATGGCCGAATACTTTCCACCAAGCAAGACTACCGCTCTAAGGAACGAGATCTCCTCTTTCCGCCAAAAGGAAGAGGAATCTTTCTATAAAGCTTGGAAAAGATTCAAGGAGCTTTTGAGGAAGTGCCCACATCATGGATTCGAGAAGTGGTTCCTAGTTCAAGGATTCTACAATGGGCTAACCAACGCTTCAAATATTGGAATTGATAGTGTCGTCGGAGAAGCTCTTATGAGAAAAAGGATAACCGAGGCTTGGACGTTGATTGAAGAAATGACAATGAACCACCAAAAGTGGTCAAACTCAAAGTTTGAGCCCAAGAAATCACCCGGGAGTTATGACATTGACACCCTTGATATTTTAGCGTTGAAAATGATGCCTTGTCGGCTAAGTTAGATGCCTTTAACAAAAGGTTTGATTGCATGAATGTGAATTCTAATGGTATTAGAAATGTTGGTGTGCATAATGCTTGTGAAATTTGTGGTATATTTGGTGTTGTTGCTATGAGTTTTCAATATGTGAATCCTTCTTGTTCCCAAGACCTTCTTATTGAGCATGTTGCACACCTTAACAACATAAGACCTACACCTCCAAATGGGCCATATTCTAGCACATTTAATCATGGTTGGAGGAATCATCCAAATTTCCCATACCAAAACATCATGCCCCAACATCCTCAAAGACAACCACCTGATTTTCAACAAGGTCCTTACCAACCTACACCTCCTCCAAAGTCTAACCTTGAGCTCATGATGGAGAGTTTCATAGCCACACAATCAAAGCAAAATGATGAATTTAGGAACCAATTTGGGCAAATTACATCCAAATTTGATGCCCTAGTCACTCATAACAAAATGTTGGAGACCCAAATTTCACAAATTGCCCAACAAGTTGCTAGCTCTTCCTTTAGACCACAAGGTAGACTTCCCGGTCAACCCGAGCCTAATCCAAGAAAATTTATGGCGGTGACCCTTAGAAGTGGAAAAGAGTTGGAAGATAAAAAATGAAAAGAGGTGGTAGAAGAAGAAAATCTTATTATGGAAGAAGATAGTGAAAAGCAAGAGAGGGGAGAAGAACCAAAAATCAATAAAATGAGAGAGGAATGTGAGAAAGAACCTAAGTATGTGGCACCACCACCATACAAACCACCTATCATATTCCCTCAAAGGCTTGAAAAGGGTAAGCTAGACAAGCAATTTGGGAAATTCCTTGAAATTTTGAAAAAGTTGTATATCAATGTTTCCTTCATCGATGTCCTTTCCCAAATGCCTTCAGATGCTAAATTTTTGAAAGAAATCTTGTCTAAGAAAAGAAGGCTAGATGAATTTGAAATCGTGGCCTTAAACGAGGAGCGTAGTGCCATCATTCAAAATAAGTTACCTCCTAAGCTTAGTGATCCCGGTCATTTCTCCATACCATGTGTGATTGGTAGTGCTAGTTTTGAAAATGCTTTATGTGATCTAGGTGATTGTGTGAGTGTAATGCCTTTTTCTATTTGCTAAAATGTTTGACATTGGTGAATTAAAACCCATCAATATGTCTTTGATGCTAGCGGATCACTCTATTCGTTACCCTAGGGGCATCCTAGAGGATGTTCCTATCAAGGTAGGTAATTTCTTCATTCCAGTTGATTTTGTTATTCTTGAAATGGATGAAGATGTCAAATTCCCCATCATTCTTGGAAGACCTTTCCTTGCTACGGCGGGGGCCGTCATCAATGTCAAAAAAGGAAAACTTTCCTTGAATGTTGGGGAAGAAAGAGTTGATTATAATTTACTAAATGCTACTAAACATCTCTCTTTTGAGATTCCTTGTGTAGAGTTGATCTTGTAGACCATCAAGTGAAGAAGAACTTTGGGAGACAATGCTAAAAAGATTGTGATGAAACATGTTTGGTGACCCCCGGTGGGTTTGATGATAAAGGTTTTGAATGTAGACTCAAGTCCCCAACTCCATGAGGAAAAGTTGATGACTTCACCTCGATTGTCCAAAGTTGAGAAGCTTGAGCAAGAGCCAAAACAAAAGGATAGATTGAAACATCTCCCTTCCACTCTAAGTGGAATCATCAAGGGTCGAAGCTCAAATAAGAATAGAAAAAATGGCACCACAAATCAAACCTTCATTGAGTTCAAGAAAGGAGACCAAGTAATGGTCTTCCACCACCGCTCGAAGATGTTTTCAGGTAGCAAGCATACAAGGTGGTCCGGGCCATATATGGTGAATCAGGTTTGCAGTAGTGGGATGATTGAGTTGTGGCACAAAAAATCAAGAAAATTTCAAGTGCATAAAATTCTACTCAAACACTATGTGGATGGAGATCCGATTGAAAATGGAGTAACCTTCCCCCTTTCCAATCCCAAGACATGAATGAAGAATGATGGTCTAGTTAGACCTTAAATGGCGCTTCTTGGGAGGCAACCAAGCTCTATGTGATTTGGTAATTTCCACTCTCCTTTCAATTTTGTTTTTCATTGAGGACAATACATACATGAAGCTTGGGGGAGGGAGTGAAAATTACCTTCACATTGCATTTGCTATCTCTTTAGCATTAGTTGCATTGGTCCACGACATGACATTTGCATTAGTTAGTTTTGCATTAACTTAGACTATCATAACATTCGCATTGCATATAGATTTAGGTATTTTGATGGACTCCTCATGTTATTCCATTTGAAATGGCATGGTTGTCAAAATTGCAATTGATCACGAAACAAAAACTTTGAATTATGAATATGTGTGAATGATTGAATTAGGAAATTGCTTGTGATTATCTCTTGAGATTGGCTAGGATTAAAAATTCACGACAAAAACCGTGAGTTATTTTTGGACCTTAGGACTTACACCTCATTAGTCCTCTATTTCATGTGTGAATTCTCCCTTGAATTTCTATCTCTAAAACTTTCATTTAGAACTATCTTTCAAGATCACATTATAACCATTGCACATGCATAAAAATGATCGAGGTGATTTCTTCTTTTTATAACCTATTTTACCCATGACAACCCTTTGTACTTCATCCTCTTTGTTTAGCCCCTTTGAGCCTATATTAGCCAATTATTTCTTAAGCATCACAAAAGCAAACCGAGCCTTAATTATTAGCCTTTTATCCCTCCGAGGAATAAGGAAAAATTCTATTATGACTTATTTGTGTGCTAGGAATCTAAGCTTGGGGGAGTTCGATGTACATGTTATTGTAAAGATCTTGGGTCTATATAAAAAAACTTTTTCTTTCCACATTACCTATTAATCGAGTGAATTCACAAATGTTTGTATCTTGATAAAACATTGGTGTGAAATTTGAAAAAAAAAAAGGAAAAGAAGAAGAAGTGCAAGTACGAAGAAGAACAAAATGTTTCGTATTCTTTATAGTAATTGGGAAAATTTTCAAGATCTATTGGATTCTTTTTGTCTAGTCAAGATAGATTTTTTTCCAATATTCATCGGACTAGTACCACATGGTCAAATATAACTCCTTCCCTTTTTCCATTACCACGGCCCCATTACAATCAAATAAAAGACCTCTTGATTTATGTTATGTGCATGGTTCCTAGTGGTGGAGAATTAAGACACTGATACAAGCTTATGATAGATGATTTTCTAGGGATGAAAATGAGTGAAACACATCCCTTTTAAATACAAGAGAATGCGTTGATCACATTTTCCTCCCGAGAGGTCTATGAATTTGGATGTTAGCCTAATCTCTTGAATGACCACTTGTTGTTTCCTATGATTTCACTCATTACATATTCAATATTTCAAAAGCTTTGTTTGAGTTTCTTTTGCATGGAGACAACCTTTATATTTCTCTTGGAATATCAATCTTTTGTGTAGACATCCTTGCTTGAGGACAAGCAAGATTCAAGCTTAGGGGAATTTGACAACATGTGTTTATAACACCTTTTGACCATATTAACTTTTGTGCATAAATCATACACTTACATGATCATTTTAGGATATTTCTGCTTGTTTGTGCTGATTTCTACTCTCTTGTTGCTTTTGGTTTTATAGGTGCAATTTTGGAGCTCTTTCAAGGACAAATGGATTCAAAACGACTATGGTTGGAGCTAAGAAGAGCCAAAGGGATGCCAAATTGAAGATTCAATGGATAAAAACGGTGTTTCACAAGCAATACAAGCAAGTGGAGCATTCATTTCCATCCAAAAATGTCAAGAATGCCTTCATAGGACATGACATGGGGTGTTAGTGCCGCTCAGCATGGTCACTCCAAAAGCCTAGACCAAAATTTTGTTTTCTAATTTTGGCATGGTCACCCCATGCCGAATGGCATGCCCATGCAACTCTCAGGATTTCATTGTTTTTAATTTTGGGAAACCTACACCTTTTGGGCACCTATAAATACTCAAAAGCAAGAGACTTTTGCCCTCTCTCTCCCATTTTAGCCTCCATTTCTAGGATTAGCTTAGGCTGTATTTCTCTCTTAGATTTAACTCTAGATTCTCATAGATTCCACTTAAACTAGTAATTGGGTTTATGTTTGTTAGTAGATTTTAGATCTATTTTGGATTGTTGAGCTCCTTTGTGGTTTAAGACTTGGAAAGTGAGCAAAGTTCCATCTTTTCTTTCAGGAATCAATGAAAATGCAAAAATTTGGTTGAATGTTAAGTATTTCTTACTCATTTTCTCTATTTGGTTGAATGCTAAGTATATCTTGTTCATTCTCTTTATTTCTTGTTTTGTTTATCATTGTATCCATGTTTATGATGGTTGGATTGATGCTTTATGCCATGTTCTTGCAAATCATGAGTGAATAATTTGTTATGTTAGGATTGGGAGTAGCCTAATGATGATTATGTGATGATTTGGTGAAGTTTTCTCTTTGGTTGGACGAGTTTTGGTCTACTACTCAAATCTTGCACACCAAGTATTTGTGAAAATATCTAGCTAGTATTTTTACATGTATTAAATGTTGGATATGCATTGAAATGTGATATTTGACACTGGAACCTCAAGATTTGAGCTAGGACTTTTAGGATCACGAAGGCAGACCTATTTTCCTAGTGGTTGTGTGAATTGTCATTATGCTTAATAAATCTAATCTTGCATTAATTACCATGGAAGTAGGAATTAAGTAGGATTAGATTAGTTTATAATACCTTAAAAGAGGATAAGAGATCTATCAGGACATTTGACCATTGTAGACCACTACTTGCAACATTAGAGATTTCTTTGCTTGTCATTACATGATCTCATTTGTGGTGAACCCCAATCCAAGCTTTTCATCATTCAAGTAACCCAAATCTACCTTTTATGATTTTAGTTATCTCTAGACTTAGCATTTCTTGTTAGCTCTACAAAATCAAAAGTAAAAACTCCGCGTATTTTGCTTGATCTAGATTATTAGTCTGTGTAAAATTGGTGATCAATGGGTGCTCCCTTGGGTTCGATATCTTTTATACTACTCGATAGTATCGTGCACTTGTGGGCCTATCAACAGCTCAGGGAATACCGCAAGCTCAAGCTGCTACCATTCCTCAAGTCGTAGCTGATATTGGGGGACATGAAGACACTGCACCTCCAGTGATTCTCGAGAGAAATGAAGGGAACTATAACTGAGCGTTAAAGATAATTAATTCGATGCGCCCGGATAGCTATGATGGAACCGGAGAACCAGTCAAGGTTGCCTATTGGTTCTCCCATATGGAGCGACTGTTTTGGAACGTGGTATGCATCGAGGTTGAACAGGTGCATATAATTTTGTTGCATTTGAAAGACGAAGCAAGTGAGTGATGGGAAGGAACTGGATTGGATGACCACCTGAATCTGAGTTGGGCAATGTTCAAGGCAAAGCTCACTGATTGATTCTTCTTCCGTGCTATGAGAGAAGAGAAGCTAAAAGAATTCCTCTACCTAGAGACTGAGGGATTGAAGGTGACTGAGCTGGCGGCAAAGTTCAATTATTTGTTACATTATGCTGGTTCTGAAGTGCATTATGAAGAACAAAAGATCTGGTACTTCCATGGATGGATGAGCCCAAAAATCAAACTTCTAATGGTGCGTCATGGTTGCTCTACTTTGGAACAGTATGGGGATGCAACCTACAAGATAGAGGTTATGCTGGAAGAATCCACCTGGAAGCTGGAGGAAAAGAATAAGGCTAAAGGCGACAATAGAACCGAAAGTTTAGTGCATTTAAGCGACAGACATCGCCTACCAAGTTTGAGAAGTCTGGTCGTTCTAAGACCGAGACGACTTAGACTAACACCACCAAAGGCTCAAGTTGGAGTAGTGGTGCAATTAAATTCCATAACCTATGGTGAATCCGGGCATAAGAATTTAAATTGCCAGAAAGAGAGGCGGGTATGCCATAACTGTGGGAAGGAAGGCCACATGCAAACTTACTGTCGGTAGAAAGGTCAAGGGTCGGCACAACCATACCATGTAACACCCCCAAAACTTAACCCTTTTGGAAAGGTATTACCGCCAGTGACCCCAGTGTTCCTTACCGAGATCACCCAAGGCTTTACCGTTTAAATACAAATCATGAAATACAATGATACAAAATGATAACCTTATTTACATAAAACACGAGTCCCGGGATTACATCCCAATCCCGAATAGGACAAACACAGAGTTTAAATAAATTACAACGGAAATCTTAAACAAGGCACAACGGAAAACTTTTAAAAGATATTACAAAAAGGGTTGTGATC
This sequence comes from Rheum nobile, assembly GCA_027886185.1. NCBI lineage: Eukaryota > Viridiplantae > Streptophyta > Magnoliopsida > Caryophyllales > Polygonaceae > Rheum > Rheum nobile. The sequence continues at coordinate 503,426 of WOAB01000580.1, read as the reverse complement.
GTAATGATCACCTGCCCAAGGATCTCAACCTGATTAAAGAAATTATTAAAAACGTCGGAAAAACCACCGTCGACTCCATAGTCCTTCTAGTCTTCTCATCTACACTCCATCTGATGTGCCGAATCGAATGGATGACACCAGCCCACATGCGGAGAACAAAGTTCGTGGGTTAGTCTACTTGAATAGACTAGCAAGGGTAAAAAGCAGAGTGGTTCGAGTGATCGTAACCGTTTACTATCATTGTCCCTCGAATAATAACCGAAGGGATGATACATAACCCGACACTTTCACGGAATAACAACAAGAGGTATGCATGAGAGAAGATTCTGGAAGACCTCGTCTTCACAGAAATCGACTCGAAAAGAGACTCCAAGAGATTGAGTCTTTAAGGAAAAATGACAAATCTGGAATGTTTAACAGAATCAAACAACAATGATTTAAAAGTTGATTGAGATGCTTCGGTTCACGACCAACCTCATCGCATACAGCGAATCCAGATCGGAAAGAGAACGTACTACATTCAAGTCGAGACCTTACAGAACCACATAACGATTTAAGAACTGACTAAGATGCTTCAGTTCACGACCAACCTCATCGCATACAGCGAATCCAGATCGGAAAGAGAACGTACTATGATCAAAGTCAATACGAGTTTTCCTAGCTGCACTATAACTTAGCTGCACTACTCGCCCAAGGTTTATTAATCATGTGCACTCGGGCACATATCTTATTTAATTACAAAACACATATTACTGAAACACGTTAATGTTATTAAGAGCGACAACAAGGCTTAAATCACAGGGTGACAATTACGTCAACCCAAATTAAAACACACACAACACACACGCGGGACTTAACATCATTATGCCGAGTAACAACGGCGTTATTAATACACCGGGTGACCTTACGTTCACCCTGATTGCACTATACATTGCTTACAGTTTAATTATGTGCTTAACTGCACTTATCTTATTAAATTACAACACACACACACACAATGTTGAGGCTTTTAATATTATTCCGAGAACACAGAAGTTATGATGACACCGGGTGATCTTACGTTCACCCTGATTGCACTGCCACAGCGCTTACAGTTTATTTTACAGGGTGACAGTTACGTCTACCCCAATGCACTAGCTAAGTGCTTAAAACACAGGACTGTAATTAAGCTCATCCACTGGCGCTAGCAAGGCGCTTAAAACACTTCAGATCCTTACATGTGGATAAGAAGCATAGGTCATGACCCTTAAATTATTCGGCAATAACCCCGAGGAATATTATGATTTAAAGAAACGACAAATCCTTACTTGGATTAGCGTTCCCACGAATATTAAATTATAAAGAAACGACTAATCCTTACTTGGATTAGCGTTCCTACGCACATTAAGTTATAAAGAAACGACTAATCCTTACCTGGATTAGCGTTCCTACACACACTCGTGTTAACTAAACAGTCTAACACAGCAATTATTCACATTAAAGCCATCCAGGCAAACGACTTAAACATAGAGATAATAGAAACAACTAATCCTTACTTGGATTAGTTTTCCTATTAGCCCACATAAATGCCCGGAAGGCGATCACAGATAATAGCGTCGTTCTAGCAGATATACAACCTATTATATGATTTTCCAAAACAGTTTATAAAACCTTTTCCAGATAAACACAGTAATCATTCCAAATTAATTACTCAGATAAACAACTGATAATTAATGTAAATATGGAACGATGAGCAAGAGCGAACCGCCACTTGCCTTAGTCCGCAGATCTGGAACAAAGCAGAGACAACGGGATTCCGGGCTCGACACGCGTATAGCTCCACTAGCATACACACCTTCGAGTCGACCCAAAAAGGAACCCTAGGTTAGATTCGACAAAGAATAGTACGAAAGGACGAAAGGAATCGAAGGATACGAGACCCGATCGAAGGTATCGGAAGCCAACGCACAACTCCCGGGCAACTACCCTTCACGGCCGGCCACCAAACCATTGCGGCGGGCGCCGCCACCATCACGGCGGGCGCCGCCACCATCACGGTGGTCGCCGTCTCAAGCACGGCGGGCGCCGCTCATCGGCTTCCTCCACGGCGACACCAAGAGCTTCACGGCGGTCGCCGGCCACAACACGGTGGTCGCCGTCCCCAACACGGCGGTCGCCGTTCCTGGCGGCGGTCGCCGTCTCCCTAGCGGCGGTCGCCGTTCCTGGCAGCGGTCGCCGTCGCTGAACAGAAACTTAAAAACGGACGAGAAATCTTACCCGCGACGCTCGATTTGGTTCGCCTTTCGCCTTGCTTGGCTTCTAGGCTTCTAAGGGCCTTCCAAGTCTCCTTTGGCCACCGAGAACGACACCAAACAAGCCTCCAACGATCCACAAGAGCTTTCCGAGAGAGAGAGCGTTTTTCTTTGGGAGCGTTTTTGAGAGACGAGAAATGGACAGCGTAATGGCATTTTTTACACCCTTTCTAGCTTCACCCATGCCCTCTATTTATAGGCAAAGATGAGGCTTGTTGGGAGCCAAAAAGCCTTCCAATTGTGCCCTTGGGTATTAACCCATGGTTAATCTATTTGCACCTCTTGGGCAATAACCAATTGGGTAGAGATTTGGTATAATCTTAACTTGCGATAACAAAAGTCGTACACGAACGAGTATAGACTTCCAACAGGCCTTAACTGTATAATTCTTCACTGAGAAAAATATTACAGATACAGAGCACATTACAGAATGTCTCCGACTTTCTGAATTAAATCCGACGTACTAAACGGGTGTTCGGGAAAATTCCAAAAATTCCCAGAATAATCCTTACAGAATTACGGGGTATCACATACCAGGCATAAAGTGATGGCAGTTGGCAGAACCCAATGCAGGAAGTGTCCGCTTCTAGTCAATCTGCTACTCGAAATAAATGCAAGGCGCATATCGAATCTTCGACTCATGGGCAACGACTCTTTGTGATGCGTCAGTCCGACAGGAAGGACACCCTGGACGACTAGTTATATTTTTTGTTAAGCCTTTCTTAGATTAGGAGCTATGACGTGTGTGTTTATAGTCTCCGAAAGTTTAGTGCATTTAAGCGGCAGACATCGTCTACCAAGTTTGAGAAGTCTGGTCGTTCTAAGACCGAGACGACTTAGTCTAACACTACCAAAGGCTCAAGTTGGAGTAGTGGTGCAATTAAATTCCATAACCTATGGTGAATCCGGGCATAAGAATTTCAATTGCCAGAAAGAGAGGCGGGTATGCCATAACTGTGGGAAGGAAGGCCACATGCAAACTTACTGTCGGTAGAAAGGTCAAGGGTTGGCACAACCATACCAGGCATAAAGTGATGGCAGTTGGCAGAACCCAATGCAGGAAGTGTCCGCTTCTAGTCAATCTACTACTCGAAATAAATGCAAGGCGCCTATCGAATCTTCGAGTCATGGGCAACGACTCTTTGAGATGCGTCAGTCCGACAGGAAGGACACCCTGGACGACTAGTTATATTTTTTGTTAAGCCTTTCTTAGATTTGGAGCTATGACGTGTGTGTTTATAGTCTCCGAAAGTTTAGTGCATTTAAGCGGCAGACATCGCCTACCAAGTTTGAGAAGTCTGGTCGTTCTAAGACCGAGACGACTTAGTCTAACACCACCAAAGGCTCAAGTTGGAGTAGTGGTGCAATTAAATTCCATAACCTATGGTGAATCCGGGCATAAGAATTTCAATTGCCAGAAAGAGAGACGGGTATGCCATAACTGTGGGAAGGAATTCCTTGATGAACAGTCGCGGATTACGTATAGGGTTTGTGAGCTTTGGAGACAAAATTGAATAAATCTAGATTAATTACATTAATCTAGATTAGTTAAAAATTATGGTAGGCCAAATTAATTTTATTTGTATTAAATAAAATTAAAATAGAATTTTTGGGTTATTATCTTGTAATATGAATTGTTGTATTAAATCACTTCATCTAGATAAAAGGTTGGGTGAGAAATTATTAGGGTTATAAATAAATTATTGGATCAATTTATTTATGATATGATTATTTAGAATCTACTATATAACTACTAAATGCAAAGCCCTACTAAGCCACATGGCACTCCAAGAATGCACCATTTCGTTTTTGCCACGTGGCACTATATTAGCAATTTGGACACGTGTCAATCAATCCGTAATTTTCGAATCACTGATTTTTTTTCTTAAATCGAAGATATGCCAGTATATTTGCATAATTGATAACATGGATATTTATCAGATACAGTTTCCCTAAACGTGAATATTTATTTATACTAATTTCATATGATAAAAGATTTGGATAGCCACAAATTAAAACTACAGATTTGTATTGCCACAAATTTTTGAATCACTCCTAATCATGATTTTGCCCCCAACTATCCTAAAATGACTCATCAACTAACTTTAATCCCCTTGTTACCACCTAATTACTGTATTACTTAGCACTTGCGTACGTATTTGAATTGTTAAATGAATAAATTTGTATCGTCACTCACTCTAATCTACTATATAACTACTAAATTTTGGATTTGTATATAATTAGAAAATTCTGAATCTATATATAATCAGAAAATATATGGATTTGTAATTTTGTACTTAATTTCTATTTAAATTAGGAAGAGGGATAAACAAATCCAAAATTTCCTATGTCACGTGTCACTCTAAGAATAAACCATGCCATTATATGCCACTTGTCATCATCTCAATTTTTCAAGTAATAAAAATCTTATTTTAAAAATCAATATATATCTTAATTCTTTCCAATAAGGAAATTTGTAATCTTAACAATAATCCACCTAATCTTTTAAAACTTTCCATCATAAGCTAATCTTATATAAACAAATACACTTGGACCAAAAAAATCAATAAAATAAATTTCCATAATTATATAACATTTTTTTCATTTTTAATAATCTTATATTGATCTTATTAGGACCTTAATTTGTACATTTGTTTCCTAAATGTTCATAATATGTAGTTAGTAAGTGATTTATTAGTATCTTATAATAGGTCAATTATGTGCACTTTTTATTTGCACTGTAAAACTGCAAATATTTGCAATAAAAAACATTATGCAGAATCTTAGAAATAAAATGTTTTATAAAGATACATTATTACATACTATATACTTAAATGAAATAAGATATAAATTATTACTTAGTAATGTTAAATTTCTAATTATTAGTTTAGTACGAAAATAAATTATTAAAGGTAGTTTTCAATATTAAGCTATAAGTGTACTAACATTAATTTCATAAACCAATTTTTGAAAAATCTTATTTATTATATCTATTTTATATGGTCGTGGTCTGGAAAAGGATGCATAGAAATATATATATCTAATTTATTTAAGATATATAATTATAAATACAATTACATTTTTTTGGTCAAAGTATTATATTATAAATAATATATTATATGTCTACTAAAACAAAACTTCAATATGTCACATTGCACCCTCACAATAAAAATGTCACATGCTATTTTTTTGAGAATTTCATTTTTTTTTTGTAAATCAAAATTTATATAGAAAAAATTCTATCTTACACCTTAACTAATTCCTAATTTAGATACAAATCAATCAAAATAATCACTTCCTAATTTAAATACAATTTCCTAATTTAGATACAAATCAATCACATAAATAAACTAATCACTTCCTAATTTACACACAAAAGAATCACACAAATCAATAACAAAAATTACCAATACAAAACTTCCACAACAATCTACTATGTATACACTAAATTAAAACCTAACTAAATCACATGACTGTCCCTAATCAAATCACATTTATTTGTCATGTGTCATTCTCTCATTTTTTTCACTTTGTTTTGATATATTTAATTATAAACTAAAATCCTAATATTTATCTACTAAATCAAAACTCTTCTATGTCACATGGCATCCCCCCTATTAAGCCCATCTCATCGTTATACAACATGACATCCTTCTATTTTTTCTGTCACATGACATTTTCTCATTTTTTAATTTTTTTAATTTAATATAATAAATATATATCAGATTCTCCTATTTCCTAAACTAAACATGTCAATCATAATAACAATCTTCAAAAATCCTTTTTTTCAAAATTTAATATAATAATTATATATAAGATTATTCTATTTTCAAAACTAAACATCTCAATCAAAAGCATATAGTTTATATATATTATTATATTTCCATAATTAAAAATACTAAATAATAAAGGCAGAAAATTCTAGGCACCACCATTAAGTAGTTTAATGAGGGATTATCAACTACATTTGAAAATATGCAATGGATAATATTTCAATTTAGTTACCATGAAAATATGTTTCTATGAATGTATTCTAACATTTCGAAAATATAAGACTAGGATCCGAAAATTAGAGTCGTTAAAAGTAAACTTTATACAAAACAAAGGTGAAAACGTGCTATAAGTATAATGGTTTATGACCATGTCAATATATTTTATGAAACATATTATTGGTATGCATAATATTTTTTTTAGTCGTTCAAAGCGCGAAGTGTAATCTACTATATATCTACTAAACCAAAACCTTATGTGTCGTCATCACATTTGATTTGCCTATATGTCATCACTCATCTAACCATCATCCACTACATCATCCAACTATAAAATAAAAAAAGATTATCAACTAAAAGAGGTGCAAAAAGTTCCGAAAAGATACAAAAAAATAAAAAATTATTATAGTAAGTAATCACAATCAATAAGATAACTTTTTGATTATAGTAAGTAATCACAATCAATAAGATAACTTTTTCTTATAGAATCTCAATTTTAATGCGTAGGGAGTTTTTAACCTTTTATTTTTCCTAAGTAATCTTGAATAGATTAAAAAGTCTATTTTTCATATATCTGATTTGATGGTGTAAGTAAATATATATTAACTGATCCTGCTATATCATCTTAAAACACTTATTGTTTTTACAAATCTTCTCTATAATTTTTCTACATATTGAAGCTATATAATTTTTTTACGATCAACTCCACAAATTGCTTAAAACCGTAGATTTCTATCAAAAATATATAAAATATTATTAAAGATATTCTCTTGAAGTCGATTAAGATAAATCCAGTGTTTATGTTGTAGTAGTTTACTTACCAATTTCCATAACTAATGTATTTTGTAGAGTCTATTAAAAGTCATTTAAATCCAATTTATACGAACTAAAGAGCATATAGTATGTTGTATTTATCAATCGCATTGTTTATATATGTATTATAATATATTATGATATATATATATGCTCTTTTATAATGTATTTTATCTTCAAACGACAACTCTATAAAATAAATAACCCACTTTAACATAATTGTAAATCAAATTTCATATGGGCCTAATCTTCACAACATATTTGTTAAATATAATTTATCATTATTAATATTATTTTGTAAGTACTTATTGGTCGTAGTTAATATAGTTTGATCATCTTCACAAGTTAGGGTTTTGTTAACTTTACAACTTAAGTTCAGGTACAAAACTATCTGAATTGATTTGTGCTGCCAAACTTATTATCTGGGATGAGCTCCGATGACGAATAGATTCTATTTTGAAGCATTAGACATGACTTTAAAAGATATTCTATGGGCTACAAATCCCCTTAGTCCAGTACAGCCTTTTGGAGGGAAATCGTAGTATTTGGTGGAGACTTTAGGCAAATCCTACCCGTTGTCACAAAAGGAAGCAAGCAAGACATCATTTTTGCCACCATTAATTCCTCTTATTTGTAGGAATATTGAAAAATTCTTAATTTGACAAGAAACATGAGGATTCAACAAGGTACATCTGATTATGATATCCAATAAGCAAATGAATTTTCTAAAAGGGTATTAAGCATCGGAGATGGTACTATAGGTGATGACATAATGGAGAAGCACAAATACAAATTCCTGATGAACTATTGGTGAAGGATTATGACTTAGATCTGATTCCAACAGTTATTAAGTTTGTTTATCCCTCTCTTTTGGACAATCAATTGTCTCCAAAATACTTTGAAGAACGAGCAATTCTTGCACCAACACATGAAGAGGTAGATAGAGTTAATAACTATATATTGTCTTTGTTACCAGGTAATGAGAAAGTGTATCTCAGTTCGGATAGCCTTTGCAAGACAGGTTTTATTGTAGACAATGATGCAAGTGTTTATACTTCTGACTACTTGAAAAGTATTAGATGCTTTGGTGTCCCAAATCATGTATTGAAAACTAAGGTTAAGGTCCCTATTATGCTGCTTTGAAATATTGACCAGTCTTCAAGTTTATGCAATGGGACAAGATTGATAACCACGCAGCTCGGCAATCATGTCATACAAGGAAGAATTATTTTAATTACAATATTAGACATACAGTTTTGAATCCTTGCATGCTCATGTCACAGTCAGACACTTCATACCCGTTCAAGTTTCAACGAAGACAACTTCTCTTGAGTGTCTGTTTTTCTATGACGATAAACAATAGCCAGAGCCAATCTCTTACACATGTCGGTTTGTATCTTCATCGCCCTGTTCTCACTCATGGTCAGTTTTATGTTGCATTACTCACGGTCAGTTTTATGTTGCATCATCAAAAGTTACTAGCAAGAAAGGTTTGAAGATTTTGATATAGGACAAAAACAAAAAAAGATCTAATACTACTACCAATGTAGTATACAACGAAGTTTTTCATAATTTGTAGCAATTTTGAACATCTTACGAGATTTTATGTTTAGGGTTTTATTTTTATGTATTAGATAAACATTTTGATTATGCTTTATCATTTTAGTAATATAGATGTTAGGGATGTGACTATCCACGTTTCAAAACTACTTAGCCAATTTTACTATTAATAAAGTTATGGAGAGTTTCGTCTCTCTTTCAATAATGTATTTTGTTAATCTCTTCAATATTTTGTATTCAATTAGTTTTTTTTTTACATTAACATTCATCTACTTTTATAATAGTTACTACCTATATATTTCTATATTAATTAAATATATAATTTTTATATACTATTTTTTTTAAATATAAGAAAAAATAAACAAATCCCGTGCAAGGCACGGGTATTACACTAGTATATGACTAATTGATTTTTAGTATCGTATAAATAATCGTTCTATCGAAAAGCCTTGAAATTGATTTATTTAGAGTTAAATAAATTCAATTAAAAATCGAGACTTGTATCCTTCAAATATCATTATTGAATAAATTATCTAACTATAGTTTATTTATGTTGTGTGATTTGGGTACATCTTGGAATCACTTTTGGAACGGAAATAAAGCATGAAGCCAATTTGCTTTTTGAAAGCAACCATCTCCGTTACACCGTTCAAGTTCTTTGTGATTCAAGGCAAGTGGCGGTTCGCTCTAGCAATTTATTCTATATTCATCTTAATTAACAATTAGTCGATTGTGCTATTAAGTTGGGATAAATATTCTTAATTTTCGTTTGGGAACTTGTTTGTTGAATTGGTGTGTAAATGAACATTATTATTATGTTGTATATATTGCTAGCAACGATCCTCATATATTATTATTGTAGGGTGCTAGATAAATTTTGGTGTGGATTGTTGCGCATTGGTGTGGACTTATATGCTAGTTAGCACGAGTATGCGTATGAACGTTATTTACCTTGCGAGATTTAGCTGTTTCCTTATAACTTGGTATTAGGAGGATTATTGCCCTAATACTTTTGGTCATGACCTACCCTTATTCGAATATAAGTGGTGGTGCACTTAGCTAGTGCCAATACTCGGGATTCGTCCCATTCTATATCTCATTGCGAGATCGGTTGTGGAATTAAAAGCCTTAACGTTAATGCACGTTTTCAAATTTGATAAGATAAGTGTCGTTTTGCACATAATTAATATACCTTCGGGCGAGAAGTACAACGTGGAACCTGCTCAGGCTTCTGTCTATGAAGGTCCTCTTACCAATCTAAATTTGCACAACACGTATGCGGTGAGGTTGGTTAAGGACTCGATTATTCAAAGAAGTCGTTTTAAAACTTTGTGTAATAATTGTAAATGTTCCCAAACAAACATACATAATTCCTATAAGACTCAATTCCTTTGGACTCTTCTATTGCTGCATATCTTTTTCTATTGTTTCAGTGAGAGTATTCGAGTTATGTATCGTCTATCGACTTTTATTCAAGAGAATGATAGTAATTGGATACAATGACAAGAACCATGTAACACCCCCAAATTTAAATCCGTTTGGAAAGGTATTACCGCCAGTGACCTCAGGTTTCCACACCGAAGCCACCCCAGGCTTTACCGGTTTAAACACAATTCATAAACAACGGTTAAGATATAAACATCAAAACCTTTAATTAAAACATATGTCTGGGGATTACATCCCAATCCCCATGGGACAAAACAGAGTATTTAGCGGAAGTCTTTATAAATATAAATACATGGGTCTTGATCATAAAGATCACCCGCCAAGGATCGTAGCCTGATAAACCATTAAAACACCTGTTTACTTTTATAGTCGTTCTAGCCTTCATTCCTTGGATGCTAATCTGATGTGCCGAATCGAACGGATGACACCAGCCAACCATGCAGAGAATAATTACGGTTGGTTAGTCTAATGAAAGACTATGCAAGGGTACACAGCAGATGGTTCGAGTAGTCGTATTAGGTTAGACTCATCGCTCCTCGAATAATAACCGATGACGATAGTCAACCCTCATACTCCTATTGGAATATATCAAAAGGTATGATCAAGAGAAGATTCTGGAAGACCAAGTCTTACAGCAATCGACCCAAAAGAAGACTCCAATGAATTGAGTCTTATCGGAAGCATGACAATGTTGGGGAACATAATAATTTCGTACAAGCGTTTAAAACGACTTGATGTTTCGATTCACGACCAACCTCACCGCTCAAAGCGAATCCAGATTGGAAAGATAACTTTACTCTGATCAAAGTTAAGACGAGTTTTCCTAGCTGCTCTATTTCCTAGCTGCACTACTCGTCTGAGGTTTATTAATCATGTGCGCTCGGGCACTTATCTTATTTAATTCCAAAACGCACACCACTTCTGATATGTCTGCCGACAGCGGGACATACTTTTGATAAGGACGAATCCCAAGTTTGTAGCACCATCTTCGTGCCACCATCTCCATACCAAGTACAGAGAAAGGTCATGACCGACCAAATGGTCTTTGAGTTTAGAACCCTTAGCACCATTTTCATTATCAAGAAACGACTAGAACTCAATTAGTCCATCGCTCCTATGAATACTCGTGCTAACTAAACAGTCCAAGCACAACAATAATCATATCAAAGCCCTCATGCCAAAATATATATCTATAATAGCGTTGTTCTAACAGATATACAACCTATTATAATATCATATTCCTTTTATATCATTTAGTAAAACTGTTCCCAACAATTCAATAAATCATTCCAAATTAATTAACAATTAAGCAATTGATAATCAATGGAAATATGGAATGATAAGCAAGAGCGAACCACCACTTGCCTTAGATTGAAGAAAGCTTAGCGAGCTCTAAAGATGACGATTTCCGGTCTGAACAGGGACAGATCTTGGATCTCAAATCCTTTTGGAACGACCCATAATAAGACCTTAAGTTAGATTCAATATCTACATATATGAATCTAAAAGAATAAGGTAAGAATCAAAGGGTCCAAGCCTTGCCCAAGAGTCAACACCCAAGACACACACACACACCACGGACCCATGCTTGCCGCGGGGTGCGGTAGGCCCTCACCGCGGGGTGCGGTGCCTGGCCGCTAGGTGCGGTGGCACTTGGCCGCAGGTGCGGCGACGAACAGGGGCGAGATGGACGAAAGAAGATCGAGAAGAAACTTACCCAAATCGATCCCTTCGGCTTCGATTTGTTCTTGGTTTAGTCTCCCACCTTCTTAAGCTTTAAAACACCTCTAAGGATCACCTTTCTAAAGCTCGAAAAGGGGTTCAAATCCTTCACAAAACAAGCTCCCAAGCTTGAACAACAATGGCTTTTCTGAGGAAGGAGATGGACTTGCAGCTGCTTTTGAGCCCAATTCCCATCCGCTTCTCCTCTATAAATAGCCCAAGCAAGCTGCTCATGAGCTGGAGGAAGCAAGGAGGAGGTGGTCTGGCCTATAGGCGTAGCCAAGTCGACTCACCGAGGCTATGCAATAGCCTTGCCAAGTTGCACTGCAACTGTCGAGTGACAACAGCCCACCGCGGGGTGCAGTGGGGGTGCAGCAGGGGTGCGGTGACGACACCGAGCTGCCTCGCTTCTGGCCTTTGCCACGGGGTACGGCATGCCCTCACCGCGGAGTGCGGTCAAGGCCAGAATTGCCCCCTCCGACTCCTTTGTCGTTTTTACCTTAAGTGGTAAAATATCTTTAACTCTGGGTTAAATATATTTGTACACGAACGATCTTTTAGCCCGAAAATACCTTAACTATATTTTATATTGCTCAGAAAAATATTACAGAGGTCAAACATTACACAGAATGTTCATACTTCCCTGAAATTAATCTTCCTCGCAACATGGGCTTAAGAAAATTCAAAATTTACCCTTACAAAATGTGGGATATTACAAACCACTCTGTTTGAGCCCTTGTTTAGTATTTCATTGCACTAACCAACCTTTATCTTTTCTTGCATGGTTGGTTGGTGTCATCCGTCCTATACGGCACATCAGTGGTTGGTCTCAGACAACCTTGAAGTAACAAATCGAATACGCAGGCTTGTAGTTGAGGATTGTGATTTAAAGTAATATTATTTTTAAAAGTTGTCTAATGTTGATTTAATCTTCTTAAATAAATGTAATACTTAGATAAGTTAATCATGTATTTAGAGTTTATTTAAAAGCCTTCCGCTATATTGTAATTTCAAGCTGTAAAACTTATTTCCTCAATTTACGAGGAAAGATTTAATAAAGGTTTAGTATTTGTTTCAAAAGTCTTCCAAAATTTACTCTTTTATTACTTAACATTTATTTATTTATTTAAGCATAATTGTTTCGATTAAAGCTTAGGGTGGCTTTGGACTTTACATTCTAAGGTCACTGGCATGTGACACTACCGACATAAGTTGAGGGTTTTACACGTTCTCGTGCGAACGTGTGCACAGTGCACAAGTCTATGCATTATGGTGCACAAGGGGTGAGGTGCTCAATTCAGTGCAATTCGGTGCACAAATATTTTGGTGCACAATTGTGCATTACACAAGTGCACAATTGGTCTCCCCCATGGATCGGTCTTTGACCAATCGTTGACCGGTGTTCACTGGCCGTTGACCGGTATTGACCAGTCCTTGACCGGTACGTGCACTAGAATACACATAATTGTGTACCACTTTGGATGTGCACCATATTACGAATAATTGTATACTATGTTACAAATAATTGTGCACCATGTTATAAATAAATATTCATAGAGATAATTGTGCACCATATTACATATAATTGTGCAGTTAGATGGAATGTGCACCATATTATAAATAAGGGAAATTCATGTTGGTGTCTGATGTGACCCCGGTCACGACGTCACTCGGCACTACGAGTACCATCTGAGTTATTTGAGACATTTACTATTTTTAGCAGTTTTTCGGTATTTCGCAGTTTCCTTTATTAGCAGTTTTCATTCTTAGAATGTTTCTAAGTTTGGAAACTTATCGTTTTTAGTATTTACTATTTTTATATGTTTCCGTTTTTAGATAGTTTCTATTTTTGGATGTCGGGCCTCTCTTGTGCCAAGAGAGCCGATCCATTTATGTTTTAGGCCCATTAGGGCAAGACCTTTGTTTGGCTGCTATATAAGCCAGCCTTAAACCTAATTAATGACAAGTTGATTTGAGAGTTAAAGCCTAGCGCTGTCGTTGAGCCAAGCTCCCGCCCCTAGGTCTAGCTCCTTCAACTAAGCCTTCATCGAACCTCCCTAACCGACTCCCTAACACACGATTGAATCACCACCGAACCACATCACTGAACACGAACCCCCTCGTCCCAACGTGGCTCTCGGCTGTAGCTGAGATCCCCCGATCGAACCACGTCCGTAGTCTCGCAGACGCGGAAACAACAAGTTTTCCGCGACCGCGGATCCAGTTCCGCGACCGCGGATTTCCCCGCGACAGACCCAGAAGTTCAGCAAACGTTCGTTTCTTCAGCGAGCGAGAATTGTTTCGTCCGCCTTCTACCTAGATCCGCTATGACTGGTGTTTTGGGAGACCGAAACACATTTCATGTTTTTGTGCATTTCATTTTATGTTTGTGTACATCATGTTTCATGTGTTTGTACACTGCAAATTGTATTTAAATAAAATACCAGTGCATGATTCAGTATAATTTTGGTGCACAATTCAATATATTTTTGTACACATTTCAATAGACTTTGGTGCACAAAAATTGTTGTTTTTTTTGCTCAGTGAATTTTATACACGAATTAGATGGATCAAATTCGACCATAGCGTTTTATTTAATTTGCTGAAAATTGTTCGCATGTTCGCACTTTAAACCTTGTTCGCACCGGAAACATTCTCTATAAAATGGTATACATCAAAAGCATAATTATCAAACACACCCTAAAATATGTGTTGTCCATTATATTTGTTAATTAGCTCCTTTATGAACGCTGCAAAGATCAAATAATTGGACATTTGCAAGTCAGAGGCGTCAAGCCTTGTTTGTACGTCCCATATGGCCATATCAGAATTGCCGTAAACGCGTTAGAGAAGTTAGTAGGTCCACTGAGTATAGGGCCGTTTGTTTGGAATGTTTCTACTTTACCGACGCGCTGTTTTATCAATCTAGAGTTCCACAATTAACCTTGTTTTGAGATAATACACGATCGAATAAAATCCGCGTGGAGGAAGACATGTATTTGCATGCAAACACGGTCACATGGTCACGTTTTGCTACCTTACAAAGTGGGCCCTAGAATTTTGAAATGCGTTCTTCCCTTTTGTTCCCATGTATAGAGATTGGAGCATTTAAGTATCTTAAGCTTTTATAAAAAAAAAATATAATATAATATTAGATTTTTTCTAAAACTAATGTAATTATGGGAGGAGAGTACATATGCAATAATTTTTTTTATTAATTTAATAAAAACTGGACATTTTTTAATGTCTTTTTTTAAATTACATAAGAGACTCATGTACAATATAATCATTAAAGATGATCTAATTTTCCTTTTTTTGGTCTTGAAATCTAATTCGATGGTCGGGATTGTTCTATGTCCAGATGTGTACACGGTTGGTCTACAATTGGATAGATCCTTTGTAACGCTAACGTTTCCATACATGTTTTCAACAAGAATCGATCAGACACCTTTAAATAGAACGCTTAAAAAACTCAGCGATAAATCACTAGATGTTAATTCCTCCATTTAACGTTTATGTTTATTAGCTAGTGTAACTCCCTCTCTAGTAATAATATGACAATATATACTTCGTGCGTGTCACGTAAATTCCCGAGCTAGCTAGTTCCAAGTTTAATTTTACCATTGCCCACTCACACATGCATGCATACCCCACAGTATATACCTCGTCACGCCCACTTGAAAAATAGACATGAATATAAAAAAATATTTTATGTAACTATGTGACTATAAAGTTATGAATTCGAATTGATCTCTTTCCGTTATAACCGCCTAATGCCTTATATAAACCAATGAAATAGTAATGATATATAATGGTCCTTTTGTATGACTTCCATTCATATTTAATTTGATATTGTAACAAATTAAGTCATGGTTAACAGGGAAATTGTGACTCCCTTAATTGAGCTATATATGTCCTTTAGTTAGCTACTTTTTTCAAATCATGTTTGGGTATACAAGTCCGTTGAATCGTAGTGTGATAGAAAGAAAACGGTGATATTATTCTCTGGACAACGGAAATAATATAGATTCAGGAGTAATAGTAAGACAATTTTTTAGAGAATAAACTCTATCAACCAACTAGTTGAAAAGAGAAAAACCTCTACTACCTCTAGGTGTTACCTTAGAAGGATTTCAAACCAAGTATACTTGTATTATTAATGAGTTGTACAATCTTACAAGTCTTCTCTCCACCTATTCTCATACAGATCCTAGGTTTCTAGATTTTGAGTACAATCAACTAGTAACAATACAAGAATACAATAAAGACTCTAAGCAAGTACTCACAACACTAGTTCGTACATTGTCCTTGAATCTTCGATCTCAACTTGCAGTAGCTCTTCAGTATGCTTCCTTAGTGATAGCTGAAATACCTTACCCTAAGGTATGCTCATCTATTTATAGTGTTAGCAAAGATCTCCTTACCAAATACTTCAAATATCTATCGGTTTCTATACAAGATAACGATGAAAGATTTTCTTTCCATCTAAACAATTCAGCTCATAATCACATAGTTCCATATAAAAACTTTCCTAAGACACGCTAGCTAACTCTTCTCTCTTCGAGTAGATCTTCAAATATGGTTTCCTTATGCAGCGGTCTTCACCTGGTAACAGCTGGCAATTCCTGCTTTTCCGCATTGTTCCTTAAACGATGTTTCCATGTATGAAAGTTTCCTTATATAAAACATAAGCGTGCTTCATATTTCCAATTTGCTTCCGCGTAACAATTCCTTGTTTCCACAACGTTTCTTAGTACTCCTCTTCTTTCTCTTTTTCACATGATTTCCATTGTTCTCTAATTCTTTCATAAAACCTTAAATTCATAGGAACAATATAAATCATAAATTTTAATGGTGTTTATCATCATCAAAACCAAAGGGAACATCAAGGTTTCAACAAAGTCTTTTGAATTAACATTTGTATACACTTTGATAATTATATTTGGCAGCTACTATATACACTATGTTTTTCGCTCATTCGCACTATAAATCTCTATGCAGGAATCATGCGTACGCAAGATTTCTGCGTAGAGGAGGAAATTTTCCTACGCAGGTATCTTGCGTACGCAAGATACCTGCGTAGAGCTAAAATATGATTGTTGAAGATATGATTGAGGTTTTTTTTGAAATTTGGCTTCTACTCCAGGATCTGACGTACGCCAGATCCTGGTGCAGGATAAAAAAAAATACATGGACGCAACCAAGTGAACAACATATTTTTTTAAATCTGCATTTGACTCTAATAATAGACGTTATCAAGTAATCAAGGTTATATGACAATAAATTTGTTTGTATCATGAGTTTCAATATACTTTTATTCATGTACATTTCTCCACCAATTTGTTTGATATTAACTGTTTGTTATTATTATTCTCAAAAATCACATATAACTATGGTTATATCTTATAGTTATATCCAATTTGGTTATGTCTTATGGTTATATTCCACAGTTATATACTATGGTTATATCCTAGATTATATCATATAGTTATATACTATGGTTATATTATATAGTTATATACTATGATTATACCTTATAATTATATCCAATTTGGTTATATTCTATAGTTATATAACTATAGAATATAACCAAATTGGATATAGCTATAAGGATATAACCAAGTTGGATATAACTATAAGATATAATCATAGTATATAAGTTATATACTATGGTTATATCTTATAGTTATATACTATGATTATATCTTATAGTTATATCTTCTACGCAATATTCTTACGTAGAAGATTGTAGTGCGAAAAGGCGAATATTCTTGCGCATGATTTTTTTTTTAAATAATTTTTTCTTTTCTTTTATGTGGGCGCAACCAAGGAAACAATATATTTTTTTAAATCTGCATTTGACTCTAGTAATAGACATTTTTGAGTAATCAAGGTTACATGGCAATAAATTCGTTTGTATCATGAGGTTTCAATATACTTTTATTCATGTACGTTTCTCCACCAATTCGTTTGATATTAACAGTTTGTTATTATTATTCTCGAAAATCACAAATAACTATGATTATATCTTATAGTTATATCCAATTTGGTTATATCTTATAGTTATATGCTACGGTTATATTCTTTAGTTATATACTATGGTTATATCCTATGGTTATATCTTATATAGTTATATACTATGGTTATATCTTATAGTTATCAATTTGGTTATATCTTATATTTATATACTACAGTTATAATCTTTAGTTATATACTATGGTTATATCATATAGTTATATATTATGGTTATATCCTATAGTTATATACTATGGTTATATCCTTTAGTTATATATTATGGTTATATCCTATAGTTATATCCAATTTGTTTATATACTATGGCTATATCCTATAGTTATATACTATGGTTATATCCTTTAGTTATATACTATGGTTATATCTTATAGTTATATATTATGGTTATATCTTATAGTTATATCCAATTTGGTTATATCTTATGGTTATATCCTATAGTTATATACTATGGTTATATCCTTTAGTTATATCCAATTTAGTTATATCATATCGTTATATCCTATAATTATATATTATGATTATGTCTTATAGTTATATCCAATTTGGTTATAACTTATGGTTATATCCTATAATTATATACTATGCTTATATCCTTTAGTTATATCCAATTTGGTTATATCTTATGGTTATATCCTATAGTTATATACTATGGTTATATCCTTTAGTTATATACTATGGTTATATCCTATAGTTATATATTATGGTTATATCTTATAGTTATATCCAATTTGATTATATCATATCATTATATCCTATAATTATATATTATGATTATATCTTATAGTTATATCCAATTTGGTTATATCTTATGGTTATATCCTATAGTTATATACTATGGATATATCCTTTAGTTATATCCAATTTAGTTATATCATATCGTTATATCCTATAATTATATATTATGATTATATCTTATAGTTATATCCAATTTGGTTATATCTTATGGTTATATCGTATAGTTATATACTATGCTTATATCCTTTAGTTATATCCAATTTGGTTATATCTTATGGTTATATCTTATAGTTATATATTATGGTTATATCCTTTAGTTATATACTATAGTTATATCCTATAGTTATATACTATGGTTATATCTTATAGTTATATCCAATTTGGTTATATCTTATGATTATATCCTATAGTTATATATTATGGTTATATCTTATAGTTATATCCTATAGTTATATATTATGGTTATATCTTATAGTTATATCCAATTTGGTTATATCTTATGGTTATATCCTATAGTTATATACTAATGTTATATCCTTTAGTTATATCCAATTTGGTTATATCTTATGGTTATATCCTATAGTTATATACTATGGTTATATCCAATTTGGTTATATCTTATGGTTATATCCTATAGTTATATACTATGGTTATATCCAATTTGGTTATATCTTATGGTTATATCCTATAGTTATATATTATGGTTATATCTTATAGTTATATCCAATTTGGTTATATACTATGGTTATATCATATAGTTATATACTATGGTTATATCTTATAGTTATATCCAATTTGGTTATATCTTATGGTTATATCATATAGTTATATACTATGGTTATATCTTATAGTTATATTCAATTTGGTTATATCTTATGGTTATATCCTATAGCTATATACTATGGTTATATTCTTTAGTTATATACTATGGTTATATCGTATAACTATATACTATGATTATATCTTATAGTTATATCCAATTTGGTTATATCTTATGGTTATATACTATGGTTATATTCTTTAGTTATATACTATGGTTATATCGTATAGCTATATACTATGGTTATGTCTTATAGTTATATCCAATTTGGTTATGTCTTATGGTTATATCTTATAGTTATATACTATGGTTATATACTTTAGTTATATACTATGGTTATATCCTATAGTTATATATTATGGTTATATCGTATAGTTATATCCAATTTGGTTATATCTTATGGGTATATCCTATAGTTATATACTATGGTTATATCGTATAGTTATATCCAATTTGGTTATATCATATCGTTATATCCTATAGTTATATACTTTTGTTATATCCTATATTATATTCTATAGTTATATACTATGGTTATATCATATAGTTATATATTATGGCTATATCATATATTATATTTTATAGTTATATCCAATTTGGTTATATTTTATAGTTATATACTATAGTTATATCATATATTATATCATATAGTTATATACTATGGTTATATCATATAGTTATATACTATGATTATATAGTATAGTTATATCCAATTTGGTTATATCCAATTGGGTTATATTATATAGTTATATAACTATAAGATATATGATATAACCATAGTATATAACTATAGAATATAACCAAATTGGATATAACTATAAGATATAATCATAGTATATAACTATATGATACAACCATAGTATGTAACTATGGTTGTATCATAGTGTATAACTTATATACTATGATTATATCTTATAGTTATATCCAATTTGGTTATAACCATAGTATATAACTATAGAATATAACCATAGTATATAACTATATGATATAATATAGGATATAACTAGGGCTGTGCAGATTCGGACCGGACCGGAAAATCGGACCGGACCAGACCAAAAATGCCCGGATCGGACCGGGGAATTACGGTCCGGTCCCCGGTCCACATATTTTTAAAATTCCGGTCCAGTCCAAACCCGGCCGGTTTTCGGTTCGGACCGGATGGACCGGTTTTCTATTATTTTTAATTTAAATTTATATATTAATATCTCATAACACTATTAAAATTTAGTTTTTACTATAAATATAAATAAATAACAAAATATATTGTCTAATATTATACACAATAGTTATAAAAATAGGAAAAATAATTAATTTTTCATTTATATAAAACTAAAAAATAAAAAAATGTTTACCGGTTCAAGACCGGACCGGACCGAATCATACCGGTCTCCGGTCCAAGGATCATAAAAATTCCGGTCCATCGGACCGGATCGGAAAAAACGGTCCGGTCTGGACCGGATGCACAACTCTAGATATAACCATAGTATATAACTATGGAATATAACCATAAGATATAACCAAATTGGATATAACTATAAGATATAACCATAGTTATATGTGATTTTCGAGAATAATAATAACAAACAGTTAATATCAAACAAATTTGTCGAGAAATGTACATGAATAAAAGTATATTGAAACCTCATGATACAAATAAATTTATTGCCATATAACATTGATTACTTGATAACGTCTATTACTAGAGTCAAATGCAGATTTAAAAAAACATGTTGTTCACTAGGTTGCGTCTAGGAAAAATAAATAAAAAATTGCGCCAGGATCTGGCGGGAAGCCAAATTTCAAAAAAACCCCTACTCCCATATCTCCAACAATCGGCGTAGGACAATTTTCTCCTCTACGCAGAAATCTTGCGTACGCAGGATTCCTGCGTAGAGATTTGTAATGTGAATGGGCGAAAAACGTAGTGTATATAGCGGGTTCGTTATATTTAGTATAGTTAATTATAGAATTATTATTTATTTATGTTAAGTGGCAGATCCAAGGGGGGTTAGGGGCCGGGGAGGTCATCTTCATTTCTCTCTGGTGGACTCCTTATGATCCGTTGAATTCAAGATTCAAATCCTTTAGATTTTTATTTTATTTTCGTAATATAAACATAAAATTATGAGAAAATTACAAAAAATGTCTTAGTCTAGTGGTTTTTGTGTTTGTGTAAAAAACACTGATACGTCATGAATTAAATTCCTATAAACTCTCATCTTTTTTTCTATTCTTCCTTCTATTTTTTTTCATTTTTATTAAAGAAAAATGAAAATCATATATTATTCAAAGAAAAATTAATATACAAAAATAATGTATGGTGTAAATTGATTGAATTTCAAGTGGTGTATCTTCAAATATTTCTTGTTAGTTTCAAAATATTAGTAGATATGTCAGTGACTCAAATAAAAGAAAATCGAAGTAAAAATCACCCCTTGAACAAATTTCTATGTGTGTCACTATGGGTGTGCAAATTTGACCCGGACCGGACCGAAAATGTCCGGACCAGGTGTATTCCGGTCGGTTCACTTCATGGTCCATATTTTTTAGGATTTCGGTTTTCGGACCGGATGAATCGGTTTTTATTATTTTTAATTTTATTTTATATGTTAATATCTCATAATACTATTAAAAATTAGTTTCTATTATAAATATAAATTAATAACAAAATATATTGTTTGATATTATACATAATAGTCATAAAAATAGAAAAAATAATTAATTTTTAATTTATATAATAAAAAAAAAATACGTTTACCGGTCCATTCCGATCTAAGACCGGACCGGACTGAATCTTATCGGTCCGGTCCGGTCTCCGGTCCAAGGATTCTAAAAATTTTGGTCCATCAGATCGAAAAAAGCGGTCCGGTCCGGACCGAATGCACAACGCTATTTGTCACTGATTCACTATATATGTTAAATTCTTTATTCTCCTTTTATTGACTCTAGTGTGTGATAAATAATTATTACTTCTTAGTAGTTTAAGTACGGTTTTTCTAACTTATTTGGTTAAGAATTCTTATTTAGGAATATAAACCCTAAAAAAAAAAAAAAAACCCATTTAAAAAAAAATCTTAAAAAATTAACACATAATCAAAAGTTTCTACATATGGAATGTTAACATATGCCCTGTCCTAAGGGTAGAAAAATCGATTTACGTATAAGGATCTTCTGTTCAAAAAACAAAAAAGTATAAGGCTCAAATTTTATCGATCAATATTGGAAATGAAGCCATAAAGTTATTAATGTTGGCTCCCTCTCGAGCTAGTTTAATTTGATTGAAATTCCAATTGGAAATGAAGCCACTCTTTCCTTCACTCTGTTATGAAGACTGACTGACTTCCTCTCGTCAACTCTAAACAAGGTTGTCTTCTAGTTTACGTTTACGGATGATGGTCCATCATCTCAAGCCCTTTCGCTTATAAGGCTAAGCGTTACAAATTTCAAACTAATCAAATTAAAGTAGAATTTGTCATATGAATCACCAAATGCATGTCAACATAGATATATTTCTTAATTTGATGCCAATATGACCGTGATTCCCTCCTCAATTTCCTGTTGTCCTTTTTATTATTACTAGAAGAATATGCCCGGGATGAATTTCTTGTAGATTGCTACATACTTTATGACAAATAAATATTATATTGCTTTGTTTGGTATAAAAATTAATTAGTAATTTTTCGTCAACCCTCAACAATTTCGTTTCTAACAAACATGATTATGATTCTATTTCTTTTACTACCTTTTAAGATACAATACTACAATATTTATCATTTTTAGCATATATCGTTATACGTTTTTATGATGTCTTTAATATTTAAGTAGAAACATGTTTTTTTGTGCTATTGTCTTTTTCGATTAGAGTTTAATATATCTTTTATTAGTACTAAATAAAAACAATAGCTTTATGTTATGATATTGTATATATATTGATAATACAATATTATTTTGTTAAAATTCAGTCAATATTAATTTGTAGTAAGTGCTTCTTCTTTCTAGTTTTAATTATTTCCTTGAAATAAAATTTATATAATTGAGTGTGGATAACTTTTATATTAGAGATGCGTAACACTATTGTAGATGCAACTTTTACGTGCATGATTTTTGTAACACATAGAGTTTGTAAAATCCCATTTGACTCCTAAAACAAAATTCAAAGTCCATATATAAAAGACCTCGACTAACCAGTTATAAGTAATTGCTAGATGAAATTGAAGAATATAAAAGACTTTATCATACACATGACTTGATAGTATAGACTAACCCTGAAGAGAAAGATATAAACTTACCATAACAAAGAATCGCATAGAGAAGTGTTTTTAACTTCTATAGTAACGACGATCGTGACAATTTATTTACGAAATAAGGATACTCAAACCTCAACTGCCTCCTATTATAACCAAACAACCAATGAGAAAAAGTCAAAACTTTAGTATCAAATTAAACTCAAGAAGTAACAAAAAGAATAAATTAATAAATTCCTAAAGCAACATGTTCTAATAGTAAAGCTTAATGCGACACAAACCTCAATTGCAAAAAAATAATAAAATTAATAATTCAACATAAAAGAGATTAAAGGAGTAAAGCTTTGTGATAACGGTGGATGTTTCTAATTTTCTCTATATATAGAGTTTGAAATTGTTATTGAAAGTCTCCTAGAGAGAAGTTTAAATATTGTTATTACATTAGGAGTTTTGAAATGTAATTTATTATTACATTATATTTAATTTCTACTTAAATAGGTTGTCAGTTACAAAACACATTAATTTGTATCAACATTTCATTTTAGCCGTTTGGACCCTCAAAAGTTCCATAATAATTATTATGAGAGGTTATGATTATATAAATTTCCACTTAAATGTATAGATTTAATTTTTAGCCTCTTTACACACAATTAATTTCCTAATCATCCATAATTGCATCAGATTATGAAAGGAGAATCAAGAGATACTTTTTAAGCCATTTCCACACAATTAATAGATTTAATTTCTAATCAAATAATGACACAAACCAGTGAGAGGATATGCTTTTCCAGCTAACTAATAACATGAAGATTTAGTTAAAAAATGTAATCAAGTTGATAACAACATACGTTTAGAAAAATTAAATATAAGTATATTTTTTTAATAGTCTTTATTGGTTTTAGTGATGAGGAAAAAAATTGTAAGACCAAAAAAGCTTATAAGAAGACTCAAATCTGTAACTTTTTTTTATACAAAATTAATCTGACTATTGAGATAAAGAGATAATTAGAAATTTAAAAAGATATGATAAAAGCAACGGATAAGGGGTTGCATATATATAGATATTAGATATTTTAAATAATATGGAAATAAAAATAATTCAGCTAAAAAAGGCATGTATATATAGATATAGATATAAACCTAGATGTTTTGGGGGAAATAGAATAACTAATGAAGTCATGAAATAGATTTATTGAAAATGCTTGGAGGCTAAATGAGTATAAGCTAAACATGAAATAAAATTTGGAGGCTAAATTAATGAAAATTCTTGGAGTATGTATATAGATGTTTATAGATAGATAGATATAAAAATCTGAGTAATTAATAAATATAAATAATAAATAATAAAAAATAAAATAATAAAACAAAATTGTTAAGAAATAAGATTTGAATTCTAGACATTTTTGTATTATAAGAGTGTCCTTAATAATTGAAACTATATATAATGAAAAATCAACAAAAAAAATAAAAAATAATTTTTTATATTTATTAATCATTAATTACATCATTAATCTCATTTATATATTTATAGATAGATTATCCATCATTCACGGCCACTTAATGCAATGACTTGACAAAACTCAATGTACGTACATGGAATATTCATGACCCAAAAACACGTACAAGTTAGAGACTCGCCACCGAATGAGGACTTACTTTATTTCTTTCTCTATGTACTGTATTAAGTAATTCACTTCAATCGTACTATAGCATACAAAATCTTTTGACAAAAATAAAAGCATACGAATTCTAGGCGCGCGGGCACATAGTATGACAGTATGACACGTAAGCTTCTTCAACCTCCACTTGGCCTGCTGAATTCTAAGCTCCTCACGAAATTTCCAGTTACTACCACTACCACACCACGAGACACGAGTCCATCCAATGCTAATTATTGTAAATTGACAAGTCCTTGCCAAAAATCCGTGTTCTTATTTTGCAAGCTTTCATACTAGAGAATTTGTTACTTTCTCAATTAAAATATTAAATATATATTGAAGTAACAGAAAATAAATTGATAATGTGGGCCTAGCTAGTTTCTATTGCAAAAATCAATTTACATATACGTTTTAAGAATAAATTGATAATGTGGGCCGAATCAAATATTGTTTTTATGTGAACCGAAAACCGAACCGAATATAGATTGGTTCGGCTTCGGTCCGGTCGATTCGGCTCAAAACCGAATAAAAGTCGACCGATGAACAACCCTAAGAATGAGAGCATCTAATTTCTTGAATTATATTGAGCATAGTCTGCATGAGATAGTTACCGACTGATAAAGGATAGAAGAGACTAGTAAAAGAACGATTAAGAGCAAGCGAGTCCCCTACTATGATGTTTAGAATGCTTTGTCAAGCAATAGAAGAAGAATTTATAGGAAAAAGAGATGAAAAAGATTAAAAAAAAACTTATTGAATGGCAAAGCAAACTTAACACACTCGAAATATGCAACATGAAATATCTTGATAATTATATCTCAGAATTTGAACAATACTATTATAAAATAGGAGATAATCTAACTAATCTTCAAATGCTATTTGATAAACTCCCTACGCCCATAAACGAAGAAATTAGTGATGGATATCTCGAATGGAAAGAAATGTACAATTCTAGAGATACCCTTGGAAACAAAATAAAATATATAAGAAGATGGGTTGAGAAAAAGTGTCGCGAAGTTAGAAGAACCAACAAATAAAAAGACAATTCTTAACCTGTTGGGATTTTTCTAGTGAATGAGGATGTGATAAGCGAGATAATCAGAGAAATCTATAAATATATAAAGTAGAACGAAGGGCCAATTAATGCCCACATTCATTGCATTTTGAATCATCGAACATCACTAAGGTAAATGAGTTTGGGCCGAAGAGGCCGGGGCCTGACCTGCATGAGCATAATGCTTCCATGCCATATGTCCAGTAAAGGGTTTGGGCCCAATCGGCCTGTGGAGCAATAACCCATTTACTCAGCCTTTCATCTCCTAAAGCTTTTAATCCCTACATAAGTTGCCATATGAACCCACATTTTAATCCCTCTATACCCGGCCATTTGAAAACAACTTATCTTTTCATCTCCTCAGTGGAGTAACACCCTATCTTTTCATCTTCTGCAACCATCAATACCCTGAAATTCCTGCAGCAATGAATACAGCCTTAAAAGCTTTTAATCCATGCATAAACAACCATATTAACGCATACTCACCCTTACATTCCTTATCCTTTCAGCTCCTGCAGACATAAATACAGCCTTAAAAGCTTTTAATCCATGCATAAACAACCATATTAACACATACTCACCCTTACATTCCTTATCTTTTCAGCTCCTTATCCTTTCAGCTCATGCAAACATAAATTCCCAGCAATCCCTGCAGCAGTGAGCCCTTATAAAGCTAACAAATAAGGTCAACAAATATCACAAACAGTCCACACATTCTTTCATACCCTGTTCCAGCAATGGATTCCTCCAATTCCAACAAACACAACAAAAACACAGTTTCCACAGCATTTGTGCAGGATGCATCAATCCAGGGAGACAAGGTGAAAGCCACAATCGAATCAGCCCAGAACGAAAACCAAGATACCAAACTTGATTCCAAGACACGTGAGAAGGAAGATACATATTCTGATCTTGCTCAATTGTGTGAAGGTGTTGAATAAAAAATCAAAGTCATGGTATGCAGAAAATGGGATGCAACCAACTCATTTGGGAAATATATTAGCACTAAATACACAATTTCCGACCACAAGGTATGTTAACAATGAATCATAGCTTTTACATTGACCAATCCTTTAGATTCCAAAAAAATAGATGTTTTATGATTAGAAATGGTTTTATAGGTTAGTGGCAAAGTCATAATAAAAAGAACAAATCACAAGACACTGAATCTTGATATCATGCATCTTAGTTTGTCATCAATTCTTTTTACTTCTAAAGAGAATAATGTTTACAATGATATACACTTAAGAGTTCGTAGAGAAACCAATTGGAAAAAAGCTACCCTAGATTCCTAATTCATGTCAATTAAAATGATCGAAAACTAATATTAAAAACAATGTTTACTCCTTGGCTATAATCGGTTCAAAACCAATATTAAACACATGAATGATTTCAGTCACATTTCACCTCAGAGAGAATCACAACAATTAAATATTTGAGGTATGATATCCAGTTTTAAATTATTTAGTAGCCATTGCTCTGCTCCGAAAGCAAAACACCCAAGAAATACAACGTATATGAACAGACAAACAGGGGAACAAGGAAACAACTACAAATGATAACATAGAAGATTAGCAAAAAGAAAGCATAAAGCAAACCATGTCAGTTAGGAAGCCTTATTTTGATGGTTCATAATTTAATATTAACCTCATTAGAAATATAAAAAGCAAACCTTTTTACCTTGATTTTCTAAGAAGCGATTACAGTAAGATGTACGCTCATGTTTGCTGAGCAAATGAAGGGTAGAAGGCATTGCGTCGAATCCAGGAAGCCCATCCTGACAGATGATAGAACATAAGCCATTTGACATGCACTCGATTTATCAACAAATAAACAAATAAATTGTAGTTACATAATTCCGTAGACATTGAAATGAGGAAGAATGAAAGGATTCTAAACCACCAGCCTTTTCCGCCAATACATGGAGTGCTACTTCAATAGATTCACCAATCTTTTCATAGTTCCTTTTATTTGGGTTGTATTGTAATTTAGAATCATTGCACAAGGTTGAACACATAGCGATATGGAGAAGAGTAGGCCATTGAGCTGGAAAATTAAGATGCAAAATGTTGTATATCAGATAAATATTTCTAAAAGGAAGCATTACAAGCGAGAGTTAGAGAGAGGATTAATTATATCATGAAGAATAATTGTTTAAGAGAGGTACTAAATATGATAGTTTATACAAATAAAAATAGTTCAAAATTATAGAGTCACATTGTACATCACTTGATATATAATCATCTTATTGAGTGCAGATATACGGTCAAACCTTTAGGTTCAAATGTTTAATAAGTCCTACATCCTTGTGGATCCTACTATATGTTTCTTGCTTTGTTGTTTCCAATGTGAGGACATTCGAATGACGCGTCACAGAGAAGAATAAAATTTTAAAAGAGATCAACAATGTCATTAAAGAAATCATAGGCAAAATGGTAAAGAATTACCAGATTGCCAGTATTGTCAAATACAGATCCAAAAGAGCATAGGTCATTCCACTAACACTATACTCCGTAGATTTTGGATGAGGGTGGGCAGAGCTAAGCACACATATCTGTCATAACCATATTGCACAATGTTTTAACAATAAAAATGGGTACAATATATGTGTTAGATTCACTGTCAAAACCTTGCTTTGGTTTTGCAACTATACATTGATTTAGATGATAAAAAACAGAAGAATTCCCAAATGCAACTACTTTCTATCTTCACATTTCCAACCAAGAGAATAAAGCAATAAAATAATGAAGCAAAATTACATAATTTGATCAAGACATCTCTACTATTATAGAGAGCATAATTTTGAGGATAAAGAACGCAAAATTACCAGTTTGTATAGCAACAAGTTTATAAGAAAAAAAGGGGCAAGATATATTACCTTTAGTAAAGTAATCCTTCCATGACATGGTTGCATCCGTTTGAAATCTATCATACCAAAACCATGTAATAGCCCTTCATAAAACAGCTTGTATTGCGAAGTGAAAAGTATTCATCAACAATGGAGCTGGGAACCTCCCCAAATGATCCCCTAACAAAGATTTATTATACCTAATCATCAACAACATAATCAAATCAAAATGAGATTTCCTATGTGCAAATATTGTTATAGATAAACTATTAAACTAACTAAAAATAATATATGAAGAGGATTATGCAAACCAGAAAATCACATTCATATAAGATAAGATTAATACAACATGATAACTTACATGGTTACAAATAAGCTGAAAGTGTACCAAAGCATTATGCAAAACAAAGTCTTGAGCACATTAGAAGTGGAAAGGGCTTTCTGAGTTTGGCTTATCCAATTCATAGTTCCTGGCGAAACGAATACCGTCTTCACTCAAATCGGAGTAATTTCGCTCCACTCTAGATCCATTCTCAACACTAAAAGATGTTGAGACGTTGAGCGTTGGGTTCCGGCCTGGCCCTCGGGAACCTCTCCGGTGACCGATTATGCTCGTACCACCGTCGGATCAACGCCAACAACCACTACATTGGCCTCGAAGCCGGATCTTTCTCGGAGAGACTTCTTAGAGGATTGCTCTCTTCATCCTCATCGGTTGAGCCCTCTGATTGTCGAGTTCCCTCTCAACGAAACCCAGATATACCGCCATGAGTTAAAGGGGAAATGATGAGGTGAAGGAAATAAAAAAACTAGGGGTGTTCATCCGGTCCAGACCGGACCAATTTTTTTGAAAATGGTGGACCGAAGACCGGATCGGTCTAGTCTTAGACCGGATTGGACCGGATTTTATTTAAAAAATAAAAAAAATAAAAATCTTATTTAAAATCTATAAAAAAATATCTATAAAACATATATACTCATAACTTATTAAATTAAAAAAAAATACATATAAATCTCTAAAAAAACATATAAATTAAAAAAAAATAAAAGTTAAAAATCCGGTCCATCGGACCGGTTAAAATCCGGGTTTGGACCGGACCAGACCCGGATTAATGGGAAAACATGGACCGGAGACCAGATCATATTTTCACCAGTCCGATCCGATTTTCCGGTCCGGTCCGTGGATGAACACCCCTAAAAAAAACCTAGATCGCCAGGGGAGAACTCGGATTACACTACTTCTTTTAATGAAAACATGTTTTATTGCCCACACATACAAACACGGAAGATCTTTTTCATGAAATTACATTTAATTCTTTTATATTTTCTAAATACACCAAATATAAATATACTTATATTAAACGTCAAATTTTAAGTAAACAACCATAACTCTTACACATTAATTCATGCTTTCATAAACTCACTTCAATGCATTTACTACTACAATTTATAGACTCAACCTTAGTATATAAATAAATTACAACCATATTATATACCATATATTATAGAGTGTTTACAAAGTTATTTATATCAATTAATACATTATCTAAATAAAAAAGTGCTTATTATTTCTCAAATTTAAATTTGCTCAAGTTATGCTCAAGCTATGTACCAGATGCTAAAAAGTTGATGTAAGAAAGTAAAAAATTATCAAAAGTAATGGACTAAATAAATAACTTTATTGTACCATTACCTTAAATTTTTTGCCTATTTTTAAAATTTAAATACGAAACTTAATATGTTGTTATTTTCTTAATAAAAATAATGTATCCTTTTGTCGGTACATTAAAACATAAAAACCATACTAAAAGACACTTAAATATGTTCGCACGGGCTTAACTCACTAGTGGAATAGAAAGAAAAGCTTTAATAAACAAAGAGGAGAGAAATATCATAAGAAATATTATAAGAAGCCATTCACGAAGAGAATGAGATTTTTCAAAAAAGTTTCTTATTGTCCTGAAAAGAAGAAAATCTATAAATGTTGGACATGCGGAGAAGCAGAACATTGTGCTAATGAATGCAAAAATAGAAAAATGTCTACAGCACAGGCTAGAGCATATTTTTTCATACCATAGGCTATATATATAGATCAGATATTTACTAATCACCTACCAACACATTCCCAATAACGTTAGCGGGAATCGAATTCTTTTCATACATTGTCAAATGTAGAAGCTCATCAAAAAATAATTGGTATGTATATTCTTTATATTAACATTTTATAATTATAGTGAATTAGGAATATTACCTAAAGTATTTTTATACTATTTCTAAATAAAATTGGGAAGAAGAAAAACAAACTATCATAAAATGCATAGCGCACCAGATCGAAACAATACATATACATGAAACGTATATGTAAATTGATTTTTGCGAATTAATTCCCATAATAGGCCTTTTTAGAGAAATATTTTCCTCTTTAGACTTTGTTGAAAATTATTTCTCAATATAGGCACTCTAATTTTTAGATTGATCTAACCTTTAGGCTAAATTACAAATCAAGGTATAAATTTTTTAAACTTGTACAAATTACTCAAAATAAAATAATTGATTTTACTTAATGATTTTTAATGGTACTAACTACCATAATCTACTAACTATATCTTGAATAACCTATTTTTTGTGGTCATAAGCCCATCATGCTCCGTAAACTAGAGGAATTTAAGTTAAAAAGGTTTGACCGTTACCTGAGTATAGTATCACTGGACCTCCGGCGTTCCTGTAGCTTTCGAATTTCTAGGGGTGGCTAATCCTCAACCAGGACTCCCTTAGCTCAAGCACAACACATATCTGTTTCGTTTCCTACCTCATATCGTAGTTTTTAACTTAACCTCTTTGTTTAAGTGGATAGAGGATTTATGATCAAGAAAAGTGATTATTCACGACACAATTTTCAATTAAGTAGCTTTCCCTTACTAAAAACAAGCCTTTATTGAACTGAAAAGGATTACAAGTACACAAAACACACTTAATACAAACACTTAAACACTCAAGTACTTAAAGAGATTCATATAAGATTTCAAACTTAGAGTGAGGGAACTCCACTTCACTTCCAAGATCCAAATTCTTTGTTTCTCTTCCTAGATTTTTCTTAGATTTTTTCACTTTAGTCTCATTCAGTTTTTTCCTCAATGTCTTCTAGTGCTTACAAGGGGTCTATTTATAGAGCTTGGGAGGGCATATGATTCCCTTCAAGACTCTTGTACAATCTTATGCCCCGACAGATCGAGTTGATAAGGCAAACAATGCCATGACAAAAGAAAAAGTAAAAAGCTTAAAGAAAACACAATAAAAGATAGGTGACTCCTTTTTCAGAGATTCCTTCTGGTTCTTCACATGGCTCTACAGATCTGAGGTGAAGCATATTGTTTTTTAATCCATGCAATACTTGATGTTGTACCAACCTTCTTCTCCAATGTTTGTTTCCCAACCTTCACCGTCTTCGAGTTCTATTTCCAGCTCTTGCACGAGTTTTTTTGAATAAATTTCATCCCAAGTGATCAGCTCTACTTTGTAGTGCTTATTTAGGAGTTGTTACCGGTGTTTAGGGTGCCATTTGGAGGGATTTAGAGCACAACTGTGGAGTATGGAGTTGGAGTGAAGAAGTGTGGATATGGTGGTTTGGAGGAGCTAATTGAAGACATCCAGAAGACGAGGAGTAAACCACTGGAGGAGACGAAGAAGAATAGAAGAAGAGCCACACAAATGAGCAAAGAAGGCCCCAGCCGCGACCAAGGGCGAAGACACGAAGAGGCCGCGGCGAAGGGCGAGACGCGGAGCAAACGAAGGCCATTTCCGCGGGCGCGGATTTCTCGCCGCGACCGCGGAAAATTCCAGAGCTGTGCAAAAACCGAGAGCAAAAAGTTAATTTCCGCGACCGCGGATTTGGTGCCGCGACCGCGGAAGGACACGGGGGCGAGCCCGACGAGGATTTCCGAGTTTTTCTTATTTTATTATTTTCCGGTTTTTGTTTATTTTATTATTTCGAACTTTATAGTTTATTTCCTTTTAGAATACTTTCGTTATCTTTTCTCTTTAGTTTTAGGGTTAGGTTATTTAACATAGTTTCCCATTCATTGTTCATCATCATGTTTTAGCATTCAACAGTTTTCCCTTTGAAGTTTATTTGTTTCCAAGAACTATGAGGAGCTAAGCACCCTTTGCTTAGTCCGACAATTGAAGCCTTCGTTTGAATAACGGTTGTGAGATTCTAATTCTATTTCTTTTCCTTTGAATGTATTAATTCTCTTGTTCTTCATCCCATTGATTCTTACTGATTTCGCTTGTTGGACGCATCTAGTTGTTATTAGTAACTGTCTATTGCTAGGGTTTGGTAATTACTGTTTGAGTTACCTAATTCATGAGTAGCAACTGCAATATTCTAAGAACTGTTTGGGATTAGTTTATTGTAGGGAGAATTAATTGTATGCAATAGTATGACTATTTGCTACTCTTGCATGTATCTATCAATATTCCTGTGCTCGGTGCTGCTATTGAATTGACGCGTGAGGTTTTCATAGTTATTTAATAGTTAGTATTCTCAGGGTCTGTTTGTCCTGTTTTTAACTTATGAAAAGGAATATGAACATTCATAGAAAGAAATTAGAGAGAATCTAGGATCAACCAATCAAATGAATGGTGGATATTTGTTTGGCTAAGTGTTTTTCCCAAATTGATTTCAACCTTTTGCTTTGTTTTACTTTACTTTGCTATTTACTTTGAATCAAACCAACCAAAACCCCCTTTTGTTACTTTTGACATACACTTGTGCACTTAAAAAGATTACTTCCTCCCTGTGGGATTCGACCATTGCTTGCCTTTGCTACGTGTTTAGGTTTGTTTAGGATTATTTTGTTTAGGCGCCTCGACAACGTCTATCAAATTGGCGCCGTTGCCGGGGAGGCAAGTTTTAATTTTTCTTTGTGATCGTTTGTGTGTCAACTTTTGTGTGGATCTATCTTACGGTCCACACCCGTGCTACTAAGTTTTGTTTTTCCTTTTTTATTTTGATACAGAGATGGATAGATTTCCCCATTTCCGTCAGGAGCCGCAATATGACCCATACTCCTACGCATACACTCCAGGGTGGAGAGATCACCCCAATTCGAGTTATGAGAACCAACACTATCCTCTATATGGTCATGACTACCAGGAGTTCTACCTGGGGCCACAGTCGTTCTATCAACAGGGCACTCCACAGCAGTACAGTCTAGCCTACGAGCATAGACCACCGGTGACCAATCCAAGTTCCTTCGATCTGCTTACGCAAAGCATCTAGAACCTGGAGAATCAGACTAGGCAAACAGATCAAGAAATAAGCAGATTGAAGGTCATGGCGTCGTCCAGTAACCAGAACTTGGAGAGTCAGATGGAGAATATGGTTCAAGCGGTGAGCAGAACGGACGCCATGATAACAACGCTAGCTCACCCAGTAGTGCGCCAGGAGGAGAATGCCTTTTCGATGGCCATACGAAGGATTGAGGAACTGCTTGTCACCCCCTTAGCTGAAAGGGAACAACAAATTTGTGAGATGGGTGCAGAGCACAACGAGATGTCTGCGGAAGAGAACTCGAGACCGCGGGAGGTGTACCTCAACCGCGGTCCAACCACTAAGGAGATGGGCATTCCAGACGATATTTTGGATCGCGGGGTGCTTTATGAAGAAGCTTATTTTCTGGAAGTGGAGGAAATTGACGCTATTCCGCGACCGCAGATGGAATCCCGCGATCGCGAGATAATCTGCCACGAGGAGGAGCAGGTCGAAAGTTTTCCGCGACCGCGGATGGAATTCCGCGATCGTGGAAAATCCGCTGAAGACGAAGCACTGTTTGAGATTATTCCGCGACCGCGGACACCAAACCGCGATCACGGAAACGACCCTGCGACGCCCGTTCCTCTCGAAAATGCCCCGGCAGCCCCCGACCCTCTCCCGGCTGCCTATGATGAATATGTGCGTCCCAACTCCTCTCCACTTGTTTCGCTGCACCCCGTCACACCCTTCTCTGAGGCATTACAAGATACTCGAAGGCTGAAGAACAACAAAGAACTCTATGACACCTTTAGTATCTGTGAAGCAACGATCCCTTTGGTCAAACTGGCACACAACAACCCTCGCTGCACAAAATTTTTAAGGACACTGCGCAAGATCAAGAAAAAGCCAAAGGGGAAGCACAAGAAGGAAATTGGGATTCAAAGGGCAAATTTCTCTACGCTGGATACAGAGCAGGTTAAGCCAGCAGCCCCTGAGATGTTGGGTAGGCCATTTCTGAAGATGGCAAGTGCAATCATGGATGTACACAGCGGTCTACCCATCATGAAGTGCGGGAGAATGAGGGAGAGGCTCAACATAGAGCACATAAAGAGGCATCCACCTGATATTGATCTCAGGAGTTCAGTTGCTGTGAGCAACCCGAGTTGATGTGGAAGAGCAGTATGTCGAGCCACAACGTTAAATAAGGCATTGCTCGGGAGGCAACCCGAGGTATATATTTCTTTCCAGTCTTTCCTTTCCTTGTTTGTTTTAGTTATTAGTGTGTTATTTTGTTTTTGTTTTTGTTTTGCGTTTCGACTAACCTGCAGGGAGGAGGCCCGAACCATATTGAAGACGGTGTTACCTACACCATTATAAGTCCTCGTATTACCCTGTTCAAAAAAAAAGAGAAAAAAAAAGTTCTACCGAAGGCCAGCTGTCCGATTTTCCCATGGAGAGATGGTGCGCATCGTGTTGTCCAGGAGGAGACATTAGCCCCACATTTGTATTTGACAACGATGATGGCCCTACAGTCGACAACTGAGGAGGAGGAACACTAGAGCCCACACCACGATTACATCTGGGCCTATTTTTGTGTTCGTTAAAGGCCATGCAACCCCGTTCCCTTGATTTACCACTTCTCACCACAGTGGTTCCTTTTGGTTGCATGGTAGGAGTTGATTGAGTTGAAGGCCGTGCAACCCTGATTTCCTTGATGACCACTACACATTACAGTGGTTCCCTTTGGTTGCACGGTAGAGTTGAGTTTGAAGACGCCCGCGCAACACCAGAGACATGCGCTTTCATTGATGTACCGCCAGCAACAACGTTCCAGTCCAAGCCAACTCAGCGACGTTGTGAGTACTTTTCCACTTTTCCCTGTGCTTTATTATTTTTGTCTTTCATTATATTGAGGACAATGCAATGTTTAAGCATGGGGGAGAATTCTATACTTGCGAGTCGCTGAGGAGAAAAATGAAAAAAAAATAGAAAAAGCCAAAATTTGAAAAAAGGCAAAAATAGAAATCCTGGAATAAGTCGAAAACCCAAAAGGGCGGCTTAGGTAATAAGCAGGTGGCTTGGACCAGCATTAGGCTGGGGTAATATGAGGTCAAGAGTGATGTGAGTATATTGTGAGCCCATCTATTGAAAAATGAAATGAGTGGCTTGGTGAAAACCCGAAAGGGCGCCTTGGCAAAATGAGTGAAAAGAAGAAGAGTGATTATTAGGATTCCTCATTTTACCTGACGTGGTGACATAAGAAGAGGTGATATAAGGAGGATTCGGGTAGGTCACTCTGGGAGGCATAAGAAGATAGATGGAGATTAGGATTAGATTTTTATTCACTCTATAGTGTTCGGGATAAGCTTGGGGAAAGTACTATGCTTTCCTTTTAGCTTGGTTGGTGTTGGTTGTGTTGTGTTGTGCATATTGTGTTGGTGCCTTGGAGTTTATGGTTAGGTGCAGTTCTTAGAGGAGATAATTTTTCTATGCTTCCTGAGACCTTGGGGATTTGATTGAAGGAGTAGGTTTCTTTTAGCTTACTCGAGGACGAGCAAGGTTTAAGAATGGGGGAGTTTGATCAACTCTACTTTATAGTGCTTATCTAGGAGTTGTTATCGGTATTTATGGTGCCATTTGTAGGGATTTAGAGCACAATTGTGGAGTATGGAGTTGGAGTGAAGAAGTGTGGATATGGTGGTTTGGAGGAGCTAATTGAAGACATCCAGAAGACGAGGAGTAAACCACTGGAGGAGACGAAGAAGAATAGAAGAAGAGCCACACAAATGAGCAAAGAAGGCCCCAGCCGCGACCAACCGCGACCAAGGGCGAAGACACGAAGAGGCCGCGGCGAAGGGCGAGACGCGAAGCAAACGAAGGCCATTTCCACGGGCGCGGATTTCTCGCCGCGATCGCGGAAAATTCCAGAGCTGTGCAAAAACCAAGAGCAAAAAGTTAATTTCCGCGACCGCGGATTTGGTGCCGCGACCGCGGAAGGACACGGGGGCGAGCCCGACGAGGATTTCTGAGTTTTTCTTATTTTATTATTTTCCGGTTTTTGTTTATTTTATTATTTCGAACTTTATAGTTTATTTCCTTTTAGAATACTTTCGTTATCTTTTCCCTTTAGTTTTAGGGTTAGGTTATTTAACCTAGTTTCCCATTCATTGTTCATCATCATGTTTTAGCATTCATCAGTTTTCCCTTTGAAGTTTATTTGTTTCCAAGAACTATGAGGAGCTAAGCACCCTTTGCTTAGTCCGACAATTGAAGCATTCGTTTGAATAACGGTTGTGCGATTCTAATTCTATTTATTTTCCTTTGAATGTATTAATTCTCTTGTTCTTCATCCCATTGATTCTTACTGATTTCGCTTGTTGGACGCAACTAGTTGTTATTGGTAATTGTCTATTGTTAGGGTTTGGTAATTACTGTTTGAGTTACCTAATTCATGAGTAGCAACTGCAATATTCTAAAAACTGTTTGATACTAGTTTATTGTAGGGAGAATTAATTGCATGCAATAGTATGACTATTTGCTACTCTTGCATGTATTTATCGAAATTCCTGTGCTCATTGCTGCTATTGAATTGACGCGTGAGGTTTTCATAGTTATTTAATAGTTAGTATTCTCAGGGTCTGTTTGTCCTGTTTATAACTTATGAAAAGGAATAGGAACATTCATAGTAAGGAATTAGAGAGAATCTAGGATCAACCAATCAAATGAATGGTGGATATTTGTTTGGCTAAGTGCTTTTCCCAAATTGATTTCAACCTTTTGCTTTGTTTTACTTTACTTTGTTATTTACTTTGAATCAAACCAACCAAAACCCCCTTTTGTTACTTTTGACATACACTTTTGTATTTAGAAAGATTACTTCCTCCCTGTGGGATTCGACCCTTGCTTGCCTTTGTTACTTGTTTAGGTTTGTTTAGGATTATTTTGTTTAGGCGCCTCGATAACGTCTATCACCAAGCCATCAAAGTATCCCAAAGAAAGTCTTGTCCATGCTTGGATAAGTAGATTCCTTCTTCTATGTTTCTCAAGTATCCTGATATTGATTCCGACGACTCAATAGCTTCTTGGAAATAAGGACGTAACACATTTGAGAGGATTGCTGTAGTGTTTCCAATTTTGATTATAAAGCAATCACTTTCTTTATATTGATAGAGGTATTCATAAATGTAGAACAATCCCATAGCTCTGGCTTCAGTTGGATCTTGATATATGGTTGTCTTCTGGTAGTGGGATCTTCAACAAACTTATCTGTCTCTTGGATAAACCTCAACAGATAATGTGGTGACTTAGACTTTCCATTTTCTACTTCGATGATAGCACAATTGACGAAACTTAGTAATTAATTTGCACCTTCCCACTTGAAGACTCTATCAAACACATACCTTTGAAATTTAGTGAAATGTTTTTTGTATAATGCGCTCCATGGTAGTGGTCTTCCTTCAAAGATTCTGTTACACATTCCATATGCCCATGCTTTAAGGACCCCAATATCATCTTTTTAGATGTAGAGGCTTCTCCTTGTGGTGAAGGGGAAAAAGTTGGTGAGAATAAGGAGTTAGAGCTAGAGCTTGAACTTGTTGTGGATCCTAGATCTATGCTATGTCTAGCTGGTTCCCTCAGTGTTTGTCCCATGCTATTTATTTTCAATTTTCTAGTTAAATCAGCCAACAAACTAGCTATATCTTCATCAACCTTATAGTGATTCTCTTCTTTATGAATTCTTGTAGGAGGGCCTGGAGGGGTTATTTGATTGTATGGACTAGCATTGACCCTAAAACTTTGACTTCTGGAGAGGCTCATGCTTCTTTGGAGATTTGAAGTTGGACAAGAGTTTATATGAATTCTTCCTTCCTCATCAATGGTTAGTACTTTTTCATTTTTAGCTATGTGATGCGATCCTGGCTAGTCCTGAACCAGGCTTCGACGAGTCACCGAAGACCAAGACCGTGGCATCCGACAAACCTATTTAATTAGATTTTCTATGTATTTCAGTACTTTCCATTTTTAGTAGTTCCTTATTTAGTAGTTACTATATTTATCTTATTTCTTGTTTTGGTGTGCGAGCCCATCTGCATATGGACTCAGCCCATTAGGTTAAATAAGGCTCATTAAGGTCGTGCACTATTTTGGCTATATATAGCATTCTCTTG
Source organism: Rheum nobile (assembly GCA_027886185.1). NCBI lineage: Eukaryota > Viridiplantae > Streptophyta > Magnoliopsida > Caryophyllales > Polygonaceae > Rheum > Rheum nobile. The sequence continues at coordinate 463,791 of WOAB01000580.1, read as the reverse complement.
TAATCATTTTAGTTACGTTGAAATTAAAGCTTAAGCCTTGCAGTTGAGATCATCTTCTTGATAGCAACATGCATGGGAGAATTAATCAAAGGCCTCCAAGGAAGAGGCTCAAGCAAAGGGTGAAGTCTTGTGCAAGTTCGAAATTGGTACTTCTTGTTTGGTTCTGGACAGTCTTCAGTAAAACGGCCATAACTGTGGCTAGAAAGTTGATCTCGAGATGATTCAAGATGCGTTGGAAAACGGATTCATAGATCTACAACTTCATAGTTCACGTCAAATCAAGATTCCAACAAGAAGATGGTCAAAATAGAGTTTTACTGAGAGTTGTGCAATTTCTAACGGAAATTATTCACTTTCCTTAATTGGGTTCTATTAGATATAGTTTAATCCGTTTTTCCTTGTTTGATTTTTATTATTTCCATCATTTTTATTTAGTTTATTATTTTTTTAGGATCAGATAAGAAGAATTAAGATCCAAGATTGTTTGGTTTCCTAATTGCTTCTTTAACAAGATCTTATCTTTTATCTAGTTTCCTTATCTTTCACATTATGTAGTTTTCTTCTTTTGCAAGGCTATAGGCCACGAAATTGTGTTATATAAAGACTACTTATGTCATTAATAAAAGGATGTTGATTTGAGTTGTTAAGTTGAATTATCTCCTTCCTTGAATCCCAACATCAACCCCCTACGATCCTTTGGATCTCAATTATCCCGTAGCTCGTCGCTTCAAGCATTAATCCGACGTTCCTCTGGCGAACGTCTTGATCATCTCTTTGATCGTGTTCAGACCATCACTTTGGTCTAGTTTCCTGCGTGAAAAGGCTATCTCTTTAGCCTTAGAAGACGCCATCTCCTTGGCAAGTAGAAGAGACGAAAGAAGGCTTGTTCAACGTTAAAGATCTTATCTTGCAACGGCGTTTTCGAGGATCGTTCGCATCAATTGGCATCAGAGCGAGTACAAGCTGAGTTTCTTCTTCTCTTATTTGATCTTCCCCCATGCGTGCCGTCTACTACGATGATGGCAATCCCTATGATGTTCCTCATGGCTCCTACATGCGAGAGGACCGACGTTATTGGGACCGATGACAATACGTACCTCCTCAGCCACTAGGACGTCCCAAGCGGTCCTCATATGACGATGACTACTACAACATTACGTACGGCGATGAATGTGTCAGGGCTGAGTTGGTTGCTAGAAGGGCTTGGCGGCAAGACATGCATGCCCGTATCGAGAAGCTCGAACGTGAGCGAGCTGATACCAATTGATGCGAACGACCCTAGTGCTTTTTTAGACCTGAGCAAATGCAGGCCAACCCGCCTGCCCGCCCGGTATAAATGGGCGGATATGGTTATTATATTTAGCCAGTTTGTCCGGATAACCCGGCCCGCCTGTTTATATGGGCGGGATACAGTCACTGATAATATCCCATTTAGCCCGAATAGCCCGCCCGAAAGCCCGAATTATTTTTAAAAAATAAATAAAACAAATAAATTTTTATATATAATAAAATTCATAAAAATATTATATAAAATAAATAAATATTTATATCCTAAACAACCTAATATTTATACCCACAAGACACTTAAAATTGGCGATGTTAGTTATGACGAGTTTGAGGACAAAGAAGATTCAACTAAGGTGTGATTGTCAGATGTATGCACTACGTTGAAGGCAACAAAAAGGGACAACCAGCTCCATTTTCTTTTAAAATTTGTTTAATTGTGTAATATTGTGGGAAATTTATTTTGACAAGTTTGTAACGATAACTATGTTTACCGTTTGTAATAAAAAGACAATTTTTTATGGGTATTGTGCGTTAAATTATATTTCGTTTTATGACAGATTTGTCTTGTCTCGCGGGCTAAATGAGACCCGCGGGTTACCCGGGTCCGGATGTCCGGGCGGATCGAGAAAGCCTCCCCAGCCCGTTTCCTTGGCTTGCCCGGATTCGGCCCGCCCATCTGGGTATGATTTTTGTCCAAAGCCCGGCTTGATTCCCGCCTGAATCCGGGGTTTGACCAGGTCTAGTTGTAGCGATGATTGAAGTCAAATGAGATCCATCCAAACTTAACGAAATATATCATTACTTTGAAGTTGATAATAGGAATGGGTATTTATGCTAAAAAAAAAGATTGTAGAAATGAGTAAGAGAAATGATTAACAAATTTTGAGATGCGGATGATGTGCCGAACGTACATATAAATATATGAGGTGAGCCTCTCTAAACTTCACCACCCCACCTTACCTTATCCATGGCTTCTTCTGTGCTCGCCTCTCTCCTCCTCCTCCTCCTTTTTCTCATGTCCGACGGCGCCCCAGCAAAGGCCGCCGCCACCAGACTCCCCCTATCAAAATCCCCAAACTACCCCTCCTCATCCAACACAAACGCATGGGAAGCCATAAGCCTCGCCGCAAGGTCATCTCTAACCCGAGCCCGCCACCTAAAACGCCGCCCCTCGTCCATCGCCGCTGACGTGAAATTACCAACATACCCCCGAAGCTACGGCGGGTACTCCCTCAGCCTCTCCCTAGGCACCCCGCCGCAGCGGGTGTCCCTAGTAATGGACACCGGCAGCAGCCTCGTGTGGATCCCATGCACCACCCCCCGCGCCGCCTACTCCTGCCTCAACTGCACCTTCTCCGGCGTGGACCCCGCCAAGCTCCCAATCTACACCACCAACACCTCCTCCACCGCCCGTCCCGTACCCTGCCAAAGCCCCAAGTGCGGCTGGGTATTCGGGTCGGATCTCAAGTGCCCCAAATGCAACCCCAAACACTCCAAATGTAGTCCAGCGGCCCATCAGCGTTGCCCGGAATATCAGCTTGAGTACGGGTTGGGGGCGACGGCGGGGCTTCTGGTGTCCGACAACCTCGAACTGTCCAAGAAACAGGGCGACACGGTCGGGGATTTCCTGTTCGGGTGCTCCCTTTTATCCGAGCGTCAGCCCGAGGGGATAGTCGGCTTCGGACGCGGCTCGGCTTCGCTTCCGGCTCAGCTCCGGCTCACCAAATTCTCCTACTGTCTGGTGTCGCACCGGTTTGACGATTCAGCTCAGAGTGGGGACATGGTTCTCTATAACGGTCGTGGACGCGCTAACGGAACTACTGACGGCGTTAGCTACGCTCCGTTCAGGAGAAGCCCCGCCATTTCCCCGTATTCCGAGTATTACTATATTTCTCTCTCCAAATTCATCGTCGGCGGCAAGGTTGTTCAAATCCCATCCGGGTATGAACAAATCAATTTTGGAATCTCATGTTTGTAATTAAACGGCATGAAATTATATTATTAGTTATCATAATCGCCTTCTAATTCAAATCTTTTTCTTAATTGCTGTTGTAATTTAATTCTTATATAATTGTAAATAAATTTCGTACGTAATTGTATATGTGCAGGTACCTAGTGGCATCGGCAAAGGGGAATGGAGGAGTGATAGTGGATTCGGGTTCAACCTTCACATACATGGAGCGGGCAATCTTTGACCCGGTGGCCCGGGAGTTGGAGAAGCAGATGAGCAAATACAAGCGGGCAGAGGACGTGGAGGACCAGTCGGGCCTGGGCCCATGCTACAACATAACGGGCCAGGATGACGTGGAGGTGTCCAAGCTGGTGCTCTTGTTCACGGGAGGGGCAAGGATGGATCTTCCCTTGGCAGATTACTTCACCTTCGTGGGCGGGCCTGGCATTGTGTGCATGACCGTTTTGACAGACCCGGAGGGGCCCGCTGGCCCGGGCGTCCCTAGTGGGCCGGCTATGATTCTGGGGAATTATCAGCAGCAGAACTTCTATGTGGAGTATGATTTGAAGAAGCAGAGGTTTGGGTTTAAGCCCCAACAGTGTGATCATGCAGCTACGAATTAATTGAGTTCATCGATCTCATAGGATTTGGATTAATGCCATTTGCAAATTTTTATTTTTTCCCTCATCCATACAATATAATATAGCAACTAGCTAGCCCTTATTTGTATTTATAAGATAAGATAATGATTCTGTGAAAGAGATTCTTACTTTTCCATTCATCAATCACGAATACAAGATATAACTTGAAGAGTAAGTTTGCTAAAAGATAGATTATACAAAGAGATAGATTTCTATCCTAGAGGAAGACTCTAGTAAAATGTGAGTTTTGGTAAAACAGAGAGATGAATCTGGAACGTTGGATGAATGGTGATGGACGGATGGATGATTGAGTCTTATAGTTGATATGGTATGGGTGTAACCATCATATCTTCTCTAATAAGGCAGTTTTTGAATTTTTAAAATTAACAAAAGATAATTTGGGACATTATTAGATGAGAGAGACAATCTAATATTCTTTCCCAAACCGTTACCAGCTACGCGTTGGACCGTGAATTATTCAGATTGGGCCGGCCCACGAACGATTAGGCAAGGAGGCCCATGGCGGAGTAGGAACCTGATCTGACTTGCTCGAAGACTCCGTCCAACGTCCACTTCAGGCTGGTTGTAACGCCTTTCGAAAATGAAGGGGACGATCGGATCTTCTAACAGCCATTTCTCACCAAGATCTCAACTTAAGTTTCTTATTATAAATAGATCCTCAATAAGCGCATTGTAATCAACCTCTTACTACTGCATTTACGAGCATTTGGAACTTTCATTGTAATTCGAAGCACAATCTTTCTAAGCAAGGCAGAGTCCGATTGTTCTAAGCATCCATTCGACATTAGTCATCCTCGTTCGACCCACTGCAATCCTTTGTAGCTAAGCTTTATTATTACTATTTCGTCTCATCATTTTGATTCTCTGATTTATTTGAAGTTATAATTTGATTCGTTCGACTAATAGCACCACATCGAAGGCAATTTAGGTTTGATATCTTTTTGCCCAAAACAATTTGGCGCCCACCGTGGGGCCGTTAGCCGATTCGCATTCAGAAACTTCATCAAAAATCATCCAAAATGGTGAACGACGTTCCTCCCAGCGCCTCCGGAGAAAGGCCGACCTTGGGGGCAACCACTGACGACACGGTCGTCAATACAACGGAGGTTTCCACCCAAGAACAGATCCGTCAAATGGCGCAAATCCTGTCGTCTCTCCAGGAAGAACTAGCCAACCAACGCCGGACTAACGAATCGATCTGCGATACTTCTGTTGCTATAATTAATCGTTTGACTAACGAAAATAAGCTTCTTAAAGCGCAGGTGCAATCCGCCGCATCCGCACCGGCTGGAAGTAGGCGACCAATCGACCTCGAAGGGATCCGAACTCGATTGGACATGGAGGATGTAGTCGTAACACCAGCGAACGAGCGAAACCAAATCCATGCGACCGGTATTCCTGAAACCTCTCGTGTCAACCCTATTGTGACTAACAACGTTTCTTTTGTCACCCCGACCGGTTCTGAAAGGACCCGAGTAACCAATCTGCAGGTTACGACGACGCCGAGCATCCAGACGCTCATCCAACAGGCTATCAACGAGCATATGAAGTCTCTCGACGAACGTCTCGCGAAGATCCCGGGCGTTCCCCAACCCATCGAGAATGAAGCGTTGGACGGCTTCGAAGAATCCCCGTTCGTCAATGATATCGCACAGGTCGAGATCCCAAAGAAGTTCCATCTCCCGAGTATGGCCAGTTACGATGGGACGAGCGATCTAGACGACCATATCTCCCTCTACAAACAAAAGCTCATGACGATTTCCGTCTCCAGAACCAGTCGCGAGGCGGTTATTTGTATAAGTTTCGGCACCTCCCTCGCGGGGCCGACACTTACTTGGTTTATGCATCTGCCACAAGGATCAATCGCATCCTTCGCAGAATAAGTCAACGCTTTTAAAATTCAATTCGCTAGTAGTAGAAGACTAGAGAAGCAATCTAGCGACCTATATCGTATTGTCCAAAAGCATAACGAACCTCTGCGTACTTATCTTAACATGTACAATAAGGAAAAGGTCGCCATACCCCACTGCGACATCCCTACATCTATCGAAGCCTTCCGACGAGGTCTGGTCCGGGGCAGCGAGTTGCGTCGGGAATTGACAAAATATCCATGCCGAGCTTCGAAGATGTCTAAGCCAAGGCGATGGCTCAAGTCAGACTGGAAGAGGACGAAGAACCCTTCAAGACCGAGCCAAGTCCAGATCGAATCAACCACAGATCGACGTCTGATAATCGCAGGGACATGCGTCATCAGCCATACTCCCGGGGACGCGACGACCAAAGTCGAGACAAGGGACAAGATAGACCAAGCCGTAAGATGTGAATGGAACGCGACATACCTAAAGCAGTATCATTTCTAAAAAATCTTTTGTCATTTGTTAGCTTGTCTATTACATTTGTTCAGTCCATTATTATTTCATCGGACGCGTTTACTGACTCAAGCATCGGAGGGCCGTTGAGTTCGCCCCCAACGGTCATTTCCTAGCAACCCTTTACTTTGTTTCATCCGACACATGCACAACAAATTCAAACAAAGCAGTTGATCCACTCAAGACAAACAAAAACGCTTACATCTTACACAACACGATCGATCGGTACACAGGGAATAGAGGAACAAAAACATGACACATGTTTACAAGACATGTCCCCATTAAGGTACACGCCTTATACAAACACTACAATGCTCTTCCATGTAACTACAAGACATGTCACACACAATTACAGGTCTACTCGACCAACGTCACACGATTTGACCGGGAAGCGACTGACGAGTCCACCTGCAAAACAAAGTAAATGACAAACAAGGAGTGGTCTTCTGACCCTTTGCCAAAACACAGAGTCTGCCCATACAATGGAGGGACTTTCAACACAACTAGTTTGAATATCCAAATGACAAATCAACAAACTAAGGCGTAAAGAGCTTCAGACTTCGACATCTTTACCTGGGGCAGCGTTAGGGACAGGGTCGGGTGTCACTTCTGTTCGACCAGAACTCACCTCAGCTCCTTCTCCAGGTCCCACGATCCACAGGGAAAGGAAACCGCCCAAGTCCAACTGTTTACTTGTCCGATTTCCTTTGGGGCAATTGTTGGACCATGAATTATTCAGATTGGGCCGGCCCACGAACGATTAGGCAAGGAGGCCCATGGCGGAGTAGGAACTTGATATGACTTGCTCGAAGACTCCGTCCAACGTCTACTTTAGGCTGGTTGTAACGCCTTCCGAAAATCAAGGAGACGATCAGATCTTCTAACGGCCATTTCTCACCAAGGTCTCAACTTAAGTTTCTTATTATAAATAGATCCTCAATAAGCACATTGTAATCAACCTCTTACTACTGCATTTACGAGCATTTGGAGCTTTCATTGTAATTCGAAGCACGATCTTTCTAAGCAAGGCAGAGTCCGATTGTTCTAAGCATCCATTCGACATTAGTCATCCTCGTTCGACTCACTGCAATCCTTTGTAACTAAGCTTTATTATTACTATTTTGTCTCATCATTTTGATTCTCTGATTTATTTGAAGTTATAATTTGATTCGTTCGACTAATAGCACCACATCGAAGGCAATTTAGGTTTGATATCTTTTTGCCCAAAACACTATGTTAGGAAGATTCTTCACATACGTTCTCCTCTCCATTGACGTTGCAGTAACACCCCGGGCCAGAGGTGCTACAGTGCCATAGTCCCGAAGGACTATAAGGCGATTTAAAGAAAAGAAAATCCAAACTCTTCCAAATACCCAAAAGTTAACAACCTGAAAATTTCCTGTTCAAGTTTAAAACAACGCTTAAACCTATCATCCAGTTTAATGCATCAATTTATATCCAAAACAACGGAAGCGAATATAACATTTTCAGATCCGATGCAAATTGAAACTTTAACTGTGAAGACACATCTGTGATCCAGAACCCGCTTGTTGCTGCAAACATGCAAAGCCTGATTGACTGGGGGACCCGATATCCCATCCAACCGCGGCACGTAAACCGAAGTTGGTCAGTCTTCCATCAAGACTGGCAAGACTCCTCAAGCCAAAACAGTTTCAAACACACACATATATATATATATATCACCAATCAACGCACAACAAACGACAACACGCCACAATATGTATATATATATATATCATAACTATACTTAATCACATCAACCAACCAAAACCAACCACATCTCAAAACATAAACACACTCTACCACATAACCCACTAATTAACCATTTCTATCCAACTCTTCAATAGACTAACCACAATTCAGCCAATCTCAACCTTACACGAGTATAAACGCATAAAACAATCCAATCAGCTTTCGCATCAACAAACACTTAAGCATAAGCAAGACAATCATCACCTAATATAAACATAACAAAATAATGACCCAGTCCAGACACCCTTTCGGTGCCGCCTATTCGTTAACATAAACTGCAACTCCTACATTCAAACTCAACCCATGTTGGCCCACACCCTCTAGATGGGAAACCAACCTTCGCAACATCCACTTAACCATCTTCATAAACTCAAAGCACCCCTCTATCCGTAACTAGCTACTACCAGCATCCACATCAACAGAGATTCACAACCTTGACTAGCTACAATCAACAACTATAACACACGTAATTTCACAACCACAACCGATGGCCAATGATGACCCACCACCACAACTAATAACAGTTAGCATCCAACACAAACCAATTATCAAGCACACAACCAACACTCATCACATAGCCACTTATTCAGGTACACAACCAACATTTAACACATAATAGATATCACAACAATCAATCAATTATAACCAAATAATAATATAACTCAAAACTGCAAACACAAACGACTCCAACACACTTCCAACCTAACCTCCAATCTAACCTCCGTCTCTACCACCACATCACCAGGTGAGACCATCATCATATACTATCTAATCTCCGATCCAATCTCCAACCCATCACCGGATGGGACTTTCAACCATCCAACCATGACCATTAACCAACGTAAGGTCACACCCTCACGTGGTCGGGTGAGGCTATCAATCACCCCAGCCTAGCCTGAACCAACGGAGGTCACACCCTCGCGTGGTCGGATGAGGTCACACCCTCACCCCGGCTCCATAACCAACCAACCAACCAACACGCCTAGCCTGAACCAACGAAGGTCACACCCTCGCGTGGTCGGATGAGGTCATACCCTGACCCCGACTCCATAACCAACCAACCAACCAACACGCCTAGCCTGAACCAACGGAGGTCACACCCTCGCGTGGTCGGATGAGGTCACACCTCACCCCGACTCCATAACCAACCAACCAACCAACACGCCTAGCCTGAACCAACGGAGGTCACACCCTTGCGTGGTCGGATGAGGTCACACCCTCACCCCGGCTCCATAACCAACCAACACGCCTAGCCTGAACCAACGGAGGTCACACCCTCGCGTGGTCGGATGAGGTCACACCCTCACCCCGGCTCCATAACCAACCAACCAACACCAATCCACCAACCACCCACCACCTCCATCTGTCAACACAACCAATCATCCACAACTGGCTACAATCAACTACCACACCAACATCCAATCAATCATAACATAAGGCAACAACAACCAACACATTCAACCAGGTTCAACACAAAACCAATAACCCAACACATAACCAATAACAAAACACACAACCGATATCCGCCAACAAACCAACAACCAAACAAACAATAAATATCCGACAACAAAACCAATAACCAACAAACAACCAATGTCCGACAAGAGACAAATACTAAAACACACACACACATTCAACCAAATTATTCCACAATCAATAATCCAAATTAACTTACTCAGGCAAAGATAAAATCAATTACTGAACCAGATAGGAAGCAAAAGTAATTTTATAAAAATATACGAAAGGTTAGCAAGAATCCTCTTGCCTTAAACTCGTCAACCACGATCTCAGAGATCTCCAATCAATCCGAACGAACATGCGAAATCAATCCGAGCAAATTCCTGACATTAATTACTCATACAAATCCACTACTAACAAATTCCCAAATTTCCAACTCTTAATTAATTATTCCATAATTAATTAATCAACCATCCAAATTCAACCCCAAACTTATACCTCACTTAATTAGCAAACCACACCCAATCCAACCCAAGGCTCAAAATCAATTAATTGCTGCATAACCCCAACGAATCAACCAAACTCTGCTTCCCAGAATTTCAGCAACAATACCACTTTAGAAAATTCAAATCGAACCCATAAGCTCACCTCATCGACGACCACCGCAAGCCACACCGGGAAGGGCACCTCGTCGCCGGCGATCTCAGCCACCACACAACCACAGCGGCCACGAACTGCACCCACACCAGCTCTGCGCAGCTCGACCACAACAACACTAGCGGACCCGCAACCAACACCAGCGGACAACATCAAAACGAGGAGGAGTGGTGACTGGGTGGCTCACCGGAGAGGCTGGGCAGAACAGGGGAGGAAGATGACGTCGGGTTTCACCAGGGATGCGCGAAACCAGGGGGCTCGCCGGCGAAGGAAGAACGGGCTCACCTGAGAGAGAGGAGGATGGGCAGGGAGACGGTGCACAGAGAAAGCTCCACGAGAGAGGAGAAGCAAAAATGGAGTTTTGATGTTCTGTTGTTCGGCTCCCTTGCAGACATTTAGCCCAATCCTTAAAACTCAATCCAAATCCCAAATTCAAAGTCGGTCTTGGCTTCTCTCTCTCTCTTTTATTTTTATTTTTATATACATATACATATATATCCATATATATATATATATATCGGGTATTTCATTCTCCCTCCCTTATAGGAGTTTCGTCCTCGAAACTAAGATCAAACAGGTTCGGATAACTGTCTCGCATGACTGACTCTAGTTCCCAAGTTTCTTCTACTGTTCCATGCTTAGACCATAACACTTTCACCAAAGGAATGACCTTCCTTGAGAATTCATTCTCTAATATCTTTACCAGCTGGCACACATAACCGATCTGAAATCACAATGCTCCATCTTCCTGAACAAAAATCTGAACACTCTTCCCTGAGCAATCTCATTGATATCTTACTCAACATTCCATCGCATTCAGCTACGTCTGTTCCTTCCCAAACCAATTTCACTTTTCACCCTTCGCCAATTCCTGTTGCAATCCCGACTGAACTGTCAGACAAGCAATCACATGCTCGAGAGTAGACTTCCTACACAAAGCATCAGCAACCTCGGTAGCCCTTTTCTGATTAATAACAACATCTTTTCATAATCCTTAATCAATTCTAGAAACCATCTGTATCTCATGTTCAACTCTCTCTTATACAATTTGAACTGACAAAAAGCATATGCAATGACCTTCCCATTCTGCATTAAAACACAACCCAGACCTCGCTTAGACACATCACTGTAATTAACAAATCCTTCGGTTTCCTACAGTAACAATAACACTGACGCACAAATCAAACACTTCCTGAGTTCTTCAAAACTCGCTCCTGACATCTCCTGTTCCATCCAAAATTCTTAATCATACACAACCTTAGAAAATTCATCCACAATCGCCTGTAGTAATCTGCGCATTCTACTTCTCAACTCAGCCAAACCCATAGTCGTAAAATCCCACTTTTTCAGATACAGACCTAGTTTTCTGTTTCTTACTACTTCCAACATCAATAATCTGATCAAAATCATCTATAGTAGTCTCCATAATCAATCACTCATTAGTATACTCGAGGATTCACAGATATGCATCACCATTAAGATTTCATCTCTGAATACGATCATCTCTGAAAGTGCTCAATCTGTCTTTCTCATTCTTGACAGTAACAGCAGCACACAACAACTTCATACTGAATCATCAATTACCAGACTAGCTGCCTCAACCTCTTGACGATAAGCCCAACGACTTCATCCTTTATCACACCCACACTTACCTTACTAATCTCCAACACGTCCCACTTACCAGGAAACACATCATAAAATTACTCAACAACACTAAACATCACATATAAAATATATCAAATACAAACTTACTATACGTAACAACAAGGGTCTTCTGATCACACGATTGCTTCACAGTTTTGGCGAATAATCTTTTTCCACATCAAACTTTTGAAAACATTTTCGAACGTAAATGCTCTGATACCAACTTCTATAAAACCCCGGGCCAGAGGTGCTACAGTGCCATAGTCCCGAAGGACTATAAGGCGATTTAAAGAAAAGAAAATCCAAACTCTTCCAAATACCCAAAAGTTAACAACCTGAAAATTTCCTGTTCAAGTTTAAAACAACGCTTAAACATATCATCCAATTTAATCCATCAATTTATATCCAAAACAACGGAAGCGAATATAACATTTTCAAATCCGATGCAAACTGAAACTTTAACTTTGAAGACACATCTGTGATCCAGAACCCGCTTGTTGCTGCAAACCTGCAAAGCCTGATTGACTGGGGGACCCGATACCCTAGCCAATCACGGCACGTAAACCGAAGTTGGTCAGTCTTCCATCAAGACTGGCAAGACTCCTCAAGCCAAAACAGTTTCAAACACACACATATATATATATATCACCAATCAACTCACAACAAACGACAACACGCCACAATATGTATATATATATCATAACTATACTTAATCACATCAACCAACCAAAACCAACCACATCTCAAAATATAAACACACTCTACCACATAACCCACTAATTAACCATTTCTATCCAACTCTTCAATAGACTAACCACAATTCAGCCAATCTCAACCTTACACGAGTATAAACGCATAAAACAATCCAATCAGCTTTCGCATCAACAAACACTTAAGCATAAGCAAGACAATCATCACCTAATATAAACATAACAAAATAACGACCCAGGCCAGCCACCCTTTCGGTGCCGCCTGTTCGTTAACATAGACTGCAACTCCTACATTCAAACTCAACCGATGTTGGCCCACACCCTCTAGATGGGAAACCAACCTTCGCAACATCCACTTAACCATCTTCATAAACTCAAAGCACCCCTCTATCCGTAACTAGCTACTACCAGCATCCACATCAACAGAGATTCACAACCTTGACTAGCTATAATCAACAACTATAACACACGTAATTTCACAACCACAACCGATGGCCAATGATGACCCACCACCACAACTAATAACAGTCAACATCCAACACAAACCAATTATCAAGCACACAACCAACACTCATCACATAGCCACTTATTCAGGTACACAGCCAACATTTAACACATAATAGATATCACAACAATCAATCAATTATAACCAAATAATAATATAACTCAAAACTGCAAACACAAACGACTCCAACACACTTCCAACCTAACCTCCAACCTAACCTCCAATCTAACCTCCGTCTCCACCACCACATCACCAAGTGAGACCATCATCATATACTATCCAATCTCCGATCCAACCTCCAATCCACCACCGGATGGGACTTTTAACCATCCAACCATGACCATTAACCAACGTAAGGTCACACCCTCACGTGGTCGGGTGAGGCTATCAATCACCCCGGCCTAGCCTGAACCAACGGAGGTCACACCCTCGCGTGGTCGGATGAGGTCACACCCTCACCCCGGCTCCATAACCAACCAACCAACCAACACGCCTAGCCTGAACCAACGGAGGTCATACCCTCGCATGGTCGGATGAGGTCACACCCTCACCCCGGCTCCATAACCAACCAACACGCCTAGCCTGAACCAACGGAGGTCACACCCTCGCGTGGTCGGATGAGGTCACACCCTCACCCCGACTCCATAACCAACTAACCAACCAACACGCCTAGCCTGAACCAACGGAGGTCACACCCTCACGTGGTCGGATGAGGTCACACCCTCACCCCGGCTCCATAACCAACCAACACGCCTAGCCTGAACCAACGGAGGTCACACCCTTGCGTGGTCGGATGAGGTCACACCCTCACCCCGGCTCCATAACCAACCAACCAACCAACCAACACGCCTAGCCTGAACCAACGGAGGTCACACCCTCGCGTGGTCGGATGAGGTCACACCCTCACCCCGGCTCCATAACCAACCAACCAACCAACACGCCTAGCCTGAACCAACGGAGGTCACACCCTCGCGTGGTCGGATGAGGTCACACCCTCACCCCGGCTCCATAACCAACCAACCAACCAACACGCCTAGCCTGAACCAACGGAGGTCACACCCTCGCGTGGTCGGATGAGGTCACACCCTCACCCCGGCTCCATAACCAACCAACACGCCTAGCCTGAACCAATGGAGGTCACACCCTTGCGTGGTCGGATGAGGTCACACCCTCACCCCGGCTCCATAACCAACCAACACGCCTAGCCTGAACCAACGGAGGTCACACCCTCGCGTGGTCGGATGAGGTCACACCCTCACCCCGTCTCCATAACCAACCAACCAACACCAATCTACCAACCACCCACCACCTCCATCTGTCAACAAACCAATCATCCACAACTGGCTACAATCAACTACCACACCAACATCCAATCAATCATAACATAAGGCAACAACAACCAACACATTCAACCAGGTTCAACACAAAACCAATAACCCAACACATAACCAATAACAAAACACACAACCGATATCCGCCAACAAACCAACAACCAAACAAACAATAAATATCCGAAAACAAAACCAATAACCAACAAACAACCAATGTCCGACAAGAGACAAATACTAAAACACACACACACACACATTCAACCAAATTATTCCACATTCAATAATCCAAATTAACTTACTCAGGCAAAGATAAAATCAATTACTGAACCAGATAGGAAGCAAAAGTAATTTTATAAAAATATACGAAAGGTTAGCAAGAATCCTGATGTGACCATGGGTCACCCCTCAAGGACATGCCAAAGTCGGTTCAATGAAGAGGAAGAAGCAATCGAGCTGCATGGATGTGACCATGGGTCACCTCAGTAAAAGTGCCGTATCTTCTTATTCCCAACTCCGATCACTCTCAAATTTTGAGGAGTGAAACTAGACTTCAAGATCTATCTCTGGGCGTTGGAATCACTCCATTCCGATCACGGACGGGAGAGAACGAACCTTCTGAAACTAGGCCAGGAACTGTCTCCGCGGAAGATGTTTGATTTGTGTTTGTTGTTTAGTTATTTTTAATTTCGTTAATTAATTAGTTAGTTGTAGCTAGTTAATTATTGTTTTTGTTATTTTCGTAGTAATTAGCTAGGTAGTTGTTTTAATTAGTGGCCTATCTAGTGGCCTAAGTCATGCTTAGGTTAGTGGGTAGGTTAGTGGAGTTAATTAGTTGATTTTCTTATTTTGTATTTTGGCACCTATATAATGGTGGCCATGCATTGTAATTCCTTAAGCTTGAATTGGAGATTAAAAAAAACGTGAGTGTTTTGTTCATTTCAAGCCTCTTGGACGATGGCTTCAAGGTGTGTGATATCCTTGAGTGCCTTAGTCTTGTTTCGGTGAGTCGTATCCGAAACACCCTTTGGTGTGTCATATCCGAAGGTGGTTGGGTGTTTATGGTGTGTCATATCCATGAGTGTTCAACCTCGTCTCAAGGTTCTTGGTGAGTTGCATCTGAGGGTCGTGAGATACCTATCCCAAACTCTTCATGAACCTCGTTCATGAGAGTTATATCCATTTCCTTTTTGAGTCAAATCTCCATCAAGTTCTTGTTAGAGTCACAATGAAACACAACAAATGTCCTATTTTGAGAGTTTCGCCAAGAAGTTGCCAAATCAATGTCTTGGTGCCCTTCGTCTTGTACTGTACGGATCCTGGCATGTGCTTACGCACAACATTTGGTATCAGAGCCATCTCAAGGCGAGGGGATGTTCGTGTGCTCGGAGAGCGCGAGGAAGGCTTAACAGCCACGCCCGCACCAAAGGCAAAGGAAAACCGCGCCGCGGCATCTCAGGCAGCGACCGCGACCTCTCAGTAAAATCGTCATAACTTTCGTTTCTGTGATCCAATTGCTCTCCAATTTCGAGGACAGAAACTAGACTTCATTATCTAACTACTGTCGCCGGAATCATCCAATTTGAAGTTTGGAGCAAGGAGAACGACCCTGTTGAAGTCAGGACACTTTTCTGGGAAGTTGATGTCGGCCCTGTTGTGCTCACTCCTCGATTTTCTGGCAAGCAAAGACAACGAAGATTCGAGGACGAATCTTTCTTAAAGGAGGGGAGGATGATGTGACCATGGGTCACCCCTCAAGGACATGCCAAAGTCGGTTCAATGAAGAGGAAGAAGAAATCGAGCTGCATGGATGTGACCATGGGTCACCTCAGTAAAAGTGCCTTATCTTCTTATTTCCAACTCCGATCACTCTCAAATTTTGAGGAGTGAAACTAGACTTCAAGATCTATCTATGGGCGTTGGAATCACTCCATTCCGATCACGGACGGGAGAGAACGAACCTTCTGAAACTAGGCCAGAAACTGTCTCCGCGGAAGATGTTTGATTTGTGTTTGTTGTTTAGTTATTTTTCATTTCGTTAATTAATTAGTTAGTTGTAGCTAGTTAATTATTGTTTTTGTTATTTTCGTAGTTAATTAGCTAGGTAGTTGTTTTAATTAGTGGCCTATCTAGTGGCCTAAGTCATGCTTAGGTTAGTGGGTAGGTTAGTGGAGTTAATTAGTTGATTTTCTTATTTTGTATTTTGGCACCTATATAATGGTGGCCATGCATTGTAATTCCTTAAGCTTGAATTGGAGATTAAAAAAAACGTGAGTGTTTTGTTCATTTCAAGCCTCTTGGACGATGGCTTCACGGTGTGTGATATCCTTGAGTGCCTTAGTCTT
Source organism: Rheum nobile (assembly GCA_027886185.1). NCBI lineage: Eukaryota > Viridiplantae > Streptophyta > Magnoliopsida > Caryophyllales > Polygonaceae > Rheum > Rheum nobile. The sequence continues at coordinate 447,102 of WOAB01000580.1, read as the reverse complement.
GTTTCGGTGAGTTGTATCCGAAACACCCTTTGGTGTGTCATATCCGAAGGTGGTTGGGTGTTTATGGTGTGTCATATCCATGAGTGTTCAACCTCGTCTCAAGGTTCTTGGTGAGTTGCATCCGAGGGTCGTGAGATACCTATCCCAAACTCTTCATGAACCTCGTTCATGAGAGTTATATCCATTTCCTTTTTGAGTCAAATCTCCATCAAGTTCTTGTTAGAGTCACAATGAAACACAACAAATGTCCTATTTTGAGAGTTTCGCCAAGAAGTTGCCAAATCAATGTCTTGGTGCCCTTCGTCTTGTACTGTAGGGATCCTGGCATGTGCTTACGCACAACAAATCCTCTTGCCTTAAACTCGTCAACCACGATCTCAGAGATCTCCAATCAATCCGAACGAACCTGCGAAATCAATCCGAGCAAATTCCTGACATTAATTACTCATACAAAGCCACTACTAACAAATTCCCAAATTTCCAACTCTTAACTAATTATTCCATAATTAATTAATCAACCATCCAAATTCAACCCCAAACTTATACCTCACTTAATTAGCAAACCACACACAATCCAACCCAAGGCTCAAAATCAATTAATTGCTGCATAACCCCAACGAATCAACCAAACTCTGCTTCCCAGAATTTCAGCAACAATACCACTTTAGAAAATTCAAATCGAACCCTTAAGCTCACCTCGTCGACGACCACCGTAAGCCACACCGGGAAGGGCACCTCGTCGCCGACGATCTCAGCCACCACACAACCACATCGGCCACGAACTGCACCCACACCAGCTCTGCGCAGCTCGACCACAACAACACCAGCGGACCCGCAACCAACACCAGCGGACAACATCAAAACGAGGAGGAGCGGTGACTGGGTGGCTCACCGGAGAGGCTGGGCAGAACAGGGGAGGAAGACGACGTCGGGCTTCACCGGGGATGCGCGAAACAGGGGGGCTCGCCGGCGAAGGAAGAACGGGCTCACTTGAGAGAGACGAGGATGGGCAGGGAGACGGTGCACAGAGAAAGCCCCACGAGAGAGGAGACGCAAAAATGGAGTTTTGTTGTTCTGTCGTTCGGCTCCCTTGCAGACATTTAGCCCAATCCTTAAAACTCAATCCAAATCCCAAATTCAAAGTCGGTCTTGGCTTTTTTTTATATATATATATACATATAGGGGAACGCTCCGGTAAAACGAGAGTTATGGTAAAACGGAAGTATTAATCTGGAGCGTTGGATTGATGATGATGGATGGTTGGATGATTGGGCCTTACAATAGATATGGTAGGGGTGTAACCACCAAATCTACTCTAATAAGGCAATTATTTAATTTTTAATTAGAAAAAAATAATAAATGAGGTTGTTAGATGAGAGAGAAAACACAATATTTTCTCTTTCCTAAAACCGCCTGATTTTGCTGATACATTTTCTTCTTCTTCAACAATTTTTCAGCGTTCATGAATATCGACCACGTCTTTATGAATATCGTTCATGTGTTTATGAATATCGATGGATGTGAATATCTTCACTTAAAACATGAATATCACCGCTTGATTTTTTCAGCGTCCTAATACTTTGCAAATTCGTAGATTTATAAATTTGTTTTTGTTGTTTTTGTCATTGTTTCTTGAATATCGTTCATGTTTATATGAATATCTTTGTTTAATATGTGAATATTACAAATTAAAGAGATGAATAACACGACTTAAAATATGAATATCACCACTTAATAATATATGAATAACATAATCAATTACACCATGACTATCATTCTATATTGGTATGAATATCACTACGTTTCACCATGAATATCATAAACCAAATAAAAAATAATCACTTCACACTAACACAGATAGTTATACACGGAAAAATATACATGAACATCAATATTGATTACATGAATATTAGGAATGACAAACATGAATATTGCTATTACGTATCTTCGTCGGTGCAACAATCACATCCGATGTAGGTTGAACATCAACTCACTTGGGTACATTATCATCAATAAAGGTTTTCATTCATGTGCGGGAATACATTGTCCTCAATGAAATTATGTGCTTTGAAGAGTTAGGCCTAAAAACAATGTTGAATATCAATAACATCATAGTGAATATCACATCATAAAATTTGAATATCAACTACTCAGATCATGAAACATACATACAACATGAATATTAAAAGCATTTGTATGAATATCACATCAAATAATTTGAATATCAATTGCAAACAGTACAAACAACACCATCAACAAGCAATTTGATTATCACATATAAAAACGTGAATATCAATGATCAATAACTCATACAACACCATCAACAAACAAAATCTGAACCCACGTGAATATCAATATTATTATAATGAATAATACCACAGAGAAACTGAATATCATATATACAATATCTAAAACATAAATATCAAAACACATAAATTATAATACTGTGAATAACAATACTATTAACATGAATAATATAATTATTCAAAATTTGAAACCTAAAATCGGAGTTTAAACATAGAAAAAATTGCATTAGAGCTCACTTAAAGCATATGAATTTTGGAAAAATAATTATTATCAAAGGAACAGACTTCCAAAGGAATATAAAAAGTGATAGGGGCCACATCTGTACCTGCATATTAAAGCTTTCTTCAACCTTGGTGTATGGAACAATAAACACATAAAATGCAGCAATCGAACCCATAAGCAGATCATAACCTTGAGACAAAATTGTAGAGCTTAGCACCATTATCATACCTAAAAATACCAAATCCAAACTCATTCTGAAATTTTCAAGGATACATTACCATATTTTTCCCATTAGATTTACACCCATGAGCGTGATTTTCAAGTAATGCTGCAAAAAAGAAGGTCTGGAACTAAGCAAACACTGCAATCAAACAACTTGCAGTTTGATAAGCAGCAAGAAGAAAAGAGGCAACCAGTCCAAAATTCCCACCAGTCAATGATTCATCATGAACGTCACCAGGGTCTTGAGGAGAACGCTTGCAACGCCACCGACGCCGAGATAATTTCCCAGATCTTAAACTTAAGTCCACTAAAACAGAAAGCATGAAGATAATTTCCCAGATCTTGCCCAAATTTCTGAAAACTACAACCAGAAATGCACTTACTGCGTTAGAATTGAAGGTCGCAGAGCAGGGCGAGCTCGAGATCAGACAAAAATGGAGGAGCGGAGGAAGGAGACAAGGAAGAGGAAGGTCGCAGCAATCAACAAGATTCTCTTAGGCTTCCTCGGTCGCCGCCGCCGCCATCATTCCGCATCGCCGGAGATTTCATCGTCCCCTTCGCCGGCGAGAGACTGGAATTTCCCTCATCGATCCTCTGATTCTTCGCAACACCGTTCGCGTTTGGCTCCTTGCACACAGCTCTGCGATTCCTCAAGTTCCACAGTCTCGCCTTAGCCATCAGCGGAGCCTCCGTCCTCGGTGCCGGCGACTCAATCTCATCACTTCCATTCATGAGAAATGCGAATTTCATCTTATCCATCTCCGTCTGAAGATCTAGCATTTTCTTCCCAACCGCTTCGATTCCGGCGTCGCCGTCACAGTCGCGGCCGATCTCAACCGTAGCCGCCGACGGCTGGAACCGCAACCCTTGAAGCAGGGCCAGAAGCCGATCCGGATGCCATGGCCAAGGCTAGGGCGGTGCTGTCGCATCTCAGCAGGTGTGAAACAGTCCAGGAGGATTCGGGACTGGAACATCGTGCTCGAGAGGTTGAAGACGAAGATATATTAGGGGAGAGGAGAGCTTGAAGACGAAGATATATTAGGGGAGAGGAGATCGTGTGAATATCCCAAAAATTACGGTGGATGGAGCCAATCGGGTGTATGCTTCCTATTGTACAATATGTGCAACCTCCAATATTCAATTCGGGCCATTGATTTGGTTCTAATCTAAAGGCTCTTATTTGTACTTTCGTTTTACCCTAAAGAGCTGTTTTACTAGAACCAAATTCTATACATATATATCCATATATATATATATATCGGGTATTTCATTCTCCCTCCCTTATAGGAGTTTTGTCCTCGAAACTAAGATCAAACAGGTTCGGATAACTGCCTCGCATGACTGACTCTAGGTCCCAAGTTTCTTCTACTGTTCCATGCTTAGACCATAACACTTTCACCAAAGGAATGACCTTCCTTGAGAATTCATTCTCTAATATCTTTACCAACTGGCACACATAACCGATCTAAAATCACAATGCTCCATCTTCCTGAACAAAAATCTGAACACTCTTCCCTGAGCAATCTCATTGATATCTTACTCAACATTCCATCGCATTCAGCTACGTCTGTTCCTTCCCAAACCAATTTCACTTTTCACCCTTTGTCAATTCCTGTTGCAATCCCGACTGAACTGTTAGACAAGCAACCACATGCTCGAGAGTAGACTTCCTACACAAAGCATCAGCAACCTCGGTAGCCCTTTTCTGATTAACAACAACATCTTTTCATAATCCTTAATCAATTCTAGAAACCATCTGTATCTCATGTTCAACTCTCTCTTATACAATTTGAACTGACAAAAAGCATATGCAATGACCTTCCCATTCTGCATTAAAACACAACCCATACCTCGCTTAGACACATCACTGTAATTAACAAATCCTTCGGTTTCCTACAGTAACACTAACACTGACGCACAAATCAAACACTTCCTGAGTTCTTCGAAACTCGCTCCTGACATCTCCTGTTCCATCCAAAATTCTTAATCATACACAACCTTAGAAAATTCATCCACAATCGCCTGTAGTAATCTGCGCATTCTACTTCTCAACTCAGCCAAACCCATAGTCGTAAAATCCCACTTTTTCAGATACAGACCTAGTTCTCTGTTTCTTACTACTTCCAATATCAATAATCTGATCAAAATCATCTATAGTAGTCTCCATAATCAATCACTCATCAGTATACTCGAGGATTCACAGATATGCATCACCATTAAGATTTCATCTCTGAATACGATCATCTCTGAAAGTGCTCAATCTGTCTTTCTCATTCTTGACAGTAACAGCAGCACACAACAACTTCATACCGAATCATCAACTACCAGACTAGCTGTCTCAACCTCTTGACGATAAGCCCAACGACTTCATCCTCTATCGCACCCACACTTACCTTACTAATCTCCAACAAGTCCCACTTACCAGGGAACACATCATAAAATTACTCAACAACACTAAACATCACATATAAAATATATCAAATACAAACTTACCTATACGTAACAACAAGGGTCTTCTGATCACACGATTGCTTCACAGTTTTGGCGAATAATCTTTTTCCACATCAAACTTTTGAAAACATTTTCGAACGTAAATGCTCTGATACCAACTTCTATAACACCCCGGGCCAGAGGTGCTACAGTGCCATAGTCCCGAAGGACTATAAGGCGATTTAAAGAAAAGAAAATCCAAACTCTTCCAAATACCCAAAAGTTAACAACCTGAAAATTTCCTGTTCAAGTTTAAAACAACGCTTAAACCTATCATCCAGTTTAATGCATCAATTTATATCCAAAACAACGGAAGCGAATATAACATTTTCAAATCCGATGCAAACTGAAACTTTAACTGTGAAGACACATCTGTGATCCAGAACCCGCTTGTTGCTGCAAACCTACAAAGCCTGATTGACTGGGGGACCCGATACCCCAGCCAACCGCGGCACGTAAACCAAAGTTGGCCAGTCTTCCATCAAGACTGGCAAGACTCCTCAAGCCAAAACAGTTTCAAACACACATATATATATATATATCACCAATCAACTCACAACAAACGACAACACGCCACAATATGTATATATATATCATAACTATACTTAATCACATCAACCAACCAAAACCAACCACATCTCAAAACATAAACACACTCTACCACATAACCCACTAATTAACCATTTCTATCCAACTCTTCAATAGACTAACCACAATTCAGCCAATCTCAACCTTACACGAGTATAAACGCATAAAACAATCCAATCAGCTTTCGCATCAACAAACACTTAAGCATAAGCAAGACAATCATCACCTAATATAAACATAACAAAATAACGACCCAGGCCAGCCACCCTTCCGGTGCCGCCTGTTCGTTAACATAGACTGCAACTCCTACATTCAAACTCAACCGATGTTGGCCCACACCCTCTAGATGGGAAACCAACCTTCGCAACATCCACTTAACCATCTTCATAAACTCAAAGCACCCATCTATCCGTAACTAGCTACTACCAGCATCCACATCAACAGAGATTCACAACCTTGACTAGCTACAATCAACAACTATAACACACGTAATTTCACAACCATAACCGATGGCCAATGATGACCCACCACCACAACTAATAACAGTCAGCATCCAACATAAACCAATTATCAAGCACACAACCAACACTCATCACATAGCCACTTATTCAGGTACACATCCAACATTTAACACATAATAGATATCACAACAATCAATCAATTATAACCAAATAATAATATAACTCAAAACTGCAAACACAAACGACTCCAACACACTTCCAACCTAACCTCCGTCTCCACCACCACATCACCAGGTGAGACCATCATCATATACTATCCAATCTCCGATCCAACCTCCAACCCACCATCGGATGGGACTTTCAACCATCCAACCATGACCATTAACCAACGTAAGGTCACACCCTCACATGGTCGGGTGAGGCTATCAATCACCCCGGCCTAGCCTGAACCAACGGAGGTCACACCCTCGCGTGGTCGGATGAGGTCACACCCTCACTCCGGCTCCATAACCAACCAACCAACCAACACACCTAGCTTGAACCAACGGAGGTCACACCCTCGCGTGGTCGGATGAGGTCACACCCTCACCCCGGCTCCATAACCAACCAACACGCCTAGCCTGAACCAACGGAGGTCACACCCTCGCGTGGTCGGATGAGGTCACACCCTCACCCCGACTCCATAACCAACCAACCAACCAACACGCCTAGCCTGAACCAACGGAGGTCACACCCTCGCGTGGTCGGATGAGGTCACACCCTCACCCCAGCTCCATAACCAACCAACCAACACGCCTAGCCTGAACCAACGGAGGTCACACCCTCGCGTAGTCGGATGAGGTCACACCCTCACCCCGGCTCCATAACCAACCAACCAACCAACACGCCTAGCTTGAACCAATGGAGGTCACACCCTCGCGTGGTCAGATGAGGTCACACCCTCACCCCGGCTCCATAACCAACCAACCAACACCAATCCACTAACCACCCACAACCTCCATCTGTCAACACAACCAATCATCCACAACTGGCTACAATCAACTACCACACCAACATCCAATCAATCATAACATAAGGCAACAACAACCAACACATTCAACCAGGTTCAACACAAAACCAATAACCCAACACATAACCAATAACAAAACACACAACCGATATCCGCCAAAAAACCAACAACCAAACAAACAATAAATATCCGACAATAAAACCAATAACCAACAAACCACCAATGTCCGACAAGAGACAAATACTAAAACACACACACACACATTCAACCAAATTATTCCACAATCAATAATCCAAATTAACTTACTCAGGCAAAGATAAAATCAATTACTGAACCAAATAGGAAGCAAAAGTAATTTTATAAAAATATACGAAAGGTTAGCAAGAATCCTCTTGCCTTAAACTCGTCAACCACGATCTCAGAGATCTCCAATCAATCCGAGAAATTCCTGACATTAATTACTCATACAAATCCATTACTAACAAATTCCCAAATTTCCAACTCTTAATTAATTATTCCATAATTAATTAATCAACCATCCAAATTCAACCCCAAACTTATACCTCACTTAATTATCAAACCACACACAATCCAACCCAAGGCTCAAAATCAATTAATTGCTGCATAACCCCAACGAATCAACCAAACTCTGCTTCCCAGAATTTCAGCAACAATACCACTTTAGAAAATTCAAATCGAACCCATAAGCTCACCTCGTCGACGACCACCGCAAGCCACACCGGGAAGGGCACCTCGTCTCCGGCGATCTCAGCCACCACACAACCACAGCGGCCACGAACTGCACCCACACCAGCTCTGTGCAGCTCGACCACAACAACACCAGCGGACCCGCAACCAACACCAGCGGACAACATCAAAACGAGGAGGAGCGGTGACTGGGTGGCTCACCGGAGAGGCTGGGCAGAATAGGGGAGGAAGACGACGTCGGGTTTCACCGGGGATGCGCGAAACAGGGGGGCTCGCCGGCGAAGGAAGAACGGGCTCACCTGAGAGAGACGAGGATGGGTAGGGAGACGGTGCACAGAGAAAGCCCCACGAGAGAGGAGAAGCAAAAATGGAGTTTTGCTGTTCTGTCGTTAGGCTCCCTTGCAGACATTTAGCCCAATCCTTAAAACTCAATCCAAATCCCAAATTCAAAGTCGGTCTTGGCTTTTTTTTTTTATATATATATACATATATATCCATATATATATATCGGGTATTTCAGTTGCACCTGTGTTCTCCTCTCCATTGACATTGCACATGCGTTTTCCTCTCCAATAGATGTTCGTCTACAACGAATCATCATCAAGCAATCGGATTTGTTCGAATCATGTGAATATCCCGTCTCGAAACGTGAAAAACTCACCATCGAGCAATCTACATACTTTTGGGCTGATCAAATCGTTTTAATATGAATCGAGGTGTGTAAATTGATTTTTCAGCAAAACCCTAATTCTAATTCATGATACGTTGAGTTTTGAAACATATTATATGGTTTAAAGGGTTGTTTTCTCATTCTGTGGTGATTTTCCCATTGTAATGAACATTTTTTAAACATCATTATAAGTTTCATGTGATGTTGGAATACATGTTATGGATATTCGGGACTGAAATTACTGATATTCATTGTCTGTTTGTAAATATTCAGTTCAAATTTTGGTTTTCAAAATTTAGAAGATACTTGTGCATTGAAACAATTGTTGATGTAGCATGAATATTGTTGGGCCTGGCATCCCCGGAGAAGGTGGATCAAGTGAATCGAGCCCAAGCCCGTTGCAGATCGGAAGAACAAAGGAGAAGGCCCAGAGGAGGCGACAAGACTTCTCTGGTCGAATGCCCTCCGACAGGATCACGAGAATCTCTCCATACATTTAATGCCCAGATCACGCAACGTCCACAACATTCAAACCACTATAATTGCAGCAATTAAATGGCATAATCCTTGCCATTGCTCACGGCATTGAAGACGAAGATATTAGAAAAACACAACGGTCACAATGGAAAAGAACTTACCATATTTGGACGACGAAGAAGATAAGAAGATATGAACACATTAACGCTAAAAGGACAAGCATCCTGGCTCACAAAAAAGGAGAACAACACTTACGCTGCCCGCTTAGCTCTCTAGCAATCATATGCGCTCACTCTCCACCGGTCGCCACCTAAACGTCATCGGTCGAGTCCTACACGACCACTCGGTCTAATTACGATAAGTTGTATCTCGATTCGATCCGATCAATACATTATCTAATAAAATCATCTCATTATTCTATATTTACTCTTTGCTTGTCAATTATCTGCTTGGTTCGGATTGTTCTCTATTACCCGATCGACTAGTTACCCCGTCTAAGGCGATTTAGGTCGTCCGACCCTTTCGCCCCAAAACAATTTGGCGCCCACCGTGGGGCAACTTGCCGATCACCCTTCCGAAACTTTCCAACCATGACTATTGACCCACCTACCGACAATCAAGAACCACGTCTCAAAGATGGAACCCAAGATGCAGTAATCACAACCGAAAATCCTACTCCAACCCAGTTCCAAGAACTTTCCCAAAAAATGGTCACCCTTCAAGAGGAACTAGCCCAGCAACGCCAAAAGACCGAGGACCTAGCCGCTTTGTCAACCCAATCCGAAGCTGAGATCGCACAACTAACCCGTGAAAATGAGTCTCTTAAGTCGCAGGTACAGTCAGTGGCTTCAGGATCTAGGAACGTGCCCGTCCACGGCGGCGGCCGAACACGCCTCGACATGGACAACATTGAGCCGACGCCTCCGAGCATACGACGTCCCGGACACACTGAGGGTACGTCTCGAACTCCTTTCGCTAGTCCATTTTCGACTAACCATGTCACATTTTCCACACCGATCGAGTCTGCTGGGGCCCGAATCGACGAACCGCAGGTTACCAATCCACCATATGTCCTGGCTCTTTTCTAGCAGACGCTCGACAGACACATGAAGACGATCAACGATCGCTTCAACAGGCTCCCAGGAGTCCCGCAACCAATCGAGAGGGAAACGTCCGACGGATTCGAAGAATCCCCGTTCGTCGAAGAAATCGCAAGGGTCGAGATCCCCAAGAAGTTCCATCTCCCCAACATGGCGACGTTCGACGGCACCACCGATCCAGATGACCATATCTCTCTCTATAAACAAAAACTAATGGCCGCATCTGTTTCAAGGGAGAGCCGCGAGGCTGTCATGTGCAAAAGCTTTGGCACAACCCTCGCGGGTCCCGCACTAACGTGGTTTATGAGTTTACCTCAGGGAATGATTACATCCTTTGCGGATCTGGTCAACTCTTTCATGAGTCAATTTGCTAGAAGTCGAAGGCTCGAAAGACAATCAAGTGACCTCTACCGAGTCACACAAAGGTACAACGAACCCCTTTGGAATTATCTTAACAGGTACAATAAGGAAAAAGTGGCGATCCCCCACTGCGACGTCACAACCTCCATTGAGGCCTTCCGACAAGGTCTGGTCAAAGACAGCAATCTCTACGACGAGATTACCAAGTACTCGTGTAAAAGTTTTGAAGATGTCCAAGCCAAAACCATGGCCGAGGTAAGATTGGAAGAAGACCGAGAGTCGCGTAAAGCCTCACGCGGACCCGATCCATCCGATCGTAAAAATCCCCCCGACAACCGTCGAGACAGACGATCTCATCCCTATTCTCGTAATCGAAATGAACCAAATCAGGTAAACTCTTTCCAAGACAGGTCACAGGAATGGAGAGACGGTCCGGCGTTGCCTCCTAGGGTCCAGTCTTATAATTTCAATGTTTCCGTGTCGGAGCTCGTCAAGAGTTTCGACAAATACGGAAAAGAGGTAAGATGGCCCCGAAAGAGCGACCGACCGGATGTCAAGAAGGACATGAGTCGATGGTGCGAATTCCACGGCGACCACGGTCATTCGACCGACGAGTGCATCGCCCTGCGGAAGGAAGTCGCTAGGCTGCTCTCACAGGGGCTCCTGCGCGACGTAATCTCGGAGCGGGCAAAGGCCACCATGGAACGTCGAGATCAGGTAAAACAGAACAAACCCCCATCTCTCGTCCATACAAAAGTTGTCAATACCATTTCAGGTGGATCAGATATATGTGGAAACACATACTCCGCGGCTAAGTGACACGCTAGGGAAAACAAGGGCGACAAGCCCGAGGCATCAGAATTCAAGTCAAGGAGGACATCTGACCTTCCGACAGTCACATTCGACGAATCCGATTCCGACGGGTCGGATAGTCACCACGATGGTCTGGTAATCTCTTTGTCTATTGGTAGTTGTTTAATACGGAGAGTACTAATCGATACATGGAGTTTGACATACCTCTTGACCCTTGACGCTCTTAAAGAAATGGGTCTGACTGAGAACGACCTAATCAAGAAGTCGACCCCACTGGTCGGGCTTAGTGGTGAGGTTAAGCATACGACTGGTGAAATCATTCTAACCACATACGCTGGAGGAATCAACCAACAGGTGAAATTCTTAGTCATGGACTGTCCGTCTCCCTATAATTGTATTCTTAGCAGGCCATGGATACACGCTATGAAGGCAGTACCTTCAACGTATCATCAAGTCATCAAATTCCCCACTGAATGGGGAGTCCAAGAGATCAAAGGAGATCAAAGGACTGCAAAAGAATGCTACGTCGCTTCCATGAAGAGCGCAGTCGAACACAAGACCGCATAGCAACCACATAGCGGCGAATGGCCTAGTCGGTACGTCAAACCAGAAATGGAAAAACTCGATGAAATCGCACTAGACCCTTCAAAGCCAAACCAAACGGTAAGGGTCGGGTCGGACTTGGACGATTCGACCAGACAACAACTTCTTGACTTTCTCAGGGCCAATGCCGACTGTTTCGCATGGTCGCATGAGGATATGGTCGGAATACCTCCAAACGTAATTACTCATAAATTAAATGTGGATCCATCTCATCCCCCTGTCAAGCAAAAACGCAGGAAGTTCTCCCCCGAGCGGAACAGGATAGTCGACGACGAAGTCAAAAGCTTATTGGAAACAGGAAAGATCAGGGAGGTCCACTATCCTGAATGGCTAGCCAACGTGGTCGTAGTCCAGAAGAAGAACGGCAAATGGAGAGTCTGCATCGACTTCACAGACCTCAACAAGGCTTGTCCCAAGGACTCGTTCCCTCTACCCCATATCGACGCCATGGTCGATGCCACAGTGGGGCACGAAATGCTTACCTTCATGGAAGCTTTCAGCGGTTACAATCAGATCCTTATGGAACCCGACGATCAAGAAAAAACAGCATTCATCACCAGCCAAGGTATCTATTGTTACCGAGTAATGCCCTTTGGTCTGAAAAATGCAGGGGCTACGTATCAACGACTAGTCAACAAAATGTTCAAAGACCAAATCGGAGACACGATGGAAGTCTACATCGACGACATGTTGGTCAAGTCCAAAAAGAAAGAAGATCACATAGCCCACCTACGCGACAACTTCGAGGTGCTCAAAAGGTACAACATGAAACTAAACCCTACTAAATGCTCATTCGGAGTGTCGTCAGGGAAGTTCTTAGGATACATGGTGAAACAAAGAGGAGTAGAGGCTAGCCCAGAATAGATCAAGGCTCTCAACAACCTTCGATCCCCCCGATGCGTCAAAGATGTACAGAAGCTCACAGGTCGGATAGCAGCTCTGAGCAGATTCATCTCCAAATCATCCGACAAATGCAAACCCTTCCACAACGCACTCAAGAAGAACAAGTCCTTTCAATGGACGGAAGAACACGAAGCAGCGTTCCAAAACCTCAAAGAGTACCTGGCCAGTCCCATGTTACTGACCAAACCTAAAGGCGACGAGCCCTTATTTCTTTATCTCGCAGTGTCAGAATCAGCCGTAAGCGCAGTACTGATCAGGGAGGAGGATGGCTAATAGTCGCCAATATATTACGTCAGTCGGACGCTGTTACCATCTGAAACAAGGTATTCGTCACTTGAAAAGCTCGTGCTATCATTGGTAATGGCTTCGAACAAACCCAAACCATATTTCGAATCTCATACTATTACTGTTCGCACTAATCATCCCATGAGAGCTATCATGAGGAAACCTGAGTTCACAGGATGAATGACCAAATGGGCCATACACCTCAGTGGTTACGATATCGAGTATGAGCCCAGGACAGCGATCAAGTCACAAGCCTTAGCCGACTTTGTGGCCGATTTCAGTTCGACCCTAGAGCAAGAAGCCACAAAAGAAGCAACATAACTACTCGCGACGGACGAGGCAAGTACATGGGAGCTCCACACAGACGGGGCATTGAATGCCAGAGGATCGGGGCTAGGGGTCATGCTAAAATCGCCACAAGGGGACAAGATGGCTCAAGCTGTCAGATGTGAGTGGGATGCGACTAACAACGAAGCTGAATACGAGGCACTCATATTCGGACTCATCCTAGCTCGCGACCTAGGGGTCCTAGAGATCGAAGTCGTTTGCGACTCCCTGCTGGTCGTAAACCAGATACAAGGGTCGTACAGTGCCAAGGATACCAGAATGATAGCCTACCTGGAGGTAGCCAAAAAACTGATCGGACAATTCCAAACATTCAACATCAGACAGGTGCCCAGGGATCTTAACTCCCAAGCTGACGCACTCGCTAATCTGGGATCCGTCCTAGACCCGAAGGAATTTCCACATATACCATTGGCCCACATCACGACGCCAACCGTCCCAAGGACATCCGTCGAGTCAACAACATCGCTTGAAGAACTCGTCGCCATGGAAATAGGCGACCGATCAGAAGAAGACATCGTTGACACCAATGACGACTGGATGCTACCTTACATTAGATGGTTAAAAGACGGCATCCTACCCGACGACAAGACGGAAGCAAAAAGGCTCAAGGTACAAACACTCTCTTACGATATCATAGATAACACCTTGTACAAAAGATCTGTTACAGGGCTACTCCTACGATGCCTCAAGACTCCAGAAGTCGGACGTATGTTACAATCGTTGCACGAAGGGGAGTGTGGCAATCACATCGGCGGACGAAGCCTCTCGGGAAAAGCCCTACGAAACGGATACTATTGGCCAACGATGAACAAAGACGCCATGGAATACACCAAGAGATGCGACGCCTGTCAGCGGCACGCACCCGTCCATCATCAGCCTTCGAAGCTCTTCCATCCGACCCTAGCTCCATGGCCCTTTATGAGATGGGGAATGGACATCGTCAGAAAGCTCCCCCCCGCGTCGGGTCAAAGAGTCTTCTTCCTAGCCATGACGGACTACTTCTCTAAATGGATCGAAGCCGAAGCCTACAGAGAGGTAAAAGATCAACACGTCATTTCATTCGTAAAATGCAATATCTTGTGCAGATTTGGCGTCCCATCAGATATCGTGTGCGACAATGGCTCCCAATTCATCAGTCATAAGACTCGAACCTTCTGCGACCAATGGAACATCAAGTTGGTCACATCCACACCTCGGTATCCGTAATCCAACAGACAAGTCGAATCCAGCAACAAGATCATTATCAACAACCTCAAGAAACGCCTCACGGGGGCTAAAGGCAAATGGGCAGACGAACTCCCACTTATTCTCTGGTCCGACAGGACTACTCCAAAGAATGCGACCGGGCAATCGCCTTTCTCTCTCGTCTATGGGAGTGAGGCGGTCATCCCGGCTGAGTTACTGGTTCCGACCGCTCGCTGCAACCTTCAGACAAATGAACAAAACGACATCGAACTAGCACACAATCTGGACACAGCGGACGAAATCAGAGAGAAAGCCAGAATCAGGATGGTCAGGTTCCAACAACAAGTCACAAGGAGCTACAACAAGAACGTCTGAATCAAGGCATTCAAGGCTGGAGACTGGGTCCTCAGGAAAACTTTCCAGAACACTAAGAACCCATCCGACGGAAAGCTAGCACCACAATGGGAAGGACCTTACTTGATCACCGAAGTGGTCGGACAGGGAGCATATCAGTTAAAAGATAAAGACGGACAACCGATCCCGAGGAGTTGGAACGCAGCACATCTAAAACTCTACCATTTTTGAACCAATGAGGTAAAACATCACACAAATCTTATACCTCGCATATACATTGCTATCTGTCGCATACAAATCGCATGCTATCGCATATACATTGCTATCTGTCGCATACAAATCGCATGCTATCGCATATACATTGCTACATGTCGCATACATACCGCATGCTGTCGCATGTACATCGCTATCTCCTTTTACATATCATCATCTAACACTAAGCGAAGACTTCCTCCTTACAAAAACACAAATGCAGAACAGCATTTACATTGGATCCTGTCATCCGCAAAAAAAGCGCTTACATTACATTACACGATCGATCGGAACACGGGGAGATGACAACACAGGCACGTCGGCACACCGCCTTCCTTACACAAAACATAAGGTACAACACCTTATTACATTTACGCAATAAAACATATTGCTTACCTCCCCGGTATAATGTCATGACTAACACATACACAAACACATCGCATGCCTGCTCTACATACATACACACGGTGAAACCCCACTCGACGGAGCATACGGGTGAACCAACATACACGAAATACAAAACGTCGTCGACAACTTCCTTGAAGATCCGACGAACATGTACGAAATGAACTAGCATACGACTCTATATGTAAAAATACGATTGCATCGAAATAAAAGCATTTTTATACAAATACGCGACCCGCAATGGTGGACGGGTCGCCAAAACACATTGTCTGCCTACACATCTGTAGGACTTTAACGACAATCATTCAGAAATATCCTGTGACCCACGATGGTGGACGGGTCGCCAAAACACATAATATTCAAACCCACACACAGGTGGAGAAAAGAAAGTCATACTATGCAAAGAAGACAAATCAAGCGTCAGGAGCAATGGCATTACCTTCCGCAGGGGTTGGCTCCAGAGAAGCTATATCATCAGTCGGCTCGACATCACCAAGATGGGCCTCGTCCTCATCGGCGCCTTCATCCACGACTTCTTCTCCGACGCCGACTAAGCAAAACAGCTCCTGACCAGGATCGCCCTTTGGGAACATGGAGTCTAGAGTCTCCTTCTCCGCTTTCAGGTCCCAAAGCTCATGCTTGCCCTCGTTGAACTCCTCGATCATTTCGATGCGCGACTTCACCACATAAAAGGCCCCAACGTCACCAGCAATTTGGCCATCGGCAATGCGAGCCCGCCTCACCTCCTCCTCAACGCCTGATCGGCACTCTTCAAACTCCCTCCGACTTGCGACCAGCTCTTCTTGACAGCTCTTCAGCTCCCTGGTGAGGCGACGCTCAGTCTCACGACAGCGACTCTCCGCTCCCTCCAGCTTGGTCCTCAAAGACGCAAGGTCGGACTCTGACCTAGCAGCCCTGTCTCGGCCTTGACAAGCATCGCCTGAACACCGGAGTAAGCTCCCAGGAAATACTAGAAGGCCTGACAGAAAGACACATGACAACACAAAAACACAATCAAGAAACACGGTCGAGCAAAAAGAAACATAAAAACAAGAACAAAGGGCAACTCACCCTCCACGCGGAGCATCCCGCTTCACCAATGCAGTCTAGAGGGGAGACATCCTTAACTTTCGACTTCAAAGTCGGGTCCTGAGCGCGAAAAAGGTCGGCGATCGACTGTCCGACGGCACCGATCTTGCCGACCCCCTCAGCAGTCACACTCTTCTTCCTAGGGATGTCCTCCACCTTGACGTCTTCAGGGCGAGCGCTCACCTTCCTCTTAGAGCCAGTCTTGACTGGAACCGTCAGATCCACCAGATCCGGTTTGCTTGACGCGGCTTTGGCCGCCGCCTTCCTCTACTCGATTAGACTTTTCCCTGACGCCACCCTCAAACGAGCACTCGATCGACCACTAGGGGAACCTGACACGACAGAACAACAAAAATGGAGAAATCCTAAAGTACACGACAAAACAAAAAACAGTAAAAGACGCCTAGAGTCAAGAATCTACCTTTTGCACGAGACGATGAGACATTCGACATGTCGTCTTGAGAGGCAGGGGTCGTCGACAGCTGGTTGACGTTCACAAACTTTCTTTCAGATGGGGGAATTTCAAGGACAATCTTCGACAAGCCTTCCGACCGGCTACTCACTTCTAGATCTTCTGGTTCGGGGACTACAAAAAAGAAAAGTTAAGGCAAGAGTTAAGACACATAAAATACGCGAAAGAGAAGACAAATACATACTATCGATTCGCCACTCCGTCAACAAAAACGGACATTCTCCCTCCTTCTCCAAAGAAGAACGTTCGACGAAAAAGAACTTCGACCCCCATCCGCGGTCGTTGACATCAGGACTCTGCACCAAGGGTTTCCGACCATGTCGGATACGCAACTAAACGCGACAGGAACTCTTCGACCCAATAAAGTAGTTATACCACAGAGCGTCAAAATCAAAATCGGCCCCAGTTTGAACATTCACAAGGTCTAAAACCCTAAGAACTCTCCACGCCTGAGGCATTACTTGACATGGTGCCAGCGCCAAAGTGGCTAAAAAATCCCTGACAAGGGGAGAGAAAGGAAATTTGTGCCCTATTCTAAACGGGTATACGTAGAAGCAAATCCATCCTTCGTAACGCGCATCGGCCCTCTCGTCTGGACGAGGCAACCTGGAGACCGTCTCCGGTGGAAAGCCTCCGACTTGGAGAACTTGATCCAACTCCGCCTGGGACAAAGTGCTAGTCAATGCATCCGACTCCTTCAAAATGAAACGAGGAGGAGTTTCGCCTTCACGAGAATCGGAAAGAGTCTTCGACGACTCGGAAGCCTCGATGGAAACCATTTCGAGAATGGAGAGAGAGAGAGATCAAAGAGCTATGACTAGAGAAATCAGAAAACTATGGCGAAAGAGACCGAGAAGCTTACCAGAAGAAACTTGCAAAGGAAGATGGGATGAAGACTAATCGATTCCCTCTGCTCTGAATTTATGGAGGGAAGTGAAGATTTGCAGAGGCGTCGCATCATGCCCCGATCACGCACCACGTAGCCCTGAGCAAACACGCCAAAAAAGGATGGTGAAGATCGTGTCTAGAGAAGTTGCCACGGATTCCGTTTTACTTGCCTAAACCGAAAACCCAAGGCAACTTGGGGCTATTGTTGGGCCTGGCATCCCCGAAGAAGGTGGATCAAGTGAATCGAGCCCAAGCCCGTTGCAGATCGGAAGAACAAAGGAGAAGGCCCAGAGGAGGCGACAAGACTTCTCTGGTCGAATGCCCTCCGACAGGATCGCGAGAATCTCGCCATACATTTAATGCCCAGATCACGCAACGTCCACATCATTCAAACCACTATAATTGCAGTAATTAAATGGCATAATCCTTGCCATTGCTCCCGGCATTGAAGACGAAGATATTAGAAAAACACAACGGTCACAATGGAAAAGAACTTACCATATTTGGACGACGAAGAAGATAAGAAGATACGAACACATTAACGCTAAAAGGACAACCATCCTGGCTCACAAAAAAAGGAGAACAACACTTACGCTGCCCGTTTAGCTCTCTAGCAATCATCTGCGCTTACTCTCCACCGGTCGCCACCTAAAAGTCATCGGTCGAGTCCTACACGACCACTCGGTCTAAATTACGATAAGTTGTATCTCGATTCGATCCGATCATTACATTATCTAATAAAATCATCTCACTATTCTACATTTACTCTTTGCTTGTCAATTATCTGCTTGGTTCAGATTGTTCTCTATTACCCGATCGACTAGTTACCCCGTCTAAGGCGATTTAGGTCGTCCGACCCTTTCGCCCCAAAAGAAATATTGTTTGTTTTGTTTTGAATATCTTATCGTGGTTGTCCATATTGAATTGTTATTCATGACATCGCTTAATGATATTCATATACTTTGTATACGTATTCATGATCCACATTATCGATATTCATACAATATGTAATAATATTGATGAACTGTATACTCATTTTCATGACCATAATAACGCGATATTCATTTCATGTTGTATTGATATTCTTGTGCTAAAATCAATATTTTGGAATTGAATCATGAACTTTTGTTTATTTATTTATTATGAATATCAATTACCGGATTTTGAACATCTTGTTTGATGGTAAACTGATAACAATGAAATGATATTCATGTACTGTTTATTGATATTCATGAATAAATTTATTGATATTCATACAGTCTGTAATGATATTCATTTACTGTGTCTTCCATATTCATGAGCCCAATTGGGCAATATTCATACAAACTGTTTATAATGAAATGATGTTCATGTACTGTGTACGGTATATTCATTAACACAATTAGGGGATATTCATACAAACTATACGGATATTCTTTTGTTAATCTCAATATTTTTGAATTGAATCACGTTCTTCAAGCCTTTTTTGTATATGATTAATATCTCTTATCCAATTTTGAACATCTTGTTTCATGGTAAACTGATTATGAAGAAATAATATTCATGTACTGTGTACGCATATTCATGCATTCAATTAGGCGATATTCGTATAAACTGTACTGATATTCATGAAATTGTGATTAAATTGAATCATGTTCTTCAAAGCTTTCTTTGTATTTGATGAATATCGCTTATCCGATTTTGAACATCTCGTTTGATATTAAACTGATTATAATGAAATGATATTCATGTACTGGGTATACATATTCATGAACCATAATAGCTATATTCATATAATATTTAATGATATTCACGTACTGTGTATGCATATTCAAGCAACCAGGTAGGCGATATTCATATAAATTGTACTGATATTCATGAATTTGTGTTTGATATTCAGGCGATAGAAAAAAGGAGCATTCAAGTGATGATGACATCTTTGAAAGCTTTGAAGAGGATATTGATGTATCTGATAATGAACTTTTCCAAGAAGAAGAATTTGATTTCGTATATGGTACAGAGTGTGTTGTTGACCCGGGTGACAAAAATACAAAGTACTGGATGCCACTATGTCCCGAGGCTTATAAATTGGCAGTGGGTAAGAAGTTCAAATCCACAACTGAAGGGGAGTCGTTCTACCGTGAATATGCAGCCCTTGTTGGTTTTGATGTCCGATCAAGCACAACTCACAAGTTCATCCGATCAGATGTTGTGAAATTGAAGTACTTCGTTTGCACAAGGGAAGGTTTAAAGAACTCCGCTAATAGTACATGTAAGCGTAAAACAACCTTTAATAGAATAGGTTATGAAACAAAGATGACACTAAAATCCAGTGGTGTTAGTGATTATACGGTTGACAAGTTTATAGAGAAACACAACCACGGTATGATGCTCAACACAACAAAGTAGTTTCTCAGGAGTAGTAGGAAGTTGGACATTGGCCATACAAAATTCATGTTGAGTTGTGCAAAGGCAAATCTGGGTCTAGTAAGGTCTTACAAGTTGTTGAAGGAGATGGTTGGTGGATACGGAAACATAAGAGCAATGCCAATTGACTTCAAGAATTTCAAGAGGGATTTGATGTCTAACATCACAACTGCTAATGCACAAATGGTGATCAATAGGTTCTTGAAGAAGAAGAAACAATGCAATGTTTTCTACTTTGAGTATGATGTAAATAGCGAACAATAATTGACAAAGTTATTCTAGGCTGATCCTATATCACGTATGAACTATGCTGCTTTTGGGGATGTGGTATCATTTGACTCAAAATTCAACACCAATAGGTACTTTTATTTGTGCAAATTTGGTGAATCTATTACACGTAGCTGGTGATATTCATAATTCGTGCTACGATATTCATGCAGGTACTGCATGGTGTTCGCAATTTTCACTGGAATTGACAACCATAAAAAGAGTCTTACCTTTGATGTCGGTTTGATTATGAAGGAGGATGTTTCTTCTTATGAGTGGCTATTCGAAAACATTATTAAACCTATCGGCCACGCACCAATGATTATGGTGACAGATCAAGATGTTGCAATGAAGGTTGTGATAGAAAATGTGTTACCACAAACAAGACATCGGTTGTGTATGTGGAACATCATGGAAAGGTGCCAAAAAAGGTTGGTGTGAAGAAAATTAATTCAAAGGATTTCAAGAAGAAATTAGGTAGATTGGTTTGGGATGATAAACAATCTATAACAAAATTTGAAGAGGGTTGGAAATCATTTGTGGTTGAAGAAGAACTTGTAGAAAATCGGTGGTTCAAAGATATCTATAATCTTCGAAATAATTGGATCCCAGCCTATTTTATGAATATCGTGCTCGGCGGATTGGTTCGCACAACATCAATTTTTGAATCTCAAAACAGTTTTTTTGGGGCTTATTCAAACATGAATTTTAGCTTGGTTGAATTATTGAAGCAATTTGAGAGTGCTATGGAGACCCAACAACACCATCAGTAGAGGAATGATATTGATTCTGATACAAGCGTGTACATGTTGAAAACACCGTTATTGATTGAGAAACATGCATAAGAAGCATACACCCTTAAAATGTTCTTTCTTGTACAAGAAGAGATATCCGCAACTTGTTTTTTCTATTCTATTACAACTGAGAATCCAGGTATGGTATGTGACGTGATATTCATTCAAATCGTAATGATATTCGTGTGTTAATAAAAATATTTTGGTATTGAATCATGATCTTCAACATTTTTAAATATATGATAAATATTGATTTACCAATTCCGAATATGTTGTCCGATGGTAAACTGATTATGATGAAATTATATTCATGTACTGTACATACATATTCATGAATCGATGTAGCGGTATTCATACAATCTTTACTTATATTCATTTACTGACGTGAATATCAATGTGCTCTCCTTGAATACTAAAAAACTACTAGTGAATAACAAGTTTAATACATGTAGGTGAAGGCCATGCGGCATACATAGTGAAGGAGGGGCGAGGTGATTACTTCGAAGTAGAGCGCACAATTTATGGTAACTTCACCACATATAGTTGCAGGATGTTCAACCGAATTGGGCTGCCTTGTAGGCATGTTTTCACCGCTTTGAAATGCATTGGTCTAGACAGGATTTCAGAATGCCTAATAATTGACAGGTGGAGGAAAGGTGCATCCAAAAATGTGAAGAGTGGAATGGCTAATGACGTGTGGGAACAAAGTGTGCTTATAGAGGAGAAGCAGTGTATGATGAATGAACTATGGTCAGTTATATACTCTTGTGTTGGCCTTGTGGATGATGATAAAGACAAGATAAATGACTTGCTGAACACATTGAAAAACAAGAAGGAGACTTACTCCTCTAAAGATGATGGTGCACAAAGAGACGATGAAATCTGAGATACTATGGTTGAGAGTTTTGCTGGAATTGATGCACCCAATGATATCGTCATAAGACCTCCCGGTCAAGCGAAGAATAAGAGTAGCAGCAATAGGCTTATTGGTGGGAAGGAAAAGGCTATCAAAGAAATGAATAAGGGTAAGAGAAAATGCAAAAGGTGTAGCAAGTATGCATGGCATGACAACATGAATTGCAAAGAACTATTGTAATTTGGATATTCACACTATTGTTCATAGATATTCATGTTTTGTCTTATGATATTCAGGATTTGATGAACGCTATGCATGTAAATTTCCACAATTCCAGGTTTTGATTAATTATTCGGGTGTTTCACAAAAGAGTATAATGTTATTTGGGTTTGTATGGTCTATAATGTGGCCATCTATACGTCATATTCGTATTCAATATATGGATATTCATGCATTTCTTATCAAAACTATATTGTATTAGTGATAATCTTTATAGGATATACACTAGTCATATGCCAAGCAAATTTTGAGGATGTGTTGATTAACAATTCGTGTTAAAAAAAAACTTTAACTAGTCAAATCCTTATTCTTTTAATTGTAGTACATTTTCTTGGTAAACAATATTACATGTTCGTTTTGCATGAATAATATGTAAAATTACATGCATATTGAGTCAAAATCATATTGTTGATAAGATGAATATCATCACATAAACATTGAATATCAAGTAGTAAAATGAATAACATAAATAGAAGTACTGCATCAAATGTTGTAGTTTAAAAAGGGTCAAGCTGAACTATGTTGCGAAAACATTAAATCAACAGTTTGTGTCGTTAACTACCAAACATACCGTGTGAAGTATGCTTTAAAACACTAATTTCTAACAAACCAAATGCCAAAACAAAATCCAATGACAACAAACATCCATGAAAATATAGAATTATGCAGCACACCTTCTCCATTCAACAATGAACCTAGCTTGTTGCATTTGCTGGTATGAGTTTATTGAATCTATTCATCTTATGTGAAATGATCTTATGAAGATATTTCGTCCGCAAGGAGATAATGTTCTTTGGCGAGTTAGGCTTGAATCCAGTCTCCCAATGTCTTACATCTTGACCCTATACGTCTCCAAATGGCACATGGCGTATACTCCTTTACTAATCTTGTTCTTCGCATCACGCCACTTCATGTTCAGAATTTCTGGTTTCTTGTTTGCAAAACAAGCACACCTTTCACCAAGCCTTACTAATCTCATGTATTCAACGAACATGTTTGTCTGTGGGATAAAAATAGTTTAGTAATTTATAATGATGAATTCCAAAGTGTGATAAAAATAGAAAAAATATCATTAATTACCAATGATATGATAGTGGTGCCATATTTTCCATCGGGGAATTGTCAATAATCTCTATAGTAGGGCAGACGAAGTTGTAACACACCACATAAATATGTGAATGCTTGAATATAGTGAAGAAAACCTGTAGACGCACATGTATGAGCTTTACTGAATATCAAATAATAATATATGAATAACATAAAACAATCAAACAACATTTTATTAAGTTATGCGACGAATGTGTACCAAGTCTACGTCCACTAGTGATGCATTTTTTACATTCGCTACCAATTCATCTATTCCAGATTTGAAGAGGGTAAGATTTGCCTCGTAACTCCGCGAGCTCTCATAGGCAACCAGACCAATCTATGTGTATAAACGGGAATAAATGAGGGTGGAATCCGGGTGTATCTAATGTTTTACTGGATTGTAACACTTACCATGTTTGTTGGTAGAATAAACATCCGCTTCACACTGGTGTTAGATCAGACCTCTTCTAAATCGTTCAGATATGTACACCATATGTCAACAATGATAATACTGACGAAAGTGTACTCCTCAAGTGATTTGAATTCGACTGCTCCAATTGCTCTACCATTGTAGTCGAATATAGGTTCTCTAAAATATGTAAACGGGTAAATTAATATTTTTAAAATAATGTATTCAATGTTACCTAAAATGATTGTATTCAATCAATACTTACTCACCCTCGTCGTGGTTAGTCACGTAACTATATAGATTTTGTTGCTCCTTTGTGCTCCTTGTTGATGGGTTTATGATCCTTGTATACCATGGGCTCCTGTTAGACGCTGGAATCTCTATTTCCCTGTTCGGATTTTGTTTGGGATGATTTTTTGGTGTGACAAAATCATTTCCTAGTGCTTGAGATATGTCCAAAGCCAGAATTGATAATAGCCAACCAAATATAAAAATTACACTACTATGAATAATCTATGCGAAAACATGAATAACTAAAAATAAAGGTGATTTATGCTACCAAACAAAAGTCACACATGTATAAATTGACCACGACAATCCTAAGTCTGAACATAGAAATTTACCAAGTTGACTAGGGTACTACAATATCATTGTTGTTAACATAAGGTTACAATTTATCCCGTTACAAAATTATGGCATGTAAGCCATTCTAATCCCGCTATTCATTATGTCATTACAAAAATATGGTATATAAGCCATTTCACTTTTTTTTACCCTAGTTGACAAAAGTCCGTTGACATCCTAACCCCAATATGCCAAACACAAAAGCACAATAACATTACATATCATGTCAATTACATTCACATAACGGATAACAAATTTCAGCGGCTTATCTTCGCTCTCACCCTACTACTCCACCTTACCGAAGCCTTTTGTTTCTCTAATTTATTCTGTTTCGGCTTCACCGACTCGCTCATCGCAGGAACTGGCTGAACATTTGTCACATTCGACTGCTTAGATGTAGACGATCCTTCATTGATCTGATGCTCAGCAACAATGTCGTTCAAGAAATCATTGAGAACATCGTTTGGGTTAGATTGCGGCTATTGTAATCAAATTGGGACCACAGTTAGGAACATATATGAATATCAACTTATACATCATAAATAACTACACTGATATTATGAATATGACATCATGAAATGAGAATACCAAAAACAAAAAGATCAATAACATTAATATAACATAATATGTAGTGATTATCAATAATCAAATAGTTCATAAACCATCATTAAAAACAAGATTATCAATACTATATCAGTGAGCATCACATTATATTAGTTGGATATTGATATAGGGGTTGTCGTGACACCTAAACAAAATAATCCTTAAAAACCTAACTAAGTAGAATAGGCAAGCAAGGGTCGAATCCCACTGGGAGGAGGTAATATTTCTAAGTGCACAAATGGATGCCAAAGTAACAAAGGGGGTTTGTTGGTTTGATTGCAAGTAAACAAAGTAAATCAAAAGCAAAGGGTTGTAATCAATTGGGAAAAAGTACTTAGCCAGACAAATATCCACCATTCATTTGATTGATTGATCCTAGATTATTTCTATTCATTCCTATGAATATTCCTGTCCCTATTCTGAAATAGTTATCAGTCCAACTAGTCCTGATAACCCTAACTATCGAACGCACAAGAAACTATCAAGATTTAGAACAATAGCAGCAAGAAGCATAGGAATTAACCAAGATACATGGAACACTACAACTCGCAGCATTTAACACATAATCAATTCTCTTCACAATAAACTAGTCCAACTAGTCCTAGAGTATCATGTTTGCTACACAAGATAAGGGATTTCAACTCGAAATATCCAAACCCTAGCAATAGACAATTACTAATATCAACTAGGTGATCAATCCAGTCAAATCAGCAAGAATCAATAGGAAAAAGCACAAAGAGAAGAGATATAATCAAAGGAAAGGAAATAGAGTTTTAATCTCACAACCATATATCAAATGAAGGCTTCAATCGTCGGACTAAGCAAAGGTTGCTTAGTTCTTCATAGTCTTGAAACAGAAAAACTCTAAGGAAAAAAACAATGCTGAATCATAGTCTGAATTATAATGAAAAGTGGCTGCTAGGAACTAGGTTAAATAACCCTAGCAAACCTAAAACTAATAATAACAATTAAAATCTAAAAGGAAATAAAATAAACTAATCGGAATAAAAGAAATAAAGGAAAAGGAAATAAAATATAAAAAGCAGATCTTCGGACGAAACTTGGCGCGCATGATGACTCGTTTCCGCGACCGCGGAGGATTTTCCGCGACCGCGGAAATATCTCTGTAAAGCCTTCACTATCTTGCATTTTTCCACGATCGCGGCTTTGGCTTCCGCGACCGCGGATTCTTCACTGTTGCTCTTCTTCGCCTCGTAATGTTCTGCGACCGCGGCGGTGAATTCCGCGACCGCGGAAAACCTCATGTAGCTCTTCTCCAGCTCCTTTCTTCGTCTTCTCTGGTATTCTCAAGTGGCTTTCTCCTCCATCTTCATAATCTTCATTTAAGCTTCTCCAAACCACCATAATCATACTTCTTCTCCTCAACTCCATACTCCACAAAACGCTCTAAACACATCCAGATGGTACCTAAAACTCCGGTAATAACTCCTAGTTAAACCCTACAAATTAGCGCTGATCAGATATCTATTATAAACACACATGGAACACAATCGAAACACAAATACACATACTGCAAAAATATGAATATCGAAATGATAATCATGAATATACATACTAACACTCATGAATAACAATGCATACTTATTGAATACATGTTGTGCATCAGTCGTTGCAATGGAAGTTGGAGCTTCTTCAACTGTGGTTCGTTCAACACCCTTGAAAACAGAATATAAACAAGTTCATAAAATGGATTTTGAAATGATAATATATGTATTAACGCATAACACATTTTTTTTAATTCACCTTTTGACCCTCATTTGTAACCTGAACATTCTGTACATCTACTTCCTTAGAAATAGTCTATGTCTCAACCTATTACCTTTTTGGAATATCAGCTATAGGAACGACAAAAAACAAAATAAAGGTGTTGGATCATTAGAGTTACGTCTGAGGGAACAAATGCTTTGTTCCCACAAAAAGTGCAGCAGAATAATATAGCAAGAAAGATAAGGAACGAACTCACGATGTATAGTGGAAACCCTAATTAGCCAACTAGCTAATTAAAGAAAAACCACTACCTTCAAGCTTCTCGCTTGAGAGGATTTTGAAGCGTCTACTTGTCTTATTGATTTCTTGTTCGATTACACTTGTAGCATGGACTCCAAACCCTAGACTTCCCACCTAGATTTGAAACTCTCTTCTACAACGGTGAATACGAACTCAACCCTCAAAGACTCACAAACAACTTCACTCTCTTTTTCTTCTCAAATTGCTCTCAGTTCGTCGTCGTCGATTGGTACATAGAAATGAATCCACACTCCTATTAAATACACCACGACTAAAACCTAATCGTAACAAGATAAAATCTTTCTAAACTTGGTAACAAGAAGATCTACAATGATTTTAAGAATATTATTTTAACCGCTTACATTATCTAAAGAAGGAATTCCTAAGATAATATAATCGGCTAAAGATAACAATCTTCTCTCTCCAAATATCATTATCTTAGGAAAGATTTCCTAAGATAACGCATTCGGCTTCTCTCTCCATATCTTCTCATTCGGCGAGATCCTTCCAGCCGAAATCTCTTATCCTTGACCACGTGATCTTCCATGATAGTTTCCATAATCTTCACGCTGGATATCTTCCAATCCATTCGCTGCTTGATTGGTGTTCGTCACTGATGTTCCTTGAGAGGTAACAAAGCATGTGGAGATCGCTTTGTTCCCTCTGCACTCCTTTGCTGCAATGGTTCCCTGTGACAACTGTTTTGTTCTTGAAACACTTAGTTACCAGATTAGTTGAATGTTTGTTACCATCAAAACCTAAGGAATTTAACAAATTCCCCCTTTTTGATGGTGACAAACATCCTTGACAATAAAACATACATATATGAGATAAAGACAGTTGTATAGAGAAAGGTCCACACTTGGACACAATAGTTCCCCCTTAGTCTAGCAACATATGAAACCATGTTCTGTTCCCCCTCAACCAAAGCTACCTGTCATTTTCCCCCTTTTGGCATCATCAAAAACGTCAGTAAAGAGCAAGAGAAAATGAGCACAGCAAGATAGACAAACAACCCCTTGTTCATTAAAGTAAAACAACTAACTTAAACACCGTGCAAACACAAACAAAATATGCAAAATAACAAAACATGATCAACATGCCACTCAGGGCAAACACACAAGTCAGAAACAAAGAAAATCAAGCTAAGAGGGATAGATGTGCTAGGGAACAAGAGAGGAGTATGAAGGCAGGAAAACGATTCAGACACCACTGGGACCGGCCGATGGAGCCGATGAGTGTAGGGTAATCAGCGCGCGCACGTCCGCCATGAGAAGCCTTTGCTGTTCAGCCAGATTAGTCACTGCTCGGCACATGCTCCTCAGTTCCTTCCCCAGATCAGATTTTTCCTTCTGTTCCTCCTCAGAGACAACTTCCTCAGAATCCTCATGCACTTCAGAGACGACATGCACACTTCCCACTTTAACCCACCTTCTCCTTCTTGAAGAACGAACTGCATCTTGTGCAGATTGCTGATATCCAAAGGACGGGAAAAGACGCTCGATTTCGCTGACGAGTTGTACACCTTGTGATACTCCAAAATTTTCTTGACAACTCTAGGGAACGGAAGAGCATGCAGGTCTGTGTTCTTGGCATGTGCCATATGCTGCATCATTACCCTTGGAAGACAAATTGACTCCTTCTTCAATAGCAGGGAAAGAAGGACCACATCCAGAATAAGCAATTTATTGCGCTTCTGTCCCCTTGGGGTAACATTGCAGATGAGATAGTGGAATAGCGCCTTGTTGATTGCTGACATCTCTGAGGTATCAAAGTCCCCAAACTCGGAAGGATCCTGAACACTTGCCACTGCACAAACTGCCTCAGTGTAGGGGAAGTCCTTGAGCCAGCGGCCTTTTGGGTACCCCTCGTAGCCTTCATGAGGAACCCCCAGAGCAACACCCAACTCGATACTTGAGAACATGTGGACAGTTCCACCTATATTGTAACTCCCCAGAACGGCATGGGGTCTGACCTCAATCACGAAAGTAGAATAGAACTCCCTCAACAAAGCTTCATTAACCCCTTCTTCATGGACAAACAGATGACCCCATTTCTGGGCATCCAACATCGCAGAGACCTCCTCCAGAGCATTTTCCTTGAGGAAATCGGGATCAACCAGCAGCTCCTTAACCACCGACTTGTGGCTGACGTCCTTGACTTCATCAGACTCCTCTTTTGCCTTGGGCTTGGCAGTCTGACGTCGTTGGCTTTTGCGAACCAGAGCTGTAGAGACCTTAGCCTTTTTGGCTTTGTGCCCAGAGAGGGGTTCTGACTCCTCATCAGAACTGAGAGAGATTGCCTCGGTTGCCTGCTTCTGAGAACGAGTTATGTGCTTGGCGGTGCAGCTCATCTTCACCCTTCCAGAGGGTTTTGAGACCTTAGGAGGCACCTCCTTCTCAGCATCCTCAGACAGTTCCCTGGCTAAATGATCAGCTCTACTTTGTAGGACTTATCTAGGAGTTATTACCGGTGTTTTGGGTGCCATTTGTAGGGGTTTAGAGCACAACTATGGAGAATGGAGTTGATGAGTAGAAGTGTAGATATGGTGGTTTGGAGAAGCTTAAAATGAAGATATATTGAAGAGAGAAGGAAGCCACCCAAGAAGACGAAGTAAAGACCCAGTCGGGTCTACAAAGCCATTTTCCGGGACCGCGAAATTTCTTCCGCGATCGCGGAAATATCCTTCAGCGAGGCGAAGTCGAGAGCAACATTCCAATTTCCGCGACCGCGGAATTCCTTCCGCGATCGCGGAACCACACGGCGGCGAACGAGCGCGATAATTTCCGAAGTTACTTTTATGTTTTTATTTTATTTTATTTTCTTATACTTTATTTTATTTTCCTTTTAGGATTACTTTCGTTATCTTTTCACTTTAGTTTTAGGGTTAGGTTATTTAACCTAATTTTCCCTATCAACGTTACATTCATCATTATTCCATTCAATATTGTTTTTCTTCCAAGACTATGAAGAACTAAGCACCATTTGCTTAGTCCGACAATTGAAGCCTTCATTTGATATATGATTGTGAGGTTATAACTCTATTTCCTATTCCTTTGGATTATATCTTTTCTCTTGAGCTTATTCCTATTGATTCTTATTGATTTGATTAGCATGGCCAGCTAGTTGATATTAGTAATTGTCTATTACTAGGGTTTGGATATTTCGAGTTGAAATCCCTTATCTTGTGTAGCATCCATGATATTCTAGGACTAGTTGGACTAGTTTATTATGAAAGAGAATTGATTGTGTGCTAAATGCTGTGAAACATCGGTGTTGTATGTATCCTGGTTAATTCCTATGCTCTATGCTGCTGTTGTTCTAAATCTTGATAGTTTCTCGTGCGTTCAATAGTAAGGGTTGCCAGGCCGAGTTGGACTGGTGACTATTTCAGAATAGGGACATGGATAATCAAAGGAAGGAATAGAGATAACCTAGGACCAATCAATCGAATGAATGGTGGATATTTGTTTGGCTAAGTGTTTTTCCTTAATTGATTACAAACTCTTTGCTTTTGTTTCCCTTGTTTACTTGTTTACAACAAATCAACCGAAAACCCCCCTTGTTACTTTTGCATGCGAATTTACATTAAGAAAGACAAGTCCTCCCTGTGGGATTCGACCCTTGCTTGCCCAAACTACTTGTTTAGGTTGTTAAGGATTTTACTTTGATTGGGCACACGACTTTAGCTCTTATCACTAAACTGCGGGCAACCCCTTGAATTTTCTACTTAAGGGCAACATGCTCCTCTATCGCTGTTGGTGTGGCTTCTCCAAGAAATTCCTCAGTGTCCTCTTCAATCTGGGTAGGATGAGTGGGAGAGGATTGGACTTTCTCTCTTTCATTTGAGGAGACGGCGGTTGGAGCGGCCGGGGATGGTTTAGGGTTAGGGTTTTGAGGAGCGGGTTGAGGAGTAGGAGAAGGTGGGGCTGTGTATGGGACCATGATGAGTTTGTCAGGTGTTGGTGATGGGGGAGGGGTGACTTTGGTGGCTGCTTGAGGGGACGATGGTGGGTTTGAGGAGGACAGGGACTGAGTGATGGCGGCTAGGAGGGCTGGGTCAGTTCCCATTGCCGAGAGTTTGGTTAGGAGGGTTTTGAGGTCTTCGGCAGCGGCAACAAAGAGGTTGGAGTGAGAGGCCATCTTGAGAGGTAGGAGATTAGGGAGGACAAGAGAGGGTGATAGCAGGAGAGGAAGTGGGTAAGTGAATAGTGAGAGAAGATTACCTTGGGAGCCGAGATATATAGCCACCACGAGATCTTTTCAGTTGCCAAATATAACTTCAAATCTTATCAGTTTCCAAAGGATGATTATCAATATCTTCACCTTCCCAAAATAATCCTTCAGAATTTCGTCCAGATTCAGCCAAACTCAACTACGAGGCCCATTTAGTTTCTCGGCCATCAAATCAGCCCTAATTGCTCAACACATCCCAACGGCAGGCGCAAGCGATAACTCCCTGTCACATCAATCCACTCACAACTACAAGCCTCAGGGAGACGATTAGTTTTCCCACCAAACCAAAAAAGTAGTAATGTGTGATGCTGGGGGATAGTTACCAGAGAGGGTACAAAGAACAACACACGAAAAAACATATGACATTTTTTATAATTTTTAATCATGCATGAGAGGCTCCCAGATGTGGATGATTAGAGGGGCTCATAGGAAGCATCAAGCATGATGGCTAGGGTAAGCTGTAGAGTCAACAATCATTTGGGCTTATAATGAGGGAACAATGCATCAAGTTGACTCTTTTGGGCCGAAAGAAAGCTTATTCATGTGTTATTGTGATAGCATAGATGATCATGCAAGAAATTCAACACATAAGTGAAGCAAAAGCATAGATTTAAGCCAGTTGTTCATTTGATAACCAAGAGGATGAATGCAGATCAAGACATGATGAATAAACTTTCACACTTTACCATGTAATTTAGCCAATCATCGAGGGAACATATCAAATAGACATAGTAAGGGAAGACCATACCAGGTTTCTTACCGCACTATACGAAGGGTTCCCTATTTCGTGCCTTAGTGAAGATGTTAGCGATTTGAGCCTTGATTCCGCAGAAATCCATGAACACTAACCCTTCCTCCACACAATCACGAAGGAAGTGATGTCTTGTCTCAATATGCCAGGTACCTGAGTGTTACACAGGAGACACAGAGAAATTAGTGCACGTAACCACAAGCTTTTCCCTTACCTTTGATCACCAGGTTGTTGAGTCCCAAGAAGCCTGTAGAAGTGAGATGAGACATACTTTGTTCCCTGTCAGGTAACTAACAAGTACAATTAAAATACCGGGAACTTTCCTCTCTTCAGCCTGCATAGAACGAGTTAGTTTTTGCGAACCCAGACAAGCTTAGGCTTTCTGGGTGTGGGAGCAACATATTTGATTTTTGGAGGTTTAGCATTCACTTTCTCCCTAGCAGTGCGAGCAAGTTCCTCATTGTGTTGCTTCAGGAGGCACTCATGTTTGTAGTGGCCATAGTGCCTACAGTACCAACAGACCCTTTGACACTTTAGATCGACATACTTGCTCTGTCCAGGCCAAATTGTTTTGTTAGCAATCCTAGAATGAAAATCAATATTATTGGACTTACCATTTTGAGATTGCTTCACCCAAATGGCATGAGCCTTCTGTCCATGGTACCAATCCTTGTTCCCATCTGTCGAATTTGAACAGTCTTTGCTATTGTTCCCTCTCGAGGAACTTTCCCCTTTTTCTTGCACTGGCTGTTTTCCTTCGACTTTAGTGCTTTTGGACTTGGTGCCATCAACAGGAAGCTTAGGTTGATAACCAATTCCAAAGCGAGGTGCTTCCTTCTTTTCTGTTTTCTTTTCATTCTTGGCTGCAACAAACACAATACTTTTTGGCTTGTCCTTATGTTCCTCACTAAGTTTAGATAGATCACTAGACAGTTTTGCATTGCCTAGTTTTAACATTAATGACTCAGACTCAAGTGAGGAGACAGAGGATTCTAGAGACATGATCTTCTCAGTGAGTTTAGGACACTTAATGCACAGACTTGAAGAAGAGGATGAAACTTTCTGAAGTTTGAGCACTTTGTCTGCCCAGCCTTTATTTTCTTCGATCAAACATGAGATCGATTCATCCTTTTCCTCAATTTGCTCACTGAAAAGACTATTCTCATGAACAAGTTTCTTAATGAAGGAAATTAAGCTTTCTTTTGACTTACTTTTCAAGTTTGAGACGAGATCAGATTCAGTTACCTCATCCTTGTACAGACCGCCTTTTGGTTCATCGGTGTCTTCTACGGCCATTAAGAAGATATCCCTAGAGTGTGATGATTCTTCGTCATCTGAGTCTGAATCACCCCAGGTTGCGACCATTGCTTGCTTCCCTTCATGAGCCGGAGGAAGACCTGCCTTTTTCTTGAAGCAGTTTCTGGCGAGATGTCCCTTGTTTTGACAGTGGTAACAAATGACATCCTTCATGTCTTTGTTCCCTTCAGAGGAACTCAACGTGTCCTTGTTTCGAGACCATATCTTCTTCATGACTCTAGTGATGAGAGCAACATCTTCATCACCATCCTCATCTTCATCTTCAACTTGAGATAAGTCAAAGGCACGTTCCACCTTTAAGGCAATGCTTTTAGCCTTCTCTTCTCCTTTCTTGTTCATCTTGTGGTTGTAGACAGACGCGTTGCTTTCAAGCTTCGCGACAACCTCTTCCATAGTGAGAGTCTTGACATCAGTCTGGGAGTAGAGAGCGAGAGCGATCGCATCCCACTGAGAGTTGAGGCCTTTCATGAAATGGTGAGTAAGCTTCCAGTCTGGCATTTCTTCATCAATGAACTCTAGTTGACCTACGATCCCCTGGAACCTGGAGTAGAATTTCTGAATGTGTTCATCATTTCCCTGAGAGATTTTATCGTACTCCTTCATCAAGGAAATAATCTTGTTTTTCTTAGCATTTTCATCTCCATGATGGAGGCGTTTTAGAGCATCCCAGATCTCCTTGGCAGTCTTGTAGCCAATGATTTTCTTGAGATCAGAGGGGAGCAAAGCCATGTGAAGGATCTTCTTAGCTCTGCTGTTCTTCTCCAGCTTCTTCCAGTCCTCATTAGTCTGATTAACAAAACTAGTTTCTCAAGGAAAAACCACTACCTTCAAGCTTCCGCTTGAGAGGATTTTAAAGCGTGTACTTGTCTTATTGATTTCTTGTTCGATTACACTTGTATCCTGGACTTCGACCTCTAAATAACCAGCTAGACTCGAAGACTCTTCTACAACGATGAATCGAACTCAACCCTCAAAGACTTACACACACCTCACTTCTTTTCTTTCTCTTTTTTGTTCTCTCAGTTTTTCGTCGTTCAAAGCCGTACCTAAGAAACGAATCCTCACTTCACTTAAATACAACTCGGCTAAACCCTAATCATAACAAGATAGGATATTCTAAAATCGGATTACAAAAGATATGATTTTGTTGGAAGAATAATATCCCAACCGATTATATTAATTAAGGAAGGAGTTCCTTAATTAATCCAATCAGAAGGATGTTCTTCTTCTCTCTCCAATTGCCTCATCTTAGGAAAGATTCCTAAGATAACATAATCGGGTTTTCTCTCTCCATATCTTCGCGCAATCCGGCTTGATCCTTGGAGCCGAAGTCTTCATCCTTTACCGCGTGTGCTTCTTGATTTGTTTCCTTAATTCAACACGCTGGATTTCTTCTTTCCTTTTGCAGCCTTGATCTGGTCCGTCACTTCAGTTCCTTGAGAGGTAACAAATCACTTGACAGGACTTTGTTCCCTCTGAGATCCTTTGCTGCAAAGCTCCCTGGGATAACTTCCCTTGTCCCTGAAACACTTGGTACACATATTAGTTGAGTGTTTGTTACCATCAAAACCTAAGGAATTCAACACTCTAATTGTTCAAGGTACTCTATACCTTCATTCTACTCCTGTGTGTATATTGTTTGATTCGGGTACTACCCATTCTTTCGATTCGGAGAGTTGCGTTAGTAAGCTAGGCTTAGTTTTCAACGAAGCTTGTGAGCCTTTCGTTGTAAATCTTCCTAATAATGAATATTTGGTTAGAACCAAGCGTCTGTCGGAATTTCCGATTACCCTTCAGGGTAAGAAGTTTGAAGCAGATTTGATTTATATTACCATGACTCCATACGATATTATTCTCGGTATGGATTGACTGATGCGTCATGGGGCGGTCATTGATTTTAGTTCAAGGA
Source organism: Rheum nobile (assembly GCA_027886185.1). Taxonomy (NCBI): domain Eukaryota; kingdom Viridiplantae; phylum Streptophyta; class Magnoliopsida; order Caryophyllales; family Polygonaceae; genus Rheum; species Rheum nobile. The sequence goes on along the minus strand of WOAB01000580.1, from coordinate 411,323 downwards.
TTGTGATGGTGTCAAGGGACCCGTGTATATGCAAAGTTGTCTAAGTGTGACTTTTGGATCAAGGAAGTGACTTTCTTAGGCCATGCTGTAGGCATTGAATAGACAGACTACTGAGAAGGGAAATGTATAAGAGGGATAGTTCATAGGGAACTTGTTTTCTCTATTACGACCAATGTAGGACAATGGTTAAGGTTTGCTTTTGAGAAGCCAAGTGTGCAAAGTCGTAGGTATTATTTTGGAAGATCTATTCGAAGTTTTGTTTTGAGGTCCGTTATGAGGCTTCCTTAAGAGAAGCGATATAAGGATTAGACAGAGAATGATTGATGTCTATTATGGCGATTTGATGTCATGTTTAGGGAAATAAAGTGATTAGGCACAACTGTGCTAATCGATTTATTGCGATCTTGTTTCGAGGAAATTAGAGATCTAAGTTGGCAGTGAACTTTAGGGCCAAATTTAAGTGGGCCAAGTGATTGAAATTGGGAAGTTGTCCTTTCAGGAAATGAAGAGTTGTGACACTTGGGGATTTACAAGGTTCGATATTTGGACATTTTGTAAGTGAGCCATCCATAAGGCGTATAGTACAACCCTTATTGAAAGGATTACAGTTTAAGGATCGATCATATTGATGATTCCGATAAACTGAAGGATTTAGTATATAAATTAAGTTTGTGTATGCTTAAGGAGTAAGGTAACAATGTTACTCGTGTACATCTATTGGAAGATTAAGACACAAGTGATTGGTTCAGTTGGTAATGAATCATTTAGCAATTTGATACTTTGAGGAAATAGGAGTAAGATCTCGTGTGATTGGTTTGGGGAGCATACGAATAAATGTTATGATTATTCTTGGAGAAGTTAAGGAATCTTAAAGGATTTAAGATAGAGATTGCTTAAAGGAATGCGTTAAATTATCCTCGTAAGGATTTTTGGTTAGAGATGGCATAAGGCCAAACTTACTTTCAGGTAAATGACGGAATTGTGGAAGGTATCTTTAAGGAAATTGAGGATATAATGTTTCGAGGTTACTAAGAGTTGATATTTGGATTGTAAGGAATTAAGATGTGAACTTAGGGAATATGTATATAAGGAAATTGGGAGGGAGATGCGTGTTCTCCTATTGAAGGTACAGTAATGTCATTGATAATTTTTGGAGACCATTATTATATAGTGGTCAGGATCTCGTGGATATAGTGAGAATGACATGGTATAATATATAGAGATAAGGTTGCGGATGATATCAAATAGACTTGAGGAATAAGATAACCCACGTTGGTTAAGGTAATCATAGAACACGTTTGGGTAAGACAATAGTATAATCCAATGAAATGGATTAGTGAATCATGTTGAGGTAATCGGACATAGATTGTGAGATAAAGACATGGCATAAAGGCCGGATATGATTAAGGTAACAAGTTAATCAATTATGTAAGGTTTGTATGACAGGTGGAGGTACTAAGTTGTAGTACTGTTGATTTCTAAGTATATATTCGAGGACCGGATTGTCGAAAGGAGGTTAGTGGAAAGATGTTGTATCATTCTATGTAAGGACATTAAGATTTTCAGGAGAAAGAGTGCATGACCGCAAGGTTATATTGGAGATTTTTGTAATGGATACTCTGGTTAAGGCAATGGTAATCATGTGGATGATTACATCTATTCTAACGAAAGTAAGGAATGTAGACAATATGTTGTAAATGGATACATGATCGAATAAATAGTTCAATGTTGGCAAAATGAGTTATGAAGACCAGATTGGTTAAGGATACCAACTTAAGGAAGTTTGGGTATATACTTCGAGAGAAGTTTAGAGGGAAGTGAATGAGGATATGTATTCTCATAATTAAAGTATAGCGAGTCTATTGTGGTGATCATGACTTTGAGGATGGTCACGAGTTAGTACTAGTATAGCATATGGAGATAGGATATGCGAGATAGTAGTATCATCTCTGCCTTCGGGGGAGTGATAAAAGATGAGGTCTTAGGTTCGAGTCTCTTCAATAACCTACTGGAAGTGGCAAGAATGTTGGGTCACCAATGATGGGTTGAGGTGTATGAGCTGCGGCCCATAGCAACAGCGGATGCTGGAAATGGCTGGGCCTGGACTCAGGTAGTGAGATAGTGGTGATTCCAGTCACCCATTAGTTTAGCGATGCTAGTATCATGGTCGAAACTATTATTAAGGGGGTATTAATATAACGCCTCGTATTCTTTGGATTATTCGGCCAAGTTTCGGGGTCAAAACTTCTTTTAAGGGGGAAGTGATGTAATACCCCTCATTTTTAGTAAGGATATTTGGGTAATTTTTCCAACCTTCGTTCAATAATTATTTCGCTTTCAGTGGAGTTTGGATTTTTTGTAACATCCATGATCCTCGAAATAATTCCTTGAGTGGTATAAAATACATTCGATGTATTTTCGGGACTTAAAATATTTGTTTAGAAACAAACATATAATTTCCGGGGTTTAAAACCCAAACCATTTCCCATGGCACTGCCAGGAATTTTCCCATGGAACTGCCACGATACTCCCCCCGTGTAAACTTTGTCGGGGCATCTGTCCATGTACTGGTTGGGCACGTTTTCTTCCTTACTATGTAAGGAATCTGATCTTGAGAGTTGAAAGGCCAACTCGCTTCTCCATCTCTCTCTCTCCCGGTCATCTCCTCCCGCGGCGACCCGTTTCCGACAAAGACCGATCCCGCCGAAGTGCTGGCTGTTATTGCACCGGAGACACCACCAACGAGGGGGAGGGCGTAGCCGAAGTGCTGGCTATTGTTGGAGTCCGGCGACGAGAGGCCAAGCCCGCCGAACCCCTTCTCGTCGTCGCCCAGCCCCCCGACGTCGTCTTCCGCCGCCATCATCGACGTCGCCAGATCCTTCTCGTTGTCGCCTCCCTGTCGTTGCCTCCCGCCGCTGCTCCTCCTTTCCCGGCGAACCAGCGAAGCCACCGAGCTTCTCCGCCATCGTCGAGCCGAGCCCTTGCGTGTTGCTCTGTTTTTGTTGCTTCATCGCGTGTAATGGGTTGGAGGTTGAAGGCGGGTGAGCAGTAGCAAGTGGACCCCCCTGTGTAATTGTTGTTGTTGGGCCGATAAGCCCATTTGGCTTCCAGTCCAGATTTAACCCGAAATTATTCGAGTGGTATAATTTCGACTCCCTTTCATCCGTATCTGTCTTTAGGAAAATTCAATCAATATTCTTATGATTTAAAATCATAAGAATTTATTGAATTTAATTATTTGAGTTCGTCCAGACAAATTAGTTGATATTAATTAATTTGTCAGTTATAACGTTAATTGCGGGATCGCGTGTAGACCCGTAATCCTGCTAGAGTTATCTGAAGCATAGGCCATATCCTCGGAAAGGATATCATCAATAGTCGTCTCGTCTAGATTCATTACCGAATCTACTCCAGGCAAGTGGCGGTTCGCTCTTGCTCATCATTCCATGTTTCAATTAGTTATCAATTGTTTAGTTGTTAATTAATTTGGGATGATTTACTGTTTGCGTTGGGAACAGTTCTGTTAAATGATATGATTAAAAGGGAGATATTATAATAGGTTGTATATCTGTTAGAACAACGCTATTATATATATGATTTAAAACATGATATTATACTAGGTTGTATATCTGCTAGAACAACGCTAGTATAGATATATGTTTTTGATGTTGGCCTTGATGGCTGTGATGTGGATTATTACTGTGTTGAACTGTTTAGTTAGCACGAGTATTCATAGGAACGTTACTGGGACCCTGGGGTCCAGTCGTTTCTTTATAATCATGGGGGTTAGGAGAACCTAACACCATTTTGGAAGGTCATGACTAACCTATGTACTCGGGTATAGAGGTGGTGCACTTAGCCAGTGTCACAAACTTCGGGAGTTGCTCCCAAAGGATCTCTCGTCTCGGGACGAGATGATCATAATAAAAGCTTATAACGCGATGCGTGTTTTGGAATTAAATGAGATAAGTGCCGTTGTCGTACATAATTAATATACCCTTGGGCGAGTAGTGCAGCTAGGCGATAGTGCAGCTAGGAAAACTCGTCTTAACTTTTTAATCGCTCATATGCAATGCTGTGATTCTGTGATTATTAAGTTTCCCAACATTGTCATACTTCCGATAAAGACTCAATTCTTTGGAGTCTTCTTTTGGGTTGATTGCTGTGAGATTCGGTCTCCAGAATCTTCTCCTGTTCATGCCTTTTGATATATTCCAGTAGAAGTATAAAGGTTGACTATCGTCGTCGGTTATTATTCGAGGGGCGATGAGTCTAACCTAATACGACTACTCGAACCATCTGCTGTGTACCCTTGCATAGTCTTTCATTAGACTAACCAACCGATTATTCCCTTGCATGGTTGGCTGGTGTCATCCGTTCGATTCGGCATATCAGATAAACATCCGAGATACGAAGGCTAGAACGACTATAAAAGCAAACGGTGTTTAATGGATTTTATCAGGTTGCGATCCTTGGCGGGTGATCATTATGATCAAGACCCTTGTATTTATGCTTTACAAAGACTTCCGCTGATTACTCTGTTTTGTCCTATGGGGATTGGGATGTAATCCCCAGACATATGTTTTAACCAAATATTTTGGTGTTTACATCATAATTGTTGTTTATGATTGGTACTTAAACTGGTAAAGCATGGGGTGGCTTCGGTGCGGAAACCGAGGTCACTGGCGGTAATATCTTTCCAAATGGGTTACGATTTGGGGGTGTTACAAACCAATAGACAATATGCTCGAGAGAATTAAACCAACTTTATAAGATATAGAACAAGGAATAGAAATCTCACAACCAATTCATTGCAATGCTTCAATTGTCTAGCGAAACAAAGGTGTTTAGTTCTCCATTCGTTCAAACCCTAAATCTGGAATGAATAAAGAGAGAGAACGAACGTACTCTTCTAAAAACTAGAAAAACTCTTTAAATAGGTTCAGAAAAGATAAGCTAAACCTAGCAAATAAAAATAAGGAAATAAAATAATAGAAAGTAGAATATCCGAAAATACTAAAATCGGAAACAAAAGAACTGCTGGCCGCGAGGTGTCGACCTCCACCGCGGGGCGGTGAGTTCCACCGCGGGGCGGTGGCTTCGCTGTGTCGCCTTCTCTGAGATCCACCGTCGGGTCGCGGTGACTTGTGGCGCGGGGCGGCAAAGACCGCTTCTTCAGTTCTTCATCTTCTGTTCTTCTGTTCTCCTGTACTACCAAGTGATGGCACCTTCCTCCATGAATCCTGAGAAGATCTTCCTCTCCATCTTCTCCATCCTTCATTAAGCTGTAAATCCTATGATATCTTCACTTCTTAACTCTTCTTCTGGATTACAGACTTAGCCTAAATCTATACCGAAACTCCATCTAAATCATGTCAATAATCACTAGTTAAGGTGCCTGAATTGGCACCTATCAGAGACATTTGTGGCAAACATTCAAACCCCTTTCCATCTTCTCTATTTCGGCCCACTATGTCTATCCATCACAAATTAGCCTTTTGTTGCTTCAAAGAAGTCAAAGCCAAGGAAGAGAGAAAGAGCAACCCATATACATTGCCCCTTTGCTACTGCACGTGCCCACAAAAGAAAAGAAAAAAAAATCAGAAAAGAAAAGAGAAAGAAAAGACAACAAGATCAAAAAAAAAGAGAGGAAGAAAGGCCATGCATGCATGCAACCATTGTGTATGTGATTGATTGTTGTTGCTCTTCCCTTGATATCATTAAGTGTTCTTGAAGACTTGATCACCCTAACCCAAGCTTGATACCCTACTCACCTTGCCTAAATACATTTCATATCATTGGCAATTGTTCACAATTCATGAGTATTGATAATGCATGCTAGCTATAACATTGCTTTGTTGAGTCTTCTAAACACTTCTCATTGAGTCTTTCTTCTTGATTGTTTGATTCCATTTGTGTGATCTTATTGAGTCCAACCGTGTTTGAGCTTCCATTGTGTGTCTCTTGAGCTCATTTCCAAGTCCAAACACCTATCTTAGCTCCACCCAATTGCATTGTCCTTCTCTTAAGTCCAAGAGCTAATCCACATTGGTTTGTGTTGTCTAAGATCACCAATTCCACGTGAAGTTTTTGATCCTTGCAAGGCAGATTTTTGTGATCATAAGCATGTATTGACATCAACAAGAGAGTGAGTGATCAAACACACGAGTGTAGACACTTGTGAGGATGTTTTGATTTCACTAACCCTAACTTGTTTCACTAACCCTAATCGGATGGTAGCATTAGAGACAAGGGCACCCAAGCCCGCAGTCATGCCCCAAGAGACGCGCCGAGTGCCCATAGCCGCCAACTTCCCCCGGCGTAGAGATAAGCCTAATGCTCCCAACCATTTAAATGAATTTCAGGGAATTCCTAGGCGTGCCTATCATGAGGAGCCAAGGCGAGCCTATAAAGATGAAGAATGGGAGCATGAGCCACATCGAGGCTACCGAGCAAGGAGAGGCCGAGAGCAAGAGCAAAATGGCATTGACAAGGTCAAGGTGAAGATTCCATCTTTTGAAGGCCAATGTGATTCATATGTCTACATGGAATGGGAGGCCAAGATTGAACAAATATGGAGTTGTCACCACTTTCCCGAGCATAAAAAGGTACAACTCGCCCCCCTTGAATTCAATGGTTATGCACTAACATGGTGGGATAATCTTGTGAAAGAAAGGAAAAGAATCTTAGATGCACCCGTGACAACTTGGACTCAAATGAAGGCCTTGATGAGAGCTCGCTTTGTGCCTCGACACTACAGACAATTGCTGCTCCTAGCCATCAAAAGTGAAGGAAAAACTAAGGCTAGGAACCAAGGAGGAAAAGTGACAAGTGGGATGCCCAACTCTTGAAGAATCCTACTCAAAACCGAGACTACCAACCTCATGGAAGAGAGGCATCTCAAGCTAAGGACAAGGGACAATCATCAAACCCTCATTGGGAGCAAGGAGCACTAGTGGAAAAAACCCTAATAGAGGCGGGCATTTGGACACTTATTGAGGCGAACACCGTTCGCTTCAAATGAGGGGGCTGCAACAAGTGGGGACCCTTTTTGAGACGGGCAATATACGCCTCTAAAAGCCACTTGTTGAGGCGTGCCTCTATAGGCCCGCCTCAACAAGTGCCTCACTATGGCGCCAAAGTGAGGCACTTTTAGAGGCGGGCCTATGTAGGCCCGCCTCTAAAAGTCCACTTGTTGAGGCGGGCCTCTATATGCCCGCCTCAACAAGTGCCTCACTTTGGCGCCATAGTGAGGCACTTGTTGAGGCGGGCCTATAGAGGCCCGCCTCAACAAGTGGCTTTTAGAGGCGGGTCTCCATAGACCCGCCTCTAAAAGTTATTTCAACAATTCGAGTATAACAATACAACAGATTTATGATGCACCATACACACATTAAATTTGCAGAATAGATTCCTGATTTTATTCACAGAATAATATACAATAACATAACAGATTTCACCAGAGTACAGTCAGGTTCTCAACAACAGTTTACATGACAAGTACAAACAAGTTCAATCCGATAATAAATACTTCGATGTAAAATACTGTGCCCATTGCTCACGAACAACATCCATTTCTTCATAAGTATACGTTGTCTTCCTCTTAGGATATAGCTTCATAAAAAACACAGAAATTATTGACACAAATACTATCAATATATAGTTAGTTAAGTTACATACCTTATCTAGTCGCTCATCAGAGTCCTCGAGTCCCGTGACTATCTCTAACATGAACTTCATGACATAATAGCCACACTCGGTTCCGCTGCTTTGTTGAGCGCACTAATTACACAACATAAGGGGGCTGTCTTAGATACAAGGCCTTTGATTATAAATAAACAAACCTAAAGCGTTTAAAATGCTATATGTACCTCTATATTGCAGACTCTCAACGTCTTACGTTTTCCTATTGATTTATCGCACTTCCCACCTTGATACACTTGAAATGCCCTAGAAAATCAACATAATACAGTCACGAAACTGATATTGTTAATATTCCAAAAAAAACTAGTTCGTAAGCAAAATAACTTACAAATTCATGATTCCAGATGCATCAGTCGTTCTGTTGTCTGGACCTTTTAGAGAATCGAAAAGATAGACATGTGCTTTAAATAGGTCTATCACGTACAAAGTCCAATGATTGTTGCATCATTTAAACGTAAATTGATAAACATTAATGATTGCTTAAAATACTAATTATATATGAAACTTATTGAAAACACTTACTCTTGATTATATGGGAGCAAAAACAATTTGGCACTGTTAGCATTGAACACACGTTGCAAGTAATTTGCTGGAACAAATGGATCGGCCTTGATTCTAGTGCTTGACACCATCTTAGGACAAATGAACCCAATTCGAGAATTTTCAAATGCATATGTGTGATTGTCCAATAAATAGCTGCACATTTAAAGAAAAAACGATTAAGAATGATAGTTGAACAATTAAAGAAAAAACGATTAGGAATGATAGTTGACAATTAAAAGATAAAGACTGATCAAAACATTTACATCATGTAGACTTGAATCACAGAAATGTTTAAGCACGCCCCCTTAAGGAACTCTTCTACATCGGATGCAGTGATGTATGTTTCTTGATCTGTCACATAATTCCAAACCGAGGCATCCAATGGGATGGGAGTACTATCATATATACCACCCGGCGCCGAAGACATAACAAATTGCAACCACTTGCATGACTGGCCATGACCTTGAATTTCTTTGTTTTTTGCTTTCTTCCTTTTGGCGGCTGATTCTTCTGTTTTACGATCACAACTACCAACCACCTCTTTGTTGGACTGAGACTTAAGAGTTATTTTGACATGAAATTTCCAAACAATAATAATGAAGTAACATTTGTATTATTGAGCACAAACAAGGAAGATTTAATATCATTTCTAATAACTATCCCGCCAAGGGCCTAAATTATGAATTCTATCCACCTTTTTAGAGAGAAATGACTTACCTTTGTATTTTTGGCGCTGTCATCCACCTTTTTAGAGAGAAATGACTTGGACTTCTTTGTTGGGCGTGGAGTAGTATAGTCCTATATATATTAGAATTATAGATGAGCAAGAGTGAGTAATGTGTACATTATTATTGAGCCTAGATTTCTTACCTCGTCGTCTTCGAAAATCACTAAGCGGATCGGCCATTGCACGAAACTACCATGAGCACCGCCTAAGTTAGTGAAACCATCACCCGTAGGCACCGGAAGAATATCATCATGATGTCCATCATAAACAAAATCAACTTGGACTTTGTAGTGATCAGGCTTCATCGGTGTAAAGTGTTGGGACGATGCACCGTTTGAGGGTTGTACCATGCCAAAACCAAACATGGTAATCTTGTTTGAAACCACGACGAAATAAATGATCCTCAATCTCATCAATATCATCTAACCGCCTTATATTCTTACAATCACGGCATGGACAATAGATTTTTTCGGCTTTCGTACTCCGTTGGTGTGCTAAAGCACATCTAATGAACTCCTCAACCCCACTCAAGTATTGTGTCGTAGTATGATCACCGTACATCCAAGGATGACTCATTTCTAGTAATAAATGCAAAACAAGGAAGATTTAATATCATTTCTAATAACTATCCCGCCAAGGGCCTAAATTATGAATTCTATCCCGCCAAGGGCCTAAATAGATAATAATATGCAACTAAGCAAGAAAAAATACAAACTCAACTATCCCGCCAAGGGCCTAAATTATGAATTCTATCCCGACAAGGGCCTAAGGAATTAGGGTAAAAGTATTACCTTGACCCAATATCGATCCTTCAAGACAATGCCTCTATCAACCTGCAGAATGTAATTTCCCCAATTAAATAAACTGTAAAAATGTGATCCTCTAGTATATTACATCCTCATTGCCTTCAATGCACGAGCTTTAAACACAAAAAATACACAAATTCGTACAAGCTTTAAACACAAAATACACAAATTCGAAATCAGTATTAGGCCCGCCTATTAGAGAAACGCATATTCATAGGGGCATTTCATCAAACACCTTCAATGCACGAGCTTTACACACAAAAATACACAAATTCGTACAAGCTTTAAACACAAAATACACAAATTCGAAATCAGTACATTAGGATTTGCTCGTATTTTACTTCTCCAAATCTGTACAAGCTTCAGTACTTATGATTGTACTTCTCCAATTACTTCTCCAATTCGGTATGAACCTAAAAAAAATTGTAAATGTGTTTGATGAAATTAAAGTAAAATAGGGTGTTAGATGTGCTTACCGGCCAGCGGAATCGGGTGAGGAAGTCGGAACTCTGGTGAAACTGAGTGCTCGGCGAAAGGAGAGGAAGTCGGAGCTCGGCGAAGACGACGATATGAACGAAGGCGCGCGCGGAGCTGAATGTTTTTAATTTAATTAGGGTAGACTTATAGAGGCGGGCCTAATATGCCCGCCTCTATAAGCTGAATGTAATGAGGCAATAGAGGTGGGCCTCTTTATGCCCGCCTCAATTATGTACCATTAGAGGCGGGCCTACATTTGGCCCGCCTCTAATACTTTAGCGGGAATATTTTTTCGGAAATTTTTTGAGGCGTATAATTATTTGCCCGCCTCAATAGATTTTTGTGAGGCGTATAAAATAAGTATCCGCCTCAAAAACCTGAAAAATTGATTGCGTAGGTCGTTGTTGAGGCGTTTTGAAATATGTACGCCTCTAAAAGGGAGCCTCAAAAAGTGTTTTTTCCACTAGTGGAGGGCCGAAGAGTAGTGCTCAACCGACACCCTCCACACCGAGCCCAAGGCAGCCAGCCGTGGCCCCTAAAGGTCCCAAGGGAAGTGAGGAAGAGCTCAAGGACGAATCAAGTCAACCTTCCACTCTAATGGGAGAAGAGTTCAAGCCAAAAAGAAAAGAGGAGGAAATTGAAGCACCTACTACAAGAGGCAATCGATTGCCCATCATTGTGCGTAGTTCATTCAAATCCTTGGCTACTCCATGGACGGATTGGACCCACATGGTTCCTTTAAGCTTGCCCTTCCTACCCCATGAAGAGGTTGAAGCCAAGAAATCAATTTTCAACCAAGAGACAAAGAATGTGCCAATGGAGACTAATGCAAGTGAAGTACCTCTTATCTTCACCCTTTTAATTCCATCTCTTGAGTTTGAAAATGAGCATGTCATTCCATATAGGATAATACACATGAAGAAATCAATCCTTGCATGTAAAACTAGATATTCTTGTGTTCATCAAAGTTCTTTAGCACAATACATGTCTTGTGGAATGCATCTTGTTCATAATAAGATCCTTATGTCCATGCATGTGCGTTATGTTGTTAGTTGCACTCCTAAGCTTGAACGTAGGACTAGGAGGAGTGGAATACTATTTGCATGCATGTTTGGGTATCATGTAGTTATTGAAAGATTTGTGCTTACATTCTTACTATTGTGTAGACATGCTAGAGGGCCTTATTTTTCCATTGTTGTTATGCCTAAGCCCTCTAAGGAAGCGGAATTCATTGCATGCCCTAAACTTCATAATGCATCTTATGTGACTAACCCTTGTATTGACCAAGTTGTGGAGTTGCATGGAGTCTCTAGTGCTTTGATTTCAGGACAAGAAGTGAAGTGTGTGCTCTACTCAAAGCTGAAATCCGGAGAAGTGCCCTTTGAGCCCGGAGATCATGGTGTCCTTAATGTGGCTGATTTGGTTCATTCCTTGGTGGAGTGCATTCGGGAATTGCATGAGCGCACAAGGAACAAGCTTCATGCCAAGGTAGAGCACAATGCAGCCAAGGCCAACAAAGAGCGCCGCCGCTTGGTGTTTCACCCTGGAGAGGAGATGGGCCTTCCAAGAGGCGCAAGTCCAAGCTTTCCCAAAAGGCGAAGTACAGGGCATACAAGCTTAGATTCGAGGTCGAATCTTCTTCAAGAAGGGGAGAATGATGCGGGAGCATCCGAGGCTTCACCCAAGACGCACACAAACGGAGATGGCCTACTCACAAGAGCTCAAGCCAAGCACATGCAAGAGGAGCTCGAGAACTTGGCAAGCCTCCACGTCTCAAGGGAGCCCACCCTCGTCGAGGACTTCACCAAACCCATGCTAAGGACCTTGGTGACCTTTCGAGCCAAGCCAAGTACGAAGGCCACAAGAGACGAAGGCTCCAGCCCCTGACTCGGCCAACAACTCGGCCGAGTGGGAGGCCGAGTTCCTTGCAGTTGTTGTGTGTGTTCCTGACTCGGCCCAAGAACTCGGCCGAGTTCTTGGCTGTTTTATGTGCTTTTAAGACCCCTTTTGTATGACTTTGCTTGGGCCTTTTGGGGCTTGTTTGGGCCGTGGCTTAGGGTAGTATTTAAGGCCATTTTGTTGACATTTTGTAGACACTTTTGAGATATTGATTATTGCTTATGCACAAGAAAACGAGAGCTCTCATGGGAGAGGCTTCTCTTGGTTGATTCGATCTTGCTTGGCTGCCCTTGCGTTGTGTCAATCTCCTCCATAGGGTTGGTGCCCGTAGGCTTCACAAGAATCCTCCTCGTGCTCCTTGGATTCGTCCATTGTTGTGTGAGGTTGTAGAAGGAGGGGTTGGTTGATATTTGGTATTGGTTCTTGGGAGACATCTTAGGGCTCCAAGGGTCTTGCCTCTATTCAATTCGGTTCTTTCTATATCCCCTTTATTTATCTTTGTTATTTCTTGCTATTTTTCAGATTTCTAATCACTTGTGTTTCATTTCTTCTCTTCCATCTCCACGAGCCTCTCTTGGCGTCAAGATCGGGCCACTCGCGGCTAATCCCCGCATCAACACTAATATGGGTTAATACAGTAAATGTACATGATTTATATAAACTAGAATAGTAATAATACATTGCATATTATTAACAAATTAAACTTTGCAATTTCGAATGTTTTACCTTGCAGATTATGAAAAAAATGAACTTTATGAATCCATTAATATTTTTGACTGCTGTTATCAAGACCACGTGGAGTGATTATCTGCATTCAGATAGAGTAGAGTAATTACAAAGGTTAGTTGTGTACTAGATGAAATAATGATTCATTATATATTTAAGTTGCAAGTACATGTAACAGTAATCGCAGAGAGAAGGAACAATTGCAAAAGTTAATATTTTATTATACTACATATGCATGATATATAAATAGGTAATGTAATTTCTTATATAATATAGTATACTTGCTGATTTCTATATACATGTATTAAAAAATGTCTTTCAAACATACATTGCAACATATATGTCAAAGAGAAATAGACACACAAAGAGAAATATACATCTGGTCAGAGAGAGAGAGAGAGAGAGAGAGAGAGAGAGAGAGAGAGAGAGAGAGAGAGAGAGAGAGAGAGAGAGAGAGAGAGAGAGAGAGAGAGAGAGAGAGAGAGAGAGTCAGAGAGAGAGAGAGTTAGAGTTACAGAGAGAGTCAGAGAGAGTGAGTCTGTCAAAGAGAAATACGTTGCATATTATTAACAAATTAAACTTTGGAATTCACTTATAGTTTAATCTAGATGAAATTAGATTATTTTGCATAGTATGAAATCAGTTAGACCTGTACAAGTCCGGGCTAGCCCGACCGGCCCGGACCGCCCGCCCGGTATAAAAACCGGGCCTGGACAGTTATATTGGCCCGGTCGGACCGGGCCGGGCTAGCTCGATACAGTAATGGACCGGGCATGGACACATCTCTAGGCCCGACCGGGCCTAGAAGCCCGGCCCGGTACCCGGTTACCATTTCTATTGTTATATATATTACTAAAATAAAAAAGCTAACCCTAAAATTTTCTCCACTCCTCCATTCTTTACAGCACCTCCATTCTCCTCCTCTCTCATCCTCCATCTCCTTTCTCCCCAACTTCCATTCTCTTCCTTCATCCTCCTCTTCCTCCATCTTTATTCTCCTCCATCTCCATCACCCGTCTGACCACCTCCCACCTGCTTTGCGCCAGCCACTGAGGCACCGAGCCATCCAGCCGTGAGCCCTTGTTCTCGATTTATGCCAGCCATTGAGCCACCGAGCCCTTGTTGCTTCTTCTATTTATGCCAGCCTGTTGCTCCGATTTGCGCCAGCCATTGAGCCACCACCAGCCACCGAGCGCCAGCCACCAACCTGCTTCTCTGATTTACTTTGATTTGCACCAGCCGCGAGCCCTTGCTGCTTCGGGTTGCGCCAGTCGCGAGCCCTTGTTGCTTCAGAGAGATGCTTTGATCTTGTTTTTTGTACATTGTTATTTGTTAATCAGTTTTATAAACTGTGTGATTTTCAGCCATTTTTTCATGTATTTGTTAGCCCCTTTTGGTATAATCTGAACGGGTTTGGACAGAAATTCCAGCCCGATTGAACCGGACGGGTTTAGCCCGACCCGGTCAACCGGGCAAAAAAACGTCAAAAGCCCGGCCCAAACCCGGACTTGTACAGGTCTAAAATCAGTGAACAATAATAAAACGATTGTAAAAAATGTTAATACACCCCATTAATTGAATCGGAAGTTTTCAACGTTTTATAGTTAAAGGAAAGAAAAATGGAAGAACACAACAAGAGAGAGAGAGAGAGAGAGAGAGAGAGAGAGAGAGAGAGAGAGAGAGAGAGAGAGAGAGAGAGAGAGAGAGAGAGAGAGAGAGAGAGAGAGAGAGAGAGAGTTTACCTTTATCGACTGTGGATCTCAGGAGAACTATCTTCTTCCATGTCTCCTCTTGAACATTGAGATTCTCTCATCAACCGTTTTCCTCTCGATCTCCTTTTCGTTTTGTTTTGTTTTATACAGATCTCAGTTGTAGAGGTGGAAAAGAAAATAGTTAGTTTCGATCAGTGTGATTTAAAAATTGAAAGATGAAAGAGGAAAGGTGGCAAGTAGAAAAATGGAAACGGGAGAAGAAGGAAAGTTGGAAATGATTTAGGGTTTGTGTTGTTTCTGTTTTAGTTTTTCTAAAGTCAATGGTCTATATTTACCAACGGTCATGGACCGATATAATAACCAATAGTCCAATATATAAAGGTCGTTTAAGCCCATTAGAACCAAATCTGTGTAAGCAGTATATCACCAGGCCCATTAACTAAATAGCCCAATATATAAAGGTTTGTGTTGTTTCTGTGTAAGCAGTAGCAGTATTGGGCCAATAAGCCCATTTTCTCTAATTAATTTACGTAGACCGGTAAAAGTACATAATATATTCAGACCCATTAATAGATTATGTATATGTTATTGAACCCGATTATATGAATGACTGTGCCAATTATATGAAATTATTGAACCCGGTTTTACTAATAATGGAAGAAAAATAGACATGAACATGAACTTCATGAAGAACAATCTAGTTGAAGCAAACATTTCGAACTTAAAACCAAAAAAATAATTAATGAAATGCGAGCCTCATATTATACTGTATTTCTATCCGAAATTTGTAAAATTTGAAAACAATGAAATCAAAGAACCAGGCGAAATCACTGAAATTTGTCAAAATATGTACAAATTTTTAACAGAAGGAAATTTATTATTTCAAACATCAAATTATCTCCAGAGAAATAGAAAAAGAAAGATTTATCGATAGAGAAGGAAACCTTAGTTTTCTGTAATCTGGATATAATTTTTGCGTTCATCCAGATCTCCTTTTCAAGCGCGTCGTGGGTTTGCATGTGACCCCTCCAATTTCACTTCCGATGTCCTCATCAAGTCGGTTTCAAATCATAAGCATGATAAAGAGAAAACTAGAATTAGAACCTATATTATTCATTTTCTGAGGTGTCTAAAAACGTAGAAAGAAATACAACTAAATACTCATGAAAAAATACCATACCTGTTGTTTCGCTTCAGTGAGTTCATAGATCTCCATTTGGAAGCAAACTTAATCCCCCAAAATGAGACCCGGTTTGTTTATTGATCTGCATCTTCAAAAATTAGAACTGGATCTGAAGTATTTGAAAGTCGAAAGTCAAAGGATTTGACATTTCGAGAGAAATAGAAAGAGGAAGAAGAGAAACACGAAGCTTGGATTGATGGCGACATCTGGAAAAGGAAAGAAAGGAGATTTTCGGATTGAAATCGCCATGTGGCGAGATCTGGAAATGGAACGAAAGAGAGGATGACGAGATCTGGAAAAGGAAAGAGAGAGTTTTCTGGAATGTTAGGGTTTGAGCCGGTGCCAAATGAGGCAAGGTTTGATGGTTAGGGCACGGGGTAACATTTTGAAGGATTTGGGCTAATGGGCTTCGCTCAGAAATCTGGCCCAGAGTGAGGGCGTGAAGTTAATGGGCCGGGTAACGTGTTGGATTTTTTGGGCTTCTGGTTTAATGGAAAAAGGATGTATTAATAACTCATCTACCCATAAGTAAATTCGACCCATAAGTAAATTCGGCCCATAAGTTAATTACTTTTTTTACAATTTTTTTTACTTTTATATAGTAATAAAATAATAAATAAATATTTACATTTATTAATGCAATGTTGAATCAATTTTTTTAAAGTACTTTCATGTATTTATCTTTTTTTTATAATTTCCAATATTAGATTTGTAAAATACTATGTCTTATTTAATTACTATTATAAATTATGTAGGTAAACATGTTAATGTATTTTAATAAGAAGAAAATTAAATGATTGTTATGTAGATATAATTATTTAAATATTTATATCTTAGTTTGTCAGGGTGATTTTGTTATGGACGAATTAACCCGACATAACAGAACGTTGAGATTGGCTGTTATTAGAGAGAAACGACAACGGACAGTTTCTAATGGATCAAGTTAATATTTTGCATTTTTTGGTTGATTTTTTTTCTAATAAATAGTAATATGAACTTTAATATAAATACTAATTATGCAGGATCTACACTTGGAGGTACTCCCAATTATTCCGTTAATGATCGTATCCCAATGTCCGATATTTCAAATGGTTAGTAATGTTTGTTACAGTAGATTATCTATTTACTTCAATTTTTAAATTTATATGGTAGTTAGTGTTTGATATTCCTCGAAGACATAATATCATTGTGTCGGAAAAAAATTAATGTTTAAAATCAATTTATTTTCGTTTTTTATAATTAAAACAAAAAATTATTAGATTAGATTGTTTGCTTATTTATAAACAAAAACTATCTATCATTATTTAATTCTTTAATGTTCACGTAGAAGAAATTCATCTACTCCGACGACTTTGCACTACAGAACTGATCAAAACGTTCATAATTCACATTTACCTATTAGTGTTCGAGACAAAGAAAACTATGGTGCAGCTCAATTGCAAAATGTCATGCTTACAGAACAAAATCATCTGCAAAATGTCAAACAAGGTATGGTATTTTTTAAAGTGGTATGAAATGAGTGATTTATTAATTTATAATATTTAATGTTTAATTTCATGCTAAAATTAGCTCGATTGAGGAGGAAATTGCAAATGAATGTGATAAGGCATAAGCGGCATGCAACACCGCTAATCGAATCAGGTTAGAAAAAATATATATTTAATTACAATGTAAAACACTCAAGGGTAGCATGCGTAACCATAATTTAATGCAGAAAATATACTTGGAAATATGAGTGACTCTGTACTTATCCAAGCTAGACCATTATCTATTTCATTTAATGGTTAGTCATTAATGAAATTGTTTTTCTAAGTTTTTAATGGATATACATGCATGAGCTTAAATTTGAGATTATTACTAATCTATCATTATTTAATACTTTAATGTTCAGGTACTCCCAATTATTCCATTAGTGATCGTATCCCAATGTCCGATATTTCAAATGGTTAGTAATGTTTATTAGAGTAGATTATCTATTTACTTCAATTTTTTCATTTATATTGTAGTTAGTGTTTGATGTTCCTTGAAGACATAATATCATTGTGTCGAAAAAAATTAATGTTTAAAATAAATTTAATTTCATTTTTTTAATTAGAACAAAAATTATTTAGATTTGATTGTTTGCTTGTTTATAAAAAAAGCTATCTATCATTATTTAATTCTTTAATGTTCAGGTACAAGAAATTCATCTACTCCGACGACTTTGCACTACAGAACTGATCAAAACGTTCATAATTCACTTTTACCTATTAGTGTTCGAGACAAAGAAAATGTAACACCCCGGGCCAGAGGTGCTACAGTGCCATAGTCCCGAAGGACTATAAGGCGATTTAAAGAAAAGAAAATCCAAACTCTTCCAAATACCCAAAAGTTAATAACCTGAAAATTTCCTGTTCAAGTTTAAAACAACGCTTAAACCTATCATCCAGTTTAATGCATCAATTTATATCCAAAACAACGGAAGCGAATGAAACATTTTCAAATCCGATGCAAACTGAAACTTTAACTGTGAAGACACATCTGTGATCCAGAACCCGCTTGTTGCTGCAAACCTGCAAAGCCCAATTGACTGGGGGACCCGATACCCCAGCCAACCGCGGCACATAAACCAAAGTTGGTCAGTCTTCCATCAAGACTGGCAAGACTCCTCAAGCCAAAACAGATTAAAAACACAACATTGTCGCAACAATCCAATCATGTCAAACAACAACCTACCACACAATATATATATATATATAACTATACTTAACCAATATCACACCAACCAACCAACCACATATCAAACCTATACGCACATTATCACATAACAATTCATTTCTCATCTTTATTCAGTTATTCACTATTCTAATATGTTCAATTCAACTTTCAATCAACTCAGGTTCACAACCTTGATTAGTTACAATCAATCACTATAACCTCATTCCCATCACAAGTACAAACGAAAGAAACGATCAATCTAACTTCGCTGACACATCCAATTCAATTTTCACAAATATCCACTCAACCATCTTGGTAATTAATCCACATATCACATAACCCTCTTTCCGCAACAAGCTACCGGCAACAACTACAAGATACAAAATTTCACAACCACAACCAATGGCCAACAATGGCCCACAACCGCAACTAATACCAATCAACATCCAACTCAAACCAATACCAAGCACACGGTCAAAATTCACCAACACAACCACTTAGTCACGCGCACAACCAATATCATCACAAAACTACTTAATCAGTACACAACCAATATTCATCTAAAAACCAACACACACACTGTCAACACACAATTGCCAACACACACAATTGTCAACACACAAACAACAATCAATCACACACAATTGCCAACACATAACTGTCAACGCACACATAACAGTCAATCGCACAATTGTCAACGCACACATAACAGTCAATCACACAATTGTCAATTCACACACAATCCAACACACACACAACTGTCAATACACATAAATGTCAATTCACACACAATCCAACACACACACAACCGTCAATACACACAAATGTCAATTCACACACAATCCAACCCACATACAACTGTCAATACACACAACTGTCAATCACACACAATCCAACACCCGATCCAACCTCCGATCCAACTCACCACCGGATGGGACTTTCAACCATCCAACCATGGTCATTAACCACGTAAGGTCACACCCTCACGCGGTCGGGTAAGGCTTTCAATCACCCCGGCCTAGCCTGAACCAACGGAGGTCACACCCTCGCGTGGTCGGATGAGGTCACACCCTCACCCCGGCTCCATTACCAACCAACCAACACCCATAGCCTGAACCAACAGAGGTCACCCTCGCATGGTCGGATGAGGTCACACCCTCACCCCGGCTCCATAACCAACCAACCAACACCCATAGCCTGAACCAACGGAGGTCACCCTCGCGTGGTCGGATGAGGTCACACCCTCACCCCGGCTCCATAACCAACCAACACCCATAGCCTGAACCAACGGAGGTCACCCTCGCGTGGTCGGATGAGGTCACACCCTCACCCCGGCTCCATAACCAACCAACCAACACCCATAGCCTGAACCAACGGAGGTCACCCTCGCGTGGTCGGATGAGGTCACACCCTCACCCCGGCTCCATAACCAACCAACTAACCCATTCAACCAGGTTCAACACAAAACCAATAACCCAACACATACCTAACAACAAAACACACAACCAATATCCGCCAACAAACCAATAATTATTCACACAATCAATCCACAACAAACGATCAACAACAACCAACAACTAACCGACAATCAACGGCAACCAACAGCTACAACCAATATCTGACAAGAAAACCAATAACCAACAAACAACTAATGTCCGACAAGAGACAAATAATAAAACACACACACACATTCAACCAAATTATTCCACAATCAATAATCCAAATTAACTTACTCAGGCAAAGATAAAATCAATTACTGAACCAGATAGGAAGCAAAAGTAATTTTATAAAAATATACGAAAGGTTAGCAAGAATCCTCTTGCCTTAAACTCGACAACCACGACCTCAGAGACCTCCAATCAACTCGAACGAACCTGCGAAATCAATCCGAGCAAATCCCTGGCGTTAATCACTCATACAAATCCACTACTAACAAAACCCCCAAATTCAAACCCTAAAATTATACCTCAATATTTCCAATTCAACAAACCCCCAAATTTCCAAACTCTAATTATACCTTAATTAATTAAACAAACCACACCCAAAATCAACCCAACTCCAAAATCAAATCTTAGCTGCACACTTAATAACCGAACCAAGCAAACAAATGGGCAACATCAATTCGGTCACATATATATATAGCAGCAATCAGTAGCCCCAAACTCAAATCAAAGTTCCAATTCAGCAAAACACCCATAAATTAACCCACTCCAATAGTTGATGTCTGCACACGAACAGCACAACCTCGCACACCACCGAACATGACCCTAAATTCAGCAATCGGTCACACACACATATATATATTCAGCAAACTTCTGGACCTCAACAAAACAAGTACCTCACCTTGTCGACAACCCTCTGCAGCCCCGGAAAGGCTCCTCGTCGTCGGAGACGACGGCAACAACAGCGGCGGCACAGCAGCAACTCCGACGGACAACAGCGAACAGCTGCACAGCAGAGGCGGTCCTCTTTGCAGCAGCCACGAACAGAGGAGGAAGCGAACGGCGGTCCGGGTCGAGCTCGCCGGAGGAGAAGCGACTTCGGCTGGCACAGGAGAGATCGTCGGAGGAAAAGCTTGGCTGAGCTGTTCGGCTGAAGAACCACGCGGGAGAGAGAGAGACCACCGAATGTGTTTAGGGATTTTATCCCCAAAATTTTCCATTTCACCCAATATAAGCAAAAACCTTAATTAATTTACCCTTATGCCATTACTAACATCCTTGGGGTATTTCAGAAAACTATGGTGCAACTCAATTGCAAAATGTCATGCTTACAGAACAAAATCATCTGCAAAATGTCGAACAAGGTATGGTATTTTTTAAAGTGGTATGAAATGAGTGATTTATTAATTTATAATATTTAATACTTATTTTCATGCTTAAATTAGCTCGATTGAGGAGGAAATTGCGAATGAATGTGATAAGGCATAAGCGGCATGAAACACCACTAATCGAATCAGGTTAGAAAAAATATATTATATTTAATTACAACGTAAAACACTCAAGGGTACCATGCGTAACCATAATTTTATGCAGATAATATACTTGGAAATATGAGCGACTCCATACTTATCCAAGCTAGACCATTATCTATTTCATTTAATGGTTAGTCATTAATGAAATTGTTTTTCTAAGTTTTTAATGGGTATACATGCATGATCTTAAGTTTGAGATTATTACTAATCTATCATTATTTAATACTTTAATGTTCAGGTACAAGAAATTCATCTACATTGTCATGATGTTCATCTAATGTACCACATATAAGTGATGGTAGTATTCAATTATATTTATAATTATACTAAATATAGTAGTTATGTTATAATCGTCGATTAGGTGTAATTTACAAATATAAATTTTAATATCCATGTATTTATGCAGTGTGCGTCAACGTTACGCCGACAGATTTACATTTACCATTAGTTGATCAAACTGCTAAAAACGTGCTTCTACCTATAAGCCTCAATGACAAGGAAAACTATGGTAACAAATTTATGTTTTATAAAGTCATGTTCTTAAGGATTATACTATATTTTATCTTACATCAATATTTATACTATGATATATTTTTTTATTTACAGATCCGTTACAAAACGCGAGTCTTACCAATCAAATTGACGTAACAAAAGTTGAACAAGGTATGATGTTGTTCAATAAAAAAAAGTCATTTATTGCCTTAAAATATTTGTAATTCTTTTCCTTTTACAAATTAGCTCGATGCAAGAGAATGTTGAGAATGAATACGATTAGGCATAAGAGGCATGGAACACCACTAATTGAATCAGGTAAGCATAAAATATGTCGTAGTAAATGAACATTACAAAATAATGTATAACCTACAAGTAGCAACATTTGTGCAGGAGTTATACTTGGAAATATTCAGAACTCTGCGTACCGAAGCTACACCCTTATCTATTACGGTTAATGGTAATTCCTTATGAAGTTTTTCGGTCGCATATATCGCTATACATACATATATTATATTAATTTCGATGTTGTTTATAATATGTCATTTTCTTTCTACGTAATTTTCAGGTCCTACCGGTTCATCTACGTTGTGAGGGCGTTCATCTACATTACCAAACATTAGTAATGGTATTTTTTATATAAATATTTGTATTATTATGTACTGATAAAACCATTTTTTCTGTATTGCATTAAGATTGTTTAATTAACACGTTATAATGTCCTGAATGTATTTCAAAATAAACAACTTTTAGGAGTGTGTGTTATTTTTTAATACTTTATTTATCGACATTTATTTCGGTATTACAATATGAAAGGAAAAGTTGAGCTGCCATTGCTGCAACAGCCACCACCGTTGCTGAAGAATCTTTTGACAAATAGGCATCCAAAAAGCAAACAATTTTGTGAGAATATTATAGCTTATAATATGATGTTTGCTTTCACCTCTTTGGGAGGAAAGGTCTTACCCATCAAGAAAGGTCGTGGACCTTATTGTTACCGAATGCATGGCCAGAATTTCCACAGAATAGGGAGTTTGTTACCAGTTCCTGGCGAAACACCAAAGTTTTCCCAACTCTATATATATGATACTCAAAACGAGGATTCAAACAGAATCAGTCCCATTAGGTATGTCGATTATGTATATTTATATTCATTTTGTTAATATGGATGATTATTTAATATTATTTTTATTATTAAGATATTATTGTGATTTTTACTTATGACAGCTCTAGGGTCAAAAAAGTTGATGATTCTCTTGTGACTGAGTTGAGAAAGATGATAGATCAACACAACCCCCATGCAAAGGCATTTAGAATAGCCGGAGATAGATTTAAGGATGAAGGTGTGGCAGATCTTAAGTTGCGCCTGGTTAGCACAGGAAACACTGATGCTCGGAGATATAATCTCCCAACCTGCTCCGAGGTTGCTGCTCTTATTCTTGGTGATATTGATACAAATCTCTCGCACAAGGACATTATACTTCAGACAAGGTCTGGTCAATTACAACGGATTCACGAATTACATCCTTCGTACCTTGCACTTCAATATCCATTGGCATTCCCTTATGGTAAGGATGGCTACAAGATTGACATAGCTTTAAGTGACAGATGCAGTACTTCTGCAAGGAAGAGGACAAGGGTGACGCTTAAAGAATTCTGTCAGTTTAGAATCCACGAGCGTCGAGGCGAAGCCGGGACTCTGAGGTTATCTAGGAAATTGTATCAACAATTCTTGGTTGATGTTTATACGATGATTGAAGCAGAGAGGTTGAACTACCATCGAACTAATCAGCAGAACATACGGGCTGATTTATATAAAAATCTTTCAGCAACAACAAACAAGGGTCATATAGCACCAGCTTCTTCTGGAAAATGAATAGTGTTGCCATCTTCATTTACAGGCGGTCCGAGATACATGCAGCAGAACTATCAAGATGCAATGGCAATATGCAAACACCATGGTTATCCCGATCTATTCATAACATTCACATGCAATTCAAAATGGCATGAAATTGTGAAGTTTTGCGAAGAAAGGGGTCTACATCCAGAGGATCGTCCAGACATTATATGTAGAGTCTTCCACATGAAACTGGAGTCAATGGTAAAAGATTTCAAAGTTAAAAAAATATTTGGCAAGGTTAATTCGGGTAATTTCTCTATATATTTTTAAATTTTTTGTTTATTTTAATATATTTGATAATTTGTATTTATTAAGTCATTTGGATGTTGTGCGGTTATTTACACAATCGAATTCCAGAAGCGTGGTTTGCCTCATACCCATATTTTGTTGTTTCTGGATAAGGAATCTAAGTTGCCAACCACTACAGATATTGATAAGGTCATATCAGCTGAAATACCACACCCAACAGAGGATACTGAGTTATACAAGGCGGTGTCAAATTTCATGATGCATGGTCCATGCAGAGCTTCTAATCCATCATCTCCGTGTATGGCAGATGGAAAGTGTATAAAGTACTTTCCAAAACAATTTGTTGAACATACGGTTGTTGATGAAGATGGATACCCTGTATATAGAAGGCGTGAATATGGTAGAACGATCGAAAAGAGTGGAGTTCCTCTTGATAATCGGTATGTGGTTCCTTACAATGCATTTCTTCTCTTAAAGTACAATGCACATATAAACGTTGAATGGTGCAATCGATCGGGCTCTATCAAGTATATGTTCAAGTACATAAATAAAGGGCATGATCGCGTCACTGTTGCAATAACAAGGTCTGATGCAAACAATTTGGGTGATGATTCCATTGACGAAATAAAAAACTCCTATAATTGCCGCTATATATCGGCGTGTGAAGCTGCTTGGAGGATTTTTGGCTTTGATATTCATTACAGGACTCCTGTTGTTCAAAGGTTGAATTTGCACCTTCCTGGTGAGGAAAGCGTTTTATTTGATGATGATGATCCTATTGATGCAGTCTTAAATGATCATGAAAGTGAAAAATCAATGTTTCTCCAATGGATGACGTCTAACAAGAAGTTTCCAGAAGGTAAAGATTTGACATATTCTGAATATCCAGAGAAATTTGTTTGGGTACCTTCATCTAAACATTGGAAAAAATGTGATAGACGTGGTTCAATTGAAAGGATTTATCATGTACCTCCAGGTAGTGGCGAGAAGTACTATCTTAGAATTATGTTGAATCATATTAAAGGACCCACATGCTACGAAGATTTACGTACTGTTGATGGTATAGTTTATTCTACATTTAAAGAAGCTTGCTATGCATTGGGGTTGTTAGATGATGACAGAGAATACATAGACGGGATAACTGAAGCAAGTTTTTTGGGATCGGCGCACTACATTAGGGGTCTATATGTTTTTCTTTTATTGTCTGATAGCATGGCACAGCCAGAGTTTGTTTGGGAACAAACATGGAGGCTTCTAGCAGATGATATTGTCAACAAACAGAAGAGAATTCTACGAATTGAGGGTATGCATTTCAGTATTAATCTTTAAATGGTCATAATGTTAACTACATTTGATTTACTATTACATGCAGATTTTGTACTAATTAAATTGTTGTGACACGTGCATGCTATATATATGCAGATTTGCATCTAACAGATGAGCAACTAAAACTACACACTTGCAGAAATTGACAAGTTATTACAACGAAATGGTAGTAGTTTAAGTCACTATAAAACCATGCCTCCTATAGAGTCAAGTCTTATTTGTGAAGGTGTCAACAAGCTTATACAAGATGAACTTCGATATGACACGACAATTCTAGCCAAGGAGCATGCTCAATTACTTTCTAGATTTACAATGGAACAGAAAAGGGTTTATGATGAGATCATGAATGATGTTATATCAAATAACGGAGGTGTCTTCTTCTTATATGGTTACGGTGGAACAGGCAAAACTTATATTTGGAGGGCACTTTCGTCGGCTATAAGGTCAAAAGGTGAAATAGTCTTTATTGTTGCTTCAAGTGGAAATACAGCTCTCCTAATACCCGGTGGAAGAACTGCTCATTCGAGGTTTAAAATACCTTTGCAAGTTAATGAGGATTCAACATGTCATATATGTTCAGGTACGGAACTTTCTGAGTTGATATATGCCGCCAAACTTATTATCTGGGATGAAGCTGTCATGACGAATAAGTTATGTTTTGAAGCATTAGACAGGTCATTACGAGATATTTTACAGGCTACAAATCCTCTTAGTTTAGAACAACCTTTTGGAGGAAAAGTCGTAGTATTTGGTGGAGACTTTAGGCAAATCCTACCCGTTATCTCAAAAGGTAGTAGGCAAGATGTTGTTTTTGCTACAATTAATTCCTCTTATTTGTGGGATCATTGCAAAGTTCTTACTCTGACAAGAAACATGAGGATTCAACAAAGTACATCTGAATCTGAGATCCAAGAGGCAAATAAATTTTATGCTTGGGTATTAAGCATCGGAGATGGGACTATAGGTGTTGACAATGATGGGGAAGCGGAAATTGAAATTCCCGATGAACTATTGGTGAAGGATTATGAATTAGATCCAATTCCAGCAATTGTCAAATCTGTTTATCCCTCTCTTATGGAAGATCATTTGCCTCCGGCATACTTTGAAGAACGAGCAATTCTTGCTCCAACACACGAAGAGGTAGATAAAGTTAATGAATATATATTGTCTTCGTTGCCTGGTGATGAAAAGGTCTATCTCAGTTCCGATAGTTTGTGCAAGACAGGTTCTGTTAAAGATAGTGATGCCAATACTTATTCGTCTGACTTCTTGAATAGTATTAGATGTTCTGGTCTGCCGAATCATGTACTTAAACTTAAGGTTGGGGTCCCTATTATGCTGCTTCGAAATATTGATCAGACTTCAAGTTTATGCAACGGGACGAGATTGATAACCACGCAGCTTGGCAGTCATGTCATACAAGGGAGAAGTATTTCAGGCAACAATATTGGACATACGGTTTTGATTCCTCGTATGATAATGTCACCGTCAGACACTTCATTTCCTTTTAAGTTTCAACGAAGACAATTTCCCTTGAGTGTCTGTTTTGCTATGACCATAAACAAGAGCCAAGGCCAATCTCTTGCCAATGTCGGTTTGTATCTTCTACGCCCTGTTTTCAGTCATGGTCAATTTTATGTTGCTTCTTCAAGGGTGACTAGCAAGAAAGGTTTGAAGATCTTGATTTGTGACAAAGACAAGAAGAGATATAATACTACAACAAATGTAGTATACAAGGAAGTTTTTGATAATTTGTAGCAATTTTGAACATCGTGCCATTTATTATATTTAGCGTGTCATTTTCATGTATTAGAGTTAAATGGACTTTTTATTTATGTTTTATCGTTTTACAAGTATTGATGTAAAAAAGTGTGGTTATGTTTGTTTGTAAGACTACTTAACCAATTTTTATGATTAATAAAGTTCTGGAGAGTTTCGTCTCTCTTTATATAATGTTATTTTGTTTATCTTTAATTTGTTTAGTCAATTTGTCATTTTTAATTTAAATAACTAATCAAATATATATTAAAACAATAATTATTCGATAATAAAAATATACGATTTTGACAAATGTAAAATAAAATAAAAAAATCTCTTACACTAGTTTGATTCTAATGGGAACACACAACACGCAGCTCTCCTTGGCATTCTACCATGGAGACAACATAAAGATGACAATGGCTCCTCGGCACGACCAGCATCACGGTGGCGACGCTGCTGGATAGGTGGCGACGCTGGTGGCGGTCGGACGACAACAACTTACCAAGAACAGAGCACGAGCAGAGGACGCAACGAGGTTGACTTTGAAGGGCTCGTACGGGCTCGATCGAAGTCCAAATAAAGCAGGATTGGCGAATATGGACTCGTGGCGACGTAGGCTACCACCGAAGATGGATAGTTGCGTCGGAGGACGACTGAAGGCGTTGGAAAACCACCACAATAGTGGCTGGTCGAAAATAGAGGATAAGAGTTTTATTCGGGTTTGTTTGGATGACTTTGATGCCGAAAACGCTTCGATTGAGCTCTTATTTATAAGAGTTTTGTTTTCCATAAATCCAAGAATATAATCCCACAATCAAATCCCAGTAATTGATACAGATTCAATCGAATTCGTGAACTTTCCATCCAAACAAGCTTCGACGTGTAATCTTCTTCCAAGGGGAAATTAAGGATAGTTCGGGAATCAATCGATGTCGAATCATTGGGTTTTGATTGCCAACGGATTGATCTCAATCCCATATTTTACGGATTGCAAATTCGTTCACAAACGCGCCCGAATTTCATGTTTGGAAATTGAAATCGGGATGGAAAAAACAGTGCGGTTTGAATTAATCGAGAAGAACATCATCTCAAATTTTCATTAATTGCACACGACCACCACAAAGTTTGGGTTAATTACGCTATCTTTCCCAACTTTCTAAATTTGTGGCAATTATGCCCTCGTTTCAATACAAAAATAAGGATAAAGCTCCCAACTTATTTTATAAAATTAACATAAGTTTAATTATACATGTTCACCCAGTTCTAAGATGAAAGAAAATTACATTAAGCTTGTTTTTCTACTTAAGTCGCATTTTCACTAAAGTTTTCAATATTTAATTCATAACTAACATAACATTAATATCAATTTAAATATATTAAATTGATATTAATATTAGTTAATGATGATTGAAATATTGAAAACTTTAAATCATAATTTAAATATATTAAATTGATAAGTTTATTTAAATTAATATTAAAATGAGGTTAACATAAATTTAAATAATCCATGACTTAAAGAGGTAACATACTTAGGTTAAGAATTATTTTATCCCTACATGGAATAAACATAACAAATTCTATTACCATTATAATATTCAAAACTCCAAAACTACATTTATGGTTACACTTGATTATTGAATTATACACTACATTATTGTAACTCATTTGATAACTCGTACAAAAATTATTTTAACATAATTTATTTTAACCAAGTTAATGAAAATTTACCAAACTCTTCTATAAAAGAAATATACTAAATTTCATAATTTTTATTATTATCAAAATAAAATTACAATAATGCTCTTCTAATTTAAGTTGGGGTATTACATGAGATCCCCCAAGTTGTTCAAGCTTGGGGCTGCCACCGTGTTCTTCTCAAACGAGTGAGATTTCCCTAGCTTTCTAAGCTTGGGACTGCCACCGTGTCCTCCTTAAATGGGTGAGATCCCCCAAGCTTTCTAAGCTTTGGGTTGCCACTGTGTTCCCTTCAAACGAGTGAGATACCCTAAGCTCTTCTAAGCTTCAAGCTCCCACCACGTTCTCCTCAAACGGGTGAGAGCGAGAAAGTTTGGGGTTTCCACCGTGTTCTTCTCAAACGGGTGTGATCCCTCAAGCTTTTCGATCTTGGGGCTTCCACCACGTTCACTTCAAAATGGGTGAGATC
The DNA here is from genome assembly GCA_027886185.1 of Rheum nobile. NCBI lineage: Eukaryota > Viridiplantae > Streptophyta > Magnoliopsida > Caryophyllales > Polygonaceae > Rheum > Rheum nobile. The sequence continues at coordinate 381,983 of WOAB01000580.1, read as the reverse complement.
CCTCAAGCTATTCAGGCTTGGGGCTTCCACCACGTTCTCTTCAAGACGGGTGAGATCCATCAGCCTTTCCATGCTTTGAACTGCCACTGCATTCTCCTCAAGGCGAGTGAGATCCTTCAAGCTTTTCAAGCTTGGGGCTACCACCACATTCTCTTCAAGACGGGTAAGATCCCTCAAGATCTTGGAGCTTGGGGATGCCGCCGCGTTCCATTCAAGACGGGTGAGATCCCTCAAGCTCCCAGAGCTTGGGTTGCCTCCGCGTCCTCTCCAAGCAAATGCAAATCACTAATCTTCAAGTTCTCAAGCTATTTCCGCATTTCCACAAATCTATAAATTGTTGAAACATAAGAAATAAGACAACAGGCGAAAAGCAACACATTATACAAGATAAGATTCAATTACAAAAACAACAAAACATTCAAGACCGCGTAAGGCCAAAGTATCTTCACAAAAGATCCATAAACATAGTTCAACATATATTGCTAAGAAAAAAAAAACAGGGGGAGTTGTTAGGGGGTCGCCTTCCTTAGAAAGATCAGCAGTTGCGCCTCCTCCTCATTTGAATCAGGGAGCGAAGGCTCGCCAAAGAAGCTTGTGTATTCAGAGTGAAATATGTGATACATGGATCATTTGGCTAAACCTCTCCACCTCCAAAAATATTTTAGAATATCAAGGATATATGTTTGTTCTTGATTACTCAATAACAAAATATAGATTTATAAATGTTACCTCATCAAGCAATGCATGTATAATTGGAATGAAAAAGCAAAACTTGAAATTTCTTGCGCTTCAACAACCTTCGTTGTACTACGCCGGTCCACCAGCCTTCATTGTACCAAACATCAACTATGATACTTTTGACAAAAACAACATTTATACATATAGGGGGCAAAGGACGTAGAATGTTCTCGGCAACAACCTCTATAAGAGGTAAAATACCATCATTCTTAGTTATTGTGGAATATTTGATGTGATAATGTTTGTGGGAACATACTCGACGATCTCAACATCACAGAATGATCCCAATTTATCTTCACTTGTTCCTATGATTTTCACCTTCGTTCCAATTGGTATTGTTTAATCCATAAGCCTAAACAAACATTCAAATGAGGTCAAAAAACATATGTTTGTTAAAATGTAAACCTAGAGTTATATGAAGACCATAAGCATAAAGGAAAAATCTTTAGTTAATATGCAAGAAAAATAACTTGATGTTCTAGAAAATACATTCTTGATTGAAAGACTAATAAGGTGATAACTGTAATATCCCTTAATTTTTAGTAAGGATATTTGGGTAATTTTCCCAACCTTCGTTGTTAATTAATTATTTCGCTTTTAGTGGGGTTCGGATTTTTCGTAACTTCCATGATATCCGAAATAATTTCCTGAGTGGTATAAAATACATTCAATGTATTTTTGGATTTTAGAATATTTGTTTGGAGACAAACATATAATTTCCGGGGTTTAAAAACCCATACCAAAACCAATTCTCATAAACTTTGCCACGAATCTTCCCCCTCTTGCCACGATACTCCCTCCGTGTACTTGTTGTCGGGGCATATGTCAAGATTTTGGAAGAGGAAGATGCTGAGTAACCCTCTCCTCCTTCAACTATAAAAGGGGCCCAATCTGCAGGCTTGAAACTCATCCCTCCCGATCTCCCTCTCGCCCTCCGCTCCCCTGTTTCTCTCATCTCCCTCTGTTTCGAGCTTCTCCCGCCGGCAAGCCTGGCGTGATGCTCCGTTGTGGAGCTGCGTCCAGCTGGTGTCCGAGGTGGTGTCGCTGGGTTCTGGTGGTACTAGTGCGTCGTGGTGGTGCTGGTGCATCGCTGGGTCCAAGTGGTGTTGTTGTGTGTTGATGTGTTGTTGCTTGTTGCTGTGGCAATTCGAATTGAAGAAGGAAATGAACAGTAGCCTCTTACTAATTAAGTTGTTGTTGGGCTGAGAAGCCCAATAACCTTTCCGTCCAGTTTTGACCCAAAAATTATACGAGCGGTATAATTTCGATTCTCTTTCATCCGTATTTTTCTTTAGAAAAATTTAATAAATATTTTTATAATTTATAATCATACAAATTTATTAAATTTAATTCCTTAAGTTCGTCCAGGCAAATTAATTAATAATTAATTAATTTGTTAGTTAGAACGTGAATTGTTGGATCACGTGTGGACTCGTATTCTGCTAGGAATATTCTGAAGCTTTAGCCATATCCTTGGGAAGGATATTTTCAGTAGTCGTCTCGTCTAGATTCATCGCCGAATCTATTCCAGGCAAGTGGCGGTTCGCTCTTGCTTATCATTCCATATTTCCATTGATTAACAATTGCTTAATTGTTAATTAATTTGGATTGATTATTGTTCATGTCTGGGAACAGTTCATATACGATCTTTGGGCATTGACTATTGAGGTCAATACTCTTGTAAATTATTTTAAGTCTTCCGCTGTATTGTAATAACTCTGTATTTTGTCGCATTTGGAATTGAGGTTCCGCGACAATGATTTAAATGAAGTTATGATGTTTATATCACACTTGTTGATTATGATTTGTGTTTAAACCGGTAAAGCCTGGGGTGGCTTCGGTGTGGAAACCGAGGTCACTGGTGGTAATACCTTTCCAAATGGGTTATAAATTTGGGGGTGTTACAAAATTGGTATCAGAGCTAAAGTTCTTTTTTTTTAAAACAGATTTGATATCAGAGCCGAAAGTTTTAAAACGAGTTTTGGGATTTTATGAACCATTTACTCGTTTTGGGTTGAAAATATTTTCAACAGCTCTAGTAGGCTCAAAGGTGGCGCCAGTACCGGCACCGGCTGGTCGTTGTCACCAGGCTGGGTGTGTGATGTGGCTGGGGTAGCTTGGCCTGGGGAGTGCTATAGATCTGGGTGAAATATTTTTGAACAAAGCTTACAAATAAATATTTGTAAACCGATCATTCGTTTGAAATAAGTTTCGAAGGCTCTGAATTTTCAAATGGAAAGAATGAAAAATAAAACCGTTCATAGTCACGCCTTTTCTTTGGTCTGATATAGAAGTTTGCTTCTATGTCTAGAAAGACGAACTCTCTGTTAAGGATATTAAGTTCAGATTGTGAGTTGTTGTTGAGGTAGATTCCTCTTTGGCTTTGTGCAAGTTTCGGGGTCGAAACTTTTCTTAAGGGGGTAGTAATGTAATATCCCTTAATTTTTAGTAAGGATATTTGGATAATTTTCCCAACCTTCTTTGTTAATTAATTATTTCGCTTTTAGTGGGGTTCAGATTTTTCGTAACTTCCATGATATCCGAAATAATTTCCTGAGTGGTATAAAATACATTCAATGTATTTTTGGATTTTAGAATATTTGTTTGGAGACAAACATATAATTTACGGGGTTTAAAAACCCATACCAAAACCAATTCTCATAAACTTTGCCACGAATCTTCCCCCTCTTGCCACGATACTCCCTCCGTGTACTTGTTGTCGGGGCATATGTCAAGATTTTGGAAGAGGAAGATGCTGAGTAACCCTCTCCTCCTTCAACTATAAAAGGGGCCCAATCTGCAGGCTTGAAACTCATCCCTCCCGATCTCCCTCTCGCCCTCCGCTCCCCTGTTTCTCTCATCTCCCTCTATTTCGAGCTTCTCCCGCCGGCAAGCCTGGCGTGGTGCTCCGTTGTGGAGCTGCGTCCAGCTGGTGTCCGAGGTGGTGTCGCTGGGTTCTGGTGGTACTAGTGCGTCGTGGTGGTGCTGGTGCATCGCTGGGTCCAAGTGGTGTTGTTGTGTGTTGATGTGTTGTTGCTTGTTGCTGTGGCAATTCGAATTGAAGAAGGAAATGAACAGTAGCCTCTTACTAATTAAGTTGTTGTTGGGCCGAGAAGCCCAATAACCTTTCCGTCCAGTTTTGACCCAAAAATTATACGAGCGGTATAATTTCGATTCCCTTTCATCCGTATTTTTCTTTAGAAAAATTTAATAAATATTTTTATGATTTATAATCATAAAAATTTATTACATTTAATTCCTTAAGTTCGTCCAGGCAAATTAATTAATAATTAATTAATTTGTTAGTTAGAACGTGAATTGTTGGATCGCGCATGGACTCGTATTCTGCTAGGAATATTCTGAAGCTTTAGCCATATCCTTGGGAAGGATATTTTCAGTAGTCGTCTCGTCTAGATTCATCGCCGAATCTATTCCAGGCAAGTGGCGGTTCGCTCTTGCTTATCATTCCATATTTCCATTGATTAACAATTGCTTAATTGTTAATTAATTTGGATTGATTATTGTTCATATCTGGGAACAGTTTGGTTAATTAATATGATTAAAATCTGATATTATAATAGGTTGTATATCTGCTAGTATCAACGCTATTATAAATAATTATTCTGAATATTGGCATTGATAGTTTTGATATGAATTATTGATGTGTTGAACTACTTAGTTAGCACTTTGGCTTTGATGTGATTTGTTGATATGTGGAACTATTTGTTTAGCACTTGTGTGAATTAATTAAGTATGTTTTCCGCCCTTGCTTAGTCTATTCATTAGACTAACCCCTTGTATTCTATTTATCTGCAACGTCATGGTGGTGTCGTCCGTCCGTTTCGGCACATGCAGGTCCAAAAAGGCTAGATCGACTATGAACGTGAACGGTGTTTAAAAATGTTTTAATCAGGCTACGATCTTTGGGCATTGACTATTGAGGTCAATACTCTTGTAAATTATTTTAAGTCTTCCGCTGTATTGTAATAACTCTGTATTTTGTCGCATTTGGAATTGAGGTTCCGCGACAATGATTTAAATGAAGTTATGATGTTTATATCACACTTGTTGATTATGATTTGTGTTTAAACCGGTAAAGCCTAGGGTGGCTTCGGTGTGGAAACCGAGGTCACTGACGGTAATACATTTCCAAATGGGTTATAAATTTGAGGGTGTTACAATAACAATGGGAGCTAAACATGTGTATTTATATCAATAGAAAAGAATTGCAATTTGGCATAAACACATCTAATAATTCAGTTTTGGTACTATAATAATTTAATGTTGGTATAAAAAATTTACTTCAGATCTTGGACATAATTTAGTTGGAGAAGATCACACATGTACATTAATGATTTAGTGTAAAAATAAAAGTAAGAAATTTTATTTTGATATGTATTACATACTAAACAAGGAAGTTTTATTATATTTTGTTATATTAAGGTATTACGTAATATAATAAGTGTAAAATAGTATATAGATATAATATAGCTTTCCTTACTCACCTACAATGATATCATATATATATATATATATATATATTATACTCTACTACTAATTTATATGGTAAGAAAAATATAGCTAATTTAGGTTGATAATTAGGCTTTAATTAGTTGAAAAACGAAAGGCAAATAGGTAAATGAGTTATTTAAGTTGATGACTTGGCATAGCTAGATGGTTGACACATAAGAGAGATAATTTTAGCTTTAGTAATAATATGTAGATGAATGTAAGATCAATATGTAAGAGAAAGACTTCTCATTTATTGTATATATAGATGATAATTATTAGTCAACAGAGGAAGAGCTTCTTGTGTCCAATCATTAAATTCTGGATAGGTAGTCGTACACTATGTTCTAAAATACTACATGGATATTTTGTTATGTAGATTGAGCTTTGTATGTTAGAGATGATCTCCTTTCATCACCAATGTGCACACCATCATCTGTACCTGTGTCACATAAGATAGAGACTCACAACAGAATTAGTTAGAAGTTAGCATACTCAAAGACGACTCCTTGCTTTAGTTGACTAAGTTCTATCTTCAAATAGCAGTCTGTAAGGCGTAATAGAATAACAATTCAATGAATAAAAATTGTTCTCTTTCTAGAAAACTGACATGGTATCAGACTTTTTGATCCTTCCATAGCCAAAAACACCAAAACCTTCCGCCATAGCCAAAACACCAATTCCGCCATGGATCATAACCATCCACTCTTCTTACAATCATCCGATCACCTTGGCATGTTTCTTGTCACCAAGCAGTTCAATGGCCATAATTTTGGTGAATGGCGTCGTTCTATGACCATTGATTTATCATCAAAGAACAACCTCTATTTTGTCAATGGCAACCTTCCCAAACCAGTTGGATATGTAGACCTTGCACTCTAGGAGAGGTGTAACGACATGATCCTTTCTTGGATTGGGAATAGCTTGACTGATGACATTCGAAGCAACTTCATATACAATCTCTTGGCTAAAGGAGTTTGGGATGAGCTTCAAGCAAGATACAGTCAATTAAAAGGTGTACAAACGTATTCAATTCAGATAGAGCTCTTGTCTCTGTCGCAAATATCAAGCTCTATATCATCCTATTTCACCAAGATGAAGTCGATATGGGATGAATTAGCTGATGTTCAGCGTTTTCCCACCTGTTCTTGTGGCGCTCTTCATGGGATTCTGAAATACGAAGAGGGTCAGAAACTTATGTGTTTCCTAATGGGACTCAACGATGAATACACGGCCGTCCGAGGCCATATCTTGATGATGAAGCCCCTTCCTTGTACAACGTACATATTTCATTCATCTTCAAGAAGAAAAACAATGCTCAATTCAATCTTCTTTGACGGATTTGTCGTCCTTTCATGTCAAATCTTCTTTGACTGATAACAATGGCGGTCGATCTGAATCTAGAGGCTCCACTAGCTCCAATAGTGGCCGATCTTATTCTAGACGCTCCAATGGCTCCAACGGCGGCCGATTTGACTCTGGACGTCCTGATCGTAAGCAATCGGTGCTATTTCATCATCCGATTTCCTCCCAAGACCAAATCCAAGCCTTCCTCAAGTAATCTCTCTCAATCTTCTTTTGATGATTGTTCTAAGAGCTTTGCTGGTCAGGTCTCTAATGATTCCAATACCGACACTTCTTTGACCAAGGAACAATACTCTTAGTTGTTGTGACTCCTCAATGAACAATCCAAATAGAATACTAACTTTGAAGAGGATGATTTTGCTGGTAAGATTCTGATTTCTAAGTTAGTTTCTTCTTCTTCTCAACCATGGATCCCTGATACAGGAGCCAATAATCACATGACAGGTGATCTTGATTGTCTTGAAAATGTGGTTACACTTTCACATCCATTCACTATTACTCTGCCTACTGGTCATGCTGAGAAAGTCCATGTTGTTGGTTCTGTGCAGTTATTACTAGATTTGTGTCATAAGGAAGTTCTTTATGTTCCTTCCTTCAAATGCAATCTAGTCTCCATTGGAAAACTTGCTTCTGATTTGCATTCCCTTGTCATCTTCTCACATGAATGTTGTTTTCTACAAGATGTGATGTCCAATAGAATTATGACTCTTGGTAAAGCAAAAAAGAGCCTTTACTTTTTGCAGAAAGATCATGAAGTTCATATGTTACTGCTTCTTGTTCTAAATCTTTTCGGTTGCTCATCATACATTTGCTAGTAAAGTTTCTCCAGATGTTTTCCATGCTAGATTTGGCAATTTACCTTCATACAAACTTAAGCAGTTCTCATTTGTAACTGGAGACATAAATAAAGCTTCTATTCTACATGTGATTCTTGTGCAAAGGCTAGACATCATTGACTCCCTTTTCCATCTAGCTCTATTAACACTATTGCTCCTATTCAGCTTATACATCTCGACGTTTGAGGGGCTATCGCACTTCAACATACAATGGCTACAATTTTTTTCTCACCATACTTGACGACTTCAGCCGTACAACTTGGATTCAGATGTTGTCATCCAAGGAAGTGCTTTTAGTTTTGTTCAAGCCTTTCTTGCTATAGTTGAACGACAATTTAAATGCAAGGCTCAACACATGAGAACAAATAATGCACTGGAGCTTGGCTCTGGGAAAAGTGCCTCTGAATTCTTGGCTTCTCAGGGGATTCATCTACAAACAACATGCACTGCCACTCCATAACAGAACGACGTCGCAGAGAGGAAACATAAACATATTCTGGAGGTAGCTAGAGCCTTGCTCTTTTATCCCCACTTCTCAATTCAATATTGGGGTGAATTAGTGCTTACTGCAGTACATATTATAAACATATTACCCACACTTCTCCTACACCACAAAACCCCATTTGAAACCTTATTTTCCAAACCTCCAAACTATTCTCATCTTCGAGTGTTTAGTTCCTTGTGTTTTGCATCAACCCTACAATAAAACCGTGATAAATTCCAACCTATAGCAACCGCCTGTGTCCTCCTAGGATATCCCTCAAGCAAGAAAGCCTATAAACTTCTTGACCTTGAAAATTTGAATTTTTTTCCAGATATATAGTCTTTCATAAAACCATACTTCCATTTCACATTTTATCTCGGACCTCATCTTCTACTCCTTTATTGTCTTCTTACCCTATCATACCCGATGATGATCACACTCCCTAACCTTCACCACCTTTCCCAGTCATACAATCATCACAACCGCCTCAACATTCATCCTTAAGACACTCTTCCCGTCCTCAGAGTAGACCCAATAACCTTGACAATTACGTTTGTCACATCTTCTCTTCCCATGACAACATATGTTGTCACACCTTAACTTCCACACTATCCTTTCCTTCTCTTCCTTTTAATCCATCTTATTAACCCACATCCGAACATGCCACTTACCAACAAACTAGTCTTTTCAAAGAATGGCAAGATGCCATGACACAAGAATTCAGTGCATTAGATGCAAATCACACCTAGGATGTTGTTCTTCTTCCCAAAGGCAAGCATACCATAAGCTGTTAATGGGTCTACAAAATCAAGCATTATGAAGATGGGTCAATTGAATGATACAAGGATAGATTGGTTGTACGAGGGTTTACTAAAAAAGAAGGCATAGATTACACCGATACATTTTCTCCAGTGGTTAAAATGACCACCATACGCAGTCTCTTGAGTGTCGCAGTCAAGCTCAACCGGCCTCTATTGCAACTAGGCGTGAATAACTTGTTTCTTCATGACGATCTCCATGAAGAAATCAAGCATTATGCAGATGGCTCCAAGCTCGTTTGCAAGTTAAAGAAATCAATTTATGGCCTCAAACAAGCTTCCCGCTAATGGTATTCCAAATCTTCATATGCTCTACGTACCATAGGCTACTCTCAATCTCCTAAAGATCACTCTTTGTTTCATAAAAGGTTGGTGCTTCTCAAGTGTTCGCCCAGAATATAATTTATTGAGATCTTAGACTCCTATTTTAGCTGATTATATTCTCTGTTTAGGAATGTATATATTTCTTTCTGTAATTAGCTTTATTTGGCCTGATTCTCTCCTTTATATTAGGCCTTCTATTAGCAGAATATGGTGCTATATGTACTGGCTTCGGTCAAGAACACAGACACGGTTTTTGAATACAAACAACTGAACTTACAGATTGTTTTATGGCATCAGAGCATTTTTTTTAACAATCCCTAGTCATGAGTGACCCAAAAACACCAAAGATCCCATCTCCTTATGATCTAAATTCCAGCGACAATCCCGGAAATATCATCACCCAAGTTCAATTCAAGGGTGCAAATTATGATGAATGGGCTCGTGCTATACGGACATCACTCCGAGCAAGATGAAAATGGGGATTTGTCGATGGCAACATACCGAAACCTGATCCCGATTCACCTCAGTTGGATGAATGGTGGACCATTCAATCCCTTGTAGTGTCGTGGATCCTGAACACAATTGAAGCGTCTCTAAGGTCCACAATCTCCTATAGAGAAACCGCTAAAGATTTATGGGACGACATTCAAGATCGCTTATGCGTCGTCAATGGTCCCCGGATTCAACAACTCATTTGCGAACTCGTAGAGACCAAACAGAGAGGTATGTCTATTGCTACATATTATGGAAAACTAAAATGCTTGTGGGATGATCTAGGTAGCTACGATCCGATCCCGGTATGCACATGTTCGAAGTGTACTTGCGACATCAACTCTCGCCTTGCCAAACGAAACTCTACTGCTCAAGTTCATCAATTTTTGATGGGTTTGGACAGTGATGTTTACGGAACCATCAGATCTGCCATCCTTGGAACAGAACCTCTGCCTTCTCTTATGAAGGTTTACTCGACGATCACACAAGAAGAACATGTCCAATCAATGAACCGTGTTGCAGAAGCGAAGCCAGATCATATGGCTCTTATGGCTAACACTAAACACCGCAATCGATCAAATCCAGACCGAGACATCACGTGCACTCACTGTCAGCGCCGCAGACATGCTGCGTCGGGCTGCTTCAAACTGATCGGATATCCCGAATGGTGGGGCAACCGCAACCGAGACAATGATAGAGGAGGCGGACGTGAGACATCCACCTCCAACAGAGGTCGTGGGCGTGGGAGAAACAATCAAACCCGTGCAAATGCTGCCTTTGCTGCTCAGAGTTCCTCCTTTCCAGGTATAGGTGGTGCTCAGATCGAAACAGAGGCGCGCGGTATTCCGGGGTTGAGCAGTGATCAAGTTCAATCCCTCATTGATTTCCTCAACTCTCAACACTCCGGAGCGGCCTCCTCTGAACACATGAGTGGTAAGCTCTCTACAAACTCTTGGATTATTGATACCGGCGCGACTAATCACATGACAGGTATTAAACAACGCTTCCGCAGCCTTTGAAAAATCCCGACGGTGGCTATCGGGGTCCCTAATGGCGCACAGATTCCCGCCACGATGAAGGGAGATGTTGAACTAAATTCTAGCTTTACATTAACTAATGTTTTATATGTTCCTAATCTTCACTGTGAACTTATATCTATCCTTCAATTAATGGATGAAGGAAACTTTCATGTTCAGTGCACTTCTAACCTTTGCATTATATAGGACCGCACCACGATGAGGCTGATTGGTGTGGGTAAACGATGGGGTCGTCTGTACTATCTCATGCCGAGCTTCCAAGCAGCAGTTGCTATGCAGTCCGCAGTGCACTCAAGCTCGGAGTTGTGGTATAATAGACTTGGACATCCTTCATGGGAAGTTCACAAGTTATTTTCTAAATATTTCGGTAATCCTAGTCTTGAAAAATTAAATAAAGCATGCGACGTTTGTCAACGTGCTAAACATATTCGTAGTCCTTTTTCTTTAAGTAATAATATTGCGAACAATAGTTTTGATTTGATACATTGTGATCTTTGGGGGCCGTATAAGACGGCCTCATCTTGTGGCGCTCATTACTTTCTAACCATAGTTGATGATTTTACTCGTGCGGTGTGGATTTATTTACTTGTTGATAAGAAAGCGGTAATGCGCACTCTTCTTCAATTCTTTGCTTATGTTAAACGTCAATTCGAGAAACAAATAAAAACATTTCGAAGCGACAATGGCACAGAATTCACGTGTATACAATCCTATTTTCTCGAACAAGGAATCGTTTTTCAAACCTCTTGCGCAGGTACGCCACAAAAAAACGGTCGTGTAGAGCGTAAACACCGGCACATTCTCAACATGGCTCGTGCGCTACGTTTTCAAGGTAACCTTCCTATTAAATTTTAGGGCGAATGTGTACTAACGTCTTGCTATTTGATTAACAGAACCCCTACTCGCCTCTTACGCGGTAAGACTCCTTTCGAATTACTTCATAGTGTTTCACCTAATTATGCTCATCTACGAGTTTTTGGTTCGTTATGTTATGCTCACAATAGACAGGTTGGGAGAGACAAGTTCGACAAAAGAGGACGTCGATGCGTCTTCATCGGGTATCCCGTAGGTAAGAAGGCATGGAGACTCTTTGATCTTGATACTAAAGAGTTTTTAATTTCTAGGGATGTTGTCTTCTTCGAACATGAATTTCCGTTTGCTTCGGACACTTCGACAACACCACCTTTGGAGTATCAGTTTCCCGACGCTCATGACAAGCCTGACGAGGCCGATGCTCCGGTTGCGGTATCCTCCTCTGATCTGATCGTGGAGAGCAGTGTTACAAACGAGACAACTGAGGCTCAAAACCAAGCCGAACAGCCGACCAAAGCTGCTGCAAATGGTCCACCAGAATAGCGTACCAACCCTGCTGCAGCTGAAAAAAATCTTTTAGGACGTGGCCAGCGTGTTCGGACCATGCCATCCAGATTCAATGACTACGTCACCAACACCGCAGCCGTCACTTCCTCAGGTAACCCTTACCTTTTGCATAATTATATCTCTACTAATAAATTTTTGTCTCGCCATTGTGCATTTCTTACAGCCATCACCGAGACTATTGAATCGTCTTCATTCGCTCAAGCAATGAAGGACCCCCGTTGGCGTGACGCCATGAAGCTGGAAACGCAAGCCCTTGAAGACAATAAAACATGGACCTTGACGACTTTACCGGAAGGGAAACGAGCCTTGGGATGCAAGTGGATCTATAAGATCAAACACAAGTCCGATGGGTCCGTTGAAAGGTATAAAGCTCGTCTTGTTATCCTTGGTAATAGACAAGTTGAAGGCATTGACTACTCCGAGACATTTGCTCCCGTTGTTAAAATGGTGACGGTACGCACCTTCCTTGCCGTGGTCGCCATTAGAAAATGGGAGCTGCACCAAATGGATGTGCACAATGCTTTCCTTCACGGAGAGTTAACCGATGAGCTCTACATGAAACCTCCTCTCGGGTTTCATACACCTCATCCAGATATGGTTTGCAAGCTTCAAAAGTCCCTATACGGACTCAAACAAGCTCCTAGATGTTGGTTCGCAAAGCTATCCGCTGTACTACTCAGGTATGATTTCCAACAATCCCGTCTTGATCATTCGTTATTTACTTATAATCATAACTCTATTCAACTTCATGTATTAGTTTATGTTGATGACCTAATCATTCCGGCAATCATGGCACCGCGGTGACCAAATTCAAATCATATCTTAGTTCATGTTTCAAGATGAAGGACCTTGGACCCTTGAAATATTTTCTCGGTATTGAAGTTGCACACTCTCCTCAAGGGATCTACTTATGCCAAAGGAAGTATGCTCTCGATATCATCCACGAGAGTGGTCTCATTGGCGCCAAACCAGCCAAGGTTCCCATGGATTCTCACCACCAGTTGGGCAGATCATCCGCCCCCCCATGCTCCAATCCCGAAGCCTATCGCCGCCTTGTGGGAAGACTGATCTACCTCTGTTTTACGCGACCGGAACTGGCCTATTCGGTCCACATTTTGTCCCAATTTATGCAAGCGCCAACGACGGCACACTTGGGCTGCAGCACTGCGCGTCATTCGATACCTCAAAGGCCACCCCGGACAAGGCATTTTACTGCGTTCAGACGTTGCCCTTCAGCTAACCGGGTGGTATGACTCCGACTGGGCTGCGTGCCCACAATCCCGACGATCCTTGACTGGTTGGATCATGTTCCTTGGTTCGTCTCCCATCTCTTGGAAGACGAAGAAACAACATACCGTCTCTCGATCTTCCGCGGAGGCCGAGTATCGATCCTTAGCTTCGGTCACATGTGAAGTTAAATGGCTTAAAGGGATTCTGCAGGACCTTCGTGTTTCTCATCATCAACCAGTTCATGTATTCAGTGATAGCAAGTCAGCTCTTCACATTGCTCAAAACCCGGTCTTCCACGAAAGAACGAAGCACATTGAGGTTGATTGCCACTTTGTTCGAGACGAAATCATTAACGGTATCATTCAACCTTCGTATGTTCATACAAGCACTCAATTAGCTGACATCTTTACGAAGGCTTTAGGGGAGGCATAATTTCACAAACTTCTTGGCAACTTGGGCATCAAAGACTTGTATGCTCCAACTTCAGGGGGGGATATTGAGATCTTAGACTCCTATTTTAGCTGATTATATTCTCTGTTTAGGAATGTATATATTTCTTCCTGTAATTAGCTTTATTTGGCCTGATTCTCTCCTTGATATTAGGCCTTCTATTAGCAGAATATGGTGCTATATGTACTGGCTTCGGTCAAGAACACAGACACGGTTTTTGAATACAAACAACTGAACTTACAGATTGTCTTATAATTACACATACACAAATGCATTCTTAAGTCATCTAGAACTCAATCAAAAAGTTGTTACTTACACCGGGAACACCTATGCCTAATCTTACAGATTACATGAAACTTGTGGGGAAGTTAAATTTATTGGTCCACAATAGACATAATTTGGCATTTAGTGTACAATATCTAAGCCAATTCTTACAAACTCTTCATATATTCCTCTCACATGGACGGACAGCCGCTCTACACACATTGATCGAGGTTCCTCAAGGGCACCATGGACAAAGCTATGTTCTTGAGTGCTTCATCATCCTTTCAACTCCGAGGATACTGCGACGTAGACTGGGCCGCTTCCTGCCCCAACTTAGAAGTCCAAGAAATAGCAAACAGTTTCACTCTCCTTGGCTGAAGCAGAGTATACTAGTATAGGTCCCTACGCAAATTGAAAGTTGAATTAGCATGGATGAGTCGCTTCCTTCATGAATTAGGCGTCCCCGATGTGTCCCTGATTTCAGTCAAGTGTGACAACCAAGCAACAATTTACATAGCCCGCAACCTAGTGTTTTACGAGGCCTTATCTCACTCTCTCATATTCCAATTGAGCTGCAGCTTGCCGATGCTTTGACTAAACCAGTGCCAAGCTGGGCATGGTCGACACCCCTTCCAGCTTGCGGTGGGTGTTGGGAATGATCTCCTTTTATCACGGATGTCTGTACATGCATTACAGAAGATAAAGATTCACAACAGAATTAGTTAGAAGTTAGCTTGGTCAGACACGACTCCTTGCTTTAGTTGACTGACTTCTCACTTCTATAAATAGCAATCTGTAAGGTGTAACAGAATAACAATTCTTCGATTCTCTTTCTACAAAACTGACATTGTATAGAATGAGTGAAGTTGATGGATGATTTTGGGCTGGGCCTGGCCCTGTTGGCATATTCGAAGGATGTGGATCTTTTGCCTCTTACTAGTCAATAGTCACTGCCGAATGCCAATACATGAAATATCCGAATTCCAAACCAGACGTGAGTTCGCGCGCATGGACAAGTTTTCGCCGCCATTTTCCGAAAAAGAGATGATTTCGAAGCCTGTCCAATTCTTCTTCCCGCGTTGTTATAAGTTAAAACCTCAACGTTGCGATCATGAAGACGTATCGGTGATCGCTTCTCTCTCCCCTTCACTTTATGATGTATGCTTTTACTTTCAATTTTTCTTTTTTCCTGTGGTTTTTGACCTAGATTTCCGCGAATGACTCTGAATTTGAATTTAGGGCTGCAATGATCGGAAACAATTAATTTGATCAATCAACAGAACGTACCCTAGTCATGATATTAGTGCCAAGACAGATGAGATCACGAAAGAATCAATCTGGTCAACTGTACGCAGTAAATTCTTGGTTATGACCCTGTGAGAATGTTAATCAATGAAAATTAAATGATACTTTAACAACTCTAGGCATTATTTTCCAAAAACATGTTTGCTAAATCATTATTATGAGCACGAAGCTTGGCAATGAAATACTAGTTACATGGCTGATGGATGCTACTGGTTAATCCGTGTAATCTAGCTTTGCTAATCTCTAGAGAAAGTAAGACAAATACCATTCCTAATGCAGACCCTTGTACCATAAACTCGTATTAATATGTTGCAGAATTCCCTCGAATGGAGTTAAAGACATTACAAATAGTTTGTGGAGAATGTGCCCATGCTTATATTGTAGGTATAGTGGAGTACTTTACTTGTCTGTGAATGAAGAATCATGAATTCAAATATACACCCAGAACCTAACTTATAGATTTATCCCTTACCTTGAGATCACTCATAGGGTAGAAACAGTAGATTTCTTTGGAGATCATACTAGTAATCATTTTGTGTAAAGATGGATTTACCTCTCAAGGAAAATGTTACCACCATTTCCCAACCAAGGATATATCTGAGCCACCGAAATACCCATATTCACTCCTCTCACTTTTAGGACATACTTCTAGATTTTTTATAGTTTGCACTATCACACTAGCAATCAGTTTGAAGATATATATGACATAAACAGTGAATCAATAAACTGTCTCCTTCTTTGGTTGTGTTTATGTTGCAATCTCTGTATCCCAAATCAACTATTTCCGATCTTTTGCATCTGTTTTGTTTTGTTTTGTTTTGCCAGATAATTATTTTCGATGTGTAAAAAAGACCAGTGCATATGATTTGCCTCTTTTTTTGCAGCATAATCTTTTTCAAAATTTCTGTAGCATAATGAAGCTGGATATCAAACTGTGTATTATGTTTGTGTAAAAGCAGTGCTTCTTTATGCATGCATAGGTTCATCATACAAGTGATGCTGATACACCATATCAA
The DNA here is from genome assembly GCA_027886185.1 of Rheum nobile. Classification (NCBI taxonomy): domain Eukaryota; kingdom Viridiplantae; phylum Streptophyta; class Magnoliopsida; order Caryophyllales; family Polygonaceae; genus Rheum; species Rheum nobile. The sequence goes on along the minus strand of WOAB01000580.1, from coordinate 365,735 downwards.
AAGCACTGCACATCAAACTGATGCTAGTGTAAAATAGATTTAAAGTAAAGACTATAGAGGCTGATGTTAATTCAAATTTATGAATCCAGTTTATCAATTAGTTACAATAATTTCAGAATCGGGAAATTAACCACTAGGTTTTGTGTTTATGCTTAACAGCCCAGACCCCGAAAATGATTTATATCTGTAAAAACATCATATTCTAGTGTTGAGAAGTGTATTTAAGGATGCAACTCCAAAATTCCCACTTATTCCAGTCAAATAGGAAACTTTAATGTGCATTTCTACAATAATTTTGCCTGGAGATGATTGCTGAGACAATCATTTATATTCTTATGTTCCACTTTTCTTGAGTTAATTAAACACTTAATTTGTTTATTAAGAAAGTGAAACACAAGGATCAACAAAATAATGGCAACTTTTAGCAAAAGGAGTGTGTGGTACGTAATTCCATTACCTTTACATTAACAAAGCTGTCATGTGAAAATCAGAGCAACTTTTCCCCCTATGTTTATTTACCTTTAAAGTCTGTCCGGCCACCCATACATACACTGTTTCAGTATCTCCTTTCTCTATATGCTTATTTACTTTCTTTACTCCTGGATATTGCTTTCTCCCACATGGCCACTTCTCAGCTGAAGATGCTTATTTGCAGCTTAAAAGCATAAAAAGAGCAACTCTTTTGAGTAGATAATGCCATATTTTGCTTTTAATATTCCCCTTTATCTCTTTTTCTTCTTCTTATGAGAGTGCTTTGCTTTAAGAAAAAGGCGAGCGGGAAGGTGAGAGAGAGATCACTGATGTTAATTTGTTTTCCATGGAAAAAAAATAAAAGAAAAGGCTTGATGGTGAAGAACATAAAAGATTTTTTATCATTCACTGTAAATTCTTTGACCCAAGTCTCATCTCATGGTGTCCTTACAAAAAATAAACAGCCAAAGGGCATGGCTTGCTTTTGTTTCTTTTCTCCACAGTTTATCTTTTTTCAACTACTTAACCATTAAGGGTGAGAAAATAAGAGAACATGTTACAAGTGTTTCTGTTTAAACTTACTTCCGTAGTTCCGTGTATATTTTTTGTATTTCCTTTTCATTCAAACTCGCTTTTTCTGGCTCTCCATAATGCTTTCCTTTGTATTCAAATTACTTGGTGCTCCTTTCGTTGTCTTTTTAGGCCATCAAAGATAGAAGCTCTTTTTGACTGAGGACCATAATGTTCAATTACATATATAAGACAGACAGGATTTGTTTCAATAGAATGCAATAGAAAAATAATAAGATAATGTCATTGTTAATGTCCTTTTGATTACTTATTCATTAGCAGCAGAGGTTTGACACCTTAGACTGAGTATACAAAAAAAGTAAATGAATGAACCAATAGATGATACATTTTGTATGCGTCACTGTATCATCAGAACTGATGATATTGGCTCGTGCATTGATTTATCATTATGTGTTTATATAGCGTTTGAGTTATTGTCCATGTAAATGTCTCACAGTTGAGATTGAAAAGGTGGTGATGTAATTTAACAGAGCTTTAGCTTGAAGCCTTCCTTTGCTCTGCATTCAGTACAGCACCACATTCAAGTACAACCTTGCCAACAAAAATAATAGTTGGAAATTCTAATATGCAAACCAAGATTGCACAAAACTACAAGTCCCTCTATCCTAAACCTCAATTATTCTTGCTATAAAATGGTGGCTGCAGAAATTTTATTTCGCTTTGGACCTTATTCTAGAAAAAGGTTCCACCGGACATGGCTGCTTATACATAGAGATCTCACTTTTTTGTGGTATATGACAAGGTTGCTGCTTCTGTTGCTGTAATCTATAGTGGCATGCATGAAATATTAAGCTTCCTTTGAGATTCTCTTCTGATATATGGATACTTGTTCAGATGCATTTCTCAAACTTGACCTTTTTTTCTCTCTTTTTTTGCTCTAATTGTTATCTAGGTTTTAAAAGTTGTTTTACACATTAAACTAGAATAATCATAAACATTTATATTCTATATATCTTCAGGAAAGAAGGAAAAAAAAGAAGGGTAAAGGTTAAAAAAAATGAATGAGGAATGAAAGGGAAATCTCTCGTATGCTGTGAAAGGAATGTATTTTTGTTTAACTTATTAGGGGTTATATGCAGGTTTTCCTTTTTTCCATTTTGTATCCTGTCCAAACACCAAGATATGGTGGATACTGGATAGTGGTGAAGTGCTGCTTTTCATGCAAGGCATGCTGGGGAAGAATATTACCAGCAACATAATATGGTTCAAACAGATTAGCTAGCATATTAACATTAGCAAGAGCCATTAATCAATAGGCTTTGCCGTAAAGATTCTTAGTCTTGTTTGTTAGATTCTTAATTATTGCTCTTAATCTAGGCGAAGGGGTTGTCTTTTAAGCTTTCATTATCTTTAAAAAAGGCTCCCGACACCATCTTTATTTGTTTGCTGTGGAAGAATCTTTTCAGCTAATATGTGGTATCTATCTTTGAGTTCATTTCCTAGTTATCCTTTGCAACATGGCTAATTTCTGTAAAATTCGATTTTATTCAGTACACCTATGAGGCTACGACCCTTCATTCATAAGTAATATTAAAATCAACAAAGAGTATGATACAAGCACATACTATACCGATATAATTTATCCTTGATAACATAACCCATGCTTTGAATTGTTATTCATTTGGTCAAAATTCATCTTGATTGTTTATTTTCAGCATTAAAGTTACTAGCTATTAATCGTTTAATTAGGATCTTATTTTCAGGCTTTCTAGGAAATTGAGTTTGCTTCACAAGTACTTAAAAGACTTCACTATCAATTTTTCCCTTGTTTTGTTTTGTTCTGTTCAGCTGATGTGAAGTGTTCTGAGGAAAATGTGAAATGCTTGCTCTGAAGTTCCAGTGTAGTGTAAAGAGAAGAGTCTGGGGTGTCAACAGAACCGTAAGGTTATCAAATTTCTCACATCGTACTCTTTTGCTGTGTACTTGTAGAATGCAAACGTACGTAAAGGGGGACAGTAGAATGGAAGCTAGGTTCTGGAGATTACGAAAATGTATGTCTCAGGTTCGATATTGTTTAGTAGGTTGGCATGATACTCAACTTAAGAAAGTTGAGATCATCAGGGGTTAACGGAATAAGGTAGTCAAAACTTCCCCATTTATGATTTCTGGATTGCAAGTCACAGCCTCTTCATTCTGGATAACCATTTACGGAGATACGTGATCAGAAAAAGAATACCTTATTTGCAGTTAATTATATCCTAGCTTGTTTGTTTTCTATTTTGGTACATCATAAGTAAAGAGAGATCACTTACAGGGACAATAAAAACTAGACACGAGAAAGACAGGGTCACAGGAACGTATAGGATGCAGAAAAGAAATAAGGTATAGGGCTACAGTCAAAGGTGCATGCTCCATGTTAGTCTATCAGCTATACTATCATTTTCATAGGTCTTTAATTTGTACGGACTTGAGATACTATGCAATTGAATTGCCCGGTAGCTGTGAAACACCTTCCAGATAGGTTCAAACCGGTAAATGATGGATTTATTGTACAATGTACATAGCCTAAGCTATATCGTACAAAGTAATTAGTACTTGAGCTGATAGTATGAATGGCGGTTGTTATGTTTTTACTTTTTAGAGATAAAAAAAATAAAAACAATTTGGTTATCGGCTAGGTTTGGTTCATGAACATACCGTTTATTTTGGTTAATCATGTTTCATTTCATTTTACTATGTTTAAATCTTGGTTCGGTTTTTCATGGACAAGAGACAATGATAAATGTGAGGATAAGTTACCTTGATGCTGATGCCATGCCCATGCACATGCACATATTTTGGCAGGATGGAAATGCTGAACTGAAAGAGATCGAGGGCATAATATATATCAACAAAGGAGGAGCCTTGGGATGTTGGTTGCTTTCTTTCCACTTCACTTCACTTCACTTCATCCCCCCCTCTGTGAATCAAGTTGGGGGTCCAAAAGCTTCTACTTTGTGAAATAATGCATGGTTACGCTTTCTCTGTGGGTGTAAGAGAGAGCAGAGCGAGAGAGATAAAGTTGTTCAAGAGTAGAGAATATTGCTTTTTAGTGTTCAAAATCCCCATGCATTCAAAGCCTTTAAATGTTAAGATCTAGGAGTCTGAGATGGAAAAAGTTAGAATGGGGGGAATTAGAAAACAAAACACTTTATTCCTTGTCCTTGAGCTTCCTACAAAAATATTGCACACACTTCCCAATTCCTTTAATTTAGACATACACACTTCTCTCCCACCGTCGTCTCTTTTCAGGCCCTTGGAGTTGGATTTTGGAGGATGGACCAAATGTGGTTTAATTGCATGTTTCTGGGTTTTTTTCTCAGCTCATTTTGGGTCAACAAATGTTCACTTGTACTCCTATGTTAATCTCACTTGAATTTATCTCAGCCGGCTTGCTTCTAGGAACATGACTTGTATTAACAATACAAAATCCGTCTCGATAAATGTGACGGACGGGACTGAGGGAGAGTATAAGGCAAGAAGGATGAGCAAAGTTGAGGTGCCTTCGATATTGGTGCTGCAATTTGGTACTGCTTGTCAGCACATGTAATCCACTTTCCACTACTAATACTCTGCTTTTGGGCCCCTCCTGGCCAAAAAAAAAAAAAAAAACACTAAGGCAGATAAATTACCTCCCAAACAAGAAAAGCATTTATAACGAAACCCATTGCTTATATATTTATTATTATTGTATGAACACCATCACACCCCTCTTAATAGCCACCAAGTCCAAACTTGTTCCAACACTTAAAAAAATCTCCAGTTGTATTAGTAGCTGAAGAGTCATACACGCACTGTTGCCCACTTTCCACATCTTCTTACCTAAGAGAGATAGAAAACAAGAGAAATATGAAAGACCCAACCAACAACAATTGTTGTGCCCTCATCTGCTCAATATCCACTGATAGTCATCACCTTCTTTGATCGACCAGTCCTTTTTTAGAATTAAGTTTGAATCCTTTGTTGTTGGGTGTGGGTTTTTAAAAATGAGATCTAGTGGATGCACAATCCAGCAGGCTCTAACTCCAGAGGCTGCAGGCATGGTGAAACAAGCAGTGAACCTAGCGAGGCGACGTGGCCATGCGCAAGTGACCCCTCTCCACGTGGCGAACACCATGCTCTCCTCCTCCTCAGGCCTTCTGAGAGCAGCTTGCTTGCAGTCCCACTCCCACCCTCTCCAGTGCAGAGCCCTTGAGCTTTGCTTCAACGTCGCCCTCAACCGCCTTCCCACCTCCACCTCCAGCCCCATGCTCGGGCCCCACTACCACCACCACCACCACCAAAACCCCACCATCTCCAACGCCTTGGTTGCCGCCTTCAAGAGGGCTCAAGCTCACCAGCGCCGCGGATCCATCGAGACCCAGCAGCAGCCCCTCCTAGCCGTTAAGATTGAGCTGGAGCAGCTCATAATCTCAATTCTTGATGATCCTAGCGTGAGCCGCGTGATGCGAGAAGCCGGTTTCTCGAGCACTTTGGTGAAGGAGAAGGTTGAACAAGCTGTACTGTCCCTGGAGGTTAGTTCTGATCAGCTGAAAGTTGACACCTCCAACAAGGTGGTCAATAAGGACAGTACTGCTACGAAGCTCTTAGTCCTCCAACCCTCTCAGACTTCCATCCAATCCGGAAAGCCGAGTTGGTCGGATCAAGTCAAGGACGAGGACGAGGACGTGGCGAGTGTGATGGAAGGTATGGTGAATAGTAAGAGGAAAAGGTGTTGTGTTGTTGTTGGAGAGTGCCTGGGCACCTTGGAAGGCGCGGTTAGAGGCGTGATGGATAGAGTGCAAAGAGGAGACGTTCCTGATGCTCTGAGAGAGGCGAGATTCGAGGCCTTGTCTCTTGACTCCCTGGGACACCTCACCAGGGAGCAGCTTCTGCAGAAGTTTGCGGACATAACCTGTCTAGTCAAGAGGTATGCAAGCAAAGGGCTGGTGTTTTACTTGGGCGATCTCAAGTGGGCTGCCGAGTTTATAAGTGGCGGTGGATTAGACCAAAGGAGGGGCTACTACTGCCCCATTCAGCATGTGATCATGGAGCTCAAACGCCTTGTTCAGGAGTGTAACGAGACCGGACGGTTGTGGTTAGTCGGACTCGCCACCTTCCAAACTTACACTCGATGTGGAAGTGGCCATCCCTCATTGGAAGCCATTTGGGGCATCCATCCCATAACGATTCCAGCCGGTAGCTTGGGTTTCAGCCTCGTCCCTGAAAGGTGATTTCCGCAACCAACTTTTTATATGCAAGTTTTTAATTTGGTAGCTATAGCTATAGCTATAGCTATAGCAAGAGTACGTTAAGTTTCATGTTCGTTTTCGGCATTGATTAGTCTTGCTAGCTTGCGTTGGTTTTGGTTTTCTATATATCTAGTCTCTTATTGTTTCCCCTTTTCACTTTCTCCATTTAGTGATACGCAAAGCAAGAAAACGGACAGCGGTATGAGTTGGCTTCTTAACGAAGGAAGCCGAGATGAGAAGAATCGCGTAAGCCTGCAAAGCGGCCCATGTAACAGCGAGTCCACCACCCCAAGTCTCCCTTCATGGCTGCAAAAGTGCAAGGATGATGACAACAAAAGAAGCAATGACACCGATCAGGTCATAATCTTATCTTTGCTTTATTTCTGCTTGGAAGGCAACATTTGCCTACTTATCTATCAAATTATCTTCCTTTCCACTTTCATATTACAGGATTTGGTCCTGGTGAATGATCTATGCAACAGATCATGGAGTTTCACTGAGAGGACCTTAAGCTTTTCGGTGGTGTCCCCTTCATCATCCCCCACCGGATTCTCCTATGATCAGCAGCAATGCTTAAATATGCAACAGGCTCATAATCGTACGGCTCAGGTTGAACCCAAATGGTTCTGGGCTACAACCGATGATCATCCGCTTTCTAACAGAATGTCCAAGGCCCCGTTCAGAACGTACATTCCAGAGCCCGGGCGGGATCAAAGCCATTCACCCCCTTCCCCAAAACCCAACTCAACCTCCTCCAGCGACGTCATGGAGGTAGAATGCGCCCAGAAGAGGTTCAAAGAGTACAACTCGGAGAACCTTGAAACCCTTTGTAGTGCGTTGGAGAAGAGGGTCCCTTGGCAAAGGAATGTAATCCGAGACTTAGTAAGCACTGTCCTGAGTTGTCGGTCAGGGAGGGCGAGAAGAAAAGGGGGTCATAGGATGAGCAATGACCACAACTTCAAGGAAGAGACTTGGCTTTTCTTCCTGGGGGCTGACTCTGTTGGCAAGGAGAAGCTAGCAAAGGAGCTGGCCACGCTAGTTTTCGGGTCGCACAACAAGTACAATGCCATCGCCCTTAGTAGCTTCTCTTCAACAGAAGATTCTAGAAACAAGAGGCTGCGAGACGAGCAGAGCTCCACCTGTATCGACAAGCTGGCGGAAGCCGTTTCAAATGATCCGCACAGGGTGTTCTTCGTCGAAGACATTGAGCAGGTGGACTACGTTTCTCAAGTTGGGATTAAGAGGGCTATTGAAAGAGGGAAGCTGACAAGTTCTAATGGAGAGGAAGTAAGTCTTGGAGATTCAATCGTCATACTAAGCTGTGAGAAGTTCAGCTCAAGATCAAGGGCGTGCTCTCCTGAGAGAGTTGTAGATCTTGGTAGTTACGCGGAGGAGGAAAAAGCCGGTGGCTGTTCTGAGGATTCAAATGGAAATTCTCCTAGTCCAAGTATTTCACTGGATTTGAACATGTCAATTAGTGATGATTGTGGCGTTGATCATGATCATGATCAAGATCAATCATCTGGGGATCAGCTTGGGCTTCTTGCAGCTGTTGATAAGTGGATGTTATTCAAACTTGAAGAGTCAAGTTGATTGAAGAGAAGGAGAGGGAGGAAAGGAGAAAATATTAGAATAGTGGTAGGGTGTCATGATCGTCAGGGGGGGGTTTTGGGCCGCCTCTTTTTCTTTTGATTCCTCTTCTCTAGCGCTTTAGATTTAACATTCTCTTTGGGCTTTTGTCTTTCGATTCCCGAACACAGGGAATGTTGCCCCTCAATGCAACTCAAGGGCTCATGCATGTGTACTTGTAAAATGGTTACAGATGATCAATTATGACGCAGTAGGAAGCGTAAGGATTCGCAAGCGCTAATCCTACAACAATAATCAAATTCGCAAGCGACGAACTCAACGATAAACTCCGGAATCCACCAGAAAGAAAGAGAATAACTTTTAGGGTTTGATTCAATAAAAGATAATGTCTGCCACCATACAAAAAGTGTTTAAATATGATAACGAAACCCTAATATGAAAATTAAGCAAAACGGAAATAAAATATAAATTGCGAAAAATACTAAAACGTTGTGTTGAGGCCCGAAACGATCTCGGATGGCCTAAAAAGCCCATTAGTCACGGCAAAGCCGTGCGTTGGACTCGTTGGGCCGGTCCGAATTCCGAAAACATATTATGAGCGTCAATCTACCACCGAACGACCAATCTGCACACCCTCGGACGAACCGATCTCCTCTTCGATGCGCGTGGCCAATGCTCCTGCATCAAATTAGCAGTTGCGCTCTTCTTTCTTTAGCAACTAATTTTGACATATATCTTGGATTCTTACTTACACACAACTGAATTCATCTTTCCTTAGCTCTGAAGCCTCTAAGATATATATAGATACCTTGGCCTTTGATTGTGTCGACGGAGCTAGCTTTACGTGCATAAAGCCCAGCAGGATGGATGAACGTACTCAACACAACAGTTAAGGCACCTTAAAACTGAGTCTTTCCTATGTAAGTCCATTTATTATATTTCAAATAGGTTTAAAGTCTCATCCATAGAAGAAGTGTAAGGTAGGTTAATACTTAATAATACACCCATGGACATAGAGGCGTTGAGCGGTTTCTTTGAACCGTTCAACCGGCGGTTCTGGAACCGTCCAAAACCGTCTGAAACCGTAACCGTAATCGAACCGAAATTGGAACTGACTAAAACTGTTCGAGGCCGGTTTCGGTTCATGATTTCATAGAACCGTGGAACCGGCGATTCCAAACCGTTTCAGAACCGCCAATTTCAAACCTATTAGCTAAGTAAATTTTCATAATAAAGGTAAGAGGACTACGCGAGTTTTGATTTCTCTAACCCGGAGAGAACACGTAAGCAATTTACTTATATTCAAATCTTTTATTTTTCCAATTTTTTCCCTTATAATTTTGTATAAAGACAAATGCTTATTATATTTTTTAGTTTAAGAATATATTTTATAATTAAAATATAAAGATTAAATATTTAATGTTAATATTTTTTTATTTTTTTATTTTTTTATATTCAACTTTTTTTGCATATTTTTTATAAAATTATTAATTTTTATCCAGTTCGGAACCAGAACCGAAACCGGCTCAAAACCGGCCGGAACCGGATCCAAAACCGCAACCGAAACCGAAACCGGCAAAACCGGACTTAGTCGGTTTCGGTTCATGATTTTTTGGAACCGGAACCGGCGGTTCCAGAACCGTGAACATCTCTACATGGACATAGTGGATTAGATTAGATTAGATTAATTTAATTGTAAAGTAGTTATTCTTTGGGAATAACTAACTAACTTGGAACGGCATGGTTTTCGGCTATTACTATTAGGCTATTTGCTGATGATTCTCATCATATGCGCACACCATTACTCACTATAGTCCAAAAAATACTTTGCAATTACCTTTAACAATCAAAAACTCAGAGTTCAATTCCGGTGCGGAGCACTCTTCCCGTGCGGACGTGCGGACATGCACTATAGGGCCTTATTTGTGCACTTTTGGGCCTTATTTGTGCACTTTTGCAAAAAAATTGAAAAATGCTTGGAAAAAAATTTGAAATTTTTTTTTTTTTTTTTTTTTTTGAAAAAGTGCACAAATAAGACGTTAAAGTGCACAAATAAGACCCAAAAGTGCATGCTCCGCACGTCCGCACGGGAAGAGTGCTCCGCATATGATCCAAACTCCAAAAACTCATACATGCATCCATGCCTAGGTTGTTCATCTGTCCAAAACAGATCCGAACAATTTCAAAATTTTGTGGACCGAAAACCAAATCGAACTTGGATCGAACTAGACCGAACTTGGACCGAACTAGATCGAATAAAGTTATACTAGTTTATCTAAAAATCTAGGATTTTATTTTTATATTTAAAAATAATCGATTTTGACCGAACCGAACCGAATATTGCTTTTATGCGAACCGAAAATCGAACCGAATATAGATCGGTTCGACTTCGGTCCGTTCAGTTCAAAACTGAATAAAAACCGACCGATGAACAGTCCTATCTAGGCCTGTTCACCAAACAATGACTACATACGTACTCGACCGCCCTGGACCCTGTTCTACACAACCAATCTACGTGCAGCATCCTATACCCAAATCCGATTCTCCCTCTATATCCTTACATTGTACGTGCCTACTCTTAGTTAACTATCTCTTTCAGATTGTCACAAATCAGTACAACTAATGAACAACATATAAATTAAATGGATAAATCTATTTTTAAATCTAAGTGCAAAGGAATTTTTGGACAAACAACTTGTTTGGACAAAGTTATATTAATTGGGACTTCCATTAGCGCTTAGTTCCTAACTACTCCATTTTTTTGCATCATTTTTTAGGAATCGGGTTGGGTATATGGATTGAGATTGAGTAATTCTTAAGATTTTATATTTGATATAAATTTAGAGATATAAAAAGAAGATGAAAATAGGTTTAAATCGTACCTCTATTTTTTGGTGGGCATGGGAAATACTCTTATGGGCTGATATAAGTCATTACTTGAAATCAACTTCATACTTATATCTACATCTACCAAATACTAAATTCTACCAAACACTAAATTCGATATGACTCATTCTCAAATCAATTCCCTATATCCCAAGTATACAAACAAATGGCCCTAAGGATAAATGGTCAGTCTTGAACATATATCGTCTATCATATTAAGACTATGTCATGCTTCAATGGATCACCTCAAGGTTGTATGAATCCTGATATATTACACAAAATCATTTTATAAAAAAATAAAAAAATGTATTATACAACATATGGTATTATGATTGCGTGATTATTATTATTGTAAAATCAATTACAACAAGAAAAGATAAATTGTAGAGAATAAAGGGATAATAAGTTAATTGCATGGCAGGCTAAAAGAGTTTCTTCTAGATTTATGTTTTATATATTTTCATTTTGATTGATTTATATGCTTTTTATTAAATAAATAAATGTAATGATCACGTAACTTAAGAATTGTGCAAAGGCAATGCAACTTTTTTCCTTTATACTTTGGAGAAAAAAAGCAATATATTCACCTTTCAAAAGTGATAAGCACTACTTTTCATGCCTTTTTTTGTTTGTGAATTGTTATGTGTTTCTTCCTTCTTTCCATAACTTTAATCAAAATTTATTATAGAAAATATAAAAGGAGAGAATAACAAACAATTTAAAGCTACACTAATCAATAAATGAAAATGATTATTATTTTTTGTGTCTTCACTCTTTATGTCGTGTGTATAATTTCTGTTGCCTTATATATTATTTTTCAGAAAGTTTATCGACTGAATTACAATAGATAATACTCCTTTTGTTAAACAATACTTATTAATTTAGCTTTTGATACAACTATTAAAAAATACAATAATTAATCCAAAACACTATAAACTTTTTTTAAAATCTACAATTTAATAACTACCTACCTCATTTCTAACTAATAAATGAACAGAATTTACATAGAAAGTGTCAATAAGTGAAATTTTCAATAATATAAACCGTAACTCATCAATGAATAATTATCTAAAACTCTAAAATAAAAAATATTTTTTAATAAAAATAAAAGGCTAAAATGATATATATTTCTTAACGGAGTAAAAGAACAAAATATTTGGATATGTGCCACTGTGAAATTCATAAACTATGGATAACTATTCGACCAAAAAAAATATGGATAAATAAAACGATTCACTGATGTTCCCTCTCCATTGGTTTTATTATGCATGAGAAATTCTAACTATTCCGCTAATAAAAGGCAAGGATATATAGAATTATATACCATGCCCACTTGTTCCTTCTGTTAAATGAATACATATAAGTTAAGTCTTTTCAGCTTAATTTAACACTTCGTAATTATAAAATGATGAATTTTTATTTTTATTTTTCATTGTAATGGCTAGTGTTAACAAAAAAAAAGGTTAATATATGTAAAATATTACAACTGAATTCTCTCTTTTCTGGTTCATTTCAAAAATCGATTCATCAGTAGGTATCGTTGTAGTGGCCTTCCATTTTTAATTATGGATCATCAATTAACAAGTTCCCACTTGACCCCCAACTAAAGATGGTTTAAGAGGAGGATTAGCTAGATAAGCATCACCTTTTGTATGATGTATAACCAATTAATTTAATTAAAGCTAGGTAAAAGAGATTGTGATACCTAAGAATCGCAGAAAGATGATAACCAATACTCGCCTTTAATATGAAAATATACGGGAATTCCGCGAGGTAACTCTCAGGTTTTGCAAATTCCACGAGGTGTCCACAGGTTTAGACTATTCCGCGAGGTAACCCTGAGTTTTTTAAAAAGTCCGCCAAACGACCTTCCGTTATCTTCACCGTTAAAAAACAGTTTATTCATTTTTTAAAAAAAATAATAATTTGTTGTTATTTAATTTTTAAAAAAAAAATAAAAAAAAAATTGGGTTGATTAATTAATCCCTTCTCCTTCCTCCCCTTCCTCTTACATTCCTCCATTTCTTCTCTCCCAAATTCAACTCAACTCAGTTCTTGGGTTGATTAATTAATTCCCCTCCTCAGTTTCCTCTACAGACACCCGCGAATTGATCGAAAGATCTCGAATCGATTTTAATGGAGCTCAGCAAAGTGACCCTCGAAATCTCCGTCGCTCGGCGCCAAGGCTCGGATCCTCTCAATCGACGGCAGAGGAACCTCCCCCACCGTCTCTGGCGCCGCCCTCGTCACCCTCGAGGACAAGATCCAATCCGAAACCGGCGATCCTCACTCCCGCATCGTCGACTTCTTCGACATTGTCGTCGGCACCAGCATCGGCGTCTTCTACGCCGCTATGATCGTCACCGACGACTCCTCCGGCCGCCCACTCTACTCTTCCCGCGACGCCGTCTCCTTCCTCCACCACCACCACCTGGAGATGTTCAAACCCCGTAAAACCCCCCTCGTCGGTGTTTTCGGCCGCTATCGACTCTTCTCCGACAAGAGCCTCGAGCGAGTCCTAAAGGCGGCGCTCCGGCGAGAGAGCGACGGCAAGGTGTTGACCCTCAATGAAGCATAGTCACTTGAATCACCTCTGTCCTCCATGGCTGTCTACCTTAGATCTCGCCCTAAATTGCTCCTGCGATCCAATGTCCTTTTCAACTCTTTATCCCCTTAGTAGACCTGGGCATATCCGGACTCGGGCCGGATATGGTCCGTGCCTAAATTAATTTTTTGTCCGTTTATCCGGACCCGGGCCGGGCTCAGCCCGGGATTTGGGTTGGGACAGTTGTCCAAGCCCGTCCGCATTCCCGGGCCCGGGTAGCCCGTCGGGACCCGGTTTAAGTTATATTCTCGGATTCTCCTAATTCTTGTGAAAGAGCTTCGATATCAAATTCAGAAATTCTGCAAACATTTAATAAAAGTAACAACACACTCAAACATATTGTTTAATGTATCTCAATCTTACAATAAAACATGAAAGAGCTTCAGTCTTTCACTCTTTCTCTTCGTAACAACACAGTGAAACACACTCAAACACAGTATTTCAATATCAAATTAAACAGTTTTTCAATATCAAATTCTACAAACATTTAATAAAAGTAACAACACACTCAAACACACTCAAAGTCTCAAAATAAACAAACAAAATAACAACAGAAGCTGAGAATTATCATAGAGCCATACTCTGCACAGGGGCGGAGATCTCAACCGCGGCTTCGTCTATGTTTCCGGGGTTCAGATTCAGAACAAGCAATTTGGATTTATTGGAAGATCAGAATTAAACAATGAACAGAGAAATTGAGGAGAGAAGAGAAACCTGGAAGATCCCAGGGCTCGTGTTTACAGATATCAACTTCGTTAATAACCTCGACGCACTGATTAAAATCGTCGACCTTCTTCTGGAGGTAGAAGAGTATGAGTTCTTCGTCGGTGGGGCTGAATCTGAACCCCGAAAACATAGACGAAGTTGAGAATTACCGAAATAAATTACCGAAGTTGAGAATTATCAATATATATTCAGCCGACGATCTCCGACGAGGCGGGGTGAAGGAGTGGCATGAGGTCAGGCGATGATCGACGACGAGGCGGGTGAAGGAGCGGTGTGAGCGCTGAGAAGGCGGCGGGGTGGAGGAGAGGCTTGAGAAGGAGGCGGGGTGAAGGAGAAGTGGAGATCTGGAGAGAAGAGAAGTCAGAGAAGTAGAGAACTGAGAGGCTGGAGGAGGAGTGGAGGCGGGTACTCGGGTAGGTTAAAGAAAGATAAAGAGAGATGGAGGCTGGAGAAGGGTATGAAACCCTAAAAAAAAATTATAAGTTTTTTTTAAAGATAAATAATAATTTTATTAATTTAATATTATATATAATTTATATATAATTATTTATGTATTATATCCGGGCCGGGCTAACCGGCCCTACAGGGCTTAATTCCTTATCCATACCCGGCCCTCTCGGTACCCGGACCGGGTATATTTGGCCCTTTAGGGCCTACGAACTTGTCCATATCCGCCCATTTATGCGGGCGGGCGGGACAGGCCAGGCGGGCCAGCCCGAGTTTGCCCAGGTCTATCCCTTAGTTTTGAAATTGTCCTCCATGGCTGACTATTTTTTTCTTTTTCCTTTTTTTTAAAATTACATAACAATTTCTTTTTAGTTTTTTTTAAATAATAATGATTTAACAGTATTTTAACGTGGAGATAACAGAGGGTCATTTAACGAAATTTTTAGAAAAGTCGGGATTATCACGCGAAATAGTCAAAATTTGTGGATACCTCGCGAAATTTGCAAAACCTAAGGGTTACCTCGCGAAATTCTCGGAAAATATATGCAAATTGAAATCAAAGCTCCTCCTTTTTTCTCAAAACCAATCAAGCATAAGTAGAGAACTTGTCGGCTTTTGCCCCATTTATTTTTATGATATACATAAAAAAAAAAGAATTCGAAGAATACAATCAAGTTTCGACTTACGCGTACCGTCGAGAGATCGAATCGAACTAGTTTAAAAGGGGCATGTTAAAAGTAATTAGCGATGGTGGTGATCGTATTATTACAATCTATCATTCACCTTTTGCCTTTAAATTTCAACAACTTTTTTTCTTGATCCGGTAAAGTTGGAAAGCTACGAGTTCATTTTTTATAACGGCCAGGGATATGAATGGCTCATCACCAGTGAGTTGTCCCGGAACATTCTTTCCGAAAAAAATATCAAAATTGGATCAAATTCAAATATGAGATTAGTGGTAAGTGGTCTAATTCAACAATTTTGTTAGACTTGGGGACATTTCATGTTATGGTGATAGCCGTAAAAAGAATGGTTGGAATTGGCTTTAATTTACACACTTATAATGATAGCTTTCAAAAGTAGAATTCGACCAGCGCATGAGAATTACACAAATTTCATATTAGGATAAGACAAATAATATCTCAATGTTCAAGCCTGGAAACAACGAGAAAACACAAAGAGCCTTTTTGTTTTCTTCTTATGTATTCAACCAAGAGATCGAGGAGATCAATCTCATGTATATTATGAGTGCCAAAACCTACTCCAAGATACCCGTATAAAGAATATGGGTGGACCGAGAAATTATCACATCAATTAGTAAGGTTAGGCACATTAAAAATGTGCTAAAATTAACAATCGCGAAACTACATGGATAAGGATACATAATCTAAATTGGTTATTATTATCACAAGGATTTGGATAAAAAATCCATTTACATACACCAAATTAGGTAAATAAACACTAAAATTAATTTTTTACTACTTGTCCACTATATAAACTTTTGCCCCCTCTCTCATACTTTTCTCGCTTCTCCCACTTCGACCGTTTTCACTTGTCTCCTCCTCTTCTATCAACCTCCAACTCTATTTTCCATTTTCATTCGATTTCACTTGTTTTCGTCTTTGATAGAACATGATCGCTCTATCTCGCATTTGCCCCGTTGTCACGATCCATCTATAACTCATGTTTTGCATGTGAATTTAGCTTCTGTAAATTCCTAGGGTTTTGAGTAGATTTCACAGTTTTTATAGTTGTTTGTTGATCGAGAAGTTCATATTTGTGTATGTCATTTGTTGATTATGCTTTTTTTTCTTGTTGTTTGATGTTATTGATAAATTTGTATCATTTATTTTTGTTTGTTTGCATCTGTATTAGCATGTGGTGATTTTTCTAGTGTTTGAACTTGTTTATCACAACTTATATATTGCTAAGTGTTGCTTTTAGTTTGTTTATGATTTTTTTTTTTTGTGTAATATTCAACTTTTTTGTGACAGTTTTGCTAGGTTTAACTTTGTGTGATAATCGTGTTATATGTTATGATGGCTCCCTACCCTCACCCTTGACGGCGAAGGACGAGGAGAACACGATGAGTGTCCTCTCCAACAGACCCGTGACTAGGGCGCGTGCCAGAGCCATCGCGCAAGCCACCCAATCGTTGGTCATGAGATGCTTCGCCAGCTTTGACAGCGCCTCTAAACCCATTGACGTCACTGCAGTCACGTTTTTGGGTTTTGAGGTTATTTAGGCGAGTCGTTGTGACGCGCGCTTTTTGTTGCGTACCCCTTGTGTCACGCGTTTTCTGTGACACTGCCTTCGCGCTGCCATGCATGCAGCGCGCTCCCTGGCACGTCCCCTGAGGCGTGCCGCATGCAGCGCGCTCCCTAGAGCACGTCCTTGTCCCGCTTCTCACTTTTAGCATTTTGAGGTTATATGGATATTTTGATACTATTTTGGAAATGTTTCTATTTTGAGGTTTTATGCTTGGGTGTGGCGCGTCATCATGTGTCATGGGCCGCCAGTCCAAGCCCGTTGGTTTCCTTAGATTATTTTCTATCTTTTGGTTTAGCTTAGGCTTTTGAGGTTTAGCTTAGTCCAAACCCGTCTTCTTACATTAAATTTGAGAAGTGCACTGAGTCGGTTGATCAAATTGATGATGTGCTTGTTGATGAGAAATTGGATATCATGGTAACGATCTTACTGTCATTAATGTTGTTAGTTGAGAAAACTGACACCCATCTTGTAGATCGGAAACCAGAGATTTATGAGACTAATGATGTGGATCTTGAGCCTGGTGTTGTGGATGAGAAACCAAAGGATGGTGAGGAAACTAATTTGAAATTGGATAACTTGGGTAATTCAAGTCAGCAAGTTGATGAATTATTTGATGAGAGAGAAATTGTGGATTCTGAGGCTTTAGCAGCCATTGATTCTGGTGTTTCTATGTTAAGTGATGTTGAACAAGAAGATTCTCAAAATGATCCTTTAAGGAAATCTTTAAGGGTTGGGAAGACAAGTACTAATGTGACTTCTCTTTACACTGTTGGTAAGAAGAAACCTCACTTTCCACCGCAACCACCATACTCGTTCTACGATACCAACACTAACAGAGAATTCTACAATTCATATCTGGGCATGTATGTTTTATATTCTTTTTTATTAATCTGATTAGAGATTTTTATATAATAACAATTTCAAAATAAATTGTGATGTCCTCTTGTGACAACTTGTTTTATATACTTCAATTAATGACAATTTGTCTATTTTGATAACAATTTTCTCATGTTTATGACAATTAGTATTAATGACAATTTTTGTTATATTGATGACAATTAGCTTGTTTTATGACAATATTGCTGCGTTTATGACAATTATTTTATGCATTTGTGACAACTTTTTTTGTATACTTCAATCAACTTTTTGATTAGATATATGTTTTCTTCAGGTGTTCCTCTTATCAAATTCTGTGCATATTCCTTAGCCTTCCAAGCTTTCCAATAGATGACTTGTTGATAGAATTCATTTATCATGTTATTGCAAATCATTCTAGGGTTTGGTCTTTTGCTAACACCTTCAAACCTATATTTTATAAGAAGATCAGTTATACTGATGTTATTATAGCAATAGATGTGAAAATAAAAGCTTGGTGTTAAGTATTACCTTGTCTTTATCCTCTCTTCTACAATTTGATATGAAGGTTTACAATGGCTTGCACATCTCACATCAAATGAGCAAGTATGCTTGTCAAACTCTGATCTCACTGTAATCTATCCCCTTCAATTTCCTAGCTACTAATTTTCATGGGCATTCCTTATCCACACATATCACTTTATACCTCTGAGGTGTTTCTTTCTTCTCCCTATACCCAAAATTCTCCATTATTTCCATTAACATGACAACACTTTTGAGTTCTTGCTTTGTCCGAAAAATATATCCTACATGTAGAAAGTCATCATCTGTTGGAACATGGATATCTTCTTTATAGATTTGATGAATCTGAATCTCATTTCTGTCACGAGATTCATTACTCAACATATTTCTCTCAATGTATGTGTCTTGAAAATAGTTATCAAATTCCAATGTAACTATAGTCTTATGTGTAGCACTAGTACTTTGTTCATTCTTGCTCCTCTTCTTAGGTGATGTCACATATAACGACAATGTCCATGAAACTCGAGGACCCCCACTAATATGTAAGAAAGATTTGAAATCCTCTTCAGTATCTACCATATAAATTGTTTCCAAATTCTGGAATGAATGCAAGTGCATCAAGCTAATAACTGTACCAGATTTGATGTTAAACCTATAAAAAAATTCATATTTTTCACAACATCTAGCTGCATGTTTTTTTCAATCACAAAAGCCTTGGTAAATATATTACCAACATTATCACACTGTCCTCCTTTAAATTCCCATTCCCCTCCATAACAGACTGTTAGAATGTTCATTGTCACCTGGTTTTTGACCAAACTGTTTAGAGTGCTTTTAAAATAGCAAAAATATGTCACAACAAACACTATAATAATAAACAAACTCTCACTTTAAACTCTCACTGTAGTAATATTTAACTTTGACAATTTTAATCACAATTATCAATGTCTCTATAATAGACACTATAATAACATGTAACACAATTATCAAACTGTCACTAAAAAACTCCTACATATTATTTACAAATTATAGTTTTATCAAATTGTCATTCCGAGTAACATTTATCACTTCGTATAGGTTATGACAATTATCAAACTGTCACTATAAAGGTTCTATATGTTATCAATATATTGTACGTTGTATCTAAGTGTTATGAAGATAAATTGCAATTGTCATCAAGGTCAAAACACATAATATAGTTATTGTCATTAGTAGTATATTGTCACACAATGACAACTATCATTTGTTATCATCTTTAAGGTCGTTGTCAGTCTCTAATTGTCATCACAATGCTCAATACAGTATAGAAACTGTCACACACAAAATATAGCTAATGTCATTAGCAATAAGTTGTCACACAATGACAATTATCATTTGTTATCATCTTTAAGGTCTGTGTCGGTCTTTAATTGTCATCACTATTTCAATACGATATAAAAACTGCCACAAACAGATTGTAACTACTTTCATTAGCAGTAAATTATCACACAATGTGAATTATCATTTGTTATCATATTATCATCACAATGTTCAATATCATATAGAAATTGTCACCAATATCCATATGATTTCTATGCTAGCTAAGTATCATCATAATTCAAAAATAGTTAAATCTAGAATTGTCATCAATAAACACATAAGAACTGTTACTATTATCAAGAATGAAGTGTCGTAATGACGACACAAAAACTCGACTATTGTCATTACTGTCATAATACTACTGTCATTACTCTCAAAAACTGATTTGTATCCAAGGTTTGAACGATTACCTTTTTCGTACATTGGATTTGATCTCAGTTTGTGAGTTTCGCTTCAATTTGATTGTGCGTATGATGCTTGATTTAAAATTTTCGTGAGCGTAATGAATTTTGTGACAGAATGAGACCTAGAATCTGTCAATAGAATCAAACCTCATTCGATGGAATCGATTCGATCTCAAATCGTGATTTCGTTCATTCTTGCCATGGATCCAACGCCAGAGAAGGCTCGAGATCTTGGATTTCCTGTTTGGAGCGTTTGAAAAGCTTGTGAGTTGTGGCCCATGAAAAAATGAATTTGTATATGTTTATTTTTAATTTTTTAATTTTTTTAATTTTATACAATGCAAATATTAGGGCCCACCTAAACAGATGGCTGCCCTAAATCATTCGAATTGATGATTTTTACAAGTTGAGTTCCAAAGGAATGAAAAGTAGAGTTCAATTGCAGAAACTCATATTGGTCACCAGTAATGGCAGGAGTATGGTCGTTAGTGGGGCACAGAAAACATCGAAATTGTTGGAGTGCATGTGGCGGAATAGGATGTGTGACTAGGAAGTCAGCTGCCCAGTTAGCTTCACGAAAACAGTGAAACACCTGCAAAGAGGAAAAAGAAGATAGAAGAGCCAAAATGTCCATAATAATGGATTGGATTTCCCAACGAATTTTCCATGTGTGTCGAATGGAATTAATGACCAACAAATTATCTCCTTCGATAATTAGTTTTATAAAATTATGCCTAGCAGCGTACTAGAAACCTAATAAAGCTGCTAGAGCTTCAGCACAGAGTATAGAAGTTGAAGGAATTTATTCCCGATTGAAAAATAGAGTCTTTGTATTGTGGTCTCGGAGAATGTATCCAATGTGTGATGTGTTGTCGAATTTCTTCGAGCCGTCAAAATTGGTCTCGGAGAATGTATGTGTTTATTTGTATGGGGTCAAGTAACTAATTTTTGTGTTATGGTATATTCAACAAATTCATCCATATTATTATTTGTATATATCCTTGTATAATCTTTTAGGTGATTGTTAGTTATCTAGAATCTCTCATTTACTTTAGGCAATTTGTGGACTTTATCTCTATTACTTTATTGCATTATTATCTCCCCTACATATTAAATAAGAAGCCCTATATGTTTAAAACAATGAGCCAAGTGGCATTTCTTGTGCTCGACACCTGTAATTTCATTTTCAATTATTCGATTTTAAAATAAAAAATAACTAAGTTGTCCCATGCCTTCCACGTCTCCAAAGAAAAACTACCCGATGGAAAGAAAAAGTTAAAAAAAACACCAACCCCCTTTCAACTCCGAGCAGATCCTACATCATAAACCACTGCCACATACCTTAGCACAAGGCTTCATCGCATATCTTCAATCTTTTTATTTGATTAAATCGTTTTTTATCGTAAACCCAATGAATCACAAACAAAAATACCTAAACCTTCTTCACAAACAACTGAGTTTTCTTTTTGAATAATCGTGATGGAAATCGAAAATATCCACATCGAAATCGGTTGGTCCAACATTCTGACCTGAAGTCGGCTCGATGCTTGCAGGTCCACTGATGACTCTTCGTGTAGGTGCTCAGAGGTGATGCATTATTGCCCTTTCTGCCCAATAATGAGGGTTTTTCCTTTTGTTGTTGGCTAAGGTAACAAAGCAACACAGTGCCTAGGCTAGAACTAGTGAGTTTATTGCACCAACTTCCCCTCTATTAATTCAAACATGTATGTTATTGATAATTTTTTGTTGTAACTTGTCTGGAACTGCATCATTTTTTTAAAATTATCTCTGCTTGTTTTCGGTTCCCTCATAAACTTGATTCCACCCAATGTCTGAGCTTGCCTATTAGTAACATCAACATTTCACTAATAGAGTGTTTGGAAGTTGCAAAGTCTTGTGATTTATGGATATTTAGAAGATCTGGAACTGTATCATTTTTCAAGTTCTTATGGTCTGCTTGTTTTTGTTTCCCTTAGAAACTTGATCCCCCCGTGTCTAAGCTTGCCTATTAGTAACATCAAACAATTCACTGTTGTGATATTATCACATAAATTACTTCTTTTGTATGTTGATGTGTCTTGTATTAACTTTATTGTAATTTTTTTCATGTGTTTTGTGTATTTATAAACTAATAGATGACATTTTTAATAATAGTATAAATAAGTTGCGTGTTTTGACCAGTTGACGTGTTAAATGATGTTTTTCGCTCTTTCTTTCTAATTTTTCATGTCTACATTCTCTGTCAGAATTACAGATTGATAATCATGATTGGAGCTTTGATTTAGTATAGGAAAAACCCTTTTTTTTGCCACTTGAAATGTTGGGTTTCAAGGATCGGAGAAGGGGACAAGAACTGGTCCGAGGATAAATGTGACTCTTTCTACCTCCAGTACAAGAATGGAGAGTTTGAGAATAAGGGGTTTCTCATATTTGTGAGGAAGTAATTTGTTAGATATGATTGTATCTTTCAAACATGATTTTATTTCCAGCGTAATGGCTAAAATTTGTAGAATTCCCGAAGGAACAACAAGCACGTTTGTAGATAGAGCTATGTTTGAGCGCTTTATTGACTAGGGATGGCAACGGGGCGGGTTTGAGTGGGAATTACCATGTGTGTTCCCATCCCCGTTTAACATTTTGCTCCCCTTCCCCGCCGGGGATTGAAAATTGTCTATGTTCTCATTTCCATCGCGTCCTCATCCCCATCCCCATCGGGTCCCCATTCCCATCAGGGATTGCCCTTTCCCATTTGTTTTTCCTCACTTATGACCCCCATGAGTTTTTTTCGTGTATTTTCAATCAATTTCTCCATGTAATTTCTAATGGATTCCATCTTTATCTTCTTATAAATTTTATTTTCTCATTTATAATTTTAATTTCAACAATGCATAATAGAAAGAATAAGATCGATCAAAAGAGCTAGTGACATTAAAAGCGACAAGAATATACATGTAGTTACTTTATAAAGACCAATGAAAGATTGGCGGTGATGATTAATATAGATCAATCATACAAATTTAGTAAAAAAAAATATAACACAATACAAATAAAATTTATTTATAATATAAAAACAAATTAAATCTAAGGCTCATTTAAGGGGAACTCCTTACGAGTTCCCGGGGTAGGGAGCGGGGCTGAGACGCCGATCCCAATCCCCGTGCGGGGTATCGAATTACCCCAGTCCATGTTCTCATCCCTATTTAAAATACCCGTCCCTATCCCCGTTACGGGGAATCCCTTTCCCGTTGTCATCCTTTTTTAGTGACAAAGCAATTGACGTTGTAATGCTTTCTCAAAATGAAGCAAGGCGTCTTGTCCGTAACTTGGTTGGAACATAGCATACTCTCTTGGGTCTAATTGGGGAAGGAACTGGAATCGCTACAAAAGGTTCTTAAGTCTACGAGAATCATTTATAAGATGCTCGGGTGGAAGTTGAGAAGATAATTGGTAGGGGCAGTGGATTTGATGTTGTTGAAATCCCCCTTGCTGCTCATGCCAAGCGCATCCTAGAACTTTCACGAGAAGAAGCCCATCAATTGGGTAACGTTTTCCCTTGAATTTTATAAACTTCATTCTAATTTACATTTTGTGGACTTATCGCTATCTTTACGAGATTAGGAGTAAACACCTCAACACGTATGCTACCACATCCACCAGTCATCATGTTCAACACCTTTTTGTTGTTTTTGTTGTTAATTTGTTCTATTTCTGCATGTGTCTAATATCCAATGTTTCAAGTTCATGATTCTCAATCCGTGTTTCGGATGCTTTCGTTCATGTATGCAAGTTCTAAGTATAAGTTAGGGTTGATGTAAGTGTGTTTATCATAATATGACTTTCTTTGGATGATTAGACTAAATGGAGTACCTTATTATTAGTGGTATTAGAATTTTACACTAAATGTTCATTTTTGGTGTTAAATTTTATTGGTTATTGAGAGCAAACTCATTGAGAAAGAAGATGACAAAATGATAAGGCCACAAAAAGTTGGTCGCCTGTATTATTTTTCATTAAAGTTAGATATCGTATAATTCGTTTTTAAATCCAAGTAGAGGTGTCATTTGTAGCAAAAAATATTGCTTTGTGAGCCCAAATGTAGTGTCCAAATGATACTTTTGTTTATGTTTTGGTTAGGAGTGGGGGTGTTCAATGCCAAATTTCTACAATATTAGAACTATTAAAATCGTTAAATATACTATAATGTCTATAAACATATTTTCTTAACATATATTAATCACATGTGTAAAACCCATGCATGGCACGAGGAGATACACTAGTTGTATATAAACTCATGTAAAAATACATTAGTAAATTCAACATCAATCTTCTCTTGAACTCTCTCATGGTATCACAGTGTAAGGATCCAAGCAATACTTTTTGGTCCACCCAGTACACACCCACCCTCTTTCCATATCTTTTTCTCCAGTAATGGCCAATCATGGAAACACCATCCCTAATGACCATTAACCGTACACTCCCTGTATAATTGTTCAGCTTCATAATGCCACGAATTGACAAACACAAATTATCTTGCCTGAAAACTTTAGATCAAGGTTATATTTTGTGGGCATGGACTCTTAAAATTCATCGATAGTATTCACCCCTACCCTGAAGCTACCATCGCCAACACCGCTAGCCCAACAATGACGTCTACAAATCCAGCATATCTGACTTGGATCCGCTAGGACAAACTAATTTGGGGTCACTCGTAAGCACATTGACTCCAACACATGGTCACATGTTGTTTGGGACCAAGACATTAAAGACACATGGGATCAACTTGCAAAGTTATTTGCAAATCCCTCCCAAATCATATACTCCAACTCAATGATTAACTGGAGTATGTCTCAAAAGGTTCCTCTACCATTTTAGACTACATCCAACAAGTGCAAAGGATTGTCGACGAGCTTGCTCTCCTCGACAACCCGTTGCATAAGAAGACGTCATAACTCAAGTCTTGTAGGGTTTGAACTCCGATATTCAATCAATGATTTTTGTTGTGAAATCTCCAAATACTCCGATTCCCTTAATGAACTTCATGAGATCAACCAGGAATTCTCCCTCAAACATACTTCCAAAAACTCTAACATGCCTTTTCATGCCATACCCAATGCCGCAACCTAACCTTTCACGTCCAAACGGACCCCACCCATCCTAACTCAACCAAAACCACAACCAACCACCAACCCAAGCCCTAAATAATCGACCACCATCTCCTCCACCTACAAATTTAAAGGCAAGATATAGTCTTGTCAATTGAATGAAATTTGTGGGAATCCAAGTTGCCCGGCCCTCAAAAGTAGGAAGAAAAAGATAGTCAGAAGATAAGCTCTTTAGTGCATCTAACTAGTAGTATGGTTCACATGTATAAAGCTTATGATTTAAGTAATGAGTAATGATAATCGCAAGATTTAAAAGACAGTAGGATAGGATTGTAGTGACAAAATTATAAAATTTGTAATATTATTTTTTTTTCAAAAAATAATTTTTTTAACTATTTTTTATGAAAAAATATTTTATTTTTGTATTTTGTATTGCAACAACCTATAAAATTATATTTTAAGTGCTTATATAAATACCAAAAGTCCATCTATAGAAACTCAAAGTGCATATATAAGCACATTTGTTATGCTCGCGTAGAGTATAAAAAATGCATATTAAATATGTTAAAGTGCATGCAGTAATATGTAAATGTGCATGTTTGACGTGTATACAGGGGCGGACACAGGATTTTAGTCCAGTGGGAGCTAAAATTCTGAAGAGAAAAAAAATATATCGTTTATCTTAAATAAATGCTTAATTTCAAAGTTTATCATCTATTTAAGTCTAATGTATACCTTACAAAGACAAATTTAATTTCAAACAACAAACACTATATTCGAATCTCAAATGAAATTTTAATTAAAGTTGATAAAAAAAAATTACACAAATCTAAAACAAATTTCATCATTACTTAATACTTTTACTGTGTAATTTCAACAAATTTGAATAAAAATTGAATTTAAAATTACAAATCTATAAACCCTAAATTTAAAAAAAAAATCAACAAATAAGACTAGATATAAAGAAAGTATTACATTTTTATTGAATAATTTGTGTGCAAATTTGAATAAGTTGTGTTTCATTTGTATTTTTTAGGATTATGCATAACAAATCCTATATAAAAATTATATTAAAAAAATTAGAATATATATATTATTTTGAAAACTTTTAAAGAAATTTTTAAGAAAAAATTATAAAAATGTTTGAAAAAATCAAAAAAAATCAATTTTTTTTTTTTTGTATTTTTCAAAATCCCAGTGGGGGCTACAGCCCCCATTGGGCCCCACTTGTGTCCGACGTTGCGTGTATATCAAAAGTACACATTTTAACAAGTGTATGTCTGTTATGTTAAAGTGCATATGTTAGTATGTTGAAGCGCATGTTTAGCATGTTAAAGTGCATGTTCAATATGATAAAAAGTGCATATATATGTATATTAATTGCATGTTTAGTACGCTAAAATTAAGCTGCATGTGTAAATATGTTAAGCTGCATGTGTTAGTATGTTAAAGTGCATGATGAAGATGCTAAAGTGCATGATACTAAATTCTTTTGGGTGGGGAATTCAGTAAAATATATATTGGAAAAAAAATCCCGAAAAAATGGGGGGGAAAATAAAAATTGTTCTATTTTTGGAAAATAATAATTTTTGGGTAAAAAAAATATTTTTTTTTAAGTAATTAAGAAAAGTCTATTGTATGTACAAATTTGTCATTCCATGTGTTTTAATCCTAGTTCTCCCTTCCTTCGATCTAGTGGTCACTATTGTTCCTCACTTTACACCCTAAGTCTCATTCTCATATGATCCAAACTCTCTAAGGCTTTGTTTGGCTGATGGTGTTTATTGTTTATAAAACACATTATTTTAAAAATCTACTTCTAAGGCTTTGATAAACGTGTAATGAAATTAATTTAATTTTTTTCACTACTCACACTTCTTAAAAAAATACACATATACCAATAAAAACTACTTTTCTACAAACATATTTTTTTACCCAACCATATTTTCCAACTACTTATAAACAAAAAATCATTTATAAACAATCTCGCCTAACTAACCCTAAGTGCTTGTTTGATTGACAGGTAAATTTCTATGAATTAGAATACCACATGAAATATGAAAAAATATATGTGTTTGGTTGGAAAAAAAATATGACAAAAAATCATAAAAATTATCTTCATGGGATTTTGAATTCCTACAAAACATATGAATTCAAATTACCTATAGGGGAGTGGATAATAATTTTTCCCTTCATAATTCACATGATTTGGATTTAAACAAATATAAAATTTCAATTCCCATGAAATACAATTCGCATGAAATAATATCATATTAAATAAATTTCTAGAAATTACAGTTCATGTACCCAATCTGGCACTAACTATACTATATATGCCATGTACATTTATTTCCATTAAAATTAGGTTACAAAATATAAAAGGTATATGAACAATTCTAATAAATTTTTATGCGTTGCATGAAACAATAAATACAAGAAAACAAAAAATATATTGTGTGATATGGTTGTTTACAAAATAATTAATTATAGATAAATTTTTTTTAGACTACGATAATTAATTTATCTAAAAAATAAATAAAAAGAAAACATGAAATTGAAGAGTGGATTTAATATATAAAATTGAATATGAAAATTTAAAAGTAAGGATATACGTGAGACAAAGTGTTAATAAAGTAAGTCAATTTCTTACGAATAATTCTATAAATTACCATAAAAATACCTTTCAAACATCCTGTAATATTTCTAGACAACAATCTCTTTCTCTTGCAAGTATTTTAAACTTACAGGTAACTCGCTCTATGGAAAAGTATTTAGGAATTCCTATTATTAGGGGACGGGTTAAAAATGAAATGTTCTCCGAAGCTATTTCAAAATTAAAAAAACAACTATCAAAATGGAAAGCTAACTCAATGTCCCAAGCCGGACGTTGTGTCCTAATCCAATCTAATTTACAATCACAAACAAATTACTTAATGCAGAGTTTTCTTCTTTCAAAAGGAGTTTGCCAAGAGATTGATAAAATTAATAGAGACTTTTTCTGGAATCATTCAACTCTGAATTACCATTCACTTATTAAGTGGGAGACTATTTGTCAGCCTAAGAGTTATGGGGGTCTTGATCTTGAACTATCTCAGAACATAAACAGTGCTATGCAAATGAAACTTCTCTGGAAATTGATATCTGACCCTCATTCCTTCTGGGTTCAATTAATCTCATAAAAGTACTTACGGAATTCTAATATTTTATCCTACAAAAAAAAGCCTTCTGACTCATGGCAATTCCCCTGACTTCTCCAAGTACGAGATCAATTCAAGAAAGGATTATTCTGGCAAATTGGTGATGGTACTCATATCAAGTTTTGGGAAGACCATTGGATCCCTGACTGTATTCTTTCGCAGTTCGCAGGAAGTAATGACCGTAGTAGTACTGTTTCCCGATACATTACCACCGACAAAAAATGGGATATGGGCGCTCTTCAGCGTGTTCTTCCATCTCACTTAATCTCAAATTTTTTGAACATCTTTATACCTACAACTTACATTCCTGATAAACTTATTTGGTATCTATCAACAGACGGTAAGTTTTCTGTCAAAAGTGCTCGATTATTAACTACTTATCATGCAGGCTCACCAGGTTCCCGACTTGGTTCTGGAAATTGCAAATTCCTCCGAAGATTAAAAATTTTCTTTGGAAATGCTTCAGCGACTCTTTACCTACTACAGAACGCCTAAACAGGTACTTCTCTAGGGTTCCTCTAGCTGCACCCTTTGTAATTCTCTCATCGAGGACTCCAACCACTTGTTTTTTAAATGTCCATTCACTTTACGATCACTACAATTTCTTCAAAAACTCATTGGTATCACTTTTAGCGTTGATTTTGACAACGACTTCTACACTAATTTAGAATTCTTCCATTCCAGAAACAGAAATATAATTCTGGTTCTTTTCCTTTGGTGGACTGATTAGCTCTACTTTGTAGTACTTATCTAAGAGTTGTTACCGGTGTTTAGGGTGTCATTTGTATGGATTTAGAGCACAACTGTGGAATATGGAGTTGAGGAGAAGAAGTGTGGATATGGTGGTTTGGAGGAGCTTAAACGAAGATTTATTGAAGACGAGGAGTAGACCACAGGAGGAGACCAAGGAAGATAGAAGGAAGAAGCCACACAAAGGAGAGAAGAAGGTGAAACCGCGAGCAAGCCGCGACCGCGGGTGAAGAGCACAGTTTGATCGCGGAGAAGTCGAGAGTGCGGAGCGAAATAAATAATTTTCCGCGACCGCGGATTATTTTCCGCGCCCGCGGAATATTCCCCAGCGAGCAGGTCGACAACATATTTTATATTTCTGCGACCGCGGAATCTGATCCGCGACTGCGGAATGGCGCGGCAGCGAACCCGAAGTCCCACTCTGGAATTTTCGCTCGGAGTCCCACTCCGGAATTTTCATCCGGAGTTTATTTTATTTTATTTCTTTTATTCCGGTTTATTTTTTTTATTTTCTTTTTAGATTTTATTTCTTATCTTATGGAAATTAGGTTTAGCTAAGTCTATATATTCTTTCTTTAGAACATTAGTTTGGTAAGTTGGGTGCTCCCCAAGTTGGGTTCTACCTTTGTTCATCTTTTCCCTTTTCTTAGTTTAGTTCTTTGTTTTGTTTTTGGCTAGACAATTGAAGCCTTGGTTTGAATTTGATATTGAGATTATTCCTTTACTCTTTCTATTATTGTTTTAATTCTCTCTCGTGCTTAATATCATTGATCGTATATCGATTCCCCTTGATTTGTTGATTAGGATATCAAATAGATTGTTAATAGTAGTTCCCTCTAGCCTGACAACCTAAAGAAGATTAGTATTATGTTATTGGTTCCCCTTTTCTATACAACCTGTTGAGATTATTATTGATCATACTATTAAGGATTGGAGGAGACTGTTTGAGAATCTTGATCCCTTACTTTGTGTAGAGAATTAATTACATGCAATTATATGACTGTTTGCTACACTTGCATGTACCTATCTATTCCTGAATTCATTGCTGCTGTTAGATTTATCTTGATAGTTTCTTGATTGTTTAATAGTTAGGGTTATCAGGACTAGTTGGACTGGTAACTAATTTAAAACAAGGATTAGGACATCCATGAGGATTGAGAATTAGGAATAATCAATGATTGATCAACCAAACTAAAGGTGGATATTTGTTTTCCAAGCTTTCTATGTTTTATTTATCATTTTCTTAGTTAGATTCATACAAAACCCACATTTGTCTTTGTTATCGATTGGTAAATGATTTTGCAAACAGGATATATGACTTGATTCTCTGTGGGATTCGACCCTTCCTTACCAGACTACATTAGTTAGGTTTTTAAGGATTATTTTGTTTAGGTGTCACGACAACGCCGCCCGGAGTGGGACTCCGGAATTTTCGTCTGAAGTCTATTTTATTTTATTTCTTTTCTCTTTTATTCCGGTTAATTTATTTCTTTTTAGATTTTATTTCATATCTTATGGAAATTAGGTTTAGCTAAGTCTATATATTCTTTCTTTAGAACATTAGTTTGGTAAGTTGGGTGCTCTACAAGTTGGGTTCTACCTTTCTTCATCTTTCCCTTTTCTTAGTTTTAGTTCTTTATTTTGTTTTTGGCTAGACAATTGAAGCCTTGGTTTGAATTTGATAATGAGATTATTCCTTTACTCTTTCTATGATTGTTTTAATTCTCTCTCGTGCTTAATCTCATTGATCGTATATCGATTCCCCTTGATTTGTTGATTAGGATATCAAATAGATTGTTAATAGTAGTTCTCTCTAGCTTGACAACCTAGAGAAGATTAGTATTATGCTATTGGTTCCCCTTTTCTATACAACCTGTTGAGATTGTTATTGATCATACTATTAAGGATTGGAGGAGACTGTTTGAGAATCTTGATCCATTAGTTTGTGTAGAGAATTAATTGCATGTAATTGTATGACTGTTTGCTACACTTGCATGTACCTATCTATTCCTGAATTCATTGCTGCTGTTAGATTTATTTTGATAGTTTCTTGATTGTTTAATAGTTAGGGTTATCAGGACTAGTTAGACTGGTAACTAATTTAGAACAGGGATTAGGACATCCATGAGGATTGAGAATTAAGGATAATCAATGATTGATCAACCAAACTAAAGGTGGATATTTGTTTGTCAAGCTTTCTATGTTTTATTTATCATTTTCTTAGTTAGATTCATACAACCCCCCCCCCCCCCCCCCCCTTTGTCTTTGTTATCGATTGGTGAATGATTTTGCAAACAGGATATATGACTCGATTCTCTTTGGGATTCGACCCTTGCTTACCAGACTACATTAGTTAGGTTTTTAAGGATTATTTTGTTTAGGTGTCATGACAACGCCTATCATGGACCATCTGGAAAGACCGTAATGCTTTAATCTTTAGAAAGGTCCCGCTTGATATTCATGCAACAGTCAACAATGCTTTCATTTCTTACAAGGACTGGAAGCGGTCTTTTTTGGAAGAAGCTTCATTTTCTTGCAAAAAAAAGGGTTCAAGACAATTTTCACGATGGAAAAAACCTCCTCCAAATTGTATTAAATTAAATTTTGATGCTTCGGTTAAATAAAATGGTTCTACACATATTGGATATGTATTCTGTAATCATTCTGGTGAGGTGGTCTTCTTAGACCATAGGCAGATCCTCTGCTCCTCACTTATTAAGGCCGAGGCTTTGGCCGCTCTTGAGTGCCTTCATAGGGCTATTTCGCATCGTTTTACGTGAATAGTTCTTAAAGGAGATAATCTTCCAGTCATTAATTCCATCCGTGGAATTTGGAAAATTCCATGGGAAATCTCTCCTATAATTATGGAAATTAGATCACTGTTATATGGTCTAGATTATATTCAGGTTCATCATTGCTACCGAGAGTCTAATAAAGCCGCTGATTTCCTGGCCACTTCTACCATCCCTTCCATTGTTCTCCGCAGTGCAATTTTTGAGTTCCTATCGCTGCATCATGATCGTGCTCAGCAACATCGATCTCGAACCCATTACTTAGATTCGAGCCCGACCGTTCCGTTAGCTTGTAAATCCTTTGTAAAAATCATCCGTTGTGATGATTTAGGTATGCCTTATGGTTTGTAAGGATACCTTCTGTTTGCCTGTATATAAAAAAATTCTTATGAATAATTTGTTTTTTGGAAATTGGTAAAATTTTCCATTGAGTATAAAGACAACTTTAACAATCAATAAAATGATGGGCAAAACAAAATACACAATTCAATTAAGTAAGCAAAATCAACATGGTTTATTGATAAGATTCAGCCAAGATTCTTGGTTGAAGTGTGGGTCATGAATCGGGTGATGGGTGAGATTTACATCACCTATCGCCCCTCGGTCATCCATTTTACCCAACCTACCAACCACTCATCACCTAATTTACTTCGGGTAATCATCCATATAACCGTTTTGGGTTTTTGGGTGGGTAGGTCACCCACGGATTATTTCAAGTCCTAGCCAAGAAGCTTTATTGTTGTTTCTTGAATGAAGGCGACCAATAATACCATTTCAGGCCATGTCGTGTAAACTGTTCTACAATACTCTATTCATTGAAGATACACTTATGGTTGTAGACTGTATAGATACCATACACATCAGAAGAGAAAAAACACATTCTGATTTTGAAGACAAGATATTTATTCCAAATGCTACTACTAAACATTTCAAGTCATTGTTGTAGTACAAGGATGTAGAGTGAGATGTCAACATGATGCGTAACTAACCTGACACTGGTACATAATTACTTTGGCATAGTGCTTTTTTTACAAATAGGATAGGGTTTTACGACCACAATCTATAGAATTGCGGTATTACACATTTATAGCGCTATAATTGCTCTAATTTAATTTATTTCATTACAAATTTAGCATATCACTTATTTAGGAAATCTCTATGCGTTTGAGTTTATTACTCATAGTGCTTTTAAACAAACGCTATGAATGTGTTTTGTACAATTTAAATTTCGACGCTTTGTTTATTGTGGTTTTGCAAAAAACGCTATGTTTTTTAGGATCTATATTTTTGTCCAAGCTTCTCCTGTTTTTCCAGATATATTTCTACAACTAGTTTTGCAACCAATATTTTATAAAATGAGCCATAATCAGTAGAAAATATGTAAACCTCATTTCTTAACAAAAAAATGTCAATTTATGCATAAAATAACGCACAATTCAACCCAAATTTCATGTATTTCCTATAAAATAATCATGGAGTCATTTTCTATAAACATTGCAAAATAAGATATACCCTCATTTTCTATATGAGCACTTAGTCTAACTTTCCCCACAAAAAAGAGCAACACATCCAGCAAATTAGAGCAACATGTCCACATAATCTATTCAACTAATGTCTACCTATTCATGATTAAATACTATATATCATTAACTAGCCGGCAAACTACCATTTACAAGTGAAGTTGAAGATGCTGAAGCCATTCATCCATTACCACATCGATCCTCCCTTGAGTTTATGAACCCTCTTAACTAGAGAAGTACTACATAAATACATAAAATTATATATTAAGTTCGATTATGGAGTTAGACTAATTTGTACAATTACAAAACATAAATAAAAACATATCGATTTCGGGATAAATTTAGCATCTTGTTCAATAATGTCCCTCATCATTAGACATATATAAAAACCACAAAGTACAAAGTTTGGTTGAAGAGGACATTTCTACACAAAAGAAAAGAGATACCTCGTGTCAATTCTTGATACTATAACGTACTAAGATATATAACAACAAATTACTACAAGGCCATATAAATGGATAACCTTTATGTTTATCCATGATATGACATTTGGTTTTGATTTGAGTACCTTAACTTGAAATATCTCCAATGTCCTATATAAAATGTTTATGAATACTATAATTTACTAATATATATATATGTATGTTTATTTAAATTAAACGTATTTTAATAAACTTACTCAAATTTTGGCAAAATCTACCGAAACTTTTCTCTCAATGGATCTACCTAACCAATAAAGTGTATTCAATTGTGGATTGATCATGCCTAGCATCAATGATTCCTAAATAATACATTGATCACTTACATTAATAGAAAAAAATACACATAAGATGCAATAATCAAGAGTTATTATAATCTGTAATACAAATCATTTCATTTTTCCAAAAGAAGTTGTATATCAAATAGACATAAAATAATGACTAAATTGTTGTAATTCTAATTTCACTCACCATTTCACACAATGACGACCGTAAATTCTTAACAAGCTAAGCAAGATAAAATTAAATGAAAGAGCATGCTATCAAAAGGTCATTTTTTAATGGATATGTTTTTGTCTTCTTCGTGTCGTGTCCAATGAGTGTAGGATTGATCAATTCCATGTACAAACAAATCATCTCTCACATCACTAACGACCTTGTGAATTGCATGTAAGCATTTTTGTGCTTGGACATGATTTTTTTTCATTTCTAGCATTCTCAAGAGCAAATTGTATAAACTCATTCATTGTCATACTCTATATTCACTTACATCCAATTTCAATCCATATTCTTTTATTCAAAACCAGAAAACAAATATATTAGCATATTAATTTTCATTCTAAAAAACACCTAAAACCAATTAGCATAATACATCACGAACAACCAAATATGAATTTAGCATACCTAACTTACTTTATTTATTCAAGGTTCTCTCTCCTCTATGAGAGAAACCCATTTCCCTCCTCGTGAGGGTTTCTCCCTCCGCCGTGAGGGTTTCGGCTGCCGTTGTACAGGCTTGTAGATCTATGCTTCCCTTTCGCCTCTTCTGCTTTCCCACCGCTGCTCCTTCGTGGTCCGCCACTGTATAGGTTTCCCTCTTCCTTCTTGTACAGGTTTCCTTCTTCGCCTTCTCCTCTTTTCCTGTTCTTGGCCGCCGTGGTCCGTCGCTGCTCCTGCTCGGTGGATTTGCTCCGGTTGCCTCTGCCAATCCTCTTCATACAGTGCCTGATTCTGATCTGGTTGGCTCTGTTTTGTGCATTTTTTGCCGTCTGGGTTGATCTTGGTTTCAGCGTCTTCTTCAGCTTTGAGCGCCTTCACCGGAAAGCTTATGGAGTTCGGATTAGGGGTTCTGTATTTCTCCCTGCGTCACCTGTTGTCGCCGGTTGTGTCGTCCCTGTATTTGGGCTTCTGTTCTTTTGGCTGCCGATCTTCTCCAGCGCCTTTGGGTCTTGGGCAATTTCAATTTTGAAGTTCTTATGGTCTTGCCCAGATTCCCCTTGTTTTAATTTCTTTGGTCTTGTTTGTTCTAGTTCTGTTGTTTCTTTTATTGTCTTGTCTGTACAGTTTGTTGCTTGTTTGTGGGTTGTTGACTCCTTTGGCTTGCCTTGTCCTTTATTTCAATCCGATGGATCTTATACAGTTCTTGGGAGTAAGCTTTTAAAACCAAGTATTGTTGATGATCTTTTGGCTGTAAAGGATCTGGCTAGACTGGTTGTAGTTTTTCTTGATCTGTCTATTGAATCAATGACTGTGATAGGCAGTAAATCCTTAAAACCTAGCACAATTACTGATTTCTTAGATTCGAGAACTACTACTTGGGGTCTTTTTAGCTTATTTCTTAGTGTTTTGTTTTCTTTCCTTGCCTTGTTTGGCAATGGTGTGTCTTCCTTCTCTGTGCTTTGGGAGCCAGCTCTGTTTCTCTGTTGTTGTTGTAATGTTTCCTTGTTATATTTAATATAGTTGGTCTTTTTTCTAAAAAATAAAAATAAATTTAGCACTATATATATTATTGTGAGAGGATATATTAAAACGATTGGCATTACCAAACTTCCAAAGTAAAAGTACCATATAGCTTCATATCACATCTTACATTTGGGAGTTTAATTAAGTTCATTTCAGCACACATAAGGTCACAAAGTTCATTTAAGCAATTCTTGTTTCAACGAAGTGGATATGTACAAGGATTTTTTACAATGAGATGTATTTTATAAGAATCTTATATCTTTCCTATATGTATATATTTTGCAAGTGGAATTTGCACATAAGCCAAAATGGAAGAGAGAAGAACATGACTATTATGTAGGACAAGTTACACTTAATCACACCTCAAGAGGACTATATTTAACCATTTTTTGGAAAGACAATATTGTAGAGAGCACTACTACAAAACAGGGTAAATAATCCGAGCATTTAAGAGTATATAACCCGAATCAGGTCCGGGTTAAGGAGCTACGTTACATTTGCTCGAGGTCAAATAACATGGACCTAAAATCGGCACGCCGGGGTTATTTGCCTCTCAAAATTTTCCCATATTCTTTCAAGGTCCGGGTTATTTACACATCAAATAATCCCGATATTAGCACATTCGGGTTATATAAAAAACCTATATATCCGGAGTCCGGACTATTTGAATTGTCAAATACACCAATTAGGTATATATTCGGGTTATTTAACCTAACCAAAAATACACCGGAAATTTACAGGTCCGGGTTATTTGGATTTAAATATAACCCGTATTTGTAGGTCCGGGTTATTTCTATATTGTTAAATAAACCGGTTATTACGTCCGAATTATTTGATTTCGAATTTTTGAAAAATCAAAGAAATATAACTCGTATTTGTAGGTCCGGGTATCCGTGTTATTTAGTGCAGACGTCATAGCCTCTATAAATGACATTTTAGGCATATGTCCTGATTATACATAATAATTAGCAACATTCTCAAACTCAACGTCAAAATAACATACATTTTTTGCATTATCCAACTACGTCACTAACCACACAAGTCATTGACAAAATCAATGTCACAACTACAAATAACTAAGACAATATATGTCATTGCCAACTCCATGTCACAACTACAAATAACTAAGACAATATATGTCATTTCCAACTTAATGTCACAACTAAAATTAACTAAAATATAAGTAAGTCAATAGCTATTAAAAACTCCTTGTTTTGCACATCACAAGTTTGATTCATGACGGAAGCTATTAAGCAAATAAGAAGTTTGATTCACCTTGGTGTATTCCTGTATATACCACCAGAAAACTGACCAAATTAGACTAGCTATTAAGCAAATAGGAAGTTATTGTTGATTGTGATTCACATTTTCGCATATATTTGATTAAGATCGAGACACATGGAGTCAGATACAGGCTTCTTCTCGGTAAACCAAAAAAGGAGATAAGGTTCCTTTCTTCAGCCTAGTAATAAATGAAGATAGGGCTCGTTTGGTACGATTTCAAGGGAATAAGGAATCAGTATGAGAATGATTAATTCCCGTATTTATGTTTGGTAGAGATCGGAATGAGAATTAAATTGATTTCTTGGAATCACCTATTCCAACACTTATGAACAAATTGATTCCCCATATAAAATCATGGAATGAGTCATTCCAAAAAAAAAGAGTTCATCCTCTCTCTCTCCAATATTACTCATTCATCTTATGTCTTGTAAATTTGCTAAAAAATTAAAAAATACTATATTAATATTAAATGAGATTTGATTCTCATACTTAACCAAAAAATAAATTTTTGGAATGATTGATTCCAGAAACATACCAAACACTATGCTACATGAATGATTTATTCTGATTCCTAATTCCATTCTGATTCCTGATTCTAACCCGATTCCAGATGTTATACCAAACGGGCCCATATATCTTTTGGTGTAAATAAAAGTGTTGGTATGTTCGCTCTTTTGTCTCAGTACGCTTCCGTTGCTTTAACGCAGCCGCTGCGATTACTACTTTGTTTACCTACAGGATTTTATTGTTTTTCATGAACCCTTTGTTCACCTACATGATTTTAATGTTTTTCCTTAATCACTTCCTTACATGGTATCTAATTTGTGTTCTTTTGCTTCGTACCTACTGATACGAATCCGGAGGCTCAGATCTCGTCTAAAGCCGGATCTAGGTACGAAATGATCTCGGATCCTTCTCTTGGTTACTGGATAAGTACGAACCACCAAAATGGAGGCTCAAGGCTCTCTGATGCTCGCTTGGGCGAGGGTGGGGCGAGAGGGTTCGAAAGACAAGTCTCTCAGAGGGTTGTGTTTGTGAACCGTGACGTGGTTCAATCAGGGTCTAACCAGTTTTGTGACGCCGAGGCCTAAGGGGAGGAGTTCAACTCAACTACGGAGCTTAGGCTTAAATTTCAACGTGAGGAAAATTACAAGGCACATTGGCATTTTATAGAAGCCAAGTGAGACGCGGCCATGAGACTGAGTAAACCTAATGGGCCGGGCTCCTAAGCATAGGAGACTCACACGCCCAAAATAGAAAGTGCAGAAATAGACAATGCTAAAAGTGGCAACATGCCAAAACGGGAAACAACAGAAATATGAAATAATATGATAAAATAGACTAAGTCTTATGCCAAGGGGGCCGTCATGGTCTTGGTCGCCTTGGGCTTGCCGTAGCCGGTTTGGGTTGAGCACGGAGCACATCATTCTCCCTCCCTTAGAATCGAAGCGTCCTTGCTTCGAGCTGGTTGGGGCAAGGGAAAATATACGCTCGCTGCATCAGAATGAGGCTCGGGACCGACTCTTGGCATCTCAAAGATCAGCAAGTATGGCTCGGATGCGGGAGCGGTCTTGGCGCCGGGTGCCTTGAACATCATCACGCGGGGACCCGAGTCCGAAATCAGCATCATCGGAAGAGCCGGTGTAGGCGCGTTGGGCACGTCGGGCTCGCGCGCGGGCATGGGAGCGAGGGGCAGGGGCGCTGGCGCGCTGAAGTTGGGTGCGCTGGTGCACTGAAGTTCATCAGCCGGCGACGGTGCCCCGGGGATGGCAGGGCGTGCGTAAGGCGCGACAACTTGCGGGGCGGCGGGCTGTAGCACGATTGGGCATGCGGGCATGCGTGTGACCAGGACCGCGTCTGGTGCCTCTCAGGGGCGGACAGGCACGCGCGCTGGCGCGAGAGCCAAGTCCGGAGGCAGAGTCGTTGATGTGAGCGTGAGCGGGACGACGGTGCACGATGGAGCTGACCTACGCGGAGCGGCCTGGCTACGCGCAGCAGGTGAGCTATGCGACGACATGGGCTCGCAGATGCTCGTAGGCGGCAGCGCGGAGGCGTAGTCGTAGCGTGTCTTTGGGTCACGTCGGCGCCGAGGTGGGGAGTCGTAGTCGTGGTCCGATAAGGGAAGTCGGGGATGCGGCTCCGGGGTGGCGATGCATGGGCGCGGCGACGCATAGGAGTGGCGCGCCAAGTCGCAGGGGCAGCGCGATGGAGGGGACCATAGACGCGGAGCGACGGAATATAGTCTGCATCGGCCTCAAATGGACTCACGCCACCGAACCACTCGTCGTCGCTTCACTCGTCGACGTCGAAGTAGGGGTCGGCGAAGGACCACGTGGGGTGTCGGTGAGCCATGGGCGGGCGAGGGCTCGGCTATGAGCGGGCCAGGGTTACGGATGGATAACGAGGGGTTGGGAGATATGGAATCCCTAGAATCAGGGGATGGATTGGATAAGGAGATAAGGAAATCCGAGATTGGAGAGAGACGATCTCGGATTTGGAAGTTGGCTAATTTCGTGGGATTTTTATGGAGGCGGTTAAGGCAAGTCAAGACCGGATTTGGTGGGATCTTGGCTGATTTTGTGGAATAAAAAAAGGCAAGGATTGGGCAAGGGAAGGTAAGGCTAGGTGGACAGTTCGTCGAGCCGCGCACGAGCGATGGCGGTGGCGTCGTT
Source organism: Rheum nobile (assembly GCA_027886185.1). NCBI lineage: Eukaryota > Viridiplantae > Streptophyta > Magnoliopsida > Caryophyllales > Polygonaceae > Rheum > Rheum nobile. The sequence goes on along the minus strand of WOAB01000580.1, from coordinate 326,040 downwards.
GGGATAGCTCGCGAGCGCGTTGCTGGTGTTGGTGACGAGTCGTCTAGGTCGCGCGCGGGAGAGGATGTCGCTGGGGAGGGGCGAGCCGCGCACGGTGGTGACGTTGGTGTTAGCGTGCAAATCTAGCGGTGGCGCCGCCGGATCTGAAGTAGTCAGAGAAGGAAAGACACACTTCGTACCCCTGACGCTCTGATACCATTTGTTACGAATCCGGAGGCTCAGATCTCGTCTGAAGCCGGATCTAGGTTGGAAATGGTCTCGGATCCTTCTCTTGATAACCAGATAAGTACGAACCACCAAAATGGAGGCTCGCTGCTCTCTTATGCTCGCTTGGACGAGGGTGGGGCGAGATGGTTTGAAAGACAAGTCTCTCAGAGGATTGTGTTTGTAAATTAACTCGGGCGTGTGTGATACGAGTTATTTAATTCAATTATCCCTTTATATAACCCGGATTAAGAGAGGTCCGAGTTATAGGATTGATCAATTATCCCTTTATATATCTCGCCAAATGAACGCCCGGGTTATTTTCTACGAAATATTAGGTCGCTTTTGTAGTTGTGGAGCCACTAATTATCAATAATCACATGTCAATAAAACACTCACCCAATAAGCTAACCAATCTAAGATAACTACTTAAGTCCAAATCCACTCAATAATTAGCTAACCATAATTTAACCATAATTTACCATCATCATAATCATCTCAGCCGGCCTAGACACTACAAAATCCCCCAATATAGCATTAGGCTAACTTGAATTGTGATACTAATTTGGAGGTACGCAATCAGGACCTTTAGGAATCAATTGTGATTCAATATTATGAAAACGTGATAATAACATGAACTTATCATCTCAAATTTCAAGAAATAAGCTACAATTTGGATCACCTCATATTTCCACAGTTGAAGAAGCTATCAATGAAATCTGTTGAGTTACATCCAATGGTTCTTTTTTCATCAACAAAACAACATCACTCTCAAATTACCATATCATCAATATAACAACACCACTCTTTACTCAATCATATGAGCATAGAAAAACCGCACAAGAATGAACCAAACAAAAACAAAGGCAAAATAAACATAACATAATTGCATTTCATAGTTAGGTGGTTGTTACTTACTTGAACTAACCTAACCCTAATCTTAGAAAAAGTCGGTATTCTAAACTAACAATTGCACAAATATAAAGCAAAGAATTAAATAAGAGGAAGGTGCAAATGACTTACCAAAAACGAGGTTATTACAAACTAAACCAGAATGAGGGGAGTGAGGAGAAGGCGACAATCATCGGAGAAGGCGCGAGCGAGCCGACACAATGAAGGTATGAGCTAGGGTACGAGTTGCACGATGGTAAAATGAAGGTATGATCGAGCAACATTTTAGTTCTACGTATCATATAAGTACTTACGTTAGGGCCGGCCAACTTTTTCTTCAAAAATGCTAATGAACAATTTATAGCGCTTTTAAAATAATCGTTTTTAGAACATAAGATAGAGTTTTTTTTAGAAAAAAACGCAATCCTTGTATTTCAGTTTTATAGCGTTTTTTTTCCTAAAAGTGCTAAGAGTTTATATATCTAAATGAAAAATAAAAGATTAAATACATTTTAGCGCTTTTTTGTATAACCGTTATGTGTATTCTCTTATAATAGCGTTTTTTTAAAACCACTATAAATTTTCGCTATCTATAGCAATATTTGTACTAGTGTGATAAATAATTCAGAGTAGGTGCAATTGATCCAGGCATGGTTGATTGAATCTTGATGTACCTCGCATAGTGGACAAGTCTGGTCTGGGCACAAGTTCATTCTTGCAAGACGGTCCTTTGCTGGAATCCGACCCAATCCAACAAGTGATGTAATGAATGCACATTTAGGGAAATTAGTTTTCTTCCAAAGCAATTTTCCCCAGGGAAGAGGAGGGATGTGGGTACGCCACTTTCTGTATAAGCCAGTTGAGACACCTTTAAGACAATTTAGAAGCCACAAATGTTGCCACTCTGCTCGTGTTAAATTGTTCCTATCGGTAACAATGGAATCTTTCATTCTGATGATGCTTTTCCATGTCCAACTATCATTATCTAAAACATTGATATCCCACATGTTGCGGCCATTCAAGATAAAATATTTCACCCATGGTTCCATATATTTCGACGATCCTGATCCACATCCCAAATCAACTTGGCTATCTGTGCTCGATTCCATGACACAATGTTGGAACGATGATGTTCCCTTTGATTTTGATGATGATAAACTCAAATGCTTTTGATGGTTTTTAGTGTTACTATGAGTTTCAGAAAACGGTGAAGTCAAAGGAACGATGAAAACCTGAGAAGAGTCAAAACAGAAAAGCAAAGGAACAAAGAAGCCAAAAACAACACGCTGGAACGAAAGAAGAGAAGAGACGTGTGATTTTGAACAGAACAGAGAAAGGGAACAACACAAGGAACGGAGGATGCGCGCGCTGAAACCCTAGAGAGCCGCCGAATATCTGTTATGGAAAACAGATTTGGAAGTTGCAACTTGGGCCTCAAGGAAGATCTCGGTGAAGAGATTTTGGGTAGAATATTGTTAGAAAAAATTGTATAGGATTTTATTATCTTATTTTTCTTAAGTAAAACTAGGGTAAAATATGAGAATTTTCTAGACTATATATTAGAGAGTTGCGAATTTCTACAACTACGGAACACACAGAGCATTTTCCAGAGCAGAGCATTCGGAAGCAAGAAGAACACTTACAAGGACGAAACTTTGGTAAGTTGAGTACTTGTTAGGGTTTTGGTTGTCTAGTGTGTTGTTAGGAACGTTACATTGAGAAGTCTAGATATCTAGGAGTAAACTAGATTGAGATAAGACTTGCTTATTTGTAATTCCAGGATTAATAACATAAGTAGACATTCGAAATCCTACTAGGGAAACCTAGAGGTAGAGGTTTTTCTTAGTCAACTAGTTGGTTGATTAAGTTTTTCTCTCTAAGGAACTGAGCTCGTTACTTCATAATTCTGTTGTTATTTTCCGCTGTCCAAGGAACGAACTTACCGTTCCTTGATCTAACACACTCGATTCTACACACAAGTTCTTTAAACCCAATCCCTCCTTCATCCTCGAGCTTACAAACATATCTCTAAACAACAAGACTTCTTATGAATTTATCAACACCGCTCCAGAGGAAGCTGCGTAGCATTCCGTGAATGTGATTGGTCCCATTTTGGGTAGAATAAAAGCTCGAGTCCACAAATTGGTGATACCCCAAAAGACAAATTGTATGAGCTCAACGTTTCCACTATAATATAGGGATTTTTCCGCCCAAGAATGGATTATATCAACAATTCTTCTTGTTAGAAAATGGAAGTCAATAATATTTAGCTTCTTGGAGTGTGTGGGAAGACCCATGCATCTGATATGAAGGCTACCCTCATGGATCCCAGTGCATCGTAAAATGGATTGCTTAACAGAGGTGCTCACACCACAAAAGAGTATTTTTCATTTTTCAAGGTTGAATCGCACCCCGAATATGTTTCCAAACAGAGGGTGTCCAGGACAGTCGAGACAGATTTAAGATGGATTCAAATGTTTATTGAGGAACTCAATGTAGAGGCATGAGATTTAAGAAGCCATAGATCTCCCTACATGAGACCCTTCTTTCCCTTGAAAAATATGACAAGCTTACCATTAACATCACTTGAGAAGGAGACCGTAGAGATACACTGTCGAATTAGGACGATAAACTTCTGTGGGAATCCAAAGCCTTTGAGAATATTAATGATGAATTGCCAACTAATAGTGTCATAGATTGGTGATTTTAGTGTCATCAAGAGACCATTCTCATATAGGGAATGGTGCCATTTAGTGTGAACGGGTTTCATACGGCACTATAAGATCTCACTTAGTTATATCACGGGTTTGGAGGTGTGAAGCACACACTCGTGTAAGCATACTTGAGATTCTAAGGGAGACATTAAGGATGTGTGACGTTACCCATTAGGGAATAGTGCATCAAAGAGGTTAATTGTGTCATTAAGACAGATCGACGTTACGTAAGGTTGAACGAGTGGTCGTTCCCTAAGTGGGAACATCAAGTTCCCTGATGCATGGTTAAAGTTTCAGCATGTGATAAATGTGTTATAACCGCCTTGGTAACCGTCAAAATAACCGCCTCTTAACTGTCTTAAATCAGTTGATAATTGATAGAAGTAGTTAGATATTCTTGAAAACGGTTGGTGGCAGTTGGAACAGTTGGTAACCGTTAGTAACCGCTTGTAACTGTCGTAATCGTTCCCTGTAACCACCCGAAAGCCTATATAAAGGCATTTCGGTGATAGTGTTGGGACATCAGATTAAACACATGAGTTCTCTATCTGAGTTGAAGTCATACTCCATAAATACATGAACAGAGTTTAGTTCCCATCAGAAGCCTTGAAGGGAACTAGAGGATTTATCTTATCTCACTTCAGATTTTGCGGAATCCCTAAGGCTTTAGTAAGGGGCAAAATTCTGATTTCAGAAAGTGTTCTCACGATTCAAATCTTATCTGAGTTACAACGTTCATTGATCGTTCCCTATTGAAGCCGAAGTCAACATCAAGAGAAGATCAAGACTTACAGGGAACGGTCGCCTCAACATACATTGTTCCCTTATTCAGCATACATTGTTCCTATAATCGAAATCAGAATTTTCGGATCAATGATATATGTTCATGAGATGACAACGATGTTCCAGAAGTTGGAAAAATTCAAAGGGATGGACTTCCGCCGTTGGCAAAAGAAGATGCATTTCCTCTTGACCACCCTCAAGCTGGTATATGTCTTATCCACTCCAATGCTGGAGATAGTCGATGATGAAGAATCACTTAAGGTTGTGAGGAGAAGAAGGAACAAGTGGGAGAACGATGACTACATCTTCCGAGGCCACATCTTAGATGGTATGTCCGACTCCCTTTTTGATGTGTACCAAAATGTTGAATCCGCCAAGGAACTTTGGGATTCTCTAGAGTTGAAGTATATGGCTGAGGACGCTTCAAGCGTAAAGTTCCTTATGAGCAACTTCAATACATATAAAATGGTTGACTCACGACCGGTGATGGAGCAATATTATGAGATACTCTGTATCTTGGGGCAGTTTGCTCAACATAAATTGAATATGGATGAGTCCATTTCTCTGTCAAGCATTATTGACAAATTGCCTCCATCATGGAAAGACTTCAAGCACATGTTGAAGTACAAGAAGGAAGGTGTTTCCCTTATGGAACTTGGAAGCCACTTGCGTATTAAAGAGGGCATTCGTTCGCAAGAGAAAAGAAAGGAGAAAGAGACTCCCAATTCTTCCACCATCAACATGATGGAAGAAGGTTCCCATAAGGGTAACAACAATAAGGGCAAGAAAAGGCCGCACAACAACACAAACACCGGTCCCAACAAGAATCCATCTCCAAAGGGGTGTTGGAACTGTAGGAAGCCTGGACATCTTAAGAAGGATTGTTGGGCTGGAAAGGGCAAGAAGGGCAACGTTCCCAACCAGTCTGCTCAATGTTCTAAGGACCAAGGGAAGAAATCTCATCAAGGTCAGAAAGGAACGGTTCCCTCAAACGGAACTGTTCCCTCTTTAGTAACATTTCCTGGTTTGGACTTTGTTCCTAATATTTTTGAGGCCTTCTTTGTGCAGGATGATGAGATAGCACGATGGGTTGACTCTGGTGCTACACTGCTACCACACACGTGTGTAGGGACAAGTCAATGTTCAAGATCTTCGTTCCCTTAGATGATGGATGTGTCCTTCATATGGGAAATGAGTCAACTGCCCCCGTCTTAGGCAAATGCCAAGTGGAGTTAGAGTTCTTGTCTGGGAAGACTTTAATTCTGGAAAATGTGTTGTATGTACCCAGAATAAGAAAAAAAATATAGTCTCTAGTGCCTTCCTAAACAAGTTAGGCTTTCGGCAAGTGTTTGAAGCTGATAAATATATATTATCTAAGGGCGGTGTATTTGTAGGACGTGGTTACCTATGTAATGAAATGTTTAAGCTAAGTATTAATAAAGTTATGAATTCAGCTTACATGACTTGTGATCAAGGTTCTATTTCTTCTGTAACATGTTGTTCCCTCAGTGGGAACGGCCCCTTCAAAGGTGTTGTTCCCTAGGAGGAAACTGTTTCCTCTCTATGGCATGCTCGACTAGGACATGTTCATTATAAACGCATGCTTGATATGTCTAAAAATGGTTTAATTCCTCCATTTGATATGAGTATAGAGAGGTGTAGAACTTGCATGCTTACTAAGATATGTCTACTTTGATACCTATACACCGGTTGCTAGGATTACCACCATTAGGCTATTGATTGCCTTGGCTTCTATTTAGAAGTTGGTTATACACCAAATGGATGTAAAAACAACGTTTCTTAATGTGGACCTTGGGGAAGAAGTGTATATGAAACAACCTGAAGGGTTCGTTATGCCCGTACAAGAGCATAAGGTGTGCAAATTGGTCAAATCTTTGCATGGGCTGAAGCAAGCACCAAAACAATGGCATCAAAAGTTTGATGAGGTTGTGTTGTCCAATGGATTCAAACTGAATTAATCCGACAAGTGTGTATATAGAAAATTTGATAATTCTGGGAACGGTGTTATAATTTGCTTATACGTGGATGACATGTTGATCTTTGGAACGAATCAAAGGCAAGTAGACCTTACAAAGGCATTTTTGTCATCATAATTCTCCATGAAGGACATGGGGGAGACCGATGTTATCCTAGGGATTAGGATAAGGCGGGGAACAGAGGGCTTATCATTGTCACAATCTCATTACATTGAGAAAGTATTGGAGAAATTCAATTGTGATAAGTACACTCCTTTGAAAACACCATATGATCTGAGTGCTAAACTGTTCCCTAACAAGGGAAAAACAGTTATGCAACTTGAGTACTCAAGGGTTATTAGGTGCTTGATGTATGCCATGACAAGTACTAGGCTGGATATTGCTTTTACAGTAGGGAAGCTTAGTCATTATAATAGTAATCCTAGTGCATATCATTGGCAAGTGGTTCGACGGGTACTTCAGTACCTTAAGGGAACATTGGAATTTTGTCTTACTTATAGTGGATCGCCCTCGGTATTAGAGGGATATTTAGATGCAAGTTGAATAACAAATGAAGAGGATCATTCTTCCACTAGTGGGTGGGTGTTTCTTGTTGGTGAGGGTGCCATTTCATGGGCTTCCAAGAAACAAACTTGCATCACGAGTTCTACCATGGAATCGGAGTTTGTTGCCTTAACCGCTGCTGGGAAAGAAGTGGAATGGCTAAGGAACTTGATATATGAAATTCCATTATGGGAAAAGCCAATTTCACCTATATCAATCCATTGTGATAGCGTTGTAACTTTGGCTAAGGCATATAGCCATGTATACAATGGGAAATCACGCCACTTGGGGTGAGGCATAGTGCGATAAGAGAGATCATTACGCATGGGGTGATTTCGGTGGATTTTGTTAGATCACAACAAAACTTGGCTGATCACTTGACGAAGGGGTTGGCTAGGGACTTGGTTTCCAAGTCCGCTAAGGGGATGGGATTAAGACCCATATAGCTTTCTAGCGGTGGGATACCCAATTCCTTTCCAATTAACGTTGGGAACGAATTCAATGTGAAAAGCCTACACCTAGAAACTGAGAGCACAAAGGAACAGTCCCCAGGTATGTACTCTGTTCCTACAAGTTTAGAGGTTGAAAGCAATTTATTAATAGTTCCTTTGAAAAAGTGCAGATTGTAGGTGCACAATTGAGGACGCGTTCCTTAAAAGGATCTACCTATATGGGCGTGAAGTTTGGCCGCTTCATGAATTTAGGTTGACTTCAAAACGCTCACGAATGGATAAGGACTCAAGGCCATTAAGAGAGTCAAGTTAGTGTAATACCCCTCATTTTTAGTAAGGATATTTGGGTAATTTCCCAAACCCTCATCAATTATTCGAGACGCGTTTGGCGAAGTTCGGAATTTCCGTAGCGCAGAGCATTGGAAAATAAATTCGACGTATTATCGAGGCTTAAAATATTTGTTTGGGTACAAATATTTAAGATCCGGGATTTTAAACTCATGCCAAACCTTTTCCCGGGCAAACATACGCGAAAAGGGCAATTCCGCGACCGCGGAAGAATTTCCGCGACCGCGGAATAATAGCTCCCAGAGGAGCTGGGCTTTGAATTTTCCGTGACCGCGGCAGAACCCACCGCGACCGCGGAAATGTGCAGAGGGTACAGTCGGGCATGCGAGCCACGTGCTCGTCGTCGCCGTCAATCCCTCGCTCCACCGTTGATCTTGTCAGGCTGATCTCTCTCCTTGGCCTATAAATGGGAGTCGATTCGGAGGGTTGAGAGCACTCCAATCCCGATCTCTTTCTCCCAAGGTGCTTGTCGCCGGAGTTCGAGCTTTTGCCAGAAAATTTGAAGTTGTCGACGGAGCTCTCATTGGAGGTGGTGGTGCTCGTAGGGTGGTTGCAGTGGAGGCGCAAAGGAGGCCGGAAGTGAAGCCGCCGCGAATCGAGCCCAAGTAGTCCCCGCCGGTGAGTTCCTCGTTATTTTGGGTCGCCGGAGTTCATGTCCGCGATCACGGACATGAACTGCCGCGACCGCGGCTGTGACAAGGCCGGCCGCGGCTGTGACAAGGCCGGCCGCGGCCACGGCCACTGCCTTTGGCACTCGCGGACACTCATCCTCGATGACCGCAACCGCGGCAGTGCCCACCGCGATCGCGGATTGCCTGGGCAATCACGATCGTGGCTTTGGGCTTGTCGGTCTCGATCGGGGCTTTCGTCCTTTCTTTTTCGTTCGTCCTTTCTTAGATTCGTACATTTTAGTTGTCAAATCTAACCTAGGGTTTCGTTGTGGGGTCGTTTTCCGTAGGAATCTGTAATCCGACTTCCGTTCCCGTTCCGGACCCAGAAACCCGTCTTCGCTCTATCGTTCGTCTAGGCTAAGGCAAGTGACAGGTTCGCTCTTGCTTATCATTCCATGTTTCCATTAATTATCAATTGTTATTAATTGTTAATTAAATTGGGATGAACTATTGTTTTCGTTTGGGAAAAGATTTTATAAATGATACGATTAAAACATGATATTATTATAGGTTATATATTGCTAGAAACAACGCTATTATATTTGTTATTACCATGATGGTATTGGTGTGGATTTTGTGTGAACTTATACATTGTTTAGTTAGAACGAGTATTCGTAGGAACGCTATGTACCTTGCGAGGTCTAGTTGTTTCTTTATAACTGGTGCTAGGAGGATTTTTCCCTAGTACTTTCTCTGGTCATGACCTTGCCCTTACTCAGGGTAGGTGCACACATCTGGTGCCGATTCTCGGGATTTAGTCCCTTCGATATCTCTCGCGATGAGATGATATATTCTAAAAGCTTATAACGTAAATGTTCGCTTTGTCACTAAAATAAGATAAGTGCCGCTATGCACATAATTAATGAACCTTGGGCGAGAAGTACAACTTGGAACCTCGTCTGAACTTCGATTAGAGTAAGTCCTCCTTCCAAATCTGAATTCGCATTACGCGGTGAGGTTGGTCGTGGACCCAAATGGTCAAGTCTTTTTAAACGCTTGTGTGAAATTATTAATATGTTCTCAAACATTTGTCATACTTTCCCGTAAGACTCAATCTTTTGGAGTCTTCTCTTCATACGCTTTCCCGTAAGACTCAATCTTTTGGAGTCTTCTCTTCATACGTTTCCGATAAGACTCAATCTTTTTGGAGTCTTCTCTTCATACGTTCCCGATAAGACTCGATCTTTAGGAGTCTTCTCTTGATCATTCAAACTTTAATCATTCCGTGAAATTTCTGGGTTATATATCGTTCCTTCGGTTGTTATTTGAGGAACAATGATAGTAAACGGTTACGATCACTAGAACCATTCTGTTTTCTACCCTTGCATAGTCTTTCATTAGACTAACCAACCGGGTTTTATTCCTTGCATGGTTGGCTGGTGTCATCCGTCCTATACGGCACATCAGTGGTGGGTCCCAGAAGTCCGAAGTAATCGTTGAAGAAGAGACTTGCAGTTGCAGATTTCGGTGCCGGTATTTCAAAGTCGTTAAGTATTACTTTAAATGTATTTTTATAACCTAGTCATGTATTAGGTTTATTCTTGAAGTCTTCCGTTGTGTAATTTATGAGTTTTCCGCTGTGATTTCACTCTGTTGTAAAACACTCCTCTCGTTTGATGAGAGATCTTTTAATATAAAAGTATTGAGTTTCATTCAAAAATGTATTCCGTTGTTTAACCTTCCGTTATTTAATTGTATTTATTTAAGATTAATTGTTCCGATTAAAGCCTTGGGTGACTTTGGACGGTAATGTATGAGGTCACTGGCGTGTGACACTACCGACAATAAGTCGGGGGGTGTTACAGTTAGACTATGGAATTGTATAGTAATTCATGTATGTGTTATCTCCATGCATCCAAAGAGGTTGATTGGTTCAATCCTTAGGACACCATGATTTCCGGGTGTTTGAAATGTGTAATTACACTAAGACATAGATTCAATCTTTTCGATATTTGTGTTTATACATGAGTTTGGGATGAAGACTTGCTTATTTTGTGAATCAAGGATTACACTAAAATGGGGGAGGATTGTTGATGCTTTTAGTGTCATCAAGAGACCGTTCCCATATAGGGAACGATGCCATTTAGTGTGATCGGGATTCATATGGCACTATAAGATCTCACTTAGCTACATCACGGGTTTGGAGGTGTGGAGTACACACTCGTGTAAGCATACTTGAGATTATGAGAGAGACATTAAGGATATGTGACGTTATCCATTAGGGAACAGTGCATCAAAGAGGTTAATTGTGTCATTAAGACAGATCGACGTTACGTAAGGTGGAACGAGTGGTTGTTCCCTAGGTGGGAACGTCAAGTTCCCTGAGGCATGGTTAATGTTTCAGCACATGATAAATGTGTTGAAACCGCCTTGGTAACCGTCAAAATAACCGCCTCTTAACTACCTTAAATCAGTTGATGACTGATAGAAGTAGTTGGATATTCTTGAAAACGGTTAGTGGCAGTTGGAACGGTTGATAACCGTTAGTAACCACTTGTAACTGCCGTAACCGTTCCCTATAACCGCCTGAAAGCCTATATAAAGGCATTTCGGTGATAGTGTTGGGACATCAAATTAAACACACAAGTTCTCTATCTAAGTTGAAGTCATACTCCACAAATACATGAACATAATTTAGTTCCCATCAGAAGCCTTGAAGGGAACTAGAAAATTTGTCTTATCTCACTTCAGATTGTGCGGATTCCCTAAGGATTTAGTAAGGGGCAAAATTCTGATTTCGGGAAGTGTTCTCACGATTCAAATCTTATTCGAGTTACAACGTTCATTGATCGTTCTCTAATGCAGCTGAAGTCAACATCAAGAGAAGATCAAAACTTGTATGGAACAGTCGCCTCAACATACATTGTTTCCTTATTCAGCATACATTGTGGTGTAAGCTCTAGAAAAACACTCCCCTTCTTTGTGTCCAAAAGAATTACAAATTGTGAAGGACCATGGTTTCTATTCTATTTCAATCTCCTATTTACAAACATTGCCATCAAGGTCTTTTATATTAATAAGATTCTTAGTGGCTTGACAAGCATCCATCTCCACAAGAATTATAGTGTAGGAGATTCCATATAGGCCTTGAGTGATCTTATATGTGGCCAGAGGGTTGCCAAGGCATATAACTTTTTTTGTTGAGGGCTTCCACATACCAGAATCTAATGTCCAAGTTGGGTAAGGTAACCCAAAGGATAAGAGCGGAGAATGAAGAGGGTTTGAGCTCAAGACATGCTTCCCAATTCCTCAAAAGTATTGGTCTGATTCCACCAAATAACCAGGGCCCTTGATTGAGGATTCTGACAACATATTCATGTTTTTCAACTCTAAAGATGAAATCTACCTATTTGTTTAGCAACAATTTGGGGGGAGGAGAGCAATCCCATCTTGCTGAAACAAATCTGACCATAGCCTGTTGAGGTACCCTATTTCTAGGGACGAATCCCACAAGGGACGACGACCAGAAATCTGTAGTCTTGGTGTTAGAATATCATCCCACACCTGAAGTTTGGACATAACTTGCCTAGTATACAAGCTTGATGGGCTACTCCTTCTATTGCTAATTGGTTTAGGATAGAACCCCACTGGGCTTATGTGCTAGGCCTATACGTGCATTTGCGCACATACATACCCACATTCCCCCATGTAGGCCCACGGCCCACTGTCTAATTTGACATGGTATCAAAGCCTATTTTAGTCTTGGGTCCAAGTGTCATGGGCCACGTAGGTCCGTCACATTTGAGGGGAGTGTTAGAATACTCATCCTATGTCTGAAGTTGGGACATAACTTGTCTAGTATATAAGTTTGATGGGCTACTCCTATTGCTAATTGGTTTTATGATGGGATGTGATAGGCTCATACACGCATGTGTGCAAACACATACCCACACTCCCCCACATAACCCATGACCCACTGTCTAATTTGACAATTGGTGATGTCATTTGATTAAATTTCAATCGTATCTTCACGAACTCCTGGAACCTTGAAGAGTTTGGCGTCGTTGAGGAACACACGATTCCCGGTGATAACTTTGTTGAATTAAGAGTCAGAACTTAGGCGGAGGTGGAGCAATAAAGGCTTGGGCTCGAAGTGTTCATGGCTGACTAGAGGATCCAAGAGCAGTGGTGGTGGTGCTTTGACGATTGGAGCACAGGATTGGTTGACGCTACAGATAGGCCTCTATTATGCGAGTTTCTGACCAACTTGCAGAGTCTCCTTTCTCATGAGAGCCTTCAAATATGAGCTATTAGGATCACCTCGGCATAAAGCTCGTCTTCAGTCAAAAGAGGATCATTTGGTCGTCGCCCTTGTTGGAGGATGGCGCAGACGGTGGAAGGGGATCAATTATCTTATTAAGCTAGCTCAAGGCGCATGCCTTGCACGAGAACCATATTTTAGAATTTACTAGTGTAAAACCCGTACCTTTACGGGTGAACTTAAATTTATAAAATTATCAATAATTATTTAAGAAGAAGAAAATCTTATTGATATTGTTTAAGAATTACATATATAAATGGATGAATGAAATAACATAATTTTGTTATTTAAAAGCAATTTGTTTAACATTTTATTGTTAATTATATAACTTGTATAAATATATTGTATTTTATTCATACCCATTCTCGTATATTTATCATTTTTATTTGTAATCATGTAATTATTTTCATACAGGTGATATATTTGTTGAAGTCGTACGTATTCCACTGCCATTTATCATGTATTTTCAATAAACTATATATATTAACATAAAATAGTAAAATTATGTCAAATTTGAATATTAAAAATTACAATATTAGTTAAACATAAATATGTGTACTTATAACAAAATTCTAGCTTTAAAAGTGATATGTTGAAATGTTATATTAAAAATATATTATTCATAAATATGAAAATATCAATCATTATAACTCAAAAATGAACAAAAATGAAAAATAGAAACAATTTAATGACTAATTGTAAATCATTAGTCCAAAAAACATCAAAAAAATGAAATAAAAAAGTTTAGGATAGTTAGAATATACCAAAGGTTATTTATGTTTGTTATGATGAGTTTATTTAGATGTGTATTTACATTTAAAGAAAACATAAATAAGTTTTTAAATTGAAAATGTTTGGGTAATTAAAATATAAAATAAACAGTTAATGCTAATAAAATTTTATATCGGTTTTCTAACCTATGCCCTAAGGGCACGAGTTAAGAATTCTTGTTTTAGAAAATGTTCCATAAAAAGGAATGCTTAAATCTTTTTACAAAATTTTAAAATTCATAATATAATTACACCTAACAAAATCCTTCTAAAATTAAGTGCTTAACCTATGCCTTAGGCATAGGTTAGAAAAATCATTTTTGTATTTAACATGTTCTTAATTATTTTTTGGTGTAAAAATTGTCATTGGAGTAGTAACATAGCTAATACTATGATTTATATCGAAAAGAAGAGTGAACCTATGATAAGATTTGTCATGTTCTTAGAAATAAGATTAAATTGTCACGTGTTTAGAATGAGATTTGCATTAAAATAACATAAATTGAAAAGTTTGGTTGGTTAAAATCGACATTGATAGTCTCGTAAGAAAACATAAATAATGTAAGGTATATTGATTTAAAAATCAGATGTTTGGTTGGCTAACATCAAACTTTTTTTATCCATAATTTGGCACATGAGTAATGTGGGTCCAAAATCGTTTTGGTGGTTCAAAAATAAATAGCTTTAATATAGATATATAGATTTTGTAAATCATTCAATATAATAATAAATTGAAAAGTCAAATAATGACGCCTCAACAATTTTTTCCTGGAAACACTCTCGTGACTCTAAATGTGTGAGCTTTAATATATGGTAATAGATATAATAAAAATGAAAAATAAAAAGAATTACCTTAACAATATGAGCCTAAAAAGCACTCTCATGACTCTAAAAAAGTGAGATTTAGAATAATAAGTAAATATTAGAAAGCTACAAAATCGTAAAGGATCTTTTGCTTTGAAAGTTTGTTAAATTAGACTGAAGTTATTGTATCATAATTCATATTGCATCAAGTATAGCTAGCTGGAAAATATACACGTCTGAATTTAACTTGCTTGCTAGAAAAAATGGGTTTTATCTGGGCTTTGATATATATATATATATATATATGGTTGAGAGAACAAACTCTGTACTAATTAACTACTACGAAGTAAGAATATATGCAGACAATTTCACTTTGAAGTTATTGATATAAAAATAATTATTTTTTTATAGTTTATGGTTAATTGAATATTTGGTAGTTGTATATTAAAAATTCACGTAAATTTTTAAAATATATATTTATAAAATTAAGGAAAGTCAATAATAATTTATTATTTTGTTATAGGTTGTTAAGATTTTTTTTTTAATTAATTTAAAATTTACTAAATTATTGATGGGCCATAAAAATAGGCCTTCAAATTCTCGAATGAACTAAGTACTAAACTAAATACTTTGAAAAAATAGGCTTTTCCTCTGTTCATTTATGTTCACACTTAAATTTTAAGTTTGCAAATATGTATGTTCATACGATATATATATATGGGCCATGAAATATGTATATTTAATAATATAATATAGTGGGTTGAATTATAAAAGACATGTTCTATGAGTTGAAAATTGTATATATTGTATGATTTTAGCCCATAAATTTATATATGTCAAATTATATATGCAAACGCATAAAAATAATATTATTAATTACATAAATGAATATAAGATGTATTTTATATATAAATTTAGTAGGAAATCTATCATATATTATTTTGACATATATTATAAGCTTATTGTATATGTAATTTGTAGAAATCAAATTTTATACAAAAGTTGTATATAGTTTTTATATATTTGAAGTTAGTTGTGATTAGATATTGTGATTTAAATTTATAAATATTTGAAGTTAGTTATAATTAGATATTGTGACTTAAATTAAATAGAATTGCTAATATAAAAAAAAAGTGGATTAACCATAAATTGACACCTAAGATTTGTGGGGCCGGAATCAATATGGTGTCTCTAAATTTCTTTGTTTTAATATATATTTATAGATTATAGTTGATATATGATTTTAATGAAAATGTGATTATAAGTACTAAGTATAAATTTAAAATATTATAATTTAAAATATAACGTTTTAAACTAGTGATAAAACAACATATTTTTATAACGCATTATTTTTTCTTTAGTTAAGAGTAATAAACGATTATGAGTGTTAGTGATTTTAGACTTTTGTTTCACTTTGAGGACTCCAATAAGTGATAAATAAAATTTATACTTGACTAATATTATAAATCAATGCACTAACAATAGTAAAAAGTATTAGTTATAGTGAATTTTTAAATTTTAACATTTACTTTAATTTGTGAGGATAGTCAAAAGCAAAAACTTTCTTGAAAAGATAAAAATATAACAACCCCAAAGCAGAATTAGGGTGAGGATAATTCAAAAACAAAAAAAATATTATTTAGATTTGTTTTAACTAAAAGAGCACCCCGTGCGAAGCACGGGATGCTATGTGTTACAGACTTGCATGTCGTGAAGACTGAAGTAACAAAAATAAAGAAAGTTAATTAAAAAAATAAAGAAATAGAAGTAGCTATGTGTTACAGAATTTGAATATAGAAAATTGTACTGATAATAACAAATCCAATCACTCAATGAGGCCTAAGCAATAGAATAACACAGACAACAAATGGCTCGGTGGAACCAATAACACATCGACCGTCTTAATATTAGCTCTATATATAGACCTGACAAAATATGATCCAACCCGGTAACCCGATCCGATCCGACCCAAATTTTTTAGGTCATAATCCGTAAAGTTGAACCCGAAACCCGTTTTCAATCAAACCCGATGACCTGGAAAATTTTTGGATCAAAAACAGGTCGGATCGGGTCAACCCGATGGATAAAAAAAATGTGGGAAAATGAAAAAAAAAAATCAGACGCTCATTCTAAAATTCTACCCTAAAACCCAATGACCCAAATTTATTCTTTTCCATTCTTTTCTTTCACACGTCCAGCTGCTTAGGGTATCCGCAGCTCCTGGGACCTCGCCTCCTCCAACCTCGCTTCGCCGACGGCTTGCCTCCATTCTTTCACAAGTTCAACGCAGGTTGCACAGCTCCTCGCCTCGCCTCTCCTCGCCTCGCCGGCGGCACCTTGCCTCGTCCAATCTGCTGATCTCCTCCAACCTTGCCAGTCGCCTCGCCTCGCCTAGGTACTTTGATTCTCAATTCTCTCCTTCATCTCGTCATCTTCCCATTGGATCAATTCTTCATCTTTCTTATACCTCTCGTCATCTTCTTATTTCTCTCTGTTCAATTCTCTCCTACTGGAATCGAATTATTGGTTGCCGAATTCCTGTGCTAGGGTTCGTGAAGACTGTTATCTTGAGATTTCGTAGTTTTGTAATCTTGAGATTTCCCGTTGAATTGTTTCATGACTGAATCTGGAATGTCATTTTAGTACAACGTAGATTTGCAGTTACCTTCGTCATTTCAAATTATATATGACATTAGGAATATTGCTATCATCAACTCTTCAATTCCTTTCTTTCTGTGTTTACTTTATATGGATGGTATGGAATAGCTTGATTTGTAATGAGTCACAGTTAGATTTTTTTGTTTGTTACATTTGAATTTTGGTTTATATGAGGATTTGGGTTACTTATGGTTATGATTTTCACTCCTAATATTTGATGAAAATGATTGAATGATTAATCTTGTTTCTAGTTCTTGAATTGATGAAATATATATATATATATATATATGATGATGAATCAGTAGGGTGGGTGCAGTGAATGATGTGGATTTTTGTGTGAGAGAGTGATTGTAGTGGAATAAGACATGTATATATGTTCAAAAAGCTCAAAGGCTGAATTAGAACTGCAAAATCTTGTTTTGAAATGTAAGATTTCTTGTCTTCGTAGGGAGAGGGATCCTCTTCTTTTTTTTTCACTTTGAATCAAAAGTTATATCAACTTAGAACTCTACTTCTAATTAAAATCTAAATTTAAGATTATTAACTTATTTTTTCTATTAGGGTAGAACATGCCGCCACGAAAAGATAAGCTAGTACAAACCTAAATCTTATGCCGAAGCTCTATTGCGTAGTTATAAGTGTATAAGTTGTATAACTGTATAAATTTATAAGATAGTTTTAATAAAATAGAACTAAGATGTTAAAATTAAGAGTTAAGGCATTATGATAACATTATTTTTACCGGGATTAAAATTGAACGATAGATAGCCATGCGAAAAAAAAACTTAATATAAATATTTCATAAATTAAAGCAAATTAAATTAACAAAAAAAAGCGGGAAAAAATTGCGTAACTCGACACATTGAGTTGACCCGAATCGACAATAAACCCGTAATAACCCGACCTGGTTTGACCCGATAAATTTTAGACCCGAAATGACCCAACCCGAAATAACCAGAACCCGGCAGTACTCAGACCCGAACCCTCCCGCCCGACCCGATTGCCAGGTGTATCTATACATATACCTTTAGAAAACCAAACAAAGAGGTTATGGAAAAGGGGACTTAAGGTGTACATGAAGTAGAAGGAGTGGAACGAGATTTATAGGGAAAAAAAATGGGGAATGTGGCATCTAAGTAAATAAAAGATAACACGTGTATGACTGCAATAGTATAAATAAGGAAAACGTTAGGGAAATATGGGCTTCAAATGAAATTATTTGCTTGACATGTAAACCCAATATACATTTTGGGCATTTTTGTGTTTGTAGCCCAATTGTTTATTTTGGCCCAACAAAGACTAACATTTTTTGTAATCGTCCAACAACGGTGAGTCATGTTAGTTTCAGAAATCCTACACAATTATCCACCGTCACACTCTTATTCCATTGTTAGAAATGTTTTCCAATTTTAGAAAATAAATTAATAGATTCGGGATAAAAGTGGAAAATTGCTTGACTTATGGCCTAGTACCCCAAAAAATTGCGGCCATATATAGATTAAAATTTATATGAGCTTTTGCGCGTTCCAAACTATTGGATCGTTAGAGTTACGTCTGAGGGAACAAAGGCTTTGTTCCCACAGAAGTTGTCGCGGAATAATATAGCAAGAAAGATAACGAACGAACTCACGATATATAGTGGAAACCCTGATTAGCAAAACTAGCTTTTCAAGGAAAAACCACTATCTTCAAGCTTCCGCTTGAGAGGATTTTGAAGCGTGAACTTGTCTTATTAGTTTCTTGTTTGATTACACTTGTAGCATGGACTCCAAAACACTAGACCTCTCTGCTAGATTCGAAGATCACTCCTACAACGATGAATCCAAACTCAACCATCAAAGACTCACACACACTTCACTCTCTTTCTTTTCTCTTCTCCTTCTCTTTCGTCGTTCGAAGTCGTCGTCGTTACATAGAAATGAATTCACACTCTTATTAAATACAACTCGACAAACCCTAAAAGTAACAAGATAAGATTTATTCAAATATGGTAACAAGAAGATATGTTTTGCTGGAGGAATAATATCCCTAGCCGTATATATTAATAAAAGGAAAGGATTCCCTTAAATTAATATAAACGGATGTGATAAGATTCTTCTCTCTCCAATCCGCTTATCTAAGGAAAGAATCCCTAAGATAAGGAATCGAGCTTCTCTCTCCATATCTCCTCCAACGGCTAGATCCTTCCAGCCGATTTCTTCAATCCTTGACCGCGTGTGCGCCTTGATTTGTTTCCATAAATAACACGCTGGATTTCTTCCTTCCATTCGCAGCTTCGATCTTGTTCGTCACTGTTGTTCCTTCAGAGGTAACAAAGCACAAGAACAGAGTTTTGTTCCCTCTTCAATCCTTTGCTGCGAAGGTTCCCTGAGACAACTGTCTTTGTTCCTGAAACACTTAGTATCCAGATTAGTTGAATGTTTGTCACTATCAAAACCTAAGGGATTCAACAAATTCCCCCTTTTTGATGGTGATAAATATCCTTGATAATAAAGCATATACATACGAGATAAAGACGGTTGTATGGGGAAGGGTCTCCACACAAGACCATAATAGTTCCCCCTCAATACAGCAACATATGAAACCATGTGATGTTCCCCCTCAACCACAAGGCTACCTGTTATTTTCCCCCTTTTGACATCATCAAAAACATAGCGAAGAGTTAGAGATGAAGGATCACAGCCAGATGAACATTATTCCCAATCGCATTAGATTGAAACGCACGAACACGGACAGCATGTTAAGACAACAACAAGATATGCAAGGATACCATTTATGATCAACATGCCAGTAAATGTTCACACACGAATCAGAGACAAGGAAGTTCGAAAAGGAGAGGGATAGATGTGCTAGGGAGCAAAAGAGGTATTGGTTAGCCAGAGAAATACGAATTAAGTACCACTGGGGCCAGCAGTAGATCTGAAGTATGACTAGCAATGGAGTTCATCTTTTGTTCTCACTCAAAGCTTGTGCTTCCTTATTGTCGTCAGCATCTATCATAGGCTCAGCTAATGGAGGAGAGAATCTTTGGTTCCTTCATTTCCCTTCTTTGTGTATCTTGTGATGTTCCCCTTTTTTTTTTTTTTTTTTTTTGAACATCACAACTTTCAGCTTGTCTTCTTTCACCAGGGATTCATTCGGAGCCCACTACTTCTCACGTGCACCATCGGCTTTTAAGCACGAACCCTCCTTAGGCAGTTGTAAGCCAGCATCACATATCATACCTGTCGAATCCTATCCACAGACCATAGTGGCAACAATTCGTATTCTCGACTTTCCGAAAAAGTAGAAGAGTGTGATGCGGGGGTAATGTTACCAGAGAGGGTACAAAGAACATCACACAAAACATATATGAGAATTTTTCAATAATATGTAATCATGAATGAGAGACTCCCAGATGTGAATGATTAGAGGGGCTCATAGGGAGCATCAAACATGATGGCTAAGGTAAGCTATAGAGTCAACAATCATTTGGGCTTATAATGAGGGATCAATGCATCAAGTTGACTCTTTTGGGCCGAAAGAAATCTGAGTCGTGTATAAACAAGATAGCATAGAGAATCATGCATGAAATTTTGCATATAAGTGAGGTATTAGCATGAGTCTAAGCAAGTCGTTCAACTAATGATCAAGAGAAGAGATGCAGACCAAGACATGATGATTAACCCGTCACACTTTACCATGTAAGTTAGCCAATCATCGAGGGAACACAACAAGTAGACAGTCAGTTTAGAGAAATCATACCTAGTTCCATACGAAATTGTTCGAATGGTTCCCTGTTTAGTGCCTTGGTGAAGATATCGGCGAATTGATCCTTAGTTCCACAGAAATCCATTGTCACCAACCCTTTCTCCACACAGTCACGTAAGAAGTGATGTCTTATCTCAATGTGCTTGGTACGTGAGTGTTGCATCGGATTCTTGGAGATATTTATGGCACTTGTATTGTCACAGAGAATGGGAATGGAGTTAAGAAGAATACCGTAGTCGCTGAGTTGTTGTTTGAGCCATAGGAGTTGAGTGCAACAAGCAGCAGCGGCTATGTATTCAGCTTCTGCAGTGGAGAGAGCCACGGAGTTCTGCTTCTTTGACCCCCAGGAGACCAAACACGGCCTAAGGAACTGAGCCATTCCTGAGGTAGATTTTCTGTCCACTTTGTTCCCTGCGAAGTCAGCATCTGTGTATCCGACAAGATCAAGACTTCCTCCTTTTGGGTACCACAGACAAAGATCATCTGTTCCCTTTAAGTATCTCAGAATCCTTTTCACTGCTTTGAGATGTGTTTCTTTGGGATCGGCCTGAAAGCGAGCACAAAGACATACACTATACATAATATCAGGTCTACTAGCAGTGAGATAGAGAAGCGAACCTATGATTCCTCGGTAGAGGGTTGGATCAATTCCTTGTTCATGTTCGTCTTTTCCCATTGGATTGTTTGGAGATATGGGAGTGGTGAAGGGTTTTGCATCATTCATACCAAACTTTTTGACACACTCCCTGAGATACTTCTGTTGGTGTACTTTAGTTCCCTCATCCCCCTAGGAGACTTGCAGACCTAAGAAGAACTTGAGTTCTCCAACCATGCTCATCTCGAATTCACTGGCCATCAGCTTTGAGAATTTCTGAACCAGTTTGTCATCTGTGGATCCAAAGATGATATCATCCACATAAACCTGAACCACTAGAATTTGCTTCCCTTCCTTCAGAAGGAACAAAGTCTTGTCGACCTTTCCACGAACGTATCTGTGCGTCAGAAGGAACTGAGAGAGCCTTTCATACCAGGCCCTCGGGGCTTGCTTGAGACCATACAGAGCTTTGTCTAGAATGTAGACATGGTCAGGTTGAGTGGTGTCTTCAAAACCGGGTGTTTGCTCCACATATACTTCCTCCTTGAGAACCCCATTCAAGAAGGCGGTCTTGACATCCATCTGTTGTAGCTTGAATCCATGGAAAGAAGAATAAGCAATTAGGAGTCTTATTGCTTTTAACCTTGCAACTGGAGCAAAGGTCTCATCATAGTCGATGCCCTCCTGCTGATTGTAGCCTTTCACCACCAGTCTTGCTTTGTTCCTTGTGACCTGACCTTGATCATCCAGCTTGTTCCTGAACACCCATTTGGTTCCAATAACTGTTCTGTTCCTTGGACGGGGAACTAACCTTCAAACCTTGTTTCTTTCGAACTGATGGAGTTCTTCTTACATGGCGTTTATCCAGTCAGGATCCTTCAATGCTTCTCCTACAGTTTTGGGTTCTTGCAAGGAAAGAAAGGCATTGAAGGCACAGAAATTTTGTAGGGAAGAACGAGTGCTCTGTGGTGCTCCCTTTCTATAGTCTGTGACGATCAGTTTGACTGGATGAGCCCACTTTTGCTGGTAGTTTGGAACTTGGAGTTTGTTGATGTCGAACTCCTCCGAATCAGCATTGCCAGCATTTGAGCTTTCACCACCTGTCCCATCAGCATTAGGGCAAACTCCCCCCGTTTCCTCAGCAGCAGGGCAGTCCTCAGAGGGCTCCGATGTGTCATGACTTGGGTTCTGTTCCCCCTGAGGTGCCTGAGATGTATCCGGCTGGTTAGCATTCTCTTCATTGTCCCTTGAGTTTGTGGAGTTTGGAGTTCTCGGTGTTGAGGGATCATTTTGAGTTTCTTGATCCTGAGAGGTCTCACCACCGACACTGCTTTCTACAAGCTGAAAGAAGTCATCTTCGGATGGCTCGATATTGGAGGGAACTCTACAGGATTGTTCCTGCACATTGTTACCAGCCATGACAGATTCATCAAAAACAACATGAATACTTTCCTCTACCTTTCTGGTTCTCTTATTGAAAACTTTGTAGGCTTTGCTTTGCTGAGAATATCCTACAAAGGTTCCTTCATCACTTCTGGGATCAAACTTCCCAAGAGAATCTTTCCCGTTGTTGTGGACGAAGCACTTGCAACCAAATGTGCGTAAATGAGACACATTAGGTTTCCTTCCCTTCAGAAGCTCATAGGCAGTTTTGTTCAGAAGAGGACGAATGGTTGCCCTGTTCAGAACGTAGCACGCGGCATTCAAGGCTTCGGCCCATAAACTCCTTGGAAGACCACTTGAGATGAGGAGAGTACGCGTCATGTCTTCCAGAGTTCTGTTCTTCCTTTCCACAACACCGTTTTGCTGTGGGGTCCTGGGAGCAGAGAAGTTGTGGTTGATACCTCTGTTCCTACAGAGGGATAGGAACTGAGAGTTCTCGAATTCAGTTCCATGATCGGTGCGAATAGACCCCAAGGAATGACCAGTGCTTCTCTCAATTGCCTTAAGCCAGGACTCAAACTCAGCGAATACTTCATCCTTTGTTGAGATGAAAATCGTCCATGTGTACCTGGAATAGTCATCAACAATAACAAAGACATATGCATTCCCCCCATGGCTCTTCGTGCGCATAGGCCCACAAAGATCCATGTGGACTAATTCCAGAGGACGTGTTGTACTTACATCCCTTTTGGACTTGAAGGAAGACCTCACTTGTTTTCCTTTAATGCATGTGTCGCACATGTCGCTTCTCATTGCTTCAACCTTGGGAAGACCATTCACCAACTCTTGTCTATGAAGTTTGGAGAGGAGTTTAAGGCTAGCATGTCCAAAGCGTTTGTGCCACAAGTCTGTCGTCTCAGCCATAGACGACAGACATAGGTCCTTGTCAGGGATGAAAGCAGGATCGACCTTATAAATGTTGTTGTCGCAGATCCCTTTGAGTAAGATTTTCCCTGTACTTAGACACTCAACATGACAATCATCAGTGGTAAAGACTACCCTATTTTTTCTGTTTTGACATAGTTGAGCCACACTAAATAGATCAAACTTGAGATTATTCACTAGATTCACATTATTCACAGTGATGTGTTTAGAGAGTCTTACCATACCGATACCACAAACCTCACCCTTACTCTTGTTTCCAAAAGTTATCGATGCCCCTGAGGCTGGCTGAAGAGAGGTGAACCATTCACTGTTCCCTGTCATGTGACTTGATCATGCACTGTCAAGGTGCCAAGAGCCTTTCCTTGCTTCCTCCTCGGATTTATGAGAACCACCTTCTGATACGTTGTGACCTTTTGAGCTCATCAAACAGATATCCTTTGAGAGAGGAGAAGCTTCATCATCTGAGCTGCAGTCACCCCACTTCGTAATCCTCGTTTGTTCCTCGTTGAGGACCTGAGAAGAACCTGCCGCTTTGTTGAGGCAATTTTTTGCGAAGTGTCCGTTGTCATAACAGTGAGAGCAGACAACCTCCTTCATATCATTGTGAACCATGACCGAACCTTTAGTGCCTTTGCTTCGAGACCATATCTTCTTCATGGCTTGAGTGATGAGAGCCACATCTACATCACCTTCTTGAGAGTCTCTATCCAAGGCATTTCCTGACGACATCTTTCCTGTAGAATCTGTAACTAAAACAAACAATCTAGAGCATCAGGCTCTGATACCAATTGTTGGATCGTTAGAGTTACGTCTGAGGCAACAAAGGCTTTGTTCCCACAGAAGTTACCGCGGAATAATATAGCAAGAAAGATAACGAACGAACTCACGATATATAGTGGAAACCCTGATTAGCAAAACTAGCTTTTCAAGGAAAAACCACTACCTTCAAGCTTCCGCTTGAGAGGATTTTGAAGCGTGAACTTGTCTTATTAGTTTCTTGTTTGATTACACTTGTAGCATGGACTCCAAAACACTAGACCTCTCTGCTAGATTCGAAGATCACTCCTACAACGATGAATCCAAACTCAACCCTCAAAGACTCACACACACTTCACTCTCTTTCTTTTCTCTTCTCCTTCTCTTTCGTCGTTCAAAGTCGTCGTCGTTACATAGAAATGAATCCACACTCCTATTAAATACAACTCGACAAACCCTAAAAGTAACAAGATTAGATTTATTCAAATATGGTAACAAGAAGATATGTTTTGCTGGAGGAATAATATCACTAGCCGTATATATTAATAAAAGGAAAGGATTCCCTTAAATTAATATAAACGGATGTGATAAGATTCTTCTCTCTCCAATCCGCTTATCTAAGGAAAGAATCCATAAGATAAGGAATCGAGCTTCTCTCTCCATATCTCCTCCAACGGCTAGATCCTTCCAGCCGATTTCTTCAATCCTTGACCGCGTGTGCGCCTTGATTTGTTTCCATAAATAATACGCTGGATTTCTTCCTTCCATTCGCAGCTTCGATCTTGTTCGTCACTGTTGTTCCTTCAGAGGTAACAAAGCACAAGAACAGAGCTTTGTTCCCTCTTCAATCCTTTGCTGCGAAGGTTCCCTGAGACAACTGTCTTTATTCCTGAAATACTTAGTACCCAGATTAGTTGAATGTTTGTCACTATCAAAACCTAAGGGATTCAACACAAACCGATGACAAGTTACGTTCGAAGGAAAACAATGTTGTGTTGTTAACGCCTTTCAAAAACATTTTAATGTTATTTGCTAGGAATAAAAAGATTACTTTCTTTTTCTTTATTTGGTTATTTATATCTTCAAGAATTGCATCTCTCTCGGATGAAATGTGCAAGCTCTCATATTCTACTTGCTTCTATTAGTCACTTCCATATGCCTGAAACGTTTCAGCGGGCCGCCAAGAAAGTATATAGCGTGTTAAATGCAATGCGTTTATTTTAGGGGGAAAAAACGTATTCAAGTACTAATACATTGCGCGAGATTGCTTTGATCCTTTTTTGGAATATATGTTGTATTTTTTGGGCCAACAGATTACGGGAAAAAACACAAAAAGGCGAGAATATATGTGAATGTTTATAATTGTGGCATGATCGCATTGTTTACCCATAACTGCATTCACGGATGTCATATAGTACTGGATACGGTAAACTATAACTAAAGTAAAAAAATACTCTAGCCTCGTCTGGAACCCTTGATTTAGAAAAGAGTAAATTTATCTGACGTGATTACGAATAAATTACTAATGCCTTACTTGTTTATTTGTTCAAATAAAATTGTTCGAAACTTTCATAAAAATAATGTAATAAATATGTTCAGAGATTGTAGACATTTAAGTGTTTGGGTGAAAAAACCAAGAAATTATTTAGACTATTGGGCCTTGTTTTGTGTTAACTGGATTCGGCCCATTGCACCAGCAATTTGTCTATAAAAGAGGAGAAATAGCAAAAAAAAATGAATCGTCACAAATACATTTCAGTTTCCCAACTGCACTTTCTATTTCCTCGAATTCATTTCGGTTTGCGGTGCTTTTCAGTAGTTGAACCTTGAGTTTCTTGGTGAATCTTCATTGCGACCACTGATCATCAATCTAGTAAATTTCTTCTACTTCCTCCCTGATGTGTTCGTTTGTTTTTCAATTGTTACTTTCCTGTAAAAAAAAAGTAGGAAACAAATGTAAGTAAAGGAAAGGTAGCCCAATTATTAGGGTTTGGAAATTAGAAAATCCTTTCATTTCCGATCTTGCCTATGAAACAACTATCGACTTCGAAAAGTGGGAAAAAAAACAATTGGAATTGAACTGTCGACAGTTTATTTTAAAAAAAAAATATGTGCTTTCTCCTCTTCATATTTTTTGTCCTTTGAGTTGCTTCACTCCTTTTTCATATTTCATTTTCCCGCCTGAATCTCTTTTATCGCCATAATCCCTTTTTCGGCTTGTCCTTATTTTTATTCATTAAGTCGATTGACTTTGTTTCTTATAGGGACTTGCCTAGGGATTTTCATTCAAATTCAAAGAAAATGAGTGAAAGAGATTCAGGAAGCAATTTTGGATACATTGGAGAAGATCATATTGCAAGACGCGGTGCCAGCCTTGATGAGGGCGATTATGAAGCAGAAAATCAAGAAGCTTCAAATGTTGAAGAGTCGTTTTCTGAATCAGAAACACAACGTGTATCTAGGGTGAATGTTGATTTTCCCCCAAGGAGGAGAATAGCTAAAAGGCACAAGCGCAGTCATCGTGTTTACTTAGGCGCGAATTTAGTTAGGATGACTTTTGTATTACGAACGAGTCTCCACACATTGCCCCAATTTCTCAACAACGCGTTCATCCAATAAATTCTGCAAAAGAAATGTGTTATTAGGGAGAACCAAGTGAGTTAAAGATGTCAGCTCTCGAAAAAGTAGCAAATTCTTATCCTTGGCCTAGAGGAATAGAACTTACCCTGCGATCTGAAGGAGCTTTGTCATTGCAAAAATAGGAGTGTTGTGTAGTAGTGTATCTAGACAGCCTTTCCGGGGGATTTAGACTTCCTCTTCTGTCGTATTATATCTCCTCTTTCAATGCGTTGAATCTATTGCCTGATTAATTTTCTTCAAATGCCTGGAGACGATTAACCGGTTATGTGATGAGGTGTCGTAAGCTGAAGTATGAACCTAGTTTCTACACATGCTTCACCTTTTCACAATAAAGACGTGTTTTAGTTATTATAAATTGAGTCTACCCTCCACGAACATAATTACCAAAGTGTCAAACACTGCGACGCGGAAGAAACAATGGCTCTTGGTTCGTGATCCCACAGGTGAAGTTATCAATTTCGATCCTTCTCCAAGGTCTCTTAGGACACCGCATTCTATGGAGCAAAAGTATATGTCCCTATTGAAGAAAAAGTTTAAAAATCCTGGTGACCCGCTAGAGTGGCAAACAGTCATCACACAAGCCCATCTTAAGAGGATCGGATTGAGTTTACCAATGAGAACAGAAGGTTTTATCTTTATTTTTATTATATTGTGTTTACCATGGTGCTTATAAATTTTTGCTTTCTCAATTTTTAAGAAATGGTGAGAATTTCTTGTGTGCTTGCAAATTGAAGTAGAAGGCAAGACATATCTCCATCAAGAACAGTTCCTACGGTAAGAGGACGTGGTAGAGGCATGGGAAGGGAAAGGCCAGCACAAGTTGGGGCACAATCAAACCCTCGTACTGAAATATGATAAGAGAATTGAAAACAAAGAAGATGAGATTGTGGTTCTCAAGAATGAGTTGGAGGTCCAGCAAAGCAAAGTAATTCATAATGAGAAGAGTTTAGAGACACTCCACAAAGAGAAGGAGAAAATGGAGTCTGCTTGGTCTGTATCATAATCGAGATTAGTGTGCCTGCTCAATGAAAAAAGGCAACATGATTACAAAAAAAGAAAATCATCTCAAGGAAAGGGAGAATTTGCTCAAAGAGCGAGAGAATTGGCTTAAGGAGTGAGAGAATCTGTTCAAGGATCGAGAACATATGCTTAAAGAGCGGGATAATCTACTTAACCAAATGAATAGTGTTATAGAAGAGAAGAACAAAGCGGTGCATTCTGCTCGTGTTGCTGAAGAAGCAGTTAAGACCTTAAAGGTCGAAATATCTAAGCAACAATCTTCCCTCGAAATGACTTCTGCAGTACCTGTAGAGGCATACAAAAATGATCCTCGTAGGGAAGACAAAAGGGTTGTAGAGTTGCTAGATGTGTGGTATCACGGATGTTGTAAATTTGAGGGATAATCGAACAGATTAACGCAAGAGAATGAGAACAAAGTTTGAGAGAGAAAAACGCCCCTTTAGGGTTTCTATTGCTGCTATGGATAAAACAGTTACAAACCCTAATACAGTATTTATACTCTCAAGAAAAAACCCGAAACGGATCCAAATACCCGTACCGTACCGCGGGGGGCTCCGCCCCCCGCACCCCCCGATAGCGGCAAACTCTCGCGAGCCCGCTACAGCCCCGGGTCTTAGCTCCTGCTCGCTCGAGTAGGGCCCCCTTGCAGTACTTCTCGATTTTAAGTCAACAACAACAAACTCCACCTTGACGAAAAATCACCAACGACTCCAGGACCTTGTCTGCTGCACGGGGCTCCTTCTTCCTCTAGCACTGGAAGATATGGACTAAGTCCAAGCAATGCTTGAACTTGTCCGTGTTGACTGGCTTGGTCAACATGTCAGCTGCGTTCTCTGACGTATGCACCTTCTCAAGTAAGACTTCACCTGAAGCTGCCAACTCCCTGATCTTGTGAAATCTAACATCAATGTGCTTCGTCCTTGCATGGTGCACCTGGTTCTTAGCCAGAAATAAAGCACTCTGACTATCACAGTGTAACTGAACTCCACCTTGCTCAACACCAAGCTCCTCCACAAGTCCTCGGACCCAAAGTGCTTCCTTAGCTGCCTCTCCCAATGCCATGTATTCAGCCTCAGTAGTAGACAATGCAACCACAGACTGCAACACAGATCTCCAGCAAATAGGCCCTCCTGCAAGAGTAAAGACATACCCTGTAGTAGACCTCCTATTGTCGAGATCACCAGCATAGTCTGAGTCAACAAAACCCACAACCGCTGGATCACCATTCTGACCTCCAAACATGAGACCGTAGTCAGCAGTACCTCTCAAATACCTGAGAATCCACTTCACTGCACTCTAGTGATCTCTCCTAGGGTTAGACATATACTTGCTGACTTGACTAACTGCTTGAGCTAAGTCAAGCCTTGTGCAGACCATAGCATACATCAGACAACCAATTGCACTAGTATAGGGAACTTGTGCCATATCCCTGATCTCCTCATCAGTGCTTGGACACTGAGCTGATGAAAGTCTAAAGTGGCTCGCCAGAGGTGTACTTACAGGTTTGGCCTTTGACATGTCAAACCTGTTCAACACCTTCTCTGTGTAGCTCTTCTGAGACAACCATAGTCTCCTAGAGCTTCTCTCTCTGCGTATCTCCATCCCAAGGATCTTCTTTGCAGCACCAAGATCCTTCATATCAAACTCTTTGCCCAAAAAACCTTTCAACTCAGCAATATCTTTCATATTTCTCCCAGCAATGAGCATATCATCAACATACAGCAACAGGAATATGGGAGAACCATCATCAAGATACTTAACATAAACACAACAATCATACTCACATCTCTGGTAGCCAATTTTCAGCATAAAGGAATCAAAACGTTTGTACCACTGCCTAGGAGCTTGCTTTAGCCCATACAAAGACTTCTTCAATCTGCATACAAGCTTCTCCTCCCCAGGCTGAGCAAACCCTTCAGGCTGCTCCATGTAGATCTCCTCTTCCAAGTTGCCATGAAGAAACGCCGTCTTCACATCCATTTGCTCTAGATGCAAATCCCAACTCGCTACCAATGCCAACACAATTCTGATAGAAGTGTGCCGAACCACAGGTGAGAAAATCTCATCATAATCAACTCCCTTCTTTTGTGAGTAACCCTTTGCTACCAGTCTAGCCTTGAACCTCACCCCTTCATTTTCTGAGGCCCCTTGTTTCTTCTTGAATACCCACTTGCATCCTACTGCCTTCTTCCCTCTTGGGAGAGGGACAAGCTCCCAGGTCTGGTTCTTACTTAGACTTTCCGTCTCCTCTATCATGGCACCCATCCATCCTTCTTTCTCCTGACTTAAGATAGCCTCTCGAAAGTTGGATGGATCATCTGTACCAACTATAAGAGCATAGTTGACCATGTCTTCGTACCCAAACCTGACAGGTGGCTTGATAGTGCGCTTCTCTCTGCGGGCTGCCAGATTCTCCACTTGCTGCTGTTGAACATCTCTCTGCTCAGACTCAGCAGGCTGCTCATCAACTGTAGTTGTTGGTCTAGTGATCAACTCACCAGACTCCTCTACCTGTTCAGCTCTAGAACCAGTATCAGTCTCAATTGTGACAGGCGTATATTCTGATCTTGCCTGCTGCAGCATATACTCCTCATCAAACACAACGTCTCGACTGATCACTCTCTTCTTAGCCACAGGATCCCATAACTTGAACCCTTTTACACCTTTCTCAAATCCCAAGAAGATGCACCTTTTGGACTTAGAGTCCAGCTTTGACCACTCATCACTAGGAATCAAAGAATATGCAGGACAGCCAAAAACTTTCAAGTTTGATAGATCTATGTCTATCCCCGTCCATACCTCTTCAGCAACCTTCCCCTGTAGAGAACTTCTTGGTGATCTATTGATGAGGTAGACCGCCATGTTCACTGCTTCTGCCCAGAACTGCTTTGGAAGCCCTGCATTCAACCTTAGACACCTTGCCTTCTCAGCAATAGAACGGTTCATCCTCTCGCTCACGCCGTTCTGTTGTGGTGTCTTACGCACTGTAAAATGCCTCTGGATGCCATGCTCCTCACAGAATCTCTGGAACTCTGAATCAGTATACTATGTGCCATTGTCGGATCTCAGGTACTTCACCTTCCTCCCTGTCGGATTCTCTACCTCAGCCTTCCAAGTCTTGAACTTTCCAAAGACTTCAGATTTCTGCTTCATGAAGTAGACCCAAACCTTCCTGGAATAGTCATCAATAAAGATAACAAAATACCTGGATCCCCCAATCGACTGTTCTCTAGTTGGCCCCCACACATCAGAATGCACATAGTCTAGAAGACCCTTTGTGGTGTGCTGACCCGTCTTGAAGGATACTTTGGATTGTTTTCCCATCACACAGAACTTGCAGAATCCCATCTTGCAACTCTTCAAACCATCCAGAAGACCACGCTTGTGCAATTCAGCCAATCCCTGCTCTCCAATATGCCCCATACGCATATGCCACAGGGCTGTGTTATCAGATTCAGACATAGCAGCTGCAGCTCCACCTACAACTGTACTCCCTATCAACCGATAGATGTTCCCTCCAGTAATCTGCCCCTTCATCACAGTCATGGCTCCTATGCTTACCTTAACACAATCATTATCTGTTTTGTAACAGAATCCATTCTTGTGTAGAGTACCTAGAGAGATCAGATTCTTCCTTAAAGCTGGAATATGCCTTACATCAGTCAACGTCCTGGCGATGCCATCATGCATACGCACCTTAATTTGCCCAATGCCAACAACACCACAAGTATTGTTGTCTCCCAACTGAACAGAGCCCAAGTTTCCAGCTTTATATGACTCAAACCACTCTTTGTTTGGAGTCATATGGAATGAACAACCCGTATCTAAGATCCATGAATCCGAGATATTACCTGACGTTACTGAGAGCATATCTGAATCACCACTATCTGAATTCTCATTCTAAACCACGTTTGCAGACTTTGAAGAGTCTCCAGAATCCCTTGCACCGTTTTGCTTCTTGTTTGTGCACTCTCGCTTGTAGTGCCCTGTCTTACCACAACCATAGCAAACAGCCTTCTTTCTGTTCTTTGACTTTGACCTGTTCTTGCTCTTGCCATCAGATTGCTTCTCCTTGTCCTTCTGCCTTCCCCTATCCTGGTTGTTGCCAGCGTACAACCCATCTCCCTGAGACTTATCACTACTGGCATGTTGCCTTCTCTCGTTGTGTGCAACAAGCACAGTAGTAACCGTCTCCAGACTTATCTCCTCCTTTCCTGCAGTGAGTGCAGTCACCAAGGTCTCATACGAAGGGGGTAAAGAACACAGCAATATCATGGCTTGATCTTCATCGTCTAGTTTGACATCCACACGACCTAGATCTCCAATAATCTGATTGAAAGCATTCACGTGCTGAACTACATCTGAGCCTTCAGACATCTTCAGCCCGTATAACCTCTGCTTGAGATACAACTTGCAAGACAACGACTTCGACATATACATCTTCTCTAATTTATCCCAAATCGACTTTGAGGTCTTGAGATCAATTACCTGGTATACGACTTCGTCTCCTAGACATAGACGAATTATAGACGCTGCCTTCTCTTGCATCTCATCCCAATCTTCCTGTTTGGTCGCCTCTGGTTTCGCCGCCACAAGTGCCTTCTGCATACCCTGCTGAGTTAGCAGATCCTTCACTCGCCGCTGCTAGAGCGCAAAATTCCCAGTTCCATTGAATCACGGAATTTCGAACTTGAGGGAATTCGACATCACAACAATCGCTCTGATACCAGTTGTTGTAAATTTGAGGGATAATCGAACAGATTAACGCAAGAGAATGAGAACAAAGTTTGAGAGAGAAAAACGCCCCTTTAGGGTTTCTATTGCTGCTATGGATAAAACAGTTACAAACCCTAATACAGTATTTATACTCCCAAGAAAAAACCCAAAACGGATCCAAATACCCGTACCGTACCGCGGGGGGCTCCGCCCCCCGCACCCCCCGATAGCGGCAAACTCTCGCGAGCCCGCTACAGCCCCGGGCCTCCGGCCCGGGTCTTAGCTCCTGCTCGCTCGAGTAGGGCCCCCTTACAGTACTTCTCGATTTTAAGTCAACAACGGACAATGCGTTGGAGCCCGCAAGGCTATTTTGAAGAGTCAAGAGGTATGTCCTGATCTCCCTTTTCTCACTTTCAGTTCCTTTGATGATTATAAAGATTTGTCGGGTGAGCCTGAATTGGGAGAGACTCAAGCGAAAGCGCAAGAGGCACATGGGGATATGGAGGGTGCAAACTTTTCAGCCAACTGAAATGTTCCGATGAAATTGGATCATAACAACCCCCAACGATCGTTTCGATGGAAGTTGATCCTGATGGTCAGACATTAACTATTTCAGCTCCATTGATCGCTAAGAATGCTCAATAGGCATTGAACATTTGCTACTCATAAAGTTTTAGTTGTGATTGTTTGACTTTTGTAAGGATGCGTAATTATGTTCCTGACACTTCTTATAACTATGTAGCGTTTTGCATTTCAGACCTTGCTTTGAGTGTATGACTTTGTTTGTGATATGCAAGCTTGAGATAGGAAACTGGAAGGATTGAACATGTTTGCTAGGTTATCGTACATGTGGAAAAACGGAATAGCGTAATGATATAGATGAACTCGTTATCTATAGAATTGTAGTTAATGGCTATTGCCCTAGCTATTCGTAACATATAGCATAGTGTATTTAGGCATTTCTTTCGAAACTAAGTTAAGTAGGAAAAATAACAGTAAAAGCGCCGTATTTATTGAATATATCATGAACACGCGATCATTAGCAATGTATCAACGGAAAACGCTTTGATTTACTTTAAAAAAAGGTTACGACGCGGAATGAATCAGTTTGGTGCCTCTGATAGGAAGAGAAAGCCATTTCTTTTCCAAATTTTTTGCATGCTACACCGTGCAATTAAATAAACGATTACGTGGAAATGCATGTTTCTGTATTTTATCATTTTCTAAACGAGTTCTTTTATTATCGATAAAAGACAAGTAGTAATTTTGACATTTTTTCGTCCATTTATTTCTTATTGTGTTCGTCCAGTAGATAGAGAAGTTGGAAAACAACAACACCGTACTCTTGGCGCATATGAAACAACCGTAAATAGAGTTTCACAAATTAGTATTGCTCAAGTGGAACGTGTTTAACATTTTCTGACTAAAAAACCCGGACTCTTCAGTGTCACGGAATAAATAGAACGCAAATGAACGCTATAAAACAAGAAATTCAAATTTTAAGTTTTACTATTGAAAATAATGCAAAAAAATATGGGTAAAAGCGAGTCTACAACATTTGCAACTCTAAGGGCGTCCAATGTTCTGTTAACGAGTAAAAGACATTGTATGCAATATAAATGCATGGACGGACACGGTAAGAGAGATCGAATCACAAAAAAATCTTGATGTGATTAATACAATCAGTTCTATCGAGTCAAAAATGTAAATAGATGGACACGGTTCAATAGTTTAAAAAAAACGTAACAATGCAATAAGAAAACATAAGTGACAAGCTTATTTGAGGCATAAGTTTCATTAAATGGTGCATTACTGCTATTGAAGGACTGGATGCGGAAGAAGTGGCAGCGTCAAAGTAATAGAATTCAACGAGTGTTTTCTTTTCGAAATGTGCACAAGTAGCGCGTCTGCGAAAAAATACAAATCAAGGTACCGAAGTTGAAGCATGATTGTGCGGTAACTACATTTAGAACATAAAAGTTTAGGAATAAAACCAATAAGATGTCTGTTGCGTCCTTGCCACTAATGTGATTTAGTAGAAAGCTCTAAAATGGTTCCAAGTACTCCAGGGTCCATTTAACCACTTCGTGATCTCTAAGAAAAGCATGAACAAGGGATAAGACATGCAGTCGTTCGCTCAGACAGACTGTAACACTCCCGACTTATGTCGATAGTGTCACACGTTAGTGACCTCAGAGTTTAAAGTCCAAAGTCATGCTAGGCTTTAATCTGAACAATTATGCTTAAATACAAATATAATATAGAATAAATAGCAGAATACTTGTGAAATAAAAACTTCATCTTTATTAAAATTCCTCTCATAAATTGAGGAGGCTAATTTTACAAAACAATATGAAATTACAACGGGAGACTTTATATTAAACCTATATACATGACTATGCAAGGGTATTTATGTGAGGTTATGTGTAGTCGTATATAGTTACTACCCTTGTTTCTCGAATAATACTCGATAAACGGTATATAACTACTATACTTCCACTGAAAAATAGAAAATGTATGATTCAAGAGAAGACTCAAATGAAACTTAGTCTTATGGGAATTATATTTGTTTAGGAACATTTAAAATTTTCACAACAAGATTTTTAAAAATGACTCATTTGACTATTTGGTTCCTCAACCAACCTCACCGCGTAATACGAATTCACATTGGAAAGGGACTTACTTTAGACAGGAGTCCGAGAGGTTTCCACATTGTACTTCTCGCCCGAGGTATATTAAATATGTGCATAAAATCACTTATCTTATTTAATTTCAAAACGTACTTTTACGTTAAAGCTTTATATTCGCATCATCTTGATACGAGAATATTATTTACAATCCCAAATAACGGCAATAGCTAAGTGCACCACCACTTATATTCAAATAAGGGTAGGGCATGACCAAAAGTATTAGGGCAATAATCCTCCTAAAACCAAGTTATGAAGAAACAGCTAAACCTCGCTAGGTATATAGCGTTCCTACGAATACTCGTGCTAACTAAGCATACAAGTCCACACCAAAGTCCAACTAGCACCCTATAATAATAACAACATACATATAAGGGTCATCACCATCAGTATATACAACCTAGTATATAATTCATATTTTTCCACACTATTATAACAGACAAGTTTTCCACACTATTTTTCCCAACTTAATTAAAACAATTAATTAATTGTCAATTGAGGAAAATATGGAATAAATGCAAGAGCGAACCGTCACTTGCCTTACTTATGAAGATCATACGTATACACCATGCACACGTCGACCACCATGGATCTCTTCTGAGCACACCACGCTCACATCACAAGCAGCCACCCTAGTCATGACGGTCGAACCATCAAGCGCTAGACCAAGACAAAGCTTGGTTTGTTGAGCGTCGAGGCAATGCCCGCGCACCCTCACGAAAACAAATAAGGTTTTGTGATATAAGACCAACATAGCATAAATTAAACTACTCTATAAGAATTGAAATAACTGAAAGAATTAAAGCTGAAAAGTAATAAACTCGGAAACATACGTGACCCTCACTAAGCTTCATCTCCACCCTATGAGAGATAACGTTGAAGACTGATGATGAACTCTAAGAAGAATTAAAAAACTTCAACTATTTTGCTGTTGTGGGCCCCTACGAAAGACTGGCCCACGGTAGCGAAAAATTTCCAAATTTGAAGAGTTTTGCTTTTGTGGACCCGTCAAGAAGACTGGGCCCGCCGATAGCGAAAAATCTTACAAATTATGTATTTTGGATGAATGGTAGAGAGTGTCTAGACCTCTATATATAGTTTTTTCTTCAACCCTTATTTTTCTCTCTTTCAGATGTGGGATGAGAGTTCTATTAATATTTCTAAGATGAGCAATGTGGGATAAAACTATTTAATGACCCATATTGGCGCAGAACTTCAAACCACTTACAGTTGAAATTACATCTTGATGCAAACTAGAGAATTGAAGATCTCTGAGTCTAGTTTCCAACGCATCTTGAATCAGCAAAATCCAAGCCTTTTGGAAAAAGATATGTCTGCTCTACGAA
Organism: Rheum nobile; assembly: GCA_027886185.1. Classification (NCBI taxonomy): domain Eukaryota; kingdom Viridiplantae; phylum Streptophyta; class Magnoliopsida; order Caryophyllales; family Polygonaceae; genus Rheum; species Rheum nobile. Next base: position 289,106 of record WOAB01000580.1, on the reverse strand, counting down.
GTTGCCTCGAACACAACAATTAATGTGGGAATCCCTACAAAAATTCTAATATTAAATCTAATTGGTCCATCATTAATCAAACCACCGAGTTTTGATCCGTCACTTGATTTATTTCATCCCAAGACTAACTAGGGTTTGTTTGGATAAATGTTAAGGATGTCCATAAATGTTTTTAGCTTGTTCAAATCATACACAAAGAGTCATCAGATTATATCTTCGGACTCCTATTAATCTTACTTGATTAGACATTGACTTTCCTTATTCGGAAAATACTAGAGATAGAGATACTATTTTTAGTAATTCCTCAACCATGGACCTTACTATTTATAGTAACTTTTTATTTACATCCCAACATCTGAATTTCTCGAGTATTTACATTTTGACCTCAAGTTTTGTTTTTATTGACATAAATGTCCTTTATATAAATTCAAAATATCTAGGATTATTAAACAGATTTACTTGTCGCCAACAACATATTCATATCCCTTGCCGCAGTGGCTACAACCAAAGGTGTGCCGAACGGAATGACGAAGACTATGTCTATTAATATATGTTACGCTTGCTTCAATCTTGTACAACCCTCATACGTTAACATCCTCGGCCTGCAATGCCCACTTACATAGGGTCAATAAAAGAATAATAAACTTTCATGCACTACAGATATTAAAATAGACCCTATTTGCAACCTTCGAAGCAAGAAGCGATGAAATCGTATTAGTTTCCAAAGTTGGCCTAGAAGTGTGGCTGTCATCAATGTCTTTTGCCTTAAATGAATAACGTTAGCGTGTTCAACGAGCCTAAGTAAGAGGAATACGTCAAACACAACTCAGCAAAACATGTCGTAGCGTGATATTACAAGAGTAAGGATCAAATGCGCGTGGCTATTATGATAAGCACAGTGCACATATCTCCACCGTCCAGCTTTTCTCATCCAGCGGTCCACATCACGCCACGATTTCAAGCAAAAGAAGACACGGAGGGGCATAAGGGTAATTGGCTTTTTATCTTTCTTCTCCCAGCATCTCTTCTGTGACCAAAGGCGTCCCAAAATTGCTTCTTCTGGAATCTCCATGGATTTGATTAGGCACATACTCGGCAAGAACAAGCAAGTCATCGACCGATCGATCTTCGTCCTCAAACAGATTTTCTGGAATCTTCACCCTCATAGAAATTGCCATCGACCGATCGATCGATCTTCTGGAATCTCCGGTTCTCCCAAAATCGGGCCAGATCCTCCGTCGAGTGGTACATCGAGTGCGAGAAGGGAGAGAAATCAACCGGATCAGTCCGCCGGTCTTCCTTCCCGGCGGCGGCGAGAGAAGGCGTGGAATTCTACATAAATGGCAATTTCTACGAGGGCGAATTCCACAAGGGGAAGCCTAACGGAAGCGGAGTTTACACTTACATCGTCAACGGCAGGTACAAAGGGGATTGGGTGGACGAGAGGTATGACGGCTATGAGATTGAGAGCTGGGCGAGGGGGAGCCGTTACCGGGGGCAGTATCGGTGCCGGATTCGGACTCTACCGGTTCTACACCGGCGATTCGTTCGTTGGCGAGTGGTGTAATGGGTAGTATCATGGGGTTGGGGTGCAAAGTTGATCAGATGGCAGTTGCTATGTTGGCGAGTTCAAGTGTAGCGTCAAACACGGCCTTGGCTGCTACCATTTCAGGTTCAATTTCAAATTAATTAACTCATTTATGACCTTTCCTCTATTCTCTTCTTTTCTCTTGTATGTGTTGATGTTGGTGTCAATTTCAGGTTCAATTCTTTGTATTATATGCTCTTCAATTTCTTTGGTGATTCTTTGGAAAATTATGTAAAAAATCTATCTTGCCTATACCACCTCATAGGCACAAGGGTTTGAATCTGATCTAGAAGCTTTGACCCATGCCAAAGTTGAGCAGGAGCAGCGAGCTATCCGAGCTGAGGAAGACATGAGACTTACGAGATGGAAAAATGCAAATGTTGCCGGGAGGATTCAAGATGAATTCAAAAGACTCTACATGCAAATACAGTCAGCTTGTGAGGCTAATGTGAAGGTGACTACTAAGGCAATGACAGAAGCCAGTGAGCTGCAATTGATTAATAACCACCTTAAAGAATTGCTACAACAAGCAACAGAAGAGCTTCAGTCTATCAAAAATGATTATGAAACACAAGTATATGATCTTAATTATAAGCTGATTTTGAAGTCAAATCAGATTGAAGAGATGTTGAACCAACTCAATCATCAGATAGAACAGGGGGATGAAATCTGCCAGTCTCTCTCAGTAGAGCTGTTTTTACGTAGAGCTGAGGTAGATAGGCTTACATCAGATACCGCTTCTCTCGCTGCGCAGTTAGAACATGGGGGAGATTTGAAAGTGGAACTTGAGCAAGTGAAGCCAGTGGTCAAAAGGCGAGATTTTCTTGTCTGGAGGGAGAAAATGAAAAGAGATACCCTTGCATTTGCGGTTGATTCAGTGAATATAAAGGCAAAAAAGTCACTGAAGGAGTTGAATACAATAAGGTGCTTCAAGAATGAAAAGGATATGGCCCTCTTGAATCTACAATCTGAAGTAAACACTGCTAAAGCACATTGTGAAGAGTTGAGACATTCTTTATACGAGGACAAGTTAGAAAAGGATAAACTAAGAAAAAAAAAAGTAAACCTATTGGAAGCTGAACTAAAAAGGGATGATGCTCTTACCGCCATGGAAAGGAAGCTCAAAGATAATGAGGGACAGACAGAACTTGCCACATTTGTTTCTGAAGAGGCTACCCATTTGAAGGAGAAGATACAAGTGCTTGAGGTAAACCACTAAATCGGTACAACTTCAGTTAGTAAGTTTTATTTATATGATGATCTTAGTATCATCAATGGCTAGTAAAATAGTACATAGAATGGTGGTACACATCTCATTTGATTTTTAGTATTATTATCTGGTATTACTGGTTGAATCTTTTGCTGTTAGATGAGGAATGTCAGATCTATACAATGTAATCACTTGGAACAATTCTTGATTTGTTATTATTTGTAACGGGCTGGGCCGGGCTTCTAGGCCCGGTCGGGCCTAGAGATATGTCCATGCCCGGCCCATTACTGTATCGGGCTGGCCCGGTCCGACTGGGCCAATATAACTGTCCAAACCCGATTTTTATACTGGGTGGGCGGTCCGGGCCGGTCGGGCTAGCCCGGACTTGTACAGGTTTACTCCTCTCTACAAAAGACAAATGGCCCGAGTGATAAAGATAAATTATAGAGAATAGTATTCACTTTAACTTGCACTTTAATTAGATAAATACTCCTCTATACAAAAAAATGACCTTTATATTCATAATGAATCAATAACCTTTAACCTGCATAGGATGAGACCAGAGCATTTCATTTACAAATAAACATTCATTTTGAATCTTAAATACACGTCTAAAGTCTTTATTTACAAATAATAGATTCAGATATGTTCCTAAGTTATACCTATACATAGAAACAATCCTGATTGAGGCAACTATTTTTATATCATAACAGTTTTACGTTGAAATCACTAATACATAATTGAAAGTTAAATTGAAAATTATACATTTAACATTCAGCAAAAAGAATATCATCACGAACACCCAGAGATACCAACTAAACCAAAGAAGTCAATCTGTAAGCACAAAGATTGCTTGAAGAATGAATGCTGAGAAGTAACAAATGAAGGTTTTGTTGGGGTCACATGTGAATCCCACATTGAAATTGTGGAGGATCCAAGCCTAGCATATAAGTATATGGGTTACTCCTCCTATTACCAATTGGTTTTAGGATTGAACCCCATTGGACTTATGTGTTGGACTTGGTGGTTGTGGCCCAACATGATTTCTCCCCCCAACAAGTGGTATCAGAGCCGATGGTTCAGCATGGGCCGGTTGCACCAGGTAGAGACAGACATCACGGTGCTCTCCAACGGGTTAGCCTTTGACCCGTTGCGTGGTGGTCTCAGTTCCAAGAGTGAGCACGTAGTGTAGACGTTCAAGTCAAAAGATAACTCTTGGTGGTTTAGGTGCGTGGTGGCCCGGTTTGTGATGGATTCACAAGTGAGGGGGAGATTGTTGGATTCACATGTGAATCTCACATTGGAATTATGGAGGATCCAAGCCTAGCATATAAGTACATGAGTTACTCTTCCTATTATCGATTGGTTTTAGGATAGAACTCCATTGGACTTATGTGTTGGGCTTGATGGTTGTGGCCCAACAGGATTTCTCCCCCAACAGATTTGTCACTAGAATTGCAACCTAAATTGCTGACTACTTTTTTTTATTAAAAAAAAAAACTAGCTGCACTAATATTTTCTTAGATAGAGGTTATATATTAGTACCAAAATCACATTGTGGTGTACTGTTTATACCACTGAAATGGAATAGTTATGTCATCACAATGATGGTTGGTTAGAATTTAACGTCATTTTAACTGTATTTATGTTTGATGATTGAGAAGACCAGAGTCTTTACTGAATAATTGCAAAGCTATTAGAATTCTGCTACAGAAAGAAATTCAAAAAATACTCCAATGCAAGGCATTTAATACTCCATCTCGTTTACAATATTTGTCCATTTTGCAATTTCCACAATTATTAATAAAAACTTGAAATAAAAAGTACAATTATTAAAGAAGAAAAGAAATGAGTGTTCTCATAAAATATCAATAAACAATGTGATGAATTGGAGTTCAAAAACAAGTACATTGAAACTAGACCAACTATTATAGAGTGTTTAAGATTCAAATAATATGACAAATATTGTGAAATGGGAGAGTATATCTTTCATATGACTTCTACAGGACCAACCAAACAACAACAACTGTGATTTTCATAGATATTAATGCACAAATCATCAGAAGATTTTACACTAACAGTTGATCTCCTTTGCTTTTCAAGACAACATTACAGCAAGTAAGCAGCTGAATCATACTTGCTCCAACTGAGTACAAATGCACTGACATAATAGAGTTAGAATATGGCAAAATGAGATAAGCTTACCATAGTAAAGTCGTGTCTCATTGCTGAGTAGTCTGATTTTGTAACATATGCATAAAATTGCTTGAGAAGTCATTATTTCTAAACAGAATTATACAAATAAGATATCAACAAGGCGTTAAAAAATTCTCAAGTTCATTAAAGGCTACAAGTACCAGCAAACTGTAAGTCATCACATCAAGTTCTAAGTAAAACTTCCAGAAGTCTATCTAGCCTCACCTTGTTCTGTATCATAGTTAGCCTTTGCAATAGAATCTTCCCAATGTTTCCATTGTCGAATCTGCACCAAAAATATAAGAAAAACTTAGTAGAAGAAAAGCAAGTATCATCACACATTACAAAAAGAATAAAGCACTCACCCTTGCCCCTCACATGGATAGATAAATATGTGCAGATGATGAAGCGCTTCCACCGATAACAATGGGACTTGGTTCAGAAAAAACAAAGCAAAAATAAGCAAGTGTGAAGAAGATTAACAACAACAAGGCCACATATAGCTGCCAATTTCCCTACGTTCCAACAACCAACATTAAACCTTCCACATTTCGGATGTCGGTCACATCAACCCCTCAAATCTTGGGGTGTTAAATTACATGTACAATCAATTAAACACCAACTTGTCAGGATTTTTTAAAAACCTAACTGCTATACTTTTTATTATCTAAACCCTGAATCCTACAACCTAAGATCCTAATGCAAAAAGAAAAGAGGAGCAACGACATAGCATACCAAAAAAACAACAGCTTCAACGCAACAACAAATGAGCACCAATTGGGGCCAGAACTGACGACTTTCTAGGGTTAACGAAAACGAGGCAGAAGAAAAAAGCGCCAATTGAGGGTAGAAAGGACAGACATGAGCACCAGCCAAACCTGAATTAAGCAGATGAAATCGAGTGGAGCTTCAATGGAAGAACAAATTACGTGACTTGATTGTTTAGCGAATAGGAGATATTGTGGGATAAAGTGGGATTCACTATTATTTCGGTTAAGTAAAAAAAATACAAAAAGAAATTTAACTCGAGTTCAGTACGCCTGGAATATAAAAATTGTTAATAGCCCGGGCGTATACCAAGTCTGTAAATCCGGGATTTTTACTTATTTGAGGAATAACAATGTAACTTAATATCCCGGATATTATCATCAAAAACACGCCCGAGCTATTTTCTCATGTACTTCAAAGGCTATGTACTTAAATAACCCGGACGTTTTGCAACACATCCAGGCTATTTGGTTGGCAAAACAAAATCGTCTTTTCATAATGTATAACAACTTATTAGGTCGTATATAAAAGATACGGGCTATTTTCTCACGGGATAAAAGGTTATTTTTGTACTAGTGAGAAACCCGCATCTTTTGCAGTGTTATGTCGAAACTAACGCGCTACGAGGTGCACACTACAAACAATGTGAGAAAACGAAGGCAGATGTGACCTTTATAACAAAGACGTTTTCCAATAAAAGACAAGCGTAAACGTAAAGCGTACGTATGATGACATTGGCTTTATTTTAACAAGCTCATTCAAAAGCACATACGGTGGTTGTTGTAAACATGTGTACAAATGCCAAGCAAATGTAAAAGGAAAAACAACTTGCATTAACATTGAAACATGACTGGAAATATACAAATTATTTATAGTTCCTACATACAACAACACACGCATGGATAAACTAATTATGCGCCCATGTTTCAAGCCATCTTAAATCTAGTAATTAGATACGAACTTAAACATACATCGAAATTCTCGTAATTACAAACCGAATTAAACACACATCTGAGTAAGAACTTAACAAATTCTCCAGAACTACAGTACAGAACATTGCGCAATTGGAACGCAATTCACCAATTGTTGGAGCGAAGTAGCAGTGGAACAGCAAGACGAAGAGACGACAAAGGAAAATATAGGAATGATGTAAAGCCAAGCCGATGTAGTCTATTTATACCACTTGAGGAGAAGGTCGATGACTATGGCGAAGGTCGGTGAAGAGGAGAAGTGTAACACGCCATGCAGCCTCGAAGTTTTGTTATCTGGACTGGGCCGAAAAAACAAACCCAAAAAAAGCCCAACTTGTGCACAACCTATCTCAACCGTCCAAAGAAGGAAAAAAATCGAAATTACCTTGTTCAAATCTCAACCGTCCAATGCCTCAGAAGAGGGTATGTGTCAAATAGAAAAGCAAGACACATATGCATATACATGCATATATCGTAGATGTTTTCTTATCCTCTTCTTTAGTAGTATAGATATTGAAAATTGAATTTTAGATTTACTAACAAAAATATAATATAACAATTAAAATATAGTTTGATACGTCTCTCACCAATCACATAAAAGTAATTAATTTATAATATTGAATAAATATTAATTAGATGAATTATTTAATGGATGGGACCTATAAAATATTACAACCAATACAATTATGGGTTTGATTGGAATGGACCAATATATTTGTTTTATTAGTTTAATCCTTGCTTCAACCACTAACTATCATTAATTCTCTCTTTTTGGTCAGTCAAGAATTTTATTTAAATAATTATAAAGTCGTATGTTTATGAGTTTTCAAAAATAAACTTGATAAGTAGAACTATTTATAACATTATAAATACAAATTATCCGTTATGAAAAGAAAGCCTAATATTGTATTTCAAAAAAAAAAAACTCTCTTAGGAAATTACGAAATTATGTATGCTGGTGTGTTCAATTTGTTGAGGTTTGGTCTAAACTAATTAGCAAATCACATGTATTTTTTGTAACATGTAACTATGATAAGAAAATGGTATTGGGAGAAGGCCTACGACAAGCTAAACTGGAACTTCATTAGAAATATTTTACTTAAATTTGGCTTTTCACTTAAGTGGGTAACAAAACTCATGACCTACATCAGTTCTACTTCCTTTTCGATACTGGTTAATAATGAACTTGGACCTATGTTTAAGTCTTTGTGTGGCTTACGTCAAGGAGACCCTATTGCCCCTTTCATCTGTATTATCTCTATGGAATACCTCTCCCGCACCTTATCCCATGAAGCTCACAACATAATCAGAAAGTTGGAATTCAATTAACTCGTAACGGAACGTGCATTCCTTTACTTACCTTTGCTGATGATACCTTCATTTTTGCTAATGCCACTCCACAAAGTATGCTTTACATTCAGGACCTCTTAAACACTTTTAGTCGTATCTCTGGATTATCCATCAACTCTCATAAAAGTTCATTACAAACATCCTCCAACGTTAGTATCCCCCACACTACATCTCTTGCATCCATTCTTAACTTACCAGTTACTAAATCCATGGAAAAATATCTAGGCATTCCTATTGTTAGAGGTCGTGTCAAAAAGGAAATATTTGACGACTACATCCAGAATCTAAAAAAACAATTATCAAAATGGAAGGCCAACACTTTATCCCAAGTTGGACGTCTGGTTCTCATTCAATCAAACTTATATTTGGAAAGTTGTCATAGACGCCCTTCCCACCACAGAACGTGTTAACCGCCACTATTACTCTGTTTACTCCACCTGCCAACTATGTCAAACTGCGGACGAAGATCATAATCATTTGTTCTTCACTTGCCCATTCACTCAATCAATGATATCTAACCTTGAATCAAAACTTCAATCCTCTTTCTCTATTAAATTTAGTTCAGATTTTCAATACAACTTTGAGTACTTCAGACAATCCAATTCCAATCCTGCTCCCCTACTATTACTCTGGTGGTCGATCTGGAATCATCGTAATAACCTTATCTTTCGCCAATCTCCTACCTCTTTCAACTCTTGTCCCTCAGACCAAGCCTGTCGATTCTTTCATAACTGGACCTTATCCACTGAATCCATAAAACCAGTAACCATTAGAAGAAACCGTGCATTGATTACAAATCGGATATGGAAGAAACCTCCCCTGAATTGGGCAAAACTTAATTTTGACGGCTCCAAGAAAAATGACAACACCTCACATTTTGGATACATCCTCAGAGACCATAATGGAAAAACTTTTTCCTTCCACTGGGAACAGATCCCTTCAACATCTATACTTAGTAGTGAAGCCCTAGCAGCTCTTTCAAGTATTCAATCTCCTGCTAGGCTTAATAGCAAACAGCTAATTATCGAAGGAGATAATTTATTGGTTATTAATTCCATCCAAGGCACATGGAAAATTCCATGGGAAATTCACTCCATTATTATGGATATTTCGTCTCTGCTTTCGTCATTTTCTTCTTTTTCAGGTCTTCCACTGCTTCTGGGAGGCCAATCGAACTACCGATATCTTGGCCACACATCCCATCCCGTCATCTGCACTTCAACAATTCCAACATATTCTTTGCCCCACCATTGGCCGTCACCACACTTGTCGGATTCTTAGTGATAGATATGAGTTCTTACAACTGAACTCTATCTTTAATTCTTTTGAAACTCAATTTGTAAAGAGCATCTATTCGAATGATTTAGGATAGCCATCTTATTAGATGAGTCATAATGTTTACCTTGTATAAAAAAAGGGTACTGGGACCACGTACGTTTAGTCTAGTTATTTAATTTCTTAGGTTCTAGTGTACATGCTTGTCATAGTTCCATGTATGACGAGCATGGTGTGTTTAATTTTAGGTTCTAGTATACCGTTGCACTTTCATATAACCACTAAATAGCCTTAAATCCATTAACCCTAGTTTGGACTCTAATATGTGGGGTATAAATTAGGAATACCTGGTGCAGTATTATAACGTAATAATACAATATCCCAAAATTGTATATAAGAATACAATATCCAAAAGTGTATATAAGAATACAATATCCAGACACACCTAAAAAATAACAGCTTTTTAATAAATTGTATATAAGAATACAATATCCCAAAATTTAGTACACTATAATGTGTTATAATATAAGATAATGAATTTTGTAATATAATCCAATCACATTACTTTTTTAAGCAGCCAATTCACGTACGGAGGGAGTATATAGGAATGCAATGCGAATATTTGTACATAATGAGTATATCTGGTTAAGTTAATTATCTTACCCTCTTTTTTATAAAAACTAAACTTTTGTGCGCAAGTATATGCTATGTTTAATCCATAAGGGAGAAAAGGTGGGCATTACTGAATAAATATATACATGTAGACTATAGAGGGTATCAGAATAGTGGGGGGGTGATTCCTTATGGGAGGAGCATGTGGAAAGCATTTCAGGTGTAGGAGTTGGATTTTGATTATTATTTTTCCTCCAAAAAGCATCCTTCCTTTTATATACATCCCCTGCCTTATAATTGTACAATATATTAGGGCTCTTCAAAAGTGGCTCGGACCGGAAAAGACCGGATCGGACCGGAGAAATTACGGTCCGGATATTTTTCTTAATCCAGTCCGGTCCAGTCCAAATCCGAAAAAAACTGATCCGGACCGTTTGAATCGTTTTTTTTTTAAACAATAATAAGTTAGGAGTTTTAATGTTATTTTTGTAGATATTTTTCTCAAATTAATAAGTGAGGAGTTTAAATATTTTTTAGATATTTTTTTAAAATATTAAATAGTAATTTAAATAATTTTCTTTTTCTTTTAAAAATTTCGGTAGAGACCGAATGAACACCCTGCTTCTAGTATATCTACATATAATCATTATTTAAAGGTTTATTTGCTTGGTATTGATACAGTGAAATTTTACGTATTTAGCATAGTGGGCCAACATTTTTAACTGTATGCATGGGAACCCTGTAGTCTTAACCAATTTGGTCCGTGGTCCTTCCTGCTAGTGAATTTGTTAAAAGTCCCCAAGGTTCATTAATCTGTTATGTAAAACATGTAAAGGCATGTTTGGATTTTCTAATAATGTATTAAATTACATTATTTTATATTAAAATAATAATTTAATATAAGATTATATTATTTAATACATTATTCTTGAGAATTTAAAGAGACTCTAAATTTCACAAAACCATCAATCATATGAATGTATTCGTGAAATCTATCCTATTCTCACTAAAATAGTGATGAAATAATTCACTAACGGAGGGCATGGGGTGAAATTGGTAAAAACTAAGGATTTTTAGGAAAATAATTCAAAATTTTAATTCACCCTTTAAATAGGACAATCTCAGGGTATTAGGCCAAGATTGTTTTCCCAATAAAGAAAAAGTAAAACGATAAAAGAAAGATTGAACACGGAAATGCTTGTAATTGCAAATTAGATTATGTGCCTTGTATCTACGTTCTCTGATCTAAAATAAGTAACGTTTAAATCTTGGATCAATATTTAAGAAAAGTATTAAGTACACTTAAAATCTTACATTTTTCTCAATCTTTTCACAAAATAAATAATCATATATTACCCTTTGAGCCAATGAATGAAGAGCTTTTAACCAAAAAAATCAACAAAAACAAATTTCAACAATAATTCTTATAACTCACTCTTAATTAATTGCCTAAAAATCCTAAAACGACATATAATTTGCAGAGAGGGTTCACATTATTTTCTTCTTAATATAAAAAGTGTGAAGCATTTTAGGCTATTGAATAAAGGAAAAAGGAGGGGTAGGATTAAGTGGCACAATGACATTTTCGTAAATATTATGAACCTTTTTTTGCGGATAATAAAAAAAATCTTGATCGCTCTGTGTTGTTATACTTAAGTTCACATATATACACTAGATGTTCATACATATATATATATATATATATATATATATATATATATATATATATTAGTTGTTCATATATTCATACTAGTTGTTGATATATTCATATTAGATGTTCAGAAAGTTTATACTAGAAGGTTACAAACTAATGTAAACTAGAGATTTACACACACAAAATATACTAGAGATTCATTGATTATATCAAGTATGAACATCTATTGTTCTAAATGTGAACCTTAAGTATAGTTTATAGTTATTATCACATCACCCTTTACGTTTAGTATATTAGAATGCATGTTTATTAAATATGAACATTTAATGTATTAATTATGAACCTTTAGTTCACTAAATATGGAGCTTAGTTTATGGGGTTCATATGTACAACTTTGAGCATTTTCATGTTCAAATTCTTTTTACTTGGTCTATGAGGTTCATATGTAACATGCATATATTAATATATTAGTTATCTAATGTTCATATAATAGAGGTGGATATCTTGTGTGTTGATATTCATATATTGTCATCTAATGTTCATATATGATAACATCAAGGATCATAAAACATGAGGTTCATATGTTATGTGTTATTGTTCATATACTGTCGTCCAATGTTCATAGATGATATCATCAAGGTTAATATTAATGATGTTTTAAACATGTCCATAATTATTTTTGGGCAATAAAATAGAAAATCAAATATTTGTCTTGATTATTTTGGGCGAAAAATTCAAAAATATGTGGTAAAAATGTAATTATTGAATACATTGAAAATATAGGGTCAAAACTATAATTAATGAAAAGTATGATGTGAATACCTTAATTGTTGAAAAATATAGGGTCAAATTGTAATTATTTTGAGTGAAAATTACAATTTCCAAAAAATTTGGGATAAAAATGTAATTATTTTGGGTGAAAGTTTGAAAAATATGAGGTCAAAACTGTAATTATTAAATAAGTATATGCCTTTTATGTAAATAAAAAGATTTGAGAGTGTAATTTTTTTTTACAAAACAAAAAGAGATAAGAGGGGGATAATTACCCATAAATCAATTGTCATGGCTATATTCGCAGCCAATTACCCTTAAATTTACGACATGGCTATTTACGTGACTGTTTTCATGGGTAAATTGAACCTAACATACATTAAAAGCTTTTCGTACCAATCTTTTTAAGCATGCAATAACTCCTTTGCATTATCAAGTCTATAAAGGTTAGACTCATCAAACCTCGTAGACCTGTCAAAAACCGACCCGACTCAATTTTTTTGGGTCGAGACTAGACTTGAGCAAACCAAGATCTGGGACAGGCTTTGCCCAAAAGTCAATCCCGTACACCGGGGTCGAGCTATGGAAACAAGTTGAGAAGGGTATCCAGATCTGGTCGGACCCAGGTAGCCCGCGTGTCCTAGATAGCCCGCATGATATTAAAAACTTGTAAGAGACCATGCAAATTTGTCCAACAAAATGCACAATACCAAAAAAAGTCGTTAATATATATAACAATACAAGATGCTCAATAACCCTAATTAAAAGACATAAAACCATGTTGTTAACATAATAGTATACATAAACCATCGACATTCATAACAAATCTATCCCACAAAATAACACAACTGAAACGGGCGTTCCAAAATAACACAACATAGAGGCAAAGAGACATAAAATGTTTGATTAGAGTTAGGTTAAGTTTATTTATATTAATAGGGTCGGGCTCTAGTGAGGAGACTTCCTATAGTAAATAGTGAGGAGCTTTATTAAGCGTTGATCTTTTAAATCCTACAGATTATAGAGTAGAGAGCATTTAATGTACAATTAAACTTGTTCATAAAATAGAAGGTACAAGATTTGCTATAAAATATTGTTTAATATTATTATGGAAGTAAATATTGTGAATTTCTAAACGCAATCCCCACTTGTTCTGATTTCCCCTCCTCTCTCCTCTTCGACCCACAAAAAACGCTTGCGTTCCTCCGCCATAATTGAAACTCCTAGTAAAAAAAAATCAGTTGCATGTTGTAAAAGCAAATGACTAGTATTACACATTAATGTTATGAAGATCCCAAATAAGTGTAATGAACAATATAAAAATAAATGAACAAGGCAAAAATAAAATGAACAAGATGCGCCAAATCGAGATACTACACATATTTCATAATTGTTCATACAAATACGACTCTAACTGTTCATACGTCACCAACCCTAATGAACAATATCGAAATTTATTATGAACCAGATCCAGATAATACATGTATTTTCTTAATTGTGGATATAACCAATGACCTAGTGAACAATTTCTTTATATGTGATGAACAAGTTGAACAATAAAGAAATTCACCGAACTGAAATTTCGTAATTGTCAGGACAAGTAGCAACCTACTTATTCATACAATCAATGCCTTAATGAACAATGTCGAAATATATTATGAACTAGATCCAAATAATACATGTATTTCATAATTGTTCATGTAACCACATACATAATGAACAATATCGATATATGTACGTCATGAACAAGATGAACAATAAAGAAATTCACCGAACTGAAATATTGTAATTGTTAGGACAAATAGCAGCCTACCTGTCCATACAATCAATGCCTGAATGAACAATGTCAAAATATATTATGGACAAGATGAACCAGATCTAAATAATACACGTATTTCCTAATTGTTCATATAACCACCGACGTAATGAACAATTTCGATTTAGCAAATGAACAAGAGGACAAATAAAGACATACTCTGCATTGTACTGACCAATTACACTTGAGCATTTAACAAGAACATAAATAAAACGAACTAACCTTCATTGAATGGAATTGGAGGCGATAAATCATTGTTGATCGCTCGTTCTGGAAATTTTGAAACCAAGACCATATCGATAACCTCATCCAAACGCAAATCATTCATTTTTTAGAATCACTCATCACATCCGGAATCGATGCATATAGCACCGAACTGAAATTGGTCTTTCTTGTTGGTATTAAAATCGGTGAATGAAGTTGGAATGAGATCGTTCAATGTATCAGTTAGTATAAAATTTCCAAAAAAAAACAAGCGTTAATCAAGGAATTTGGGTGTTAAGTGAGGCCTGATCTACTACATCACCATCCATTTTAATTAATGTAGTTAAATTCTAAAGGTTGGATTACTTTAATCTAATGGTCAACAACACTCAGTACTATTTACCCTTATACCTATATGCACTTGATCCTAATACTATATTAATATATATATATATATTATAAATTATATTTGATATATAAATATTTATATTTAAATATTAATACGGGGTTCCGGGTGGGCAATCCGGGCTAAATGAGTTATAATCAATTTCCGCGTCTCACCCGCATAAACAGGCGGACCGTACTAAACCTATTGAATGGGATAAATACATTAGCCATATCCGCCCGTTTATAAGGGGGGGACTGGGCGGGAGGGCGGGCTGGCCCGCGTTTGCTTAGGCCTAGTCGAGACCCGACCAGAAAGTTATTGGATCAAGAAGGACCCGAATTAAATCCAACCTGAACCCGTATCCGAGCTCTAAGGACCTTGTTATTTCATATATTTTATTTTATTTATATTAAATATTTTAGTAAACTTTATTAAATCATTAAATTAGTTTATTTATTTTATTAGTAATTACTTTATTATATTTAAAAATTATTACAATCATAATTAAAAATGGGCACCTTCGACCCAAACCCGTTACGACCCAACCTGATCAACCCGGAAATTTTTAACCCTGAACCCAACTTGACCAGACCCGACCCGTCCGACCCAATTGACAGGTCTAAACCATCATTATTTCCTTCCACCTATATCAAGTTTAAAGAAAAATCTCACAACCTTCCTTCCACTCCATCCACAATAAAGCTTCAAACCCCAGTTTTGAACTTGTGAGTTTCTTTTTTTATAACAACAATCATAGTTTTTCATTACAAATGTGTACATTTGTGTTATTTCATTTCATCAAACTACATTGTAAAGTATCTGTTTTTTCTTTATAGATTTAATCATAAAAGTATCTGTTTTTTCTTTATAGATTTAATCATAAAAAGGGGCACAATATTAACCATGGGTTCTTTAGTTTCTTATTGAGATGGGAACTCTTATAAACAATTAACCATACGTTCTTTGTTTTGTAGCTAAATTCATGGTTAAATATTAGTACCTACGGTCACAAATACATGGTTAATGCCTTAATTGTAAGCAATGCTAAAATATTTAACCACGAATTTAGATGCAAAACAACGAGCTTATGGTTAATGTTCATAAGAGTTCCCACCTCAATACGGAAATGAAGAACACAGTGACTAATATTACACATTTTTTTTGTGGTTAAATTTGCAAATAAAAAAAGAGAAACTTTACAATGTAGTTTGATGAAATGAAATAACACCAATGTACACTTTGTAATGTCAAACTATGATTGTTATAGAAAAAGAAACTTACAAGATTAGTGAACTTCAAAATTGGGATTTTGTGCTTTGTTGTGGATAGTGTGAAGGAAGGTGGTGAGATTTTTTGTTTGAAACTTGATACGAAGTGGAAGGAAATGGGGAGGGTTTGACCGGTCTAACATATGTAGTCTTGATAATGTAAATGAGTTATTGCATGCTTAAAAATATTGATACGAGAAGAATTTAATGTATGTTAGGCTCTATTTACCCACGAAAACAATTACGAAAATAACCATGTTGTAAATTTATGGATAATTGGTTGCGAATATAGCTAGACTATTAGTTTTTGGGTAATTAGCTACGATTTCAACTCTAAACCTAGAAAGACTGCGGTGAGACATAAACTACCGTGAAGGATAAAATCATGTAAGAATATATTCATTTTCCTTTCAATGCTTCGGATTAGCTGCAAGTATAGCTTAGAATTTAATTTAGTATCAAGTTTAGCCACGACATTGTGTTTCTTGGCTAATATGCCACGATTGTTTAGTAACAATTTAATTCCAGGCCAGTTAGCCATGATTATTTTGTAGTTATATTTATTGCTAGTACCTTCAATATTAGCCGAAAATTTTATCATGGCTAAAATATTGTGGTTATGGTTAGGTGTGGGCATAAAATACCGAAACCGAAAAACTATACCGAAAAATCAGACTTTTTTTAAGTTAACCGACCAAAATATAACCGAAGTTGCAGTACAACTTACCGACCGAAAATTTATGGTATGGTAACGGTTAGTTGTTTCCCTATATTTGGTTAATTGAGTAACCGATCATATAAATAATGTTTTTTTTTTTGAAAGGATATAAATAATATATTTTTAGTAATTGAATAATGTAATTAGTTGACATGGTTATATTAGAGGTGTTTAGATACACGTCGAACAAGGTGTTTCCCGATCATATAAATAATGTTTTTTTTAAAGGATATAAATAATATATTTTTAGTAATTGAATAATGTAATTAGTTGACATGGTTATATTAGAGGTGTTTAGATACACGTCGAACAAGGTGTATAGTTTGTATTTGTAGCCAATAAACGTACACAAATAAGAATAAAGTTGATGTTGTAGAATAAAAATGTTCTAAAATGTTATAGGATAACTAAAAATAGGTATGTTTTTGAATTAAATATGTAACTTAGTATACATAACAAGTTATTTTGATTGTTTCCATTTTTATATGTAAAATCATCACTATAATATATATAAAAATATATAATTATTTAATTGTTTAAGTTGATATAATGTTAATTTAGAGTCATTTGGTTAACCGATTAACCGTACCAAATATTCGATTGACCGACATGATTAACCGAGATTAACGGTTCAATTCCAGTTAACGGTTCAGTTCACTACTAACCGGAATCTCGGTTAACAGAAGTCCGATTAATCGACCGTGCCCACCCCTACTTATGGTTATGTTTTCCATAGTGAATCTCACATCAACATTGTAGTTCACATGAAAAAAAATTAAAAATTAAAAAAGTATGTTTCTTCGTTGACATTTTTACACTTAATCACTCCTTACTTTAAATTTTTTACATTTCATTACTCCTTATTTTGATTTTGACTAGTATTTAGTTGAAATCAAACATATGTCATATTATTGACTTTGTTATGCCTTAATAAATCAACACCTTGGAATTTTCAGTGAAACAATGTAAAATTTTAAAATATAAAACCCCTTTATGTTATGTTCGAATTATCATTTTTCTTGGACATATGGCCATGTTCAATGACAGTTCTTATCAGTACTAGAGAGAGTACTAACTAATTTTTAACCCAAAAATAAATAAAAAATATTAGGTACCCATGAAAAATTTCATGGTGGTTGGGTATTCCTTGGCCTTGAACACGTAAAAGAGTGGGTTGAGGAAGCAAAAAATAAGGCAAAGCCAAACTTGGCCTAATGACACATGTCAACCAATGATAAAGTCTTGAATCTACTATATATATACTAAAGCAAACTATACTAATGTCACATGGCTCGCCCACATTTAATTTGCCACATATCATTTTCTCATTTTTTCTATAAATTTATTTATATATTAAAGATTTATATCATAAACTTATTACTAATCTTTCTTCATTTAAATACAAATTAATTAGGAAGATTATAAATTAATCAATTAGGAAGATTATAAATCCATTATGAATATTACAAACAAATTTCAAAAGATTACAAATAAAAAAATTGGATTGAACAATATGTGTCTTCTTCAAATCGGCTGAACTCCACTTGACTTTTCTTCTTGTGGAAAGTCCATAGGTTCTAGATCTTTATATGCAGAAGTTGAAAATCAGGGTTACCTTTTATAAGGTGCACAATAACCCGCCCCTGCGGGAAGATGTTCATCAGGGACAAGTGGACCCTCAAGCTGCGAGGGAAGTTCCACTCATACCACCTCTTGCCCCAATCTTGTTGGATGCGACGGTCATTGGGCAAATAGTGAGGCAAGTGGTTGAGGTATTGACGGCCCAAGGAATACCGCAAGCCCAAGCAGCTCCCGTTCCTTAGGTCGTAACTGAGATTGAGGGACATGAAAGTCTTGTACCTCCAGTGGTTCTTGAGAGAAACGACGAGAATTAAAATCGGGCATTGAAGACAATTAATTCGATGCGGCTGGATAGCTACGATGGGACCGAAAAACCAGTCAAGGTTGCCTATTGGTTTTCCCATATGGAGCGGCTATTTCGGAATGTGGTCTGCACCGAGGCTGAGCAGGTGCACATAGCTTTGTTACATCTGAAAGACAGAGCAAGTGAGTGGTGGGAAGGAACTGGTTTGGATGACCACCCAAATCTGAGTTGGGAAATGTTTAAAGCCAAGCTCACTGATCGATTCTTCTCTTGTGCTATGAGAGAAGAAAAGCTGAAAGAGTTCCTTTACCCAAAAACCGAGGGACTGAAGGTGACTGAGCTAGCGGCAAAGTTCAATCATATGATGCATTATGCTGGTTCGGAAGTGCATACCGAAGAACAAAAGATCTGGTACTTCTATGGATGGATGAATCCAGAAATCAAACCTCTAATGGTGTATCACGGTTGTTCTACTTTGGAGCAATATGTCGATGCGGCCTACAAAATAGAGGCCACGCTGGAGGAATCAACCTGAAAGCGGGAGGTACAAAATAAGGCTAAGGGTGGGTGATCAGCTCTATTTTGTAGTGCTTAACTAGGAGTTGTTATTGGAGTTTTGGGTGTTGTTTGTATGGGTTTAGAGCATAAGTTAGGAGAATGGAGTTGTGGAGAAGAAGTGTTGATTTGGCGATTTCAAGAGCTTCAATGAAGACTTATTGAAGATGGAGGAGAAAGCCACGAGAGAAGACCACAAGAGAAGATGAAGAACGCTACAGGAAGATTTCCGCGGGCGCGGAAGCCACCGCCGCGGTCGCGGATGGGAGACAAACAGCGAAGACATCAGAAAGTTTTTCGCGATCGCGGATACTGTTCATACGCGCAGATCCGAGAATTTCCTTTCGTCCGAGCTTCGTTTGATTTTAATTCTTTTATTTTATTTCCTTTTAGGATATTATTTCCTATCTTTTGAGTATTAGGTTTTGCTAGGGTTATAACCTAGTTTTCATTAGCAGCCTTTTCATTATTGAGATTCAAGTCAATTTTTCCCTTAGATTTTTTATGCTTTGGAAGACTATGAAGAACTAAGCAACTTTTGCTTAGTCCGACGATTAAATCCTTCGTTTGTATTTGGTTGTGAGATTATAACTCTATTTCCTTTCCTTTGATTATATTAATTCTCTCTATGCTTCATCCCATTGAGTTTTACTGATTTCTCTAGCCTGATCATCTAGTTTTATTGGTATTATTCATACTGCAGGATTAAGGTTTTGAATTCTATTATTGATCTAGTTCATCAATTGTTGTGATTAGTATTATTAACATTAGTTTCCCTAGCCTGACAAACTAGTTGAGATTGATATTATCTATAGTGCTAGTTCCCTTAATCTGGTAAACTTGTTGAGATTAATATTGTTCATCCTTAATTCAGATTAGCAAACATGATATTCTAGGACTGGTTGGACTAGTCTATTGTGAAGAGAATTGATTACATGTCGAATACTGACTGGTTGTTAAGTATTGCATGTACCCTAGTTAATTCATATGCTTACTGCTGCTGTTAGATTAAATCTTGATAGTTTCTTGATTGTTTGATAGTTAGGATTATCAGGACTAGTTGGACTGATAACTATTTCAGAATAGGGACAAGAATATTCATAGGAAGGAATTAGAGATAATCTAGGATCAACCAATCAAACTGAACTGTGGATATTTGTCTGGCTAAGTTATTTCTCACCCATAGATTACATCATTTGCTTTGATTTACTTTGTTACTTGGTAAACAAACCAAAACCCCATTTTGTTACTATTGACATACAACTATTGCAGTTAGAAAGATTGCTTACCTTCCTGTGGGATTCGACCCTTGCTTGCCTACTATACTTAGTTAGGTTTTTGAGGATTACTTTGATAGGCATAACGACTTTAGCCTCATCAAATTTGGCGCCGTTGCTGGGGAGGCATAGTTTTAATTTTTCTTTGTGTTTGTTTGTGTGCCAACTATTGTATGGACCCATCTTATGGTCCACACCCGTGCTACTGACTCCCCTACTTTAGATCTTGATCCAGAAATTGAGAGGACACTGTCCAGGAATCGTGTAGCAGCCCGTCCACAAAACAAGATGGCTGAGGAAGCACCGACTTTGAGGCAGTTGACTGCCCCGAATCTAGAACAACAACCACTAGCTGTGCAGTTTCCAGAGCTGGCGGATGGCGTGAATTTTGAGCTCAAATCTGTGTTGATTCACTTATTACCCCACTTCCATGTGATGAGTGGAGAAGACCCCAACAAACATATTTCTGAATTCCACGCGGTCTGCAGCAGTATGAAGCCAAGGAACATTACTGAGGACCAGATCAAGCTGAGGGCCTTTCCTTTTTCTCTGAAGGATTCGGCCAATGATTAGTTCTATTATTTGGCCCCAGGAAGCATAGATACATGGGCAAAGATGAAGAAAACCTTCCTGGAGAAGTACTTCCCTGCAACGAAGCTCAATAGCCTGAATAGGAATATTAGCAATATCGAGCAGCATGCTACTGAGACGTTGTATGAGTACTACGAGAGGTTCAAGAGGTTGATCTCTAGCTGTCCCTACCATGTGTATTCTGACCAAGACCTCGTACTATATTTGTATGGTGGCCTTCTTGATGATGAGAGAAGAATGGTGAACGCAGCCTGTGGTGGAAATATTCTAAACAAGACGCCAACTGTAGCATTTGAGATTTTCTTTGAGCTATCTGAGGGCTCAAGACAGTTTAGCAAGAGAGCGAGCGTTCACACAGTCAAGGCTGCAAACTCTCAGCCATCGTCCGTAATACTTTCTGAGATGGCTGAGATGAAGGAGATGATGAGGAGGTTCATAACGAAGGGCTACCTGCAGCAAGTCAAATCATGCGGACTATGCTATGACACGATGCACCCCACAGATGCATGTCCAACGCTGCAGGAACCCACTGTTGAAGTAAATGCTATTGGAGGTTTCGGCCCTCCCAGACCGAGATATGACCCGTACTCCAACACTTACAATCCAGGGTGGAGAGATCACCCCAATTTAAGATACGGGAACCAGCAGAATCCTCCTCAGGGTCATGATAATCAAGAGTTTCAACAAAGGCCACCACAATTCTTACAACAACAACAGTTTCAACAGCCTGGAGGTCAACAACAACAACAATTCAGAGCTCCATATGACCCTAGACCTCAAAGCCAAAATGCAAGTTCATCTATGTCCAGTGATGACATGATTAAGTCTCTCGCTCAGAGTGTATCAACGTTGGCAAACACTATGGTCCAACAAAATCAAGAGATGAAATCTAGTATTTAGAACTTGGAGAAGCAAGTGGGGCAAATTTCCCTTGCAGTGAGCAAGCTGGAGGCCCGGGATTCGGGAAAACTACCATCAGCAAACCCGAGGGAGAATGTCTGTGCGATGACAATTAGGAGCGGAATCCAAACGAAAGAATGGACGGAAGCTACAGACGAATTTCCGCGACCGTGGCCCCAAATCCGCGACCGCGGAAACGCACCTGAAGACGGTGAATTTTCCAAACTTTTTCCGCGACCGTGGCTAGAAATCTGCGACCGCGGAAATGTTCCTGGAGACGAGAAAGGGTTTGAAGCAAATCCGCGACCGCGGATTATCCCCTAGAGGCCCAGATCACTCAGATGTTGATCCGCGACCGCGGTTGTGCCTCAGACGCCGATGACAATTACGTGCGTCTGAATTTTCCTCCGCTCAGTTCACTGAAGCCACCCGTGTCCTTCCCCGAGGCACTGAAGGATACTCGATGGCTGGAGAACGACAAGGATTTATTGGAGACCTTCAGTAACTGTGAGGTAAACATTCCTTTAATCAAGCTGATTAAGGGCATTCCTCGTTATGCAAAATTTTTGAAGGAATTGTGCAAGATTAAGAGGAAGAAAACAGTGAAAGCACAGAAGAAGGTCCTGGTAATCGAGAATTTCTCCGCTATGCTGCAAAAGCGGTTGCGAAAGAAGTGCAGTGACCCATGCATGTTCAGTAGTCCTTGCAAGATAGGTGACACCACGTTCGATAAAGCCATGCTGGATTTGGGTGCATCTATAAACGTACTGCCTCTCTCACTGTATGAATCTTTGGAGCTTGGGCCATTACAGAAGATATGGACAGTGATTCAACTGACAGATATGTCCTATGTGTATCCCAAAGAAGTCGTGCAGGATGTTCTGGTAGAGATCGATAATCTGATATTCCCTGCGGATTTCTTTGTGATGGATATGGGGCAAGACAAACATGCAGCCCATGTGATGCTGGGTAGGCCGTTTATGAAAATGGCGAATACCAAGATTGATGTGAGTAGTGGTTCGCTCACCATGGAGTTTGATAGGGTGAGGGTCGAGCACAACATTGATGATGCAAAGAGACACCCTCCTGATTGTGACCCCAAGTGTTCGGTTGATGTGAGCAACCCAAGCTGAGTTGAAGGGCACTATGTCGAGCCATGACACTAACCAAAGCGCTGCTCGGGAGGCAACCCGAGGTATGTAATTCTTTTCATGATCTTTCGTTTCAAGTTTTTATTTGTGTTGTTTTCGTGTTTTAGACTAAAATGCAGGAAGGAGACCCGAAGCCAAACTTAGAAGACGGTGTTCAACTCGCACCAGACACGTTTCCGCGACCGCGGAAATTTTTCCGCGACCGCGGTTTAGCCACTGTAAGTCTTCTTAGCATGTGGAAAAAAAATTGAGAAAAATAAATAAATATCGAAAAAACAAAATAAAAAAAATTACTGAATACCCAATTGTCTGCGTTTTATTTTGAGAGACGGTGCGCATCATGCTGCCAAGGAGGAGACAGTAGCCCGACATTTTTATTTGGCACGGATGATGGCCCGACATTCGACAGCTGACGAGGAGGAACACCAGCGCCCACAACAGGATTACATTTGGGCTCCACTTCTGTGTTCGTTGAAGGCCGTGCAATCCCGTTTTCTTTGATATCCCACTACACCTTATAGTGGATCTATTTGGTTGCACGTGGAGTTACTTGAGGAGGACCGCCACAACACCAGCGACACGTGTTTTCATTGATTTACCGCCAGCCTCAACTTCCACATCCAGGCCACCTCGGCGACGGTGTGAGTACTTTTCTGCTTTTCCCTGTGCTTCATCTTTTTTGTCTTTTATTACATTGAGGACAATGCAATGTTTAAGCATGAGGGAGTGATCTATACTTGCTAGTCGTCTGAATAAAATAAAATAAAAGTCAAAAATATGAAAAAAGACATAAAAGAAAATCATGGGATAAGTCGAAAACCCGAAAGGACAGCTTAGGTAATAAGCAGGTGGCTTGGACCAGCATTAGGCTAGGGTAATATGAGGTCAAGAGTGTTGTGAGTTTTTGTGAGCCCATCTATTGAAAAAATGAAATGAGTGGCTTGGTGAAAACCCGAAAGAGCGCCTTGGTAAAATGAGTGAAAAGAAGAAGAGTGATTATTAGGATTCCTCATTTTTTCTGGCGTGGTGACATAAGAAGAGGTGATATAAGGAAGATTCGGGTAGGTCACTTTGGGAGGTATAAGAAGATAGATGGAGGCTAGGATTAGATGGTTACTTTCACTCTATGGTGTTCGGGATAAGCTTGCGGGAAGTACTCTGCTTTCCTTTAAACTTGTATGTTGTGTTGATTGTTGGTGCCCTGGAGATTCATGATTAGGTGCAGTTCTTAGTGGAGATAGTTTTGATGTGCTTCCTGAGACCTTGGGTATTTCATTGGAGGAGTAGGTTTCTATTAGCTTACTCGAGGACGAGCAAGGTTTAAGCATGGGGGAATTTGATCAGCTCTACTTTATAGTGCTTAACTAGGAGTTGTTACCGGAGTTTTGGGTGCTGTTTGTATGGGTTTAGAGCATAAGTTAGGAGAATGGAGTTGTGGAGAAGAAGTGTTGATTTGGCGGTTTCAAGAGCTTAAATGAAGACTTATTGAAGATGGAGGAGAAAGCCACGAGAGAAGACCACAAGAGAAGATGAAGAACGCTACAGGAAGATTTCCGCAGGCGCAAAAGCCACCGCCGCGGTCGCGGATGGGAGACAAACAGCGAAGACATCAGAAAGTTTTTCGCGGTCGCGGATACTGTTCATACGCGCGGATCCGAGAATTTCCTTTCGTCCGAGCTTTGTTTGATTATAATTCTTTTATTTTATATTATTTTATTTCCTTTTAGGATATTATTTCCTATCTTTTGAGTATTAGGTTTTGCTAGGGTTATAACCTAGTTTTCATTAGCAGCCTTTTCATTATTGAGATTCAAGTCAATTTTTCCCTTAGAGTTTTTATGCTTTGGAAGACTATGAAGAACTAAGCAACTTTTGCTTAGTCCAACGATTGAAGCCTTCGTTTGTATTTGGTTGTGAGATTATAACTCTATTTCCTTTCCTTTGATTATATTAATTCTCTCTATGCTTCATCCCTTTGAGTTTTACTGATTTCTCTAGCCTGATCATCTAGTTTTATTGGTATTATTCATATTGCAGGATTAAGGTTTTGAATTCTATTAGTTGATCTAGTTCATCAATTGTTGTGATTAGTATTATTAATATTATTTTTCCTAGCCTGACAAACTAGTTGAGATTGATATTATCTATAATGCTAGTTCCCTTAATCTGATCAACTTGTTGAGATTAATATTGTTCATCCTTAATTCAGAGTAGCAAATATGATATTCTAGGACTGGTTGGACTAGTCTATTGTGAAGAGAATTGATTACATGTCGAGTACTGACTGATTGTTAAGTATTGCATGTATCCTGGTTAATTCCTATGCTTACTGCTGCTGTTAGATTAAATCTTGATGGTTTCTTGATTGTTTGATAGTTAGGGTTATCAAGACTAGTTGGACTGATAACTATTTCAGAATAGGGACATGAATATTCATAGGAAGGAATTGGAAATAATCTAGGATCAACCAATCAAACTAAAGTGTGGATATTTGTCTAGCTAAGTTATTTCTTACACATAGATTACATCCTTTGCTTTGATTTACTTTGTTACTTGATAAACAAACCAAAACCCCCTTTTGTTACTATTGACATACAATTGTTGCACTTAGAAAGATTGCTTACCTCCCTGTGGGATTCGACTCTTGCTTGTCTACTATACTTAGTTAGGTTTTTGAGGATTACTTTGATAGGCATAACGACTTTAGCCTCATCAGTGGGCAACAGAACCGGAAGGCTAATGCATTTAAACGGCCGGCATTGCCTACCAAGTTTGAGAAGTTTGGTCGTGCTAAGACCGAGATGACTCAGTCTGACTCCACCAAAGGCTCAGGTTGGAGTAGAGATTCAATTCAATGCCACAATTGTGGTGAAGCTGGAATAAAAAATTTAATTGTCAAAAAGAGAAGCAGGTATGCTATAATTGTGGGAAAGAAGGCCACATGAAAACATACTGTAAGCAAAAGGGTCAAGGGCCAACACAATCATCCATCTGTTGCTGGCAGTAGGCAGAACCCAAAGCCGAAAGTGTTTGCTTCTGAGCAATCTGTTGCTTGGAATAAAGGCAATGCGCCTATTGAATCTTCGGGTCAGGGACAACGATTCTTCGTGATGCGTCAATCCGACGAGAAGGAAACCTTGAACGAGTAGTTGTATTTTGTTGAGTTTTTAGAATAAGGAGCAATGACTTGTATGTCTAAAGTCTCCATAGTTTAGTATTCTGTCTATTTTACATTCCTTCAGTTTGTTTTAATGTAATGTTTCGAATAATAAATAAGTATTTCCTTGTTTTGAAAATTACTAAATTCGTTACTATTGCAAGTTATTCGTTCATACGAGAATCCTTGAGTGCCAAAAACAGTACAGGTCACGTGTTGATAAAGACTGTCTAGACTCATAAAGGATAGTGCTAAGTGTTGGGACATGTGTGATTGTTCACTACCGTGTTAGCGCTAGTTTCGGGGTCAAAACTATTTTTAAGGGGGTAGTATTGTAATAACCCACTTAAAATAGAAGGGTAAAATAGTAATTTTAGAGTGGTAAAAATAAAAGTTTTGAAAATTATTTTATTTCTTTTAGAGGAATAATTTAAACTTTCATGAATTTAGGTTCAATGGTTGAGATGTGATAATTTTGGTACAAAGTATCACATGAGTAATAATGCATGGTGTTGAAAATAAATAATTAAGTGAAACAATAGTTGTAATTTTAAATTTTAAATAATGATAAAGGACATAAGAATTATTATGTTATACATAAGGGGATAAAGTAATAATTGTCCTAAGTAAGTTATTTCTTTAAGCTGAGGATGGTTTAAATTATGGTTAACTTTACGTTATATATAATTTAGATAAAGCTTATCAAATTTGACCTAGAAAATTTAAATCAAGTTAACAAATTTTTGTTAAGGATTTAATTATGGTCAAACTCATAAGAATAATAACTTAAGCCTATCTTAACCCAAGTTAAATTTTTCTACACTTTAAATTTGGGTTAAAATGATATTATAAACTTAGAGAATGAAAATAAATAAATTTGGGTAAGTTTTATAATTTTTAAAAGTTAAAATAAGGGCATTTTTGCCCAAATTTCATACGTTGGGCAAATACGTGCAAATAAGCGAAATAGGGGGGCGTGTGTAATTAGCCCAAATACTGCATCTTCAACCTCTACCTTTCACGTGAAGCTTTATAAGCCATTAATGGCGGAAATCCGAGCTTCATAGGATTCGTTTAGGCCTACTTACTACCGGGCACTGAAGACAATAACATCTTACACGAATTTGGATGAAATTTTACCCCAAAACCTATGTGTCGTCCGTAATGCCGATTGGAACAAATCCAAAAATTGGATCAATTCGACTTCCATAGGAGGGACTAATGAGAAGGGTTTTGTTAACAGCATTCCCTCCTAAACGAACCGTATAAAATCCCTCTCAATCGGAACCCCAATTCATCCAATTTCGAAGCCTAAACTCAAGAACCATAATTTCCGAAAACCGGTTGTTCTTGGCCGAAATTCAAGCACTTGGGAGCTTTAATATTGCAATTGATGGTACCCATAGCTTTGTCTAGTTGTCCTCTACAAAATACCTAAGGTTTCGCCGCCGGAGAACCACCGCCGGACCGCAAATTAACCGGAAAACGCAAGCAGCCATCGCGCGGGTATTTTCGGGTTTATTTTGGTTCGATTTCCAATTTCTTTTATTTGGTTTGATTATTATTTGACTTAATTAAGGTTAATTAAATTAATCTTAATTACTGAATAATAAGATGGAATTAATTTTATTTTAATAAAATGAAATTAATTAAAATTACTTTGGGTATTATCTTAGACTATGAAAGGTAAAATATTAACTTTTCATTTGGATAATATTTTGGAGTAAAGTTTCTGGACTTTATAAATAAATTATGAGATTTATTTATTCATGAAAAAATTATTTAGAATATACGACTAATTGATTTTTAATCATATAGATAATCGTTCTACCGATTAAGCCTTGAAAATTGAATTATTTGGAGATAAATTAATTCAATTTAAATCTTGAGACATATATCCCTCAAAATTCAGTATTAAATAAATTATCTAATTATAATTTATTTTTGTGTGTGATTTGGGTACGTCTCAGATTTGCTTCTGGAACGGAAATAGAGCAGGGATTCAAGTTGCTACTCGGAAACAACCATCTCCGTGATACCGTTCATCTCTTTGTGATTCAAGGCAAGTGGCGGTTCGCTTTTACTAATGTATTCCATATTTTTCTTAATTGACAATTAATCTATTGTCTTAATTAAGTTGGGATAAATATTCTTAATTTTCGTTTGGGAACTTGTGTGCTAAATTGATCTGAATCATAACCTTATTATTAGGTTGTATAATTGCTAGCAACGACCCTTATATATATATATATTATATATATAATATATAGGAATAACTTCATGTGAGGAGCTAGCTTAGGGTGAGAAATGAGGAGGAGTGTGGAGCGGTAGATGAGTTGGATCAGACGGTGGAGAGGCGACACGCTGGTCGAAGTTAACGGTCGTTTCATTAATGGCAATTTTGTAATATCGTTGGCACCGTTTCATTAATGGCATTTTTGTAATATTTTGGACGTTAGGTTTGTTATTTGGGGGGCGCGCTGTGAATTCAGATATTTTGTTCTTCTTCTCTTCGCTCTCTGAATGAATTTCGCGATTCGCTCCCTTTCATTGTAGATCGGTGCTTCGATGTTTGATTTTGAAGAATCTCGCTCAATTGATTTGTTGTTATTGTGTAAGTTATCATTTCTCTGATGCATTGTTTCTACTATTTCGCACTTCGTATAACGTTCTGATATTCTTCTCTTCGTTCTCGATTTAGGTGTTTGAAGATCTTTGTTTTGTTGTAGATTTTGTTCTGTGAAGACTCATACCGCTGCGAAATTGCAATGGAAATTGGTTTGGCTATAGTTCTTTCGTTTCTCGTTTGTTTTTATATGTTTTGGTTGATAATGTTTGTATTCTGAGGTTGGATCTGTGTTCGTTGATGCGTTGAAGTTGTTTGCTTTTGTGCTTTGCTTAGTTGTAGTCTTATTGTTGTACAATACCCATACGTATTTGAACTATTTTCTGTTTTATTTGAATTTCACGTGTTCCATATGTTTCTTTTAAAGTTGACTTTGAATTCTAAGACAGTTGAACAATATTTAGTTATTTTTGAACTATATATTAATATTGTTGCACAATTTACATCATTGAACAATTAACTGTTGTTTTTGAACAATTCGTCGATATAGTTGAACAATTTAAACAGATAAGTTGTTAAGTGACATGTTGTTAAGGTGATTGAAGTTTTAATATATTTTTATTACATTTGTGTAATTTGTTTCGCAGGTGATAGTAGTGTATCAAGTGATAATGCTTCAAGCTCTATAGGATGTAATGATGTTGATGTTGATGATGCTGTTGTACAGTACTCTCCTAATAATAGTACCGTATATTGGATCCCAAACTGTTCAGCTGAATCGAAGCCTTTTGTTGGCCAATAGTTTGGGACTCTAGATGATGCCGTTTGTTTTTACAAAAGTTATGCTGATTCATCTGGTTTTGAGGTTCGTCACAACACCGTCCACAAGTCTCGGGATGGTGTTGTAGTTTTAAAATACATGTTATGCAGTAGGGCTGGTTACAAAGTTGGTAAGAACAACACCAGGAAGTGTAGGCGTGTTACTAGTCGTGTTGGTTGCACTGCGAAAATAATATTGAAGTTTATTGGTGATGGTCGATATGTTGTGAAAACGTTTGTTGAGCGTCACACACATACATTTGTGAAGAAGATTTATAGGCACTTTATGAGATCGAACTGGGTTGTGAATATTGCGCATCAAAAATTTGTGATGAGCTATGCCAAGGCAAATATGGGTTCTGTTAAGAGTTACCGACTTTACAAACAGTTGGTCGGAGGCTATCCAAACATTGGTGCTCTGTCGTCAGACTTCAAAAACGTGAAGAGGGACTTGTTGGATTTTATTGGAGGTGTTCAGATGGTTATTGACAAATTCTTCCAGAAAAAAGAGATATGTTCAGCATTCTACTTTGACTATGATGTTTACAGTGCAGATCAGTTGACACGATTGTTTTGGGCCGATCCAGTGTCGATTAAGAATTATTATATATTTGGAGACGTCGTTTCATTTGACTCAATGTATAGAACGAACAAGTAATTTTTTGTTTAATAACGTCCTTGTATAGTTGAAATTTATGTGATCTTGATTGAGATAGCATGTTATTTTTATTTTTGAACAAACCATGAATATTGTTGAACAATGTGTGACAACCTTTGAACAAATGTTTTATGTGTTTACTTTCTTCTTGCAATTTAACTTATTATAGGTATAACATGGTGTTTGCACCATTTACTAGGTTGGATAGTCACCAAAAGTGTGTGACGTTCGGTGCTGCATTGTTATTGAAAGTAGATATTCCTTCTTACACTTGGTTGTTTGATACATTTTTGAAAGCTATGGGTGGCAAAGAATCGAGAATTTTGGTAACTGATCAAGATCCAGCAATGAAAGTTGTAATTCAAACGGTGTTTAATCACACTCGCCATAGGTTCTGTATGTGGCATATCATGACCAAAGCATCTAAGAAGATTGACCCTTCAATTAACAAGTCATGTGATTTTTTAACAAAGTTGAATGGTCTAGTTTGGAGCCATACGATTGAACCTGAAGTGTTTGGGGAGATGTGGACTGCATTAATGTTGGAATTCAATATGCAAGATCACAGTTGGTTTAGACAAATCTTTGAAATTCGCAGTAATTGGATCTCGACATTTTTCCGTGATGTGCTTCTATCTTGGTACTCTCGCACGACATCGATTTCTGAGTCCCAGAACCGCTTTTTTGGAAATTTTAACAACCGAGGTTTTAGCCTTGTGGAGCTTGTAATGCTTTTCGATGGTGCTATGGATTCACAAAGGTATTAAAACATATCATTTTATCTTTTTAGTTGGTTCTGTATGTTTGAACAAACCGTCAAGATATTTGAACATTATACTAGAGTTGTTGAACAAACAAGGTTTATTATTGAACATTGTGATATGATTGAACAAACCTCTATTAGGTTTGAACAATAAGTTATTGTTTATTAACTAATTTAATGTTTACAATGTAGGCATGAACAATGGAGATTGAATAGTGAATCTGAGTCTAAAAAACCGGATCGCAAGACTCCTTTACCTTTGGAGAAGCATGCAGCTGATATATTTACATTGAAGTTATTCTATGAAGTTCAAAAGGATATATATGCTGCATGTTTTTTATGTCGATTTATAAGTAAAGATGTTGAATGTGATGGTGAACTATATATACACCATTGGAGATCCTGGTGGTATGACTTTCAAGGTTAGATTTTCTGTACCATATGAAGTTTCTACATGTACTTGCAAGTTGTTTGAAAGGATCGGGATTCCATGTCGTCATATGGTTCTGGTGTTTAAAGATAGATGTCTTGAACAGTTCCCAAGCAATGTTGTTCTTAACCGGTGGACAAAAAATGCAATCCTCAAACCTTCAATCGGTGTTAATAGTATTATATTTGATCAGTGTGATGGTATGGTTGAAAGCAAGTTTGTCGTTAATGATATTTGGTCGGAGGTCCATTGTTGTATTGATTTGATTGGTGATGATTGTGCTAAGCTGAAAGAACTTCTATTTGTGATAAAGGATCACAGATCTTGTTTGAGTAAGTGCTTAAGAAGCAATGTATCTGCTGCAACAAGTAACGCTTCATCAAGCAAGTCTAGATCGAGCAAAGAAAAGGTTTTTGAGTCTTTTGTGGGTACAAGTGTGCCTACCAATATATCTGATTTACCTCCACAATAAGCAAAGAACAAGGGCAGTGGTCGTCGTATCAAGCCCAGTAGAGAGGTTGTTATATCAAAAGCTAAAAAGGTGACGAGGAAGTGTGGGGTATGCAAGAAATATGTTGATCACAATAGTCGGACGTGTCTAGAGAATAAATTTTAGGAGTTGAACAAAAAACTATTATTGTTGAACAATTTGCCGTTATTTTTGAACATTCTGTTATTATTGTTGAACAGTTTGTCTTTATTCTTGACCATTCTGTTATTATTGTTGAACAATATGTTTTCTATGGACACATTGTGATTATACACATATTAATATTGTTTGCTACTTCGAGCATTATGTTCGGTCAGACGTGTGGAGAGGAGTTTCATGATTGAATAAAATATTGTCAAATTTGAACAAAAGTATCTTGAAGTATAACTAATTTCAATGTTGAACAATTGTAGATTGTATTTGAACAATATTAACAATTGTTTGAACAATTATGCTTCAATGTAAATAGTTGATCGATGGTTATAACATATCACAATGTGTTGAATAAACTTGATTGAACCTGCCCAGCAAACTACCCAAAAGTTTTAACTGTTCAACAAACTATATTGTTTAACAAACTTGTTCATCCATGACTTTTTAAATGTAACTTCAAAAGCAAACTGCAAATAGTTGAACAAAGTATTTGTCTTTAAAATCTAAGAAACAAACTGCTAGTGGTACACAATTAGTCTGTCACTAAACATCAAGGAAGTGGGGTTTCCAAGGCTTCTCCTATTACAGTTGCTCGGATCCCATTCAGTTCTGATCCAAGGATGGTTGCTAGGTATTTTGTTCGCAACGGTAACATGTTCCTCCTGCTTTCTTTCTTGAATCCGCATTCCCACCCGTTGGAACCTTCACCGTTGTAAGCCTCCATATGGCGCATAAGATAGACACCGTAATCAAGCTTGTTCTTGCTATTGTGCCATTTCATTTTTAAAAGTTCTATTGGCATTCCATCAATTAACTTCGCTACAGCTTCACTGCCCTTCAACCTCAATTAGTCTGCATATATTTTCCTCTGCAATCCATTTTATCAAGTATAAAAAATGAACACTTCAGTTGACGAACTTGAACATAAAATTAATGAAATTGAACTATTAAATAAACAACTTTGAACAACCACATTATATAGTTGAACAGTATTAATTATGAACAACTAGGCAATCAACTTGAACATTATATTTTTATTAGTTGAACAATTTGTGTTGCTTACCAGTCTTTCTGGCACCTCTCCATACTTGTCATCTGCTTGATCCCCTAACGACGAATTATCAATGATTTCAAAGCGCATTCTCTTCAGATTGAAACATAAGGCGTAGTAATGACCGCTTGCACATATTGAGAAGAATACCTATATTACAAACAACCTTGTCAACTGGAAACAAAGTATTCTACATGTATTGAAATGAGTTTAAAATGGAGGAGATACCAATGTTGCATGGTCTAGTGTTGTGTGCAACGCCATGTCCTTAACAAAATCGAGCATTTCTGTGAATCTCTTCAAGTTTCTTTTATAGCCTTTTTTGTCTGGAGTCACCACAGAGAAAACCTTGCATAGATAAAAGTGTTAGTATTTTTCAGTGAATAGTTTTCAAAGCTAGAAATTCGCTAATGTACTTACAGTTGTGCTGGAGTTACGAAAATTTTTGATGTGGATTTGTTGGACTTGTACTTCTCTCTCTCATTCAGGATCACCGCCCAAGCAGTTATCACATTTATTGAGATCAATGATTCACATATGATACTCCTCATGTCAGATAAGTCTGCTATAATACTTTCATGTTGAAACATTATCTCTCTACGTTTATTAAAATGTTTTAGTCAATGTTTTTGTATAATATAAAACCTTAAAACAATAGGGTAAAAGAAGTTACCCTATCTTTAGGAGTTACTGTGATGTATCTGACAATCTTTTTCTTTTCATCTGTGTGTTTTTTAGTGGGGTTGATGATGCTTGGAAAGTCAGAATGCATTGTCGCACATGTAATACCCACACCACATTGGGCCGGCCCATCACAGGGCTGCAGCCCATACACCCCAACCCATCCTTGGTAGCTCCTCCTGCAGCGCAATTGGTAACAAGAGGGCGTTGGACTTCTTGTTAAAGCGAGAGGTCTCGAGTTCGAGCCTCACGAACAACCTCTTGGAAATAGCTTCCTAATTAATTAGGAGGAGCTACCAAGGATGGGTTGGGGTGTATGGGCTGCAGCCCTGTGATGGGCCGTCCCAATGTGGTATGGGTATTACATAAAAGTACACTTTGAATGAGAGGGGCTCCGACCTTATCGGGCCAGCCATTTCTCTATCCATGGGCAGCATCACAATTGGTATTCACTCCTTGTGGGGAGTGGATAAAGGGTGGGAGGTCGCGTGTTCGATTCTCACCAACAACCTGATGGAACTGGCCACCATTAATTTGGTGTAGGCCACCAGAGATGGGTTGGGGTACATGGGCTGCGGCTCATGGAGTGTCTCATGTTGGGCCTGTAGGTCCGTGGCTTGAGCACTCACATAAAAGTGTACTTTTTTGTAATACCCACACCACATTGGGCCGGCCCATCACAAGGTTGCAGCCCATACACCCCAACCCATCCTTGTTGGCTACTCCAAATTAATGGAAGTCATTTCCAAGAGGTTGTTGGGAGCGCTCGAACTCGAGACCTCTCCCCTTTATCCCCTCCCCACAAGGAGTGGATACCAATTGTGTTGCAGTACAATTGGTATCCACTCCTTGTGGGGAGGGGATAAAGGGGAGAGGTCTCGAGTTCGAGCGCTCCCAACAACCTCTTGGAAATGGCTTTCATTAATTTGGAGTAGCCAACAAGGATGGGTTGGGGTGTATGGGCTGCAACCTTGTGATGGGTCGGCCCAATGTGGTGTGGGTATTACAGCACCAACTTTAGCTTCTTCATCCGTCTTCTTGGCGTTTTGAGCTTGTTCAGCCACCTTCTTCACCTTTTCTGCTTCTTCAGCCTCCTTGGCCTTTTCTGCTTCTTCAGCCTCCTTGGCCTTTTCTGCTTCTTCATCCGCCTTTTTGGCATTTTCATCTTCTTCAGCTGCCTTTTTGGATTTTTGTGCTTCTACAGCTGCCCTTTTGGCTTTCTGTGCTTCTTCAACGACCTTCTTGGTTTTGTCTGCATCTTCTGCTACCTTCTTGGCTTTTTCCGCTTCCTCAGCTGTCTTCTTTGCCCTTTCTTGTTCTCCAGCTTCTTTCTTCGCCTTTTCTGCTTCTTCAGATGCCTTTTTCGCCTTCTCAGCTTCTTTATTCCCGTTCTCCTCTTTTTCTGCCGCCTTCTTTGCTTTTTGTGCTTCTTCAGCTACTTTCCTTGCTTTTTTGGCTTCTTCAGCTGCTTTCCTTGCTGTTTCGGCTTCTTTCATTGCCTTTTGTTTTTTTTGTGCAATCCTTGTCTTCCCTACGTAAATCCTTAGCTTTGGTACAATTTTTTTTACTTCTTCAATGTTTTGTTGTTGTAGTGGTTGACTATCAACTATCTTCAGTGACTGTCAGACAAATGATATATTTTTGAATATTAACACTTTGATGTTGAACAAATAGAATATATTTTTGAACAACTTTTTGAAAGTATTGTATTATTCACCATCCCTTCATTTCCCATCACAGTATTGCCTTCTTCATTGGATGCCTCAGTCACTGTTGTCGTCTCCACCTATCAATTTTATATTTATAAAATTGAACAAATAACTACTTGAAGGTGATCAAAAACACTATAAATTCATATATGTGTTGTTGTAGTTTACCTCTATGTTTTTTGTTTTATCTTGTGGTTCCTCATGAACCTCTCCTTATGTCACCATCTCAGTAATGCCTCCTTTATTTTGTTTGTCAATCTCTGTTGTAGTTAGCACCTGTCATTTTTATATTTTATAAAATGAAAAATTCACTATTTGGAGTTGAACAAAAACACTATAAAATTAAACTTCACAAATCTGCTTGTTGTCGTTGTGTTCTTACCTCCATGTTTGTTGTGTTTTCTTGTGTGTCTGTCTCTGTTGTAGTCACCACCTGTCATTTCATATTTTATAAGATGAAAAATTTATACATGCATTTGAACATAAACACTATAATTTTGAACTTTTTAGACCTTGATGTAGTTGTGGTTTACCTCAATGCTTGTTGTCTTTTGTTGTGGTCCCTCAATAATCCCTTCTTCTGGTTCTTCATTATCCACTCTTGTAACACCTTCTTGCTCTTCTTGTCCCTCTTGGAAAACTGTCATGTGATTACATTCTATATCTTCTTCAACACAAGCTATGTTTTGTTAAACTTCTTTAGCCACACCTTCTCTGTTGCTCTATATTTTAAGAATAATTTTAGTAATTGATATATTTCAGTTTTTCCTTTTTTGAAGGAAACTGTTGAATGACATTCAAAAGGCTTCATTTTCACTTACCTGGTCTTGTCCCCACTGATCTCCAACACTTCTAGTTGGTGACTGATAAGTACGAGCTATCTCACCAATAGTCATGTCAAGGTCAACACCTGGCAGGAGGTCAAAGTTTGGTATCGCTTGGTTGTGTACTTTCTTTGCCATTGATGTTCTGTTGAATCTAAACTTCTTTTGCACCCTAGTTTGTGCGTTGATTGCCTTTTCAACTTTGTTCATGCACTCGATTAGTTCTGGATGATTCCAGAACTGATCTTCAGAGTTTGACCAGATATTGTCAAAATGTGTGGCCAGGTGCTCGTTCTTTTCATTGTTGTCATCTTCACCTTTGCCAACAATTAGGTCAACTGCTGTATTGTGCATGCTCTTCATTGGTTCATCCTTTAGGTATGCCTTCGGTGTTGAAAATGTTATGTCTGCCAACTCATTCAAAATAGTAGTTGCCTCCCTTGCCTTATTTGCGAGTTTCTGTGTCATGTTTGTTACATAATGTCAACACAGTACAAAGAAAACTTTTCAACAAATAATGTAAATACAAAAACCTGAACAACTACCGCATATATTTGAACAAATACAAACATCTCTTGAACATTTTTTGGAAAATTAGAAGTTTGAACTATCTGCTAAAAACATGAACAACTTCACAATATTTTTGAACAAACATCACATATATTTGAACATTTTAAGTAAAATTGAAAGTTTAAACTATCTCATATAAACATGAATAACATGACAAATTACTTACCTTGATATAGTCAGCTTTCGATAGACGCTTTGCTCCTTCAATCCTTTGCGCATCCTGATTGCTTCTTGAACCCTCACCCAAAACTAGTTCTGATATTGATGGAATAGTTTGTCTGATGTCCACATAGCCAAGCCCAAACCCTCCATTGTTCATCTCATAAAGCTCTCTTTTTGTCATTTCTTTCCTTATCCAATTCATAAACGTTGGGAATGCTCGTGGTATAGTCCTTCTACCATTTACTATCCGGTCAACATAGAACAACTGTAATGAAAAAGAAGTGTTAAAGTTGAACAAATTAGATATAAAGTTGAACAAATATACATGTAGGATATGTTGCAACAGTAAAGCATCATTTGAACAAATCCCCCTTGAAGTTGAACAAATGTTTGTTGAAGTTGAACAAATTTCCCTTGAATTTGAACAAAGCTTCAAATAACCCAGTTAAATAGTGTATAGTTAAATTTGAACAATACAGATTTAAAATTGAACAATTACTTACAGCAAGGAAGGGGAGCGATCCCTTGCAACATTCCTTTAGGCTTTTTTTTTCCAACTGTTTGTGGTTTTCACGAGGCAGTCAAGCAGGTAACCACACCAATTCATGTCTCTGATTCCGTTAACATCTTCCAAGCTTCTCAACAGCGACATATTCGCTGTGCCATTTGAGTTTCCTTCAACCAACAATGTAACAAACAGCACAATAAACGTCCGTTTGAAGAACGGACCTCCTTTCTTGCATTTTTTTAGCATGTTGTAGACATGTCGTGGTAGGATGCAGTGTTCATTTTCTGTGAATCGTTTAACCCAGTTGTCATGGACTTCATCAGATTTGGTTCTCTTCTTGTTTGACTTTCTCTTTATTTCTATTTTCTGACTTCCTTTCGGCAATCCCATTGCAACAAGTACATCATCTTCTTCGATGTGCACAAGGTTTCCATCTTCCATTTTGAGGCTGCACTTGTTAGCATCAAAATTTTCCACAAGCCAATAACCTAAAAACCTTGGTATTCCACTAAGTTTGAAGTTGAGCAGAGATCCCAAACCCATATCCATCACATCCTTTTTTTGTTCACTGCTCAATTTCTCAATAGCTTTGACAAACTTACTCGGGTTTGTTCTGTATTGTATGCATGAAAAACCTCTCTTTCCCCTTGTGTTGTTGAATCTTACTTCATCATCACTTGTAGTATCTGGACGTTTGGATTTTCCCTTAACCTTTTTTCTTTTAGATGAAAGTTGTTCATCATCATCTTCTGAGTGCTCTTCTTCATCATCACCTCTATACTGACTCTCTTTCGAATCATCTGAGCTTGTTTCAGACTCATCATGTGTTGTGTTGTTTTCAATCTCATCTG
Source organism: Rheum nobile (assembly GCA_027886185.1). Classification (NCBI taxonomy): domain Eukaryota; kingdom Viridiplantae; phylum Streptophyta; class Magnoliopsida; order Caryophyllales; family Polygonaceae; genus Rheum; species Rheum nobile. The sequence goes on along the minus strand of WOAB01000580.1, from coordinate 250,566 downwards.
CAGCTTCTTCTTTTGTTTCATCCGAGCTTTGTTGAGGTTCATTCACATTTTCTTATGGTTCTTCTTGTTGCTGACTTAATCTTTTTTGCTTCTTGTTGTGTGTGAGGTCTTGTTCTTCGGCAACCTGTTTCCTCTTTTTTTTTCCGACATACACCGCAAGCATTTCTTTGTCTGCATAGAATATAAAACAAAATAAATAGTTTTTATGTTACACACTGTTGTGAAGTTTTAACAAATTAAACAAAATAGACATATGCTTATTATGCAGCGCCTAAGAGAATATAGTGTCTGAACAAATAAACATTATATTTGAACAAACAAATATAGTGTCTGAACAAATAAACATTATATTTTATCAAACAAATATAATGTTTGAACAAACTAACATTATATTTGAACAAATAAATATAATGTTTGAACAAGCAATCATTCTATTTGAACAAACAAATGTTATATAAGAGTAATTACTATACAAAATAATATTTTTGAACAAACACAATGTAAGATATGAAATATTTTTGGAGTTTGAACTATTGTGTCAATAATATGTTACATTCTTTTTATGCAGCGCCGGAGGCACTGCATATAAAGACAGAAAATATAAAAAGATCAAATAGGATCAAAGTATTTTTTTTAATTCGTTACCATGTTTGGTTGAGGTTGTGTGAGCCCTCTTATGTTGAATCCCCCTGTTATTCTTTTGTTTGCTTCTAATCTCTATTTGAGAGGTATAATCATCCCCCACTATCATGGTTGCATCTCTAAACTCTATAATCTTTTGTAGTTCATTCATGGTTGAAAGACGTTTTTCATTTTGATATAGATTTGGAAGAAAGCATTTTAATATTTTGTCCCCCAACAAGTAATCTTCAAGTAAAAATTATGTAAATACAAAAAAAAATTGAACAACCAGCACATATAATTGAACAACTAGACATATGTCTTGAACGTTTTTGGAAATTGACAATTTGAACTCTCTACTGACAACATGAACAACATCACAATGATCTTGAACAAATAGAAGATGTATTTGAACATTTTCTGGAAAATTGAAAGTTGGCACTATTTGATAAAAATATGAACGATAACACATTATTCTTGAACAACTAGCACATATATTTGAACATTTTCTGGAAAATTTAAAGTTGGTACTATGTGATAAAAACATGAACGTCATCACATTATTCTTGAACAAACAACACATATTTTTGAACAAATTAAAGTTTGCCCTATCTGATGAAAACTCGAATTTTACCTGTAAGTACTCTTCTCGCTACTGTCTTCGACCTCACCATTTTCGCTTCCTGCTGTGGAAAGATAACATAAAGCAATAGTTAGTATTAAACTTAGAGAAATATGCGACAAAGAAAATATTGCAAATGAACAATGGAAATTAGTAAATGCAACTTATATTAACTACGTTTTCTAGTTTTAGCAACGAAAATCAAAGTTTTATGCGTCGATCGTAGTTGAAGGTCGGTTAGATTAAGATAAACATGCATATTTTTAGCAATGAAAATATGCGGTTAAAACTCGTTACCTTTGCTATGGATTAGAAGCTGCTTGAAATCGAAGAACCTTTTGTCTTCGTTTTGTTGAAAAACGAAGAGATTTGTGTGCTTTCGATGGTGGAAAAGCGAGTTGCAGAGAGAGAGAGAGAGAGAGAGAGAGAGAGAGAGAGAGAGAGAGAGAGAGAGAGAGAGAGAGAGAGAGAGAGAGAGAGAGAGAGAGAGAGAGAGAGATAGGACTATGAAGCGTCTCGGAGACGCTTGTGTATTTTTGTTTCCTTTTTGAATTTTGAAAAGTTGACGGTGTTAGTTGACGCCGTGAATGTTCTTATTTTGCTCCAGTAGAAGCGCGTGCCTCTTGGCCATTGATCATTTTGATCCAACGCTCCTCACGTTTCACCGGAAGGCTCCGTTTCACCGGAGCCTGACTCATAATATATATATATAATTAGCTTCATGTGAGGAGCACCTTTAGAGTGAAAAGTGAGGAGCATTCTAGGCCATTCATTTTAATATTATCATACACCCTACCACACCCAATCCTGGTCAACAGTCAGCATTAACCGGTCAACGGTCAATGTTGATCGGTCAACACCTAGATTTTTTTTTAAAAAAAATAATTTTTTTTATTTTTTTTTTGTTTTCCTACACGTTTCCATTACAAACTATTAATGAAAAAAACTGAACAATTAGTTCTTAAAGTTGAACAATTATATGTTAAAAGTTGAACAATTAAAATTTGAACAATATTAAAGTTGAACAATTGTATCTGAAAAGTTGAATAATTGTATCTTAAAGTTGAACAATTTCATTTTTATAGTTAGACAATTGTGTTTGCTATATATATAAATTTGAACAATTGTATCTTAATGTTAAACAATTTCATTTTTTAAATATTTTTTGGGCTGGCCGTTTTTTCCGTCTTTACTATTCTTATATTCCTACACATTTAGGATTTAGGGTTTATGTTTTGAACATTTTGAGTTGTATTATGTTTATAGTACATTATGTGATCGATCCAAATTAGATGCACTTATGAAAAGGGGCCGGTGATAGAGAAGGTTGTAAATCCCATAGACCAATCATACAAGGATGTTTTTACTATTGATGTAAAACTTAGAAATTAGGAGGGCAAATTGTAATGGCAAATGTGTGTGTAATTGCCTAAGTTTAAGTTTTTGGGCCGCTGGACTGAAATGTAATAATCAGGATATTTCTTGTGGGCTTTCGAGGCCAAATTCAGGCTTTGCAACCAATTGGGCTAATAGGCCCAATTTGGAAGGCAAGGCGCTAATGGCTTGATTGCCTGATACCCTGGTTGCTTGTTGGGTCTGCTTGGTCACGTGACGTCGAGCGAGACGCGTGAGAAGGAGAGAGACATAAAATGTCTCTTGCGGAAACCCTAGCCACTTGCAGAAGTGTTTGGCGATTTTCTTCGAGAGCGTTTTCTCTCTTCTTCCTCTCTGTGTTGTGCTCCGCCATTGAAGCTCATTCTTAAGCTTTGGCTAGTGAAGATCTTGGAGCCAGGAACCTCGGAGACCATTTTTGTGGTTGTTTGAGTGTTGAAGAACTGTATTTCTTCTTAAGCACTCAATATGTTCCTGCTCCACTTGGATCTTCATGCACACCTTCTGTCTTATCGTTTGCCCTTCTGTATTTCCCTTGTAGGTCTTGGGTGTTCCAGTTGAGACCCCAAAACTCTCTTTTATTCTATAAAATTGGTTTTGAGTTTTCTCGCTTCCGCTCTTTGATCTCTCTACTCTTTCTATCTCTCTGTAATTATTTCTACATTATGTTCTTCATCTTCGGCGTTATTTCTCTACTTTTGGTTAAGACCAGGTTAGTTTATTCATCCACTTGGTTTGATTTGATTTTTTTGCCCGGTGTTTGGTCTGGATTTTGATGAAGAATAGCAATTATGATATGTACCTAAAATTTAAGCATTTATTCATACATCTATCAAACATTTGATTATGAGAAGTTTGTAAATCTTGATATGTTTCTACATGTGATAAGACATCTTCCTATTTTGCCAAACTATCTTATCAGGTAACATTGGAAGTGTTGTCAAAACACATTTGGTAGTACTTGGAGACACCCCAAACTGAAGAGTGGTGCTCATGGACAAAGTTCTTTCAACAACAAGCATCCAAAGGATTAGTATAAATGATCAAACCTGGTATGTTAGGAAATGCAATAGTAGGATGTTTGATTAGGGATCTGATTATTTTATGCTAGCTTGCAAGAAAAGATGGCCAAGAACAATGATGTCCATATCTTGCACAAAATGATGAGATCATTGAGATGTACTGTTGGTTTCTTTACCTAGAACAGATAGCATCAATTCAAATGATTATCATGGAATGCGGTGAAGGGCTTTATGGGATTTTGCAATATATTTAATGCATCTTATGACTTCTACGCATATCATGCTTACTAATCCCATGCTTTTATTTGATGATCAAACCTCGTTCTGTTGAGTATACATGTATGTGTTAGTCTTTTGTCTGTGAACTTCTTCTAATTTTCACCTAATTTACCTCATCTATTTCTATACAGATCAGATGAAACTCTGTTGGAAGACATTTGGACTCTCTTATGTGTGGGAAGACTTGAAGAAGAACGTGATCTTTGTAGGTCTACAGGAGAGGTGTTTTTCATATTTCTTTTGTGCCAAAAAAATGGAAAAGAGTTTAGGGCTGCGTATTGTTAGTATTTAAATTAAAGACCTATTGTACATGCATGGAGGGATGCAACATTGACCCCATTTGGAGGGTTGGATTATGTTCCATCCATTGAAGCCCTAAAAAAATGGAAGAAACAAAATCTTGCAAGCCATTGAACTTGAAAGTGGCCTTGGTAGGCAATGGCGCCTTTGGAAATAGGCTTCATATCGGAGGTTTTAATATTTCAGGCTTGTTGATGTGATGCTTCTACTTTTTGGGTTTGTTTGGTAAAGTCATTTATAATGGCTTTCTCATTTATAAAGAGATTTATTTAAAATAAGTATTTGTAATGCTTTGGATTTTGTGAAATTAATACTTCACAATTTACTATAAAAGGGATTTATAATTACATTTTACCAAACACCATTATATCAAAAAAGCCTTTATCTACAAAAATGACATTATAAATATGTATAACAAACAAACCCTTTGTTTTTCAGTGTACAAGATGACCTTGTTTTACCTATATGGATTGGTTTTTGATAAGGTCGTGTTATTTCTGAGCTAGTCTTATACTGCAAAGTAGATTTTGAAGGTAAACTAAGATTGCCCCTCATTCACTTTTCTCTCATCCAATATGATAAAGAGGATCGCAGAGTTGGAGGGCAGTAAATATGAGACAACAGTGTATGTAGTTCAATGCAACAACTTGAAGAGAATGCTGCATATATGTAGAGACTGGGAGGTAAGTTTCTGCTTAATCCCCCTCCCTTTTGCAGTTCGTTGGATTCGTGTTTAAGTAGGTGGTCTTTATGGTTTATAACTCTGCTTAAATCTGGTGCGTTTGATTAATAAAATCTCTACAAGGTGAAAATATTTTCAAAAGATGGGAGTTGGGGTCGTATATCTATCAAAGTTTAAATTGTATTTTAATTTTGTTATACATATATTTTTGCATTTTGATTTCTAAATGCTTTTGTTTGCTAGTGTTTGACATTTACCATGATAATACCATTGCAGTCAACTTGCTGGGCAATGTGAAAATCTTGGCTTGATGTCTAGGTTGATATGGAACTGACTCAGATGCAGCTTGGACGAACTGATCAAGTCAAGAATTATGGAGATGCTCCAGATGGAAGTCTAATGATAGGAGATGGTTCCTCACTACGGGACTAAGCTTTCATGTCTTGATGAGGTCTTCTTGTCCATGGATGACTACGACGAAATAAGCTTGCCCAGTTAGATGTACGTCCATCCAACTCCACTACCTACCTAGCTAAGCTTGATTCTTGTAGATATCGATCATGATTTGTATGGATATTTTTGATGTTTTATGTCTTTATATTTTTTTTGGTTGAATGAGTGTACGTGAAACATATATATATATATATCATGTGTATAGCTAGCAACCATATAGTTTAGTGATCTCATAGTTTTGGTACATTTTCAAGTGTTTATAGGATCTCAAAATCAAATACGTACGATGATCGATTTTGTATTGTAATGTTTTGTTTTTTCTATAAGTATGTAATATAATACTAGGGGAACATGAGTTAGTTGGTATAGCTTTTAGTTTTGTAATAAGCGAACCCGTGTTCGATTCTTGCATCACCCTTCCATGTTTTTTTCAATTTTTCCATGAGCCCACAGAGTCCCCCTCTCCAATTCCAATATTTTCTTTCCCACAGTGGCCTCTCGGTTTCTTCTACTTTTTAATTCAATTCTCTTCATAATGAAGAGGAACCAAAATATTTAAATGATTTTTTGTTAATATTTAATAACTTTTGGTCATTATTAAAGGACAAAAGCAATAAGAGTTGTATTAGGATTTACGAATACTTTATTACATTATAATAATTATAAATTAAGAGATTATAATACAAAAGCAACAAGAGTTGTATTAGGATTTTCGAATACTTTGTTAATTTTTGTATATCTTTTTTGAATAATAGGAAATTAATATTTAATATAATTTGAAAAATAACTTTATGATTTTTATCCATTTAATTTTAAGTAAATAATAATAAATTAGTGCTAAAATTGCTCATTTCCTAGTAAAAAAGTATTTTTGTAAACAATTTTTGTCCATAAAATAAATTCATTTTAGTAATATGTAAAACATTTGGTCTACTTATTTTATTAGTAAAGTTAAATATTATTTATGCACAGGGCCTCTTAAAATGATTGGGACGGCCCTGCATGAGTACATGGGAAAAAATGAAAATTTTGAGTTGTTCCAATAACTTTTAGTACGGAGTATAATATTATTAGCCTTTGATATGTCATATTGTTTGGATACTAACCGGATAATTTAACAATATATAAATAACCTAGACCTACAAATACGGGTTATATTTGAAGCCAAATAACCCGGACCTTAAAATCCGGTGTATTTTTGGTTAGGTCAAATAACCTGGGATTATATACCTAACCGGTATATTTGACAATTCAAATAACCCGTATATATAGGTTTTTTATATAACCCGGATGTGCTAATATCCGGGTTATTTGATGTCCAAATAACCCGAACCTTTAAAGAATGTGGGAAAATTTTGGGAGGCAAATAACTCGGACGTGCCGATTTTAGGTCCGGGTTATTTGACCTCGAGCAAATGCGGCTTAACTCTTTAACCCAGATCAGATCCGGGTTATATACTCTTAAACGTCCGGGTTATTTGTCCTGTTTTGTAGTAGTGTATAGAGTTTTTTTTATATAACTACCACCCAAAATAAATATAAATAAAAAATATAATATCTATGAATAGATAATTTTAAAATTATTTTGTAATGAAATTCGTATTAAACGGTCAAGATATATAATATGAAATCTAGAGTTTCGCTTCAACTAGATGGGAACAAACCCTTTGACATTTGTCATAAGCTGTCATCTCTTCTCACAATATTTCTAGATCAAACGTAATTAAAACTCATTTTTAGTTTTATTTACGGTTTTAAATTCCCTATGACCGAATCTATATTAATGCTAGATGTGAAATTTATTGTCATTCAATGAAGAAATCACGTGCGAAGTGTGTAGACATTTCGACCGTTCATCTCACGTGCGTGTCTAGCTAGCTATCGTTGTGATGTTATATTTATTCACGATTACTTTTCGGCGCATAGGCTTTTTTTGCTGTTTAGCGCATAGGCTCTACACGTTACGTGTAGTTGTACCTCACACGTAACGTATGGTTGTACCTCACACGTAACGTGTGGAGCCATACCACACGTTACGTGTGGTGTTTTAGTATATTAAATTGTTTAGTTATAGTATACTTTAGGGTATACACCACCCGTAACGTTACGTGTGGGTATACATCATCCGTAACGTGTGGTGTTTTAGTATATTAAATTGTTTAGTTATAGTATACTTTAGGGTATTTGTGTATGTCATATTATTTTATATTTTTAGTATTTATTTGTCGTTCAATGTTGAATTATTGATTATTTTATATATATTATAATGTTGTGTATGAATGTTGTATCATATTATTGTTTATTTTTAGGGTTTATTTGTTTATTTAAAATTAATAAAAAAACACCCCAAAATAATCAACCTAGAAGACAGAATAGAATTGTTCATTACGTTGGATGATTACAACCACATTTATCTCAAAATAAAGTAAATAATACATGTTCTTCACCTTCTTCATAAACTTAGAAACCCTAACACAAAATAAATGACATCGTCTAGTTGCGTTTGAAGAAATTAGGATAATCTCTGATAAAAGTTCGCTTCCTATCATATCTCTGCTTTGATAAAATTGTTTGCTCCCTACAAAGGTTGATAGTACGTAAACAACATTACACAAAAGATACGACATCAAGGCAGTATACGATGTACATCATTATATAGTTTGAGGTTATACCTAACGCATCTTATCCACATCTTGTAAAAGTTTTTTATTTTTCTTAACAAGATCTTGATTCTCCTTAACAAGATCTTATTTTTCCCGCCATTGTTATCGAATAATCGTGTGTGCCCTGTCCTCGTATATAGGATCAATCTACTTCCTGTAAAAACACCCCAGTCTTGGGCATCCCCAATACCTTCTTCCGTAGTTCCACTGCAAATCCCAAGTACGGACAATTGCTTTCAAATTACACGCGCATAGTGGGTTTGTTGATGATTCGGATGAAGATGTCATTATTTGTTGTAGTGCTTGATTTCCTACAAATATCATGAATCCATTAATATAAAAAATTGGGGATAATAAATAAAAAAAAACTGGAAGAAGAAGCTTACCCACAATTGAATCTTCAAGCGTCGCTTGTGTTGGACTTGTTGTAGAGAACAAACAATCCTAATGCCTCTTATATAGTGAAAATCAATGTGTTTGACAGCTAATATACAACTGTATATAACTGTAGTATATAATGACCTCAACCACTAGCATTAATGAACTCAACCACTAGCATTAATAACTTCTCAACAATCATTTACCACCTTAAACCCTAATTAAAAGTTCCTCAATCTCACAAACAAGGTAACTAAAATACCCGATTCACCCTTATTAATTAAAGATAAATCCTAAACCCTAATCCCTAAACCTAAACCTAAACCACATTACCCTACCCCAATACCATATCCCTAAACCCTAAACCCCAAACCCTAACCCTATCCCAAGCCCTACCCCAAACCCTAACAAAAAGCCTCATACGCCTAAACCTTGAACCACACGTAACGTGTGGAATCAGCTCACACGTTACGTGTCATGCTATCCCACACGTAACGTGTGGATGGGGCTCACACGTAACGTGTGGTTCAGTTTGTGGCAAAACGCATTGAATTAACCGTCTTGTCCCCACTTAACTGTAATAATGACCCGTCTTCTTCCCCGGCTAACGATCCATTTCGAGCCTAAACCCTCATTTGAAACACTCACAAATTCTTGTTTTGCACTCTCAATTTTTGTAAAAAAAATGGACAATCCGAACAACAACGAGTATTGGAGCAACAGTGGGGAAGATATTCCACTTTCGAACGAGGTAATTTCTATTATGTAACCCTAAAGTTCTCTTTTTGTTGTTGTTTTGAACTTGTTTAAAGTTTTTAGCTTGATGGTTAGGGTTAGGAAATGTATGATATTTGTTATTTAGGGTTTAACCAAGCTAGACATGATATTTGTTGTTTAATATTAAAGATCTCATTTTATTGTTTTGGGGATTAGAAACAAAGATTGAGCATTGTTTAGGGTTTAGGGCTGCGAAATCGTTGTTACATTGAAGAACAGTTCCACACGTTATGTGGCAAGATAGTGCACACGTTACGTGTGAAACGCTCCACACGTTACGTGTGGAATCACCACCAGGAATCGGTTGTAGGTTCATTCTATAAAACGGCACGGTTTGTCACTAACCGTGCCATTTTACAGAATCTGCTCTCTCAAAGAAAATTTTGAATTTAGGTTTATAATTTGTGCACTACTTGATGAGATGATTTCATGTGTATGTAGACGAACTATTATTTATACGAGGGGTTAAACAATATCTCCCTCAATGACTGGAGCATCCCACAGAAGACATTTGCGGTTTGGGAAACGCCTCAAAAGCTGCAGGATTGGAACATGCCTCAACCAGCTATTGAGATACCATCATTCTCACTTGGGATACCATTTCCTCCAGAAGCATCTTCATTTCATGCTACCCCACAGTTTTGCTTTCCATCCCTACACACACAGCCTCAGTTTAGTGTACCACCGGAGGAGGATGTTTACGTCTCTGCTGATTACTCAAGGTTCTTTACAACTGATCAAATCTGGGAGTCTAGAGAAGAAGCATTTTTGTGGGCGCGGGAGATGGCTAAGTGTAAACACTTATGCATCAAAAAGTGGAGGAATAAACCTTCCACCCCTTCGACCCTTGGGGGGACTTGGTTATCGTGTGATAGGCATGGACAAAACGTGCCTAAACAAACTGACCAAGTGAGAGACATCACAAGGTCGAAGAAGTGTGGGTGTCCCTTCATGTTGAGGCTGAAAGAAGGGCTGAACGGATTGTGGAGGATCATTGTACAACATGAAACTCACAATCATGTCATAGCAGATTATTTGTATGGTAGTGCATTAGCTGGGCGACCAAGCGCTGAAGAGAAGAAGATTATTAGGGTGATGACAGTCAATCATTGCAAGCCTCAAAAGATTCATACTACAATCCATTCGTCCCTTGGTAATTTGACCAAGATGAAGCAAGTGTACAACATCATGCATGAGATACGAAAGAAGGGCATGGAAGAACAGTTGTGCAACAGTTCTTCTATGAGTGCAATGAGAAGGGATACTTCATGGAGCATAGATTCAACAAGGAGACCAACAAGATAACGGATATCTTCTTCGCAAGCCAGGAACAGTTGTCGTTGCTGAAGGCATTTCCGTACATTGTGCTGCTGGACTCTACATATGCAACTAACTGGTTAGTAACATACATATCTATTATACTCTTCATTTGTTCATGTCAAGGTTAGGATGCCATCATATTTTATATATGATTATGTGTGCAGTTATAATTTGCCCTTCCTTGAAATTGTTGGCATTACATCTGTTTGGAAAAACTACAATATTGCCGGGGCATTTCTAGAGAAGGAGGACGAAGACAGTTACAAGTGGGCCATAGAGCAACTTGCAAAGATGTTTGTCAAGGTGCAACGAGCACCCACATGTTTGGTCACTGATCGGGAGAAGGCGTTGATGAACGCCTTAGAGAAGCAGTTTCCAGAAGCAAAATTCCTTCTATATAGGCGGCATGTGAGGAAGAATATTGAAGACTTCGGGAAGAAGAACATGGACAAGTTTAGGGGAACATCGTTTTCCAACGACTGCATGAAACTCTTCAAGGAAACGACCATACAAGGGTATGAAGCAACACTGAAGAAGCTGAAGTGTGATTGGAGGAAATCTCCAAAATGTCTCCAGTACCTACAAAAGAACTAGCTTGACCCCTACAAGGAAAGAATCGTCTCCGTATGGACAGATACAATGTTCACGCTCAGTACTACCACCAGTAACAGGTTTGTGCATTATGTTTTTTTTTCTAAATTTAGCTAGTTATTTGAACTTAGTTAGACCTTTACAACAACATACTGATTTCGGATTCTTGATTGTAATACAAGGTTGAAAGGGCCCATTCCAGTCTGAAAAGCTTCTTCACAAGCAATGATGGCAACCTTTGCACTGTGTTCGATCAATATCATACACGGTTGCACAGTCATATTGGTGAGATAAAGGGGGCATTGAATGAGAGCATTGGAAAGAGATATACGCTGCTAACGAACACACATCTTTTCTGCAAGCTGCACTTCAAGGTCTTTGCGATTGCACTAGCTCGTTTGATTGAGGAATACAGGAAATGAGAAGCTCCATTGTGGAGCACTATATGCAGATGCCAGATGAGGGTCAGAGATGACTTGCCTTGCGTGCATGACATGGCGCTAAATGTGAGGAGCCAGGCCCCAATTGAACCTAGCTCATTGCATCCGTTCTGGAGGCAATTGACCTTGTCAGAAGTGAAGACAGAAGAAGAGGAAGAAGCCAGAGAACGCAGAGTGAATAGATCGTTGCTTGAAGAATTTGCCCAAAGCGTCTTCCCCACATTGCTAGTGCAGGTTCAACAAAGAGAAGTCTCAACACTAACAAGTATTGCGCATCCAGAGCGGACTGCTCTACAAGAGCCAGCTAAAGTCAGGCATAAGGGTCGGCCTCAAGGAGCTCTAAACTTTGCCACCAAAATACAATCGTCATCATGGGAGTACACTGACCAACAGATGGACGAAACGCCTCCGAAAAAGCAAAAAGGAAGACCACCGAAGACGCTTGCAGCAAAGCCTTCGGGTGACACATCTTTGATTAAGAACCCGTGGCGATATTGTACCCAGTTTCCCATGTGTATGAGACCACACGTGGGAGGATGGTATGAGATAGTGGGTGATGGAAACTGCGGGTACAGAGCAATTGCGCATGGTCTGGGTTTAGGGCAAGATCAGTGGGCTTTTGTTCGACGTACCATGATCGCTACGTTGAGAAAAGAGTATGAGCTACTCGCGCCACTTTGGGTGTCTACGATGACACTTGAGACAATGGAGGCGAAGCTAGCATGGTTTCCTTCCCCGAACAGGCCGGCCCCACCGGAGACGTGGTTGGACCTCCCGGATATGGGATGTTTGGTGGCAACGGCATTCACATGTGTATTCGTTACCGTTGGTGGTGGTATGGGAACGACATACCTGCCTATGAGGGGGAAGCCAAACGAAGCATCGGTTGGCGAGAAGCTGAAGACGATATGCAATTGCCATGTCCAGGAAGAGCAACATTTTATTGCGGTACGTTAATACAATCACATTTGTTGATACTATCTTGTGTTAAAACATATGTATGATGCATTGACTTTGATGTAGATTGGCCTTGCCGAGACATTGCCCTTGCCTACTCTTTACCCGGCGTGGGCGGTATATCATGACCCGTCTGCGAGTGATTACGTAGATCAAAGGACGTGTGATCGGTTGTTGGAGTACGAAGCAGCCAAGGCCGAAAAGAAGACAAGGCAAAAGAAGAAGGTTGAAACGGTCGATTTATGTAATGAATGATATGTATGAATTATGATGCAATGAGTTCGACGTTTATAATCCAAAAAGAAGAGAAATACTTGTTTGGATCCAAGAACAATCTCCAATCTTCAAGAAAACTCAAGCAACACACAACTCGGTCCAGCTCGACCAACTAGCCTAAACGCATGCTATCACATCCCTAAATCCAAACAACTCATAAAAAACATTCAAATAGAAGTGATAACATTCATTGTTGTCATAATCCAAACAACTCATAAAAAACATTCAAACAAAAGTCATAACATTCATTGTTGTCACCTTCCAAAGTTCAATGAAATCCAAATTTTAATGCTCAAATGACGAAGCAGCCAAGTTCAATGGTTCGAAAGGTAGGAATACATTTGCTCCAATGATTGTCGTAACGCCTCGGCTAGGTCTTCACATTGGTCATCTCCATGTTGGTGATCGTGATATGGATCCAGACGTCCGTAGCAACTATCGACCCACTGCAGTCACAATAAGTGGATACGATTAATATAAAGTTTGTACATGAAATTAAACAAGATATAATTATTCAATTTCTTACATGGTGCTGAGGGTTACGGTCCTCTTGAGGGATGATGAATGGATGTGTATGCTGGAGGTACCACTACATGTAATCACCGCTACACTGGTGGGGTTGAAGGACTGGAGGACCCATGGCTTGTAGGCTAATGGAATGTTCATTGCGGGCATCCCATGCATGTAAGGATCTATCGTATTCCACCGTGTAGCTGCTAGTCTTTGTGCCCCTCCATGCCTTAATTGGAACAATCGGTTGTCTTGGACACTGTTGTGCACGCCCAAACTGTCTAGCTGCTCGATCTGGCATGTAAGGCTCGGTGATCCACAAACAGGATATGACTCTATGGAATCGCGATGAAGCAAACATCCCATTGTTGAAGTCAATCGGGTCGTATGACATCCACTCAACCTAAACATAATTGAATTTCAAACAACTAATCATGCATATAATTTCATATTTTAACATACTAGATAAGGACCGTATATGCACTTACACTCTCAGCACGCATCCCATCCAGCTCCCTATAATTCCTGGTCCGGTTGGGTGGCTGTGACATGTCCCATCGACTGGCGTATGGGATCGGTTGTTGGCGGTCCCAGTAAACACTTTGTGCAGGTCTAAACATGGGAAAGTATTGATATATCCATGCCTACAAAACAATTACATGTAAGTCAATTCCCTTAATAACAAATATTAATCTATAACAAAAATACAGATGTTTTTATTCAAGCCATTTAATACCTGAATCAGAGTGAAACATGTGGACATGACCCGCGCATCCTTCCTTGTGCACTCGCCCAAGCTGCGGTACACATGGGCAAGAACACCGGTACCCCATGCATAGTCCGTGGCTGCCGAGGGATCAGTCACGAACAGAGTGTAATAAACGGGCAACCGATGCTGAGACTTGTCGGGAAAGAGACAAGACCCCACCAAGTACAGCAAGAACCCAGCCGCATGCTTCTTGTCAGCCAAATCCTGGCAATGAGTCCTAAAATCTGCCGCATGCACGTTACCAGTGACGATAGCACCATCCTCCAGCTCAAAAAACTCATGCGCTTCCTCCATCAACGCCTTCTTCAAATCATTGCGGGCCAGCTGCTCGTGCCATTTCTTTGGGGGACCCATGTCTTGCCCTTGTATGTTCAGCCCAAGGATCATCCACACATCATGGAGAGTTATAGTCATCTCTCCCCATGGCATGTGGAATGAGTTGGTTTCCGGTTGCCAACGCTCGACGAAGGCACCAATCAGCGTCTCATCCACATGCTCGTGCATGATGTCCGGTAGATGACATAGCTCGGACGCAGACGCCATGTTACCCCACGCGTCAGTCGTTGTGCGACGCCATGAGCGTAACTGCTTGCCTCGCTGCTGGAACCTCAAGGGTGGCACCGGCTGTATATGAACATATTTAAGCCATCCATCAGACTTATTTAAAATAAGATTAATAATTAAAACAAATAAAGTTACATGCAACTTACAATGCGTTGGTACAGGAGGTACGCCATGTGGTTCACAAAACTCTTCAAGAGTTCAGGGCTCTCCGGACCTCCATGAACGCCCACCCGCAGTTCAGGGTCATATCTCACATTCTTCCTTGACCGGGGCGGTTTTGCCCGCGAAGAAGACGCTTCTTGAGGCTCCTCGTCCACGTCCGGAGCGTCATCTCTTGGCATCCAGGCATTGCTGGACTGGTCCTGAGTCCCCCATGTATTGGCCTGATCCTACATTTATTAAATAGATCAGTAATAATTACATTTTTTTAACTAATTCAGGTTATACTAAATGTACTTACCGTAGGCTGATGATAGGGAGCATTCGGGTACACTGTCGGGTTCTCTCACGTGTTGTGCTGATCCTCATCCCCCTGATAATAATGCGAAGGGCTATGATGATGAGGGCTCAGATGCGACGGTAGTACCGGTGGACTAAAATTTCGCCCGTAGTAGTTATTCTGATCTATTGTATGAGAATAACCATGCAGCGGGCTCCCTTGGTAGTCCGGGTAGATCTGAGGCTCAGAGTCTGCCCTACCTCCATGAAACGAAGGCACCGCCATTAAGCTCTGAACTCCTATCATGCCAGCAACCCCACTACTGCTACCGGCTCCAGTCTGATATGCGCCGGTCTCATCATCCCGGTAGCTGACATTCCTCCGTTGCCTCCTCTCCGACCTGTTCACCTCTTCGCCAGTCCTAAACGACTGTTCGCGTTGAAGGTTGCGGTGTCTCCTACGTTCGGTTCTTTTCCCAGGCTCCATCTGCGGTTATATATCAAAATATATTTATCAAAATAATATAATCAAAATATTATCAAAATAATATAATCAAAATATAATCAAAATAATATAATCAAAATATAATCAAAATAATATAATTCAAATATTATCAAAATAATATAATTAAAATATTATCAAAATAATATTTTGAGTCGGAGAGTCGCCGACATGTCGCCGGAGAATCGTTGGCGGCTCGTCGGTGACTCGCCGGCGATCCACACGTTACGTGTGAAATGGAATCACACGTAACGTGTGGAACACATTCACACGTTACGTGTGAATGTGCACATTCCAACTCCCGCCGGCGACATTCCGGCGATCCTCCGGTCGTCTTCTCCGGTGACATTTCCGAATTCCGGCGATTTTTTTTCATCAAATAATACATGAAATTCAACAAAAAATGCACAATTTTTACAAATCTATCAATACTATCACTTCTACTAGCATATTTTCACAAAAAATTCAACATAAATCCTCATGCAAAAAAAATCTTCAAAATTATACAAAAAATCAAAAACAATCCCAAAAGCTTCTACAAAACATAGATCTACCATCCTAAACATCTCCACAACATATATCTACAATATGAATCTACAATCCCTAACCAAACACTTCAAATTTAACAAAACAAAACCAAAAAACAATTTCTACTAACTAACCTTTCAACGATCTTGAACGTAACGCGCGGAGTCGGTTGATTCGTCACGAGTAGATTCAAGAGACGCGTAACGAGTGAAAGGATTTTGAGGCTGCGGAGTTCGAATGAATGGAGGATGAAGCAAGATCTGGCTTTTAAAGTCAGATTTCCTCCACACGTAACGCGTGGATGCGCTTCACACGTTACGTGTGAAGGTTCGTCACATGTTATGTGTGGGGCTTGAACGGGTCACTTCCCGTGCATAACGTGGGAAGCCTCTTCCCACGTTACGCGCGAGCCTATGCGCCAAACGGCAAAAATGCCTATGCGCCGAATAGTAGAGGCCTATTTATTTTCTCTATTAAATACTCCGAATAACACACAACAAGCTTAGCCTAATCGATTTTGGAGTGTGAGAGGAAGGCGAGGTCGTGGGTTTAAATCCCCCTACCAACACGTCCCTTGTCAACTTTTATTTATTTATTTATTTCACCTTTCTCTTAATTACGTAGAGCACAAATTTTAAAAAATATTTTAAATTAAATGTTGGAGGAAGGAGATATTATCATATATGAATATTAAATAACAATATACGAACATCAATACACAACATATGCACCTCTAGCTAGTTTATAAACTTTAGAGAAGTAATATATAAACATATACATGTTACATATGAACCTTAACGTTATCATATATGAACTTCAACACACAAAGACCAAGTAAAAAGAATATCAAATTGAATGTTCACATATGATTTCTAATCATGCAAGAAAATGTGTTATTTCTAGATGGAAGAAGGACAATCGAGAGCCTAGGAAATGGCTTGAGAGAGTTAGGATTAGGAGTACCTAGAAATGTCTAGGATTTTGTAAGTTTACCTTACTTTGAATTAGAAAAATTACTTTTTTCATTCAAAAAAAAGAAGAATTTCTAATATATGTGCATGAACCTTAGAGAACTAATATATTAGCATTTATATGTTACATATGAATCTTAAAGACCAAGTAAAAATAATTTCAAACATGAACGTGTATGTGCATGTTACATATGAACCTTAGAGAACTAATATATGAATATGAGCATGGTACATATAACCACATAGACCAAGTAAAAATAATTAAACATAAAGGGTGATAGGCTAATAAATATACACTACGCTTAAGTGTCACATTTAACACAACATAGGTCCATACTTAATATACTCAATGAATCT
Organism: Rheum nobile; assembly: GCA_027886185.1. NCBI lineage: Eukaryota > Viridiplantae > Streptophyta > Magnoliopsida > Caryophyllales > Polygonaceae > Rheum > Rheum nobile. The sequence continues at coordinate 233,154 of WOAB01000580.1, read as the reverse complement.
CTAGTATAAAGTGTATCTGTATATCTCTAGTTTACTTTAGTTTGTAAACTTCTAGTATAAATTGCATGAACATCTAGTATGTATATGTGAACGTTATATTACAAATATATGAACGTCTAGTGTATATTTATGAACCTAAAGATAACAACGTAGAGCGATCAAGAAAAAAATGTGAACCAAAAAGAAAAAAATATGTGATATTTACGAAAATGTCATTATGCTACTTAATCTCACTCATTTCTTCTCTTGATCCAATATCTTACAATACTTTTTACTTATTATTTTAAGAGAATCCACTTAATATTTAAGTGAAAGTCTAGGAGTATTACATGGACGTTTTTTAACAAGCGAATTAATTAATAATATTTGAAGTAGGGGTATGAAATGAATCTTCATACTTTGTGTTAATTAGGGTAATTTTTGTGTCAGGCACGGGTTTTCACATCATATATATTGAATAAAAAAGCATAATAATTATTAAATTAATTTATGTATTGAATAAATAGATTTAGATAATATTAATATCAAAATCAAATTCGGATCATAATTTCATATCTCAATCATCCATAAAATTAGGAAATTTTGGATTTTTAATCTTTGTGATTAACTTGTATTCTTTGTGCTTGATTTGTATTTAAATTAGGAAAATTTAGTGACAGGTTTAGGATAATAATTAGGGCTGGAAATCACCCATGGGTGACCGGCCCACCCGAAAAACCCGAATCGAATATATGGATGATCGTTCGAAGTAAACCGAGAGACGGATGGTTGGTGGATCAGGTGAAACGGATGACGGGTGGGTGATGGGTGATGATTCACATCACCCATCACCCGATCCATCACCCGTACTTCATCCACCCATCCGTTCACATCGACGATTGTAGTTTTAGTTCTATTTTATTAAAATGTATGGCTTCAATCTTAGTTTTTTTATGTTTAAAAGTTGAATATTTTAAGAATATTTTCTATTAACATCCATCAAATCCTATATTTAGAACAACTATTTTCATATATGGAAGAAAATTAATGATTTTTACACTTGATCATGTATTTTATTACATTTAAATAATTATAAAATATTAATAAAAATGTTATGCGGCCTGGCCCACCCGAATCACCTGTTGGGTGATGGATGTGGGTGAAAAGTTTCGCGGGTGACAGGTGATTCAAGTGGAGAATTTAACTTCACGGGTCGGGTGATAAAATGGCTTTACCCATCCATCACCCAATTTCCACCCCTAATAATAATATTTGATTTATAATTAAATTTATTTTTAAAAAATGAAAAAAATAGAAAATGACATGTGACCGTTTTAATAAGAGTGTGATGTGGCCTAATTAGGTTCTAGTTTAATATATAGTATATAGTAGATTGATGGGCCACGTTTTTGTTATGCATGGGTGATATGAAGTCACAATCTGAACAGATCTCTCTACTTTTACATGCATGAAAGTAAGCAAATTCTTGCCCTAGTTCCTACTTCCTAGTGTTGATGGTCATGACACCAAGGCCCTATTTTTGTTTTGGCCTATAACTTTGGTTTGAAATGGCTAGCTTTTCCTTTTGTAGCCAAGTATTTGATGAATTTTCCCACCCAAAAAAAAGTATTTGATGGGTTTATCATTTGACAGTGGACTCATCTTTTTGAAGGATCCAAAGCAATGACAACAGCACAAACTACTTTCACTTGTGCTAATTCACCTAATCTGTTGTTTTCATTGTCTTCTTTTTAGTGGGTGCTCTATTTCCTTCCCTATTTATGTACGCGCCACAACTGTATAAGAATTCCAGCCCCAGCAGGGATAACCATAAAATCTAAAGGTGTCTCCTTTCCTTTTTTCCCTCTTTGATAAAGCATAAATATTAAGCATGCCAACAGCAGAAAACCCCACAAATCGCAGTCCGTTAGCGGTGGTGTGATCAGTGGTGACTATTTGCTCTATGTTATATTTTATAAAAAATATAACGGGCTACATATATAGAAAATTGTGATAAATGTTATTCGGAGTCGCAAAACACTCTCCCAAATTTACTGAAACAAGAGGAACTAATTGTCATGGCACTTAGAAAGTTAGAAACCATGCTAGAAAGCGAACGACTAAACGCGCGCTGCCCCTTTCTTTAAGAAGGAACACTGCAACTGCGAGTCCAAAGTCCAAACTGTCCAATTCAAGTTGAAGTAAACCAAAATTCTAATCAACACTTTCTCATGCTAAAAAGAATATATATTCAACCTAACTTGAATAACCAGCATTTAGAGTACAGGCATGTAATTTTGTATGGTCAATATTATTGGATCATATCTGAATCTCATGAAGGTTTCAAACCTAACATATAAATACATGAATTACTCATTTTATTACCAATTGTTTTTATGATGAAATCTTATTGAACTTATGTATTTGGCTTGGTGGTTGTGATCCAACATAATTTCTCTCCCCAATAAGTGTGGAGCTTTCAAGCCTAATATATAAATACATGGTTATTCATCTTATTATCAATTGATTTTAGGATGAAATCTCATTAAATTTATGTGTTAGATTTGGTGGCTGTGATCCAACATGATTTCTCGCCCCCAACAAATATCGACTACAGCTCACAAGCAATTAAGTAATTATTAAGTTAGCCAAAGGGATCTTCTTCCTTATTTAGAGGTTGGTTTGGAGTTTGAGCTATCCATGAGAACGCAAAATCCTTACAAAACCCGTGAGGGAGTATTTAATTCTATTATTGAGCCTATCTAGTGAGAATCAGTGATTTTGAAATACAGAAAATATCGAGTACGTCTACTGTATTATACTAAAGTATTACATATGATATAATAATGTTATCCACATGAAAGTACTGAAAAAAAATCGAGTGAGAACAAACGCTTATATAAGAGCTGAGAAACGACGCACATATTAGAAAATACTTATATATGAATATATACGGAAATGATACACACATACTATAAATGAATATATATATATATAAAATAAAAGTAGATGAGCACACATATTCAATAAAGGATAAGTATCATGTGAAAAAGATTATTATTGTACAAAATAAGAATGAATATAGACCATTGGATTAGAAATAAATCAAAGGTCATGATTGAACTTTCATTAAAAGTCATGTGTCATGCACATGTCTTTAATTCAAAGGGTTGACCATCGGAGCACCACCATTGACCACTGGACCACCACCGGACCACCGCCATCGGTCGCCGGACCACCGCCACCGGTCGACGGACCGCCGCCGTCGACCACCGGACCACTATCGCCGGTCGCCGGACCACTGCTGCCGGTCGCCGGACCACCACCGGCCACCAGACCACCCTTGAGTACATGTGAACTCTATTACAAGTGCAAGCCTTTGAGTGTGCATGATTTTTGACTTCCAAGTGCATGTGAAATCTAGTGCATTCTTTATGTGTTATTAGTGCATGTAAATTTTATTGGGAGTGCATGGAATTTCAACTGAAAAGTGCATACGAATTAGAAAATTGGTGCATGTAAATTCTACTAGGAGTGTGCATGTGAATTCTACTGAAGTGCATGCCTTTGAGTGTACTTATATGTCTTTTGACTTTTGAGTGCATGTGAAATCAAGTGCATGTTTTATGTGTTCTGAGTGCATGCGAGTTCAACTGAGAGTGCATGTGAATTCAACTAAGAGTGCATGCCTTTGAGTGTACTTATATGTCTTTTGACTTTTGAGTGCATGTGAAATCAAGTGCATGTTTTATGTGTTCTGAGTACACGCGAGTTCAACTGAGAGTGCATGTGAATTCAACTAAGAGTGCATGCCTTTGAGTGTACTTATATGTCTTTTGAGTGCATGTGAAATCAAGTGCATGTTTTATGTGTTGTGAGTGCATGTGAGTTCAACTGAGAGTGTATGTGAATTCAACCGAGAGTGCATACGAGTTATACATACACAATAATTCGCATGCACATTTAAGCCAACAACTTGCACAGTTGCACTCCAATCCAAAAAAATACATGTGAGTGCATGCGAGTTCAACTGAAAGTGCGTGTGAATTCAACTGAGAGTGCATGCGAGTTATATATGCACAAAAACGTTAAATTCACATGCACAATAATTCGCATGCACATTTAAGTCAACAACTTGCACTCCAATCCAAAAAAATACATGCACAAAATGTTGAATTTGCATGCACAGAAGTGTTGCATTCGCTTGCACTTTTCAAGTCATCGGCTTGCACTTTTAGGCCTCTGGCTTGCACTTTGTCAGTAATGTTCAAAAAGCAAAGGCAGGCACAAAAGGGCCTTCGTGTTGCACTTTTTTTTTTAGTTTTTAATCTGATCTAACGACTAGAATTCTTTTTTATTTTGTATTATAAGACTCTTTCGCACCTGAATCACACCCTTCAATAAAATAGTAAACACACATGTATTAATATATTTGTACCTTCTTTTTTCTAACATTCACATACCATTTTCCGTTCTCATTTACTCAATTTCCATATGAAATATCCGATAGCAGATTGGTTGTATGTAATATAAGGAGAAGTATAATGTGATTTCATGTAGGGCAATAGGATGGGCCAACATTTGATTGAACCAAACTCACGTAAGCCCCATACACATTTTTTATTGGGCTCAAACTCTTGCCATCGTTGGAGTAGGCCTCTGTCATGAGAGTGAGAAACCACGTTTCCTCTACTTCTTTTACTTCACCAAATCAGTATCACATATTCACATCGGAAGTTAGAAGTTGGAAGTGGGCCACTAATATACATTTCTCTCATTCAAAACAATCACTTAGGGCGCGTTTGGTATAAATTCAGGTATGGGTTAGGATAAGGTATTGAGTTGAATTGGTATGGGGCTGAAAATCTATATTTGAAATTGAGTGTTTAGTTAATTATTTTTAAAATTAGATTTTTGGGAAGAAAGATTTTCAAGGCAGCTTCAGCTTCATTTTCATCGTCATTGTTGCTTCATTGATTTGAAGGAGGGAGGACTCCTGCATTGCTTTCTCTTCTTCCTCCCGACGTCTGTACTTCGTCTTCTATCTTGAAATCAGTTAAAAACCAAATAAAAATCCCATTTCTTGTACTTTTTTTTTTTTGGAAAAGGTAAATATATTACATGTATAAAACATGTACAAAAATCACCGACTTAATCGGGAGATAGGCGTTCAGAATAGTTGAGCAACAAAATGGAAACACGCTCAACAAGCAATGGACTTGCAAACACAAGCATCTTCAACAAACAAGTCAGCCAAACCACAGCTAGCAATCTGCATGGATAAGCTCAGAAAAAGGAGTTCAACTCACTCTAATATGGTGGAGCCATCTGCGCGTCTTCCTATCGTTCCCCTTACACTTTCCCATAAGGCGGGTTTTCACATCTTTGATGGTTTTACAGCTGCAATCCCCCTCAGTAAATGTTGTTCCCTGCCAAGTTTTTGCATTTCTGGAGGCCCAAATGTTATAAACTGCGCATGTGAAGGCACAGATATGAACCTTGAACACAACTGATCTCGATCTCTTGCTTGCTGAGAACCATAGCAACCATTCCTCTATAGAGGATTTGCATTGATAGACCCCAGTCCACTCCATAACTTGTTTGATCACCGCACTTGAAAATGGACATTCGAACCATCGATGGAGGCTACTTTCAGTTGAGGCATTACACATAATACAAGAAGTTGAGTCAACCAAACCAATTAAAGAGAGGCGATCCAATTTAGGGGCTTTGTTCTTTGCAGCGATCCATGTAATAAATGCACATCTGGGGATCACAGCGGTATCCCATATTACTTCTCCCCAGGGCACCTCATTGGCTTTAGATCTCCAAAGCTCATAGAGGCCATTACATGTTCTCGATCTATGTTCACAAGACCATATCGTGTTCCAGCTATTAGTCTCCAAGCTTCTCTGAGTTGCAATGATCTCATCCCTAACTTGGAGGACGGAACGCCACACCCAACTATCATTGTCTTTCTTCCTAATCTGCCAGATGGAACTCCTTTTGAGGAGAGAAGAGTTTGCCCATTCAGTCCAGAAATTGTGCACACCTTGGTCGTATCACGGATGAGGTTGGCCATTTGTGCTCGATTCCAGGCAAGAAGCTCCTTGAAACCCAAACCCCCCTCCGATCTCGGTCTAGCAACATCATTCCAAGCATCTACGAGATTTCTCATTTCCACTCCACAAGAAGCTCCTCAACATGCCCTGGATAACCTTGATCACTTTCCGAGGGAATAAGATCACTTTAAGCCAGAAATTGAGCATGCCCATAATCACAGACTGAATGAGCTGCACACGGCCTGCATAAGACAGGTTGCTAGTTGACCAAGAGTTTATCTTTTTGCTAATTTTTTCAATAATGGTACCGTACTCATTCACATGCATCTTTCTAGAGTGGAGAGGGAGACCAAGGTATGTAACTGGGAGCAAGCCCTCCTGAATATGCAGCGCACTGAGAATGATGTTTTTGGTTGAGTCGTCCATACCGGCTAAGAACACTTGGGATTTGTCTTGGTTGCACTTCAGGCCAGACACACTAGAAAAGGAGTTGATGGTGTCATTGATAATCATAGCAGATTGGAGGTTACCCTTGGCAAAAACGAAAAGGTCATCTGCAAACGCCAGATACAAAGTTTTGGACTGCTTGCATCTTGGGTGGAGCGAAAACTGAGGAGCTGCAGTAGCCTTATCAATTAGTCTGCTGAAATATTCCATGCCAAGAGCGAACAAATATGGGGCCATGGGGTCGCCCTGCCTCAAGCCTCTCTTTCCTTTGAAGAAGCCCACAAGACTCCCGTTGATGTTGATCGAGAAAGAAGTGGTGGATATACATTCTTTGACCCATTGCACAAATCTTGGAGGAAAACCAAACCCTATAAGGACATCAAGAATGAAGCACCAATTAATAGAATCATATGCTTTTCATAAATCAACTTTTATGACACATCTGGGAGTAGTAGTGTGCCCATAGTGTTTCAGGATATCCTGACACACAATGACATTATGCCAGATGCCTCTCTTAGGAAGAAAAGCTCCTTGTTTTGTAGAGATCAGCTTGCAGGCAGAGAGGAGATCCTGACACAATGACATTATGCCATTCCTTGTACTTCGACCTCACCTTCTCCTTCCTATTTGTCTTAAATTTCCACTTGCATCGATCTGTTCAATTGCCGCATGCTCTTCTTCAATTTCATCCTGACAACGATTGAAGTCTTCAATTTCAGCCTGACAACAGTCGAAGCCTTCAATTCCAGCAAATTACGGGAAGATGGAGGTGTTGCAATAGATGGTTAGAAAGGTGATATATAAGGTTGAAGACAATGAAAACCAGACCGAATATAGAAGAAATGTGGACCGATCGCGGTTCATCTCTGACTGATTCCATAGTTTTTAAAAAAAATTATAAAATTCTGTTTAGAAAGAGTGATATATTGATATAGACATATGAATTACGTCAAGGATCTAGTGATATTTTCATAACAAAGATATATTTATATTTTCTAAGTGTTTTATAATATACCGATTTGCAAGAATATCCTAAATGGGTTTGTCATTTGCAAGAATATCAGTTAGATTTTTTTTTTACATATATACACCATTTAGTGTATTTTTACAAAATATTAAAAAAAATTTAATTCAAAAAATAAATTAAATCAATGAAATTAGAGACAAAAAAACAAAAAAATACACAAATATCATTAATTATTATTTATCTTTCAAATTTTTCTCTCAAAATTTCCTTCCAAATTTCCCTCTCAAATACATAACTTTTACCTCCTAAATTTCCCTCATAAACCCAAACCGGCTCAAATTCATTTACTTTTCTAGATTTTCCAAGATTTACATCAAATTAACTCAAAACCATCTAGCTAAAACAAAATAAAAACGTAATAAACATCACCAATTGTCAATTAACTCAAAACTCATCTCTAGAAATACGTACACCAAGCTTCTCTGATTACCAGTGAATTCGAAATCAAAATCGCTGAGAGAAGGTAAATCACACCAAGCTATTTGTTCGATGAAGACATTTGATTTCTCAACAATTTGTTCCTAGATTTTGGTTCCTTGACCTCGATCAGTCGTCCAAGCTTTGGAAGTCGTTGCCCAATTCAAAAACACCGTCGCCGCCACTGAGTCAAAGCACCCTCGATTCGTCTCTTCCTCCGCCTCCGGTGATGCCTTCTCGAATCTTTATAAGCAGTAGCTTCATAAATCTTGTTTGGGTAAAGTAAACTATGTGACTATGCTGCCCAACCCTTCACTTTGCATATCCGTTGCCCACCTCCCATCTCCTCCCCCCATGTGACAATGATAATCCTTCCTACATCACCGGTGACCAATATGATGCCGATCTCTAACGAATCGGTGAATTGAACGTGGGCAAATCTGAGGAAGGGAAGAATAGAGAAAGCAATGACGTCCCATCCGCCGGTGTTGATATCCACAAGATCGGCGAATTGGAGACGACAATCGTTTGAGAACAGGGGAGATCGAGGTTCAATTTATACGAAATGTACCTCTTCGATTCTATGGCCATCAAAATACAGATCTAGGGTTTAGTCACTAGAAGATCTTACAAGAGGGAGATTTTGTAGGTGGCGGTTGTGAAAAAAGGAGGATGTGGTGCCACGGTGCCATTTTTAGATTGGTGTTTTGTTATCAGGTTTTAGGCTTTACAGTCTGGGAGTTGTGATTTGCATGTTTTTACAACAAAAGCTTGTTTAAACTATACACCAAGAAACTGGTTATGGGTTAAACTAGATGCTCTGTATTTGAATCATTTATATATCAGAACAAATTGGTTTTGTTTCAAGGAAGAAATCGAACCTAGAAGGAAAGCACATCTTGACGCATCTGTGCCCAAGAAAAGCTGCATTTTATCAATTCAAACTGTGAGCCCTTTTTACATGATAGCCACACACTACCTTACACAAGTGGTGAATTTGTTATGATCAGTTCAAACTCACCAACTGCAGTTATATAAAAGACACATTTTGTGATGAACTAATCCTAGGTCTTGAATAATGTGGCACCTCCTCCTCCCACAATACTTACATTCCGAGTCTTCAACAAATTCACCACGGCCTGTGAATATGGGTGACATTCTTTCAGTCTTTTTGCGATTTATTATAGTGGTGCATGAAATTTAGCAGACGAGTTTATAACAAAAAAAAACACAAAGTAAGCAATGACTTGCCTATACTTGTCGAGGATTCCTCTTTTCCAATTGTATACACGCCCTAAGCTGCATCAGATGCAAGTAGCAAGTCACGTAACAATTTATATTCTTATCTAGACCTTCAACAATACCTAAAAATATTACTCAGACAGTTGACACTTACTCCGTTGGAAGAGGTCCAAGGCGCCAATGGTTATGTGAACTGAACATTAGAGAAGCAAACAACACTCAGTAACAAGACTAGATTGATCATAATTCATACATATTGATAGGAATGCAAGTCAAATAAGAGCAAGAGAAATAGGAACAAAATACTGCCTGGGAATGATAGTTGGATTATAAGACTGTGCCCCGCTTTCTAAGTCGAGGAGAAGGAGACTTTGCATGTATGAAAAATATAAATTTCTCTGACATTGTAATTGTTCATTCCCACAATATAAATATGCAATGTGACAAAAATAAAAAGACCAATGACATTAATTATTCTTCCAAAGATAATTCGTGTAATTCTGTCAACAGCGAACTCAGTGAAACTTCATTCCTAATCTCATTTAATTACAAGGATACATCTTTTGGGTTAAATTGATATGATACAATCCTGTCATGATTCCATATATATCATGACAGGTTCAATATGGTTTGAGATAATCTTACCGACCAATATGAGTGACAGTCTGTATCACATAGGAAGAAAAAGAGAATGATTAAAATTGGAAGAAAATGCATAACCAATCCCGTCATACTCACTGTCCTAGTCGTCTTTAATATCATAAAGTACTATATTATATAAAACAAAAATAAAATAACATGCTTCATAAAGTATTAAATATTACATACATTATCATAAAGTTTAATGTAATTTGCTTATGACTTTTTGTTGTGAACTTTTTTTTCTTCGAAGACAAAAGGAAGTCATGGTCGATTTAATATGGTTTCCTATAAAAAAAAAGGGTAAGTTTCATCTTGATAACTTCATATTTTATTTGAAGTAATTTATGGTAGCAATTCTTTAAAAATTTAGTGGCAGCTTAGATTTCATAATAAACTAAATGGTTGTTGTGGTGCAGTTGTGTACCTTGATGCAGATACAATTGTAATCAAAAGCATTGAAGATCTATTCAAATGTGGGAAGTTTTGTGCCAACTTGAAGCATTCTGAGAGATTAAATTCAGGAGTCTTGGTTGTTGAACCATCTGAACAGCTGTTTAATGATATGATGAGCAAAGTTACCAAGCTGTATTCATACACTAGAGGTAACTAGATTTCCTTCCAATGGATTTTTATTAGTTCTCTTTTTTGGGAAATTTATTAAGCAGTTATACTTCACATTAGCAAGTCGGTTTGTTTCTATATATTTTACCATGTTCTAAAATGCTGGCTCTCTAGAAATTTATATGATAGTGAATTATAGTTTGCATTTTAGTGTCACTTGAATTTGTATCTTTTGTCATATTTGATATAGAGCCTTTGAACTTTGTTTTCTGGGCTTTATCAAATGATACAAAATTCAAGTGACATTTGATGTAATTTTTCTTGGCTTTAGGAGATCAGGGTTTTCTGAATACATATTATGGTGGCTTTGCGGATGCACGTCTCTTTGATCCTGATCTGTCACTTGAGGAGTTGAAATCTAGACCAGTGCCTGAAATGCAACGCCTTTTGACTCTTATGTTGGTTGATGACAGGATAACTTTCTAATAACATGTATGGTTGATGAATACTCTACCCTATGTTGTATCGGTTGTTCATCCATGGGAAGGAAGGAAGAGGAGGAAATATGGAGTTGTGTAGATTAAGAAGATGTTGGAAGAGTTGTAGATGAGGAAATGTGGCTAAAAGAAGGTATATAAAGAGGAGTTGGTTGACAGTTACGGGTATAATAAAGAGGAGTTGGTTGGCAGTTAGGTTATGACGGTTTATTTACTCTCCTAAAAAGGAGTTAGTAGGGTTAATATTATGTCACAGTTCTTTTTATATCATGTCATGAATGTACTTATCTTTATAAATATCAGATAATTCCCTACATCAGTACTTTGACAGACATTCTACATCCCTCTTACACTCATCTTGTCATGCTACTTTGTAATATGCATATTATAAAGTCAATGTCCCTCCCAATTTTTACACAACTGCCTAACTGTCATTTAACTGCCTAATTGTCATGTAACTTCCATTTAACTGTCATGTAACTTCTATTTCACTACCATTTAACTTGCACGCACATAACTGTCATTTAACTCGACCTTAACATCTTTGTTGATAGAGTATGAAATGACACTTAAATGGTACGTATCCTGTCATGATATGTAGGTAAGCATGTCACGTATTCTTGGTGACATTTAACTAGAACTTAACTATTATATGTTGTTTATAGGTATTATACATTTTGACAAAAAACTCTATCACTTATATGTTGATATAATACATAAGTTCTTTGATAATTAATTTGCTTAATAGTTCATGCTTAGATTTGAGTCTTTTGACATATGTAGTTTATAGGTATAATGAATTTCATTAGTGACATTTATATCGTTACAATCGACAATAAAATTTATAATGGATGACAACAATTTAAGGTTGATAGTATGAAAAATATAAACTTCTCTGACATTGTAATTGTTCATTCTGACAATACAAATATACCATGTAACAAAAATATGAACACCACTGACATTAAGTATTCGTCCAATGATAATTGCACACAATACAAATATACCATGTGACAAAAATATGAACACCACTGACATGAAGTATTCGTCCAATGATAATTCGTGCATTTGTACCATGTGCCCAAGGAGATTGGCGTTTTCACATGTATTGTGCATATCGACATCGCAGATGATAGAATTGAACGTGTTGTTTTCCTCTTGGCTGAAGATGAAGTCTCCAAAGCTTTGGCATCTGAGAAACCATATAACATGCCACCTGAAAAAAAGGAAAGCGATTGTATAGTAAGAAATTCAAACTCTTGAAAGATCTCTTACCACTCATATTATTTTTGAACCTAGTTAATGTAATTTGCTTATGATTTTTTCTTATGAACTTTCTTTTCTACGAAGACAGAAGCAAGTCATGGTCGATATGGTTTCAAGGTAGTTAATGTAATTTTTGTTGTTGGAATTGGTTGAATTGATATTTAGTCGAAAGTACTTAATGTAATTTTCTTTGCTAATGATATTTCGTATATTCGTTTTCGCGCATTCATAGAATTTAACACAATCCTGTCATGATTCCATATATATCCTGACGGGTTCAATACGGACTAGTTTGAATTAAATTGATATGACACAATCCTGTCATGATTCCATATATATATCATGATAGGTTCAATATGGTTTGAAATAATCATGTCAAAGTTCTTTATATATCTTGTCAATGATGTACTTATCATCGTAAATATCAGAAAATCCCCTATGTTAGTACTTTAACTGACATCCCACATCCCTCTTACATTCATTTTGTCATGCTACTTTATAATATGTATATTATAAAGTCAATGTCCCTCCCATTTTTTAACACAATTGCCTAACTGCCATTTAATTGCTTAACTGTCATGTAACTTCCAATTAACTGCCATGTAACTTCCATTTAACTGTCATTTAACTTACACGCACATAACTGCCATTTAAATGGACCTTAACATCTTTGTTGATCGAGTATGAAATGACACTTAAATGGTATGTATCCTGTCATGCCATATAGGTAAGCATGTCACGTATGCTTGGTGACATTTAAGTAGAAGTTAACTGCCATATGTTGTTTATAGGTATTATACATTTTGACAAAAAACTCTATCACTTATATGTTGATATAATACATAAGTTCTTTGATAATTAATTTGCTTAATAGTTCATGCTTAGATTTGAGTCATTTGACATAAGTTGTTTATAGGTATAATGAATTTCATTAATGACTTTAATTTTGTTAAAATTGACAATAAAATTTCTAATAGATGACAAGAATTTAAGGTTAATAGTATAAAAAATATAAACTTCTCTGATATTATAATTGTTTATTCCGACAAAACAAATATACCATGTGACAAAAATATGAACACCAATGACATAAAGTATTCGTCTAATGATAATTCATGCAATTGTACCATGTAACAAAATTGTTCATTCTGACATTTATAATTGTTCAATCCGAGAAAATACCTGAAAACAGAGACGGGAATACACGTACATATTATGACCGTAGATCTTAATAATTGATAGCAACGTCCATTTTCATTCAACTAAATTGCCAACCATCATAAGGGCAATAACAAATGAAACAATGGCACAATGACCACAAAGTTTGCATTTAATCCTCTTTCTTTTTTACTTGTCTCCTTTAATCCTCTTTTTCTTATTTACAGAAGCCTCCATGGAAGCTTAGCTTCACTGAAGTGTAGGAACACTACAATGTTGTGCATAAAAAGGGAAATACATCATACGCATTTATGAAATAGAACACGAGATTACTTACACTTGCACACGGAGATAACCAAAATGGACAAGAAAAGTCGAGATTAAAAACAACTCATACTGAGCAACCACAATCACTCCCCTAAACCTACGCGGCTTATCGGCAAGCGATTCCGACGGCATGACCCTACCTCGCTTGATCATCCTGTCGATCGAGTAATCGCCGACCGGATCTTGCACAGAGGAGGCTAAACTCAACTTGTTGATGATAAAAAGCAACTCATACTGAGCAGAACAAGACTGACATTGTAAAAGGAACAATCAAAACTTACCTCTTGCTTAGCTTTAAATAATTTGCCCAATTTAACGCCATACTCATCTCACTTGCTGAATTTGCAAATTCATTATCCAACTCAACTGCACCAACAACTTCATTATCCTGCTCACCTCCCTGATCCTTTTTAATTGAAAGGTTTACCAAAACAATTTACAGCTCCAACAAAGCAGTGACGGAAATGGATTACCTGAAAATGAAACAACAAAGCAAATTGGTATATATGAGAGATCAGTTCAGAACTAGTGAGTCAATAAATCTCAAAAGTACATCTGTGTTATAGTACCACAGCTAACTTCAGCATCACATCATCTTATATGAAAGTGAAAAACTGACCCAGCTCTATCAATCTTTTCTAAAATAACAAAGTAATGGTTATCCCAATTAGTAAGAAAATTGGGAAGTTTTATAATGACATGTAAGCCACAGAGATTAGTTGATATCTTGCCTTCGGAAGGATGTTCAAAACCAGAGTCTACAATTGCACGAAGTAGCTCCGGCTTGAGGAGGAAGTCTCTAAACCCTGAACTATGAATTCCAACATAGCCCCTGAGCACAGCATAGATAGAATTTTAGTAATGATCCATGTTTTAACACACTATTATTCAAAAAGAAAGAAAAATATTACACTTGAGAAGCAAAGCTTAAGCTAAATGGGAAAAGCAGCCAAACAACAAGCAAACATCCTGTCGATATGGTTTCAAAGTAGTTAATGTAATTTGTGTAATTCGAATTGGTTAAATTGGTATTTAGTCGAAAGTAGTTGATGTAATTTTCTTCGTTAATGATTTCGCATATTCGTTTTCGTGCATTCATAGGATTTAACACTATACTGTCATAATTTCATATATATCCTGACGGGTTCAATATGGACTAGTTTGGATTAAATTGATATGACACAATCCTGTCATAATTTCATATATATCATGACAGGTTTAATATGGTTTGAAATAATCCTACCAACTAACATGAGTGGCAGTCCATATCACATAGGAGGAAGAAGAGAATGATTAAAATAGGAAGAAAATACATAACCAATCCTGTCATACTCACTGACTTCTCCAATAAGCTGCGAGTCACGCACGTCTCTATATAACTCAACAGGGACAATAGGTTTCTGCATACAAATGCAACAAAAGTTTGCCATTATCAGAAAATTAGTGGTTGAACTAATCAACTCAAACAAAAGCAAAAGCAAACTCTCATACAAGTAAATTTCACAATATGGGCATTCATTTAATTATAATTAACATGCTGGAGACTGGATTATAGCAAATAGTACTTGATGCAAGATAATATTTGTGCTGCAACATACTGTTAGCCAACATAGGAGTAACTAATGACATGTTGAGATGAGATTGGTAAGATTTTAATATCAGCAACAGAACGGAAACTTACTGAAAGAATGCTGTCAATTTGATTTTGCAGTCTCCAGTTTAAACAGTCCAACAACTGCAGTACATGATCAATAAATATAACATAAATTGTTCAAACTCCGCAACTGCAAAAAAAGTAAGGAATAAAGGAAACAATGTATAAGGAGGGGAGTAGATGAAAGACCATCTTATGGGCATTGGAAACATTGCATTCTCTAGCTCTAAGGAAACGGCTCAAGGTTTCAGTTGGATGTCCTTGGTGAACATTCTGCACAAAAACTTATATTACTGTTTGACAATATTATACTGCATGATGCCACGGAGTCGCTATTGCAGATGAATGATCAACTATTAGAACTACAATATACAAGAAACTACTGCAAATAGATGACCGAGTATTATAAGCTACAATATATAAGAATACTTCCAAAAGTGAATAGTCAACACCATATCCATTTTCCTTACAATTCAATTCCAACTCTCTTTCTATTAGGAAATCAACTCTTTATCCATTTATCATTATGTAATGCCCTTTCAAGCAAATGCCTTTTCGGTCCGAAGCATATTTGCTTTCAAATAATTTAGCATATCTAGCTGAATCCAAAATGAAGACATCATTGTCAACGTTCACGATAGCTAACATAATGGAAATACTACAAATTCAGAAGGGTCATTGAAATTTCACGGCCACGGGTGTACGATTACCCACTTTGATTCCGGAAATGGAATGGAATAAAGGTGAAATTAAGATGTGAAGTGGCTTAAGAAATGATCAGTGACTGAAATTAATAGGGCATTACCCCATTCCAAATTCACCACGTTGCCTAAGTGATGAACAGTCAAGCATAGTGCATATCCTTCCATTGACCATCCCCAAAACGTAGCCTATTCCCTCCTATTACCTATTCTTTCCAACCAAACGGCCGCTAGAGGTACCAGGAATTGATCAAGTGAATCACAAAAGAAGGTTGGAGAGAGAGGAACTTGGAACGTCTTCTTCAATGGCTTGTCAACTGCAGTTCAGAAAGCAAGATCGAAGAAACCATAAATTAATTACAAACAGAAATGCGTTTCCTCTCCTTATTTGAGAATTAACACATAAACGAAAACCAAAAGCAGCAGCAGAACAGAGATTGCAAAAAATTAGGGTTGGGGGACGGAACATACTTTGGTCCATCAACAATTGAAAATCCCTAATTGCCTCCTCCGAATCCATCCCCATTGCGCTCTTAATAAAAAACTAGTTGAATCTCGTCGATCCCCGCCTGGTATATTCGACACGACCTTGCCTTGATGGAATTAATTAGCAACCGATGGCTTCAATATAGAGCGGATTTGGGGGAAGAGCAGCAGGCAGCAAGAAAAGACTACTATAAAGGCAGAGAGAGAGACTCCGCCTTTAACCTGTCACCTCCATGAAATAACGAAGAAACCAGAAACTAATTACAAACAGAGAGAGAGAGACTTCTAGGGTTTTCGCTCGCCTTCACCTGCTTTTGTCCGTACTTCCTCCAGTTGTATCCGTCGTCTGAGGATCTCTGCGAGGCTTGGGCGTTAGTTTCGCCGGTGCTCTTATTTCTTCTGGTCTTGGAAACCCCACGGCCTTTGCTCTTGTTCTTGCTGGTAAACTTGGCTCTGTTCTTGCTTCACTGGCTCCTGGATACATATTGAAAACAGAGGAGGGATTATTAGCAGGTTGATGAAACATGGGAAAATCGTGCCTTGATTAAAATTTTCTTACGGAGGAAGAAGCTGGGCTAACGAGGCCAAGGCAAGCATGAAGGAGGAAGAACCAAATTTAGGGTTTTAAGAATATGAGAAAAAGAGAAATGTGGAATTAAATTATCTTTTGAATTTAAATCTGATTTTAATTTCAGTTTAAAATTTTGAAAATTCAACTTTTTTTTATATATTTTATTGTTATATTTTATTTTATTTTTCAAAAGAAAAAGAAAATTCTGATTTTAATTTATTTTTTTATTTGGGAATATTTTTACAAAAAACAAACTAAAAAAAAGTAAATGGGATATATTTACAAAAAATAAAAAAGATAGATTAAAAGTACAAATACATTAATAAAAAAGGATATTAATTATTATTTTTCTTTATAATATGAAAATGACTCAGACTGAAATAAAATTTTAAAATATCAATTTGATCCAGACGGACCCAATCTCGACCGGATTTTGCTCACTCCTACAAATGAATATTGAAAGTGTGGGAATGAAATCCAAACCTGACCCTAACAAGTGGTATGGGAACTCGATGCCTACATAGGGGCGAAGCTAGTATTTTATCCCAGAAGGGGTAAAATCATGGACAATAAAAATATTATGTACGGATGACTTAAATCTAATGTGATTTAAATTCTATTTCGTAAAAAGTAATTTTATTTTTTTTATGAAGATTAAGGTAATTTTTACATGAGATGAAAGAAAAAAAAACTTAAGTAATTTAATTTTTTTTTAACTTAAATCTGTTAGAATTGGCTGAAATTGCATTTTCAAATAAGATGATTATGAAAAATTTTAAGATAATTTCATTTTCATGGATTAAATTTATTAGGGCCGACTGAAATTATATTTTCAAATTAAATAAGAATAAAAAAACTTTTAAAAAAAAAATTAGCTGGGACTATAGCCCCTTATGGGCCTCAATTAGCTCCGTCACAGGCTATAGGTATGATAAATCGGTAGCTTTTTTTTCGATGAGGAAAGGATTCGAAGTACCAGACAGACCTGGTAGATCGAGAGACCGAGAAACTCGGTAGCCGGGCAAACCGGCGTGACAAACAAAACAAGGACAAAAATAAAAAGAAACAAAACAAATCGAAATGGAAAGCATACAAGATCCAGGGAAGGGGTGAGAAAGACACAAACGCATATGAGAAGAATCTAACGCCGCGCCGTGTAGCCGGGGAGCAGGCTAGTAGGAGGCATTACTCCTGGGGAAGTGCGAAGAAACTCCTGGGAAAGGCCTCGTCTCGAAGGCCAGCAGGAGACACACAACCACAACCTCATCCGGAACACAAACTCGATCCATACGCCCAAGACCAGCTCCACACGAAGAGAATGTTTCTTGAAACATGTGTGACATGACGAATAGGAGTTGGTTGAAAGAGGGAATTTTAACATCCCATAGTCTTGTTGTTATCGTCATTACCCAACTGATAGTTGTTCTTTTTTATTGTTCTTGTTGTTAATAGTTGTTGTTGAAGGGTGTTTAACCGTGATGTGGTTTATCCGTCGATGTAGCTTTTGGGTGTTGCCCAATAGTTCAGTTTTTGGATGTTACTCGGTGGTGTCTGATTCTTTTTTGTTAGTGTTCGGGGTTACCCGATCGACACGAAGGTCGTCGGGGTCCGATTTATTTCGATCATTCCCTTTTTCTCTTTCTTCTTTGAAGAGAGAGGTGGGGGGAAAGCGGGGAAGGAGGCTAGGTGAAAGCGGGGAAGGAGGTGGCGGCGGTGGAAGGGTGGCGGGGGAGAGGTGGTGGCGGGGAGGCGGGGGAGAGGTGGAGGTTCGGATCTGGAAAAGACCCCAGATCGTCGGTGGTGTGGGTTCAGTGGCGGGGGTGGTGTTGGTGTTGGTGGTCGCCGGTGGGTCTGGTAAGGTCGCAAGGGCGCGTCCTGGTGTGGGTCGCCAGGGTGTGGTCGAATGGTGCTGATGAGGGACAGATCGAGCGGTAGTTGGGTCGAGGTAGCTCGTCAATGGGTCGCAAGCGGTGCGAAGGGCGCGAATGGCCGGTGGTGGTTATGGGTGCGTCGAGGTGGATCTGGGTTCGGGTGTGCCTCGATCGGAGCGATTTCCGGCTAAGGGAAGCGATTTCCGGCTAACTCTGGGAGGCACACCTCTAGACTCAGGAGGAGCAGATCTGGCCGGGGAGGATGGAGCTCGGTCGGAGAAGCAGTCGGTGGACTGAGGCGGCGGTCGGCCACGGCGGCTCGATGGAGCAAAAGCAAGGGCCGGTCGCCGGTGAGGCGGAAATGGCATGCCGGTGAAGGCTGGTGTCGGTCGCCGGTGAGGCGGAAGTGGATGGGGGGCGTTAAGGCCGGCTCCTAGAAGGGAGTTTTGTGGAAGTTTTGTGTTTGATTCTTTTAAATCGGTAGCTTATTTGGTAACCCGTCTAGTTTCCACTTTTTTTGTTTTTGTCAACCCTAATTTTTCATATTTGTAAGTTCATCTATGATATTGTACATGAAAATATGGAAATTCATTTTTAAAAAGAGGCCAGCTGGAACAAAATCACATGCCATGCATTCCACTTTAAGACTAAAATTTGACGGAAGGATAAAATAATACACAATTTTATAAAGTTAGACACTAATCCAATACATTTAATAAGTTAGGGACTAACTACAAGTAGAAGTTAGGAATTAAACCCATAATTTGCCCTTAAAGAGAAATAGAATAGTCGATCAAATTGCCACATCGCTTATAAGCATATTGGCCACAATTGTTTATTATGCAAGTAAAGAAGTATCATCTGTCGCAATGCGGATCGAGTCAAAAAGCACTAAAAGAATATGCAACTATAGCATTACTTTTTCCCTCCTTTTTTGCATAACATGATCTTAAAAGTAATAGTGGTAATTATTCAGCTACACTTTACACATGTCATGAAATGGATCCAAATTAACATTCACAAGTTTAGTGCTTTAAGGAATTATTATCTTATTGTAAATTCATGAAACATAAAGTTAGGATTTAATACCAGATTCATACTCATATATCATATGCTACTCTAAATCTCTCATATATATATATCCTCTCCTCTCTCTAATTTTGCTGGAAAATTAATGATGGATAGGTTAATTAGCAAGCTAGGCCTGCTTCTTGCATGTCTCTTCTCACTCTTCTTCTTGGCTTTCCTCGCCGAGATCCTCTACGTCTTCCTCTCCCGCCGCCACGTCATAGACTGCTTGAAGAGGCAGTCATCTGGAAGGGTGTTGGACCCCACTGGAGCTGATCATCGGGAGACACGTGTCCCAAGCAGGAGCGAGTCAACCACTCCGGTGGCGTCCGTGGAAGACCTGGTGAAGATGCAGCAGACCTACGCTAGGCTGCTCTCCACCATTCAGGAGGAGGAAGACAAAGAAGGCATCGAATTCTCTTCCGAGAGACCGCCCTCTCCCCACGATCCCCGCCGCCACATCAGCGCCATCGCCGCCGCCGGGGAGTCCATGGAGACTCTAACGGAGCAGGTTAAAAGTTGTTGCGATGAGAAAACGCCGTTTGATACGCCGTGTGATTCACCCGTCGCTTATTTTACCCCTAATGCCTCTCCCCATGGATGATTGGTTAGTGCCTTTTTTGTCTTTTTAACTTTTCTTTTTGGGTGCTATACAATATGCATATAGTATTGTTGTGTGCATATATACTATTTACCAATTATTACTGTAAAAAATAAAATAAAATAAATTATTTGAGGTGGTTAGGTGCATCGATCCTTGTTTATTAGAAGAGAGTGAAGTTTCTTTATGTCATGTTAATATTCTTCTATATATTCATATACCTTAAATAATTTCGCCCGATCGAGATTTTGCGTAATTCGCGAAATACCTAAAGGTTTGAACATTTTCGCGTGATATTCCTGAACTATTGTCAAAATTTTATCAAATACCCTTCCGTCAACAGTAACTAACAAAATCAGCCAACAAGACAATAGCATCACTCCTTTGATAACCCCTTCTAGTTCAAAAAGAGGCTGAACAACAACAATTTCCAAAATTCTGCTACTATTTTTTCCCTTAGGTTTTTCTTAGTCTTTGTACAAAATACGTCACGAGACAAAACGAAACTCAATTGCAAATCCGAATCTCGACGCCTCTAATGGGAACATGAGTAGTAGTCTTGAAATCAACATCCAGCCTATGAGTTGCACTGCAGTGCTTCAGAGGTTCATCCCATTGCTTGTAAGGGGCGAGCTCATTACAGATTACATAGTAGCACTGCAAAATTGGGAGATTATTCAGTAGCAGTCACAAAGATGAACAACAAATTAATCTTACAGACAGTCAAATTAACTGAAGTATGAGATGATTGATTACCTTCTCACAATGCTTTTCATGGGAAGTTTTATCAAATGGATAATTATTCAGTAGCATTAGTCAACAACTTAATTTAGAAAAAATCCAATTTCTTTCATCCGACTGTTTCAGGGGTTTCCAATTTCTTTCATCCGAATGTTTTAGCACTCAATTTGTGATGAAGATTCCACTATTTTCAATTTAAAAATCGTAGAGTAGAAGTGAAAAAACGAATTAGGGTTTTGAAATTGGGGCTAACCTTGCCCTTTTCTGCCACAACAACGAGATCCGCATCTTCATCTGCCGGAGAATTGATCGACAGTTTACCGAGTTGAGCAGGCTTGAAAGGATCGAAATCGAGGATGAAACAATCTTTCTCCTCTTCAATCCTCTCCACGCGGGTATTTGCCAATAAGACGAGATTTTTTATTTTTTTTAATTTAACGTTTTGGTAACGGAATGTTGACGGAATGGTATTTGGCAAAATTTTGACAATAGTTCAAGGGTATCACGCGAAAATGTTCAAACCTTTAGGTATTTCACGAATTATGCAAAATCTCGAGGGTACCGGGCGAAATTTCCGTAAATTATTTTAATCAATTACTTGTCATATGATCACTTAAAGTGATTAATTAGGATAAAAATTCATCCTTTCATGAACGAGAGTAATTATCAAGATATATGTGAAGACTACCTAAATTTAAGGCTAGTGCATAGCACTACGTTTTTTGAACTTTCGCACTACAAATCACTACGCCAACATTTGGCGTACTCCCTATACCTGCGTAGAAGGCCAGTTCCAGGGAAATACGTAGGAATTTTTTTTTAAAATAAAATAAAACCTCTACGCAGTATCTTGCGTATTTTTTATATATAAAAAAAATTGCTACGCAAGATTCTGACGTACCATTTTAGGTTAAAGGCCGCGCGAGGCAACCTTTCTTTCTTCTTCTTCTTCCTCTCTTCCTTCCTTGGCGGCGGCGATTTCTGGTTTCTGGCATCTCCCCTCTCTCTCCTATGTTCTTCCTCTCTCTCCTCTGTTCTTCCTCCATCTCTCAGCCCTTCTCTTTCGATCCCAAAAATGAGCTCCCCGAGCTGTGGTGGTGGAGCAGCGACGGACGGTGGTGGCGCGACGGTGGAGCAGGAGCTGGCGGCTTCGGCTCGTGGTGGCAGCGAACTCCATGGTGGTGGAGGCGTCGAGGCTAGTGGTAGTGGCGGCGGTGCTCCTGGTGGCGGGGTCGAGGCTGGTGGTGGTGGCGAAGGTGAGGCTATTGGCAGTAAGGATATCGGTGGTGGCGAGACGGCGGGGCAGGAGGTGGCGGCCGCGACTGGTGCTGGCGGTGCTGCTGGTGGTGCCGGCGTTCGAGGGCGTCGGACCGGTGGCGTTCGTACCCGTGGTCGTGGAGCGTCCACTGCGGCTCCAGTTGAGACGCTTGTCGGGACAGGACGAGGAGGAGGTTTGCGACAAGTAAATTAAATTTGTATAATTATTTGGGTTGAAATTATAATTTATATGTGAACTTTCATTAGACGTTAATTTGGATTGAATATGCCTGAAATGTTTAGATAATTATTTGGGTTGAAATTATAAGTTTATATCTATAGAATTATTTGGGTTGAATTTGGATTGAATATGCCTGAAATATTAAGCTAATTATTTGGGTTGAATTTGGATTGAATATGCCTGAAATGTTTAGATTACATTGAATGAAATAGAATAATATCTATAGATATGCACTTATAAATTTCGATTAGATCTATTTCAAATATTATTGAATTTTTTAGATATATATTTAGTTCTATCAATTCATACAATGATAGTATGTATTCTTCGGTATTTTATTTTAATATTTAATAAATATAAATGTTTAGATTTAATTCGACATTCGTAATCTAAAAAGTAAATAATGAAAAGAGAAAGCGTTGTAATTTTTTAAAAAGTAGAAATGAAATAAATAGTTAATAATTTTTAATTCAATATAAAGGCTCTCGTTGCATTCCGTTAAAAAGTAGAAATGAAATAATGAAACAAATATTTGTAGTAAGTTTTTGAATATAATTTTTTCAAAATTTGTAAAAAGGCAGTACAACACTCGTTGCATTCCGTTCGACAGACGTACAAAGGCTCTCGTCGATTGGAACATCGACGGGTCACATGGTCGGCCCGACGCGGTGACGGAGGTACGACGGATTTGGGTCCGTGACTTGATGCTGCCCAGCCAGACGATGCACCTATGTCTGATCCTGAGGACGATAGTAGCGACAAGTCCATGCCCGACGTCGATGCCGCCGCCGCCGATGCATTCGACGAGGAGGCATTGACATTTGCCTTGGAGCGGGATTACGCCGAGGGCATCGAGCCCCATCTCATTTCGACGGCCGAGGATTTGGGGAGGGACGATACGCCTTCCTCCCCCGTTCGTGAGTCAACGGGACCCGTTCCCGAGGCAGTGACCTCTCCTCCTCACGTGGCAGATGCAGATCCCGAGGGGGGTGCACCGGAGGAGGCGTGGATGCCAGGAGGTCCCCGGTCGCGCGGACTACTGAGGACATACCCGACACATGTCGCTGCAATTATTTGGACACATACAGAGCGACTTACGCGTGACCTGTAACACCCCCAAATATATATCCTTGAAAGGTATTACCGCCAGTGACCTCGTATTTCACATCCGAAGCCACCCCAGGCTTAACCCGTTTATATAAATCATAAAACAACAGTTATAATACAAAATATCATAACTTTTTATTAAAGCAAATGTTTCGGAATTACATCCATGATTCAAAATACATAATCAAATATATTACAGCGGAAGACTTAATACATAAAGGAAACAAGGGTCTTGATCTAAACGATCACCCGCCAATGAATCACAACCTGGTAAAACTCTTCAAAATTCCAACTGCCATCATTGTCGTTTTTAGCCTTCATCGGAACTGCAGTTTATCTGATGTGTCGTATGAGACGGATGACACCAGCCAACCATGCAAGGGAATATAATCGGTTGGTTAGTCTAATGAAAGACTATACAAGGGTAAAACAGAAAGGTTCTAAGTAGTCGTATTAGGTTAGACTCATCGCTTCTCGAATAAAAGTCGATGACGATAGTCAACCACCATACTCCTACTGAAATATACGAAAAGGCATGATCAAGAGAAAGGACTCTGAAAGAATGAGTCTTACGGAAACATATGAAGAGAAGACTCCAAAAGGTTGAGTCTTATCGGAAAGTATGACAAGTGCTTGGGAACATCAATTTCACACAAGCGTTTTAAAATTGACTTGGTGTTTCGGTTCACGACCAACCTCACCGCACAATGCGAATTCATATTGGAAAGAGAACTTTACTCTGACCAAAGTCTAGACCAGTTTCCTAGCTGCACTACTCTCTTAGCTGCACTACTCGCCTGAGGGTATATTAATTATGTGCACTAAAGCACTTATCTTATTTAATTCCAAAACGTACATTTTACGTTATAAGCTTTTAAGATCTCTTCACAAGAGATATCGGATCTCCTCACAAGAGATATCAAAGGGAATACATCCCAAATGGCGGCACCAGCTGTGTGCACATACCCTGAGTAAGGGTAAGGACATGACCGAAGATACTAGGGAAAATCCTCCTAGTACCATTATCAAGAAACCACTAAACCTCGCAAGGTACATAGTGTTCCTACGAATACTCGTTCTAACTAAACAGTTAAAACATAAGAGCAATAATTCACATCAAAGTCATCGAGGCCAATAACAGATATAATAGCGTTGTTTCTAGCAATATACACAACCTATTATAATATCTGTATTTCAATCATATATATATAATAGCGTTGGTTCTAGCAATATATACAACCTATTATAATATCTCTTTTTAAATCACATAGAGTTATCAAAACTGTTCCCAGACGAAAACAATATTCATCCCAAATTAATTAATAATTAAACAATTGATAATCAATATAAATATGGAATGATAAGCAAGAGCGAACCGCCACTTGCCTTAGATTAGACGAGGCTCAACGAAGCTCGAGACGACGGGTTTCCGGGTCCGAAACGAGGAAGAACTCGGATTATAATTTCCTACGAAACGACCTATAACGAAACCCAAAGTTAGATTCGACAATAAATAGTATGAATCTAATGAAAGGCGAACGAAATCGAAGGAACGAAGTCCCGATCGAAATCACAAAACCCAAGGCCACACCCACAATCGCCCAGGCACACCGCGGGTGCGGTGGCCCTATCGCGGGTGCGGTCACAAGTGCAGTCGTCGGGGACGAAGATGAGATCTTACCGGGGATGACGCGTTGGGCTCGATTTGGATTGGCTTCGACCTCCAAACTCCTTGGACCACCAAACACCACCTTGAGGGCACCTCCTCCTCCTATGGTAGCTCCGGCGACGACCTTGAAGAACTCCAGCGAAAGCTTGCAACTCCGGCGACAATGGAACGAGAGAGAGAGATTGGAGAGAGAGAGATTTGAGATGTCTTCCTCCTCCAAGCCTCCTCCTTTTATAGGCCAAGCAAGGAGCTCAGCTGGCACCTCCCCCACCGCCTCACCGCTTCAGCTCCGACAAGATCGGCAAGCAGCTCAGGCGAAGTTCGGCGGAGCATAAAAGAAAACATGACGGCGTGGGTGCGGTGGGTCTCACCGCGGGGTGCGGTGGCGACCAATTCTGACCGCGGGTGCGGTGGGTATGACCGCGGGTGCGGTCAAGGCAAATTCTGTGCCTTTTGCCCACTTTTGTCCGGGAAGAATTATGGGTATGGGTTTTAACCCCGGTTTAAACATATTCGTATCCGAACAAATATTCTAAGCCCCAAAATACGTCGAATGTATTTTATTCCACTCAAGGAATTATTACAGAGATCAAGTATTTAACAGAAAGTCTGAACTTCTCTGAAAATAATTCGACTACAATACGAGTGTTTGGAAAACTTACCAAAATACTCTTTACTAAAATGAGGGGTATTACATCACCTCCTCCTTACAAAATGTTTCGATCCCGAAACTTGGCCGAATAAACCAAAGAAAAGCGAGGCGTTACAACACTACCCCCTTAAAAAGGTTTCGACCCCGAAACTAGGCCGAAAATAGCTCGGGAAAACGTCTAAGCATATCCATCTCCGTTTCCCAGGTTTCCCAAGTAACTTCTTCAGTTCCTGACTTGGACCACAAAATCCGTACCAATGGTACCACCTTGTTCCGTAACTGCTTCTCACGGCGTTCGAGAATACACACCGATATCTCCTCGTAGGTACCATTTGTATGAATCTCGATGTTGTCATAACTCAGCACATGAGACTCATCTAGCACGTACTTCCTCAACAAAGATACGTGGAACACGTTATGCACTGGATGTGCCGATGGCGGCAATGCCAAACGATACGCTAGAGACCCCACTCTATCAAGGATCTCAAACGGCCCCACGTAGCGAGGGTTAAGCTTCCCACGCTTAACAAACCTAAACACACCCTTGGATGTCGACACTCTGACAAAAACCTTGTCACCAACCTCAAACTCGACATTCCTACGCTTCAGATCTGCGTAAGACTTTTGTCGACTCTGAGCTGTTAACATCCTTTGTCTTATCAAAGCAATGTCTGAGGCTGTCCTTTCGACTAACTCCGGTCCGAGCATAACCTTGTCGGCATTTTCATCCCAACAAATCGGAGATCTGCACCTTCGACCGTACAAAGCCTCGAATGGAGCCATCTTAATGATAGCATGCCAACTGTTGTTGTATGTGAACTCAATCAGACTCAGGCTGTTCTCCCAACTAGTCGGACGATCGAGTGTACAAGCTCTTAGCATATCTTCCAAGGTCTGGATGGTCCTCTCAGACTGTCCATCCGTCTGAGGATGAAACACAGTGCTGAATCTCAACTCGGTTCCCATGGCCTTATGTAGTTCTTTCCAGAATCTTGACATGAATCGGCCATCACGATCCGATACAATGGTCTTTGGAGTACCATGCAAATGGATGATCTCGTGTAAAAACACTTATGATAACTTCTGGGTTCCCCATGTTGACTTGATAGCCACGAAATGAGCACTCTCCGTGAGCCTGTCAATGATTACCCATATAGCATCTTTCTAGCTTTGAGTCTTTGGCAGCCCAGTGACGAAATCCATAGCAATATCTTCCCATTTCCATTATGGCACAGGAAGAGGTAGCAACTCACCACCTGGTATACGATGTTCTATCTTGACCTTCTGACAAGTCAAGCATTTCACCACAAACTCTGCTACATCCCACTTCATGTTGGGCCACTAGAACTTCTTCTTGAGGTCCTTGTACATCTTGCTAGAGCCTGGATGTACAGAATAAGCTGATGAATGGGCCTCCTTCATCACCAACTGGCAAAGACCATCAACGTCAGGCACACAGATCCAGTTCTGAAACCAGAGTGATCCATCTTCCTGAATCACGAAACCAGGAGCTTTCCCATCCATCACTTCACTGCTTAGCTTCACCAAGACTACATCATCAACTTGCCTCTCCCTGATTTGATTAAGTAGCGTGGCCTGAATCTCCAGCATACTTAGATATCCTCTACGCTGATCGTACAAGACTTCAATGTCGCACAACCCTTGGTTTAGCTTGGTCTGAGCAGTGAGTAAAGCCACTACAGTCTCGTGCGGCGTCTTCCGGCTCAATACATCGGCTACTACATTAGCCTTGCCCGGATGATACAACAATTCGATGTCGTAGTCTTTGAGTAGATATAACCAGCGACGTTGTCTCATATTTAGCTCATTCTGAGTGAATATATATATGAGACTCTTGTGATCGGTGAAGACTTGACACCTTATACCATAGAGATAGTGTCTCCAAATCTTCAGCGCAAAAACTACAGCTGCTAGTTCCAGATCATGCGTCGGATAGTTTGCCTCATAAGTCTTCAACTGTCGGGATGCGTATGCAGTAACCTTGCCTCTCTGCATCAGCACACATCCCAAACCACTCTTCGAAGCATCACTATAGACCACATAACCATCATTCCCTTCCGGTAGCGCTAACACTGGTGCGGAGGTCAGACATTGCTTCAACTTCTGAAAACTGGCCTCGCACTTGTCATCCCAGACAAACTTCTTATAGACTGTGCGGAGCAGACCGGTCATGGGTAGAGCGATCTTAGAGAATCCCTCCACGAACCGTCTATAATAACCAGCGAGTCCTAGAAAACTGCGCACTTCCTTCACATTCTGAGGCCGCTTCCAATTGGCTACTGCTTCAATCTTCTAGGGATCAACCATAATCCCATTCTCATTAATCACATGGCCTAAGAAAGCCACTTCCTTGATCAAAAATTCACACTTAAACAACTTTGCATACAACTGATTTTGTCTAAGAACTGACAAAGTGATCCGAAGATGTTCCTCGTGAGCTTCCTCACTCGGGGACTAAATTAAAATATCGTCGATGAAGACCACTACGAACTTATCCAAGTATTGGTGGAAACATCGATGCATCAGATCCATGAAGACTGTTGGAGCATTGGTAAGTCCAAATGGCATGACTACGAACTCGTAGTGACCATATCTCGTCCGAAATGCAGTCCTCGGAATATCCTCCTCACGAATCTTGAGCTGATGGTAACCAGACCTCAGATCGATTTTGGAAAAGACCTTTGCTCCCTGCAGTTGATCCAACAGATCATCAATCCTCGGCAACGGATACTTATTCTTGATCGTGACCTTATTCAACTCACGATAGTCGATACAAAGTCGGAACGATCCATCCTTCTTCTTGACGAACAAGACCGAAGCACCCCAAGGCGATGCACTCGGCCTTATATAACCCTTCTCAAGAAGATCTTCGAGTTGCTTCTTCAACTCTTGCATCTCAGGAGGAGCCATCCGGTACGGTGTCTTAGAGATCGGCGCAGTACCAAGCTCGAGATCGATAGTAAATTCTACGTCACGATGCGGGGGTAAACCAGGAATCTCCTCCGGAAAGACATCCGGATATTCACAAACAACCGGAATATCAGGAATTGAAGGTTTATTTTTCTTGGGCTCGTCTAGATAGCACAGGTACCCGACACAACCTTGTCGAAGTAGCTTGAACGCAGACATCGCATTGATAAGCCTGTCGTTATCAGCATCATTCCGACCCTTAAACTTGCATATATACTAGCCCCCAGATGACACCGTCACAGTCCTTGAGCTGAAATCGATTACCGCCCCATGACGCGTCAGCCAATCTATACCGAGAATAATGTAGTATGGAGCTATGGCTATATAGATCAAATTTGCTTCGAACTTCTTACCCTGGATGGTAATCGGAAATTCTGACAAACGCTTGGTTCCAACCAAATGTTCACCATTAGGAAGATTCACAACGAAAGGTTCACAAACCTCGTTGCATATTAACCCTAACTTACTGACACAACTTTCCGAAATAAAAGAATGGGTAGCACCCGAATCAAATAACATACATACAGAAGTAGAATGAAGGTATAGAGTACCTTGAGCAATTGGAGCATTAGGTCCATTAGCCTCACGCATCTCGTAAAGGCGTTGACCTTGACCTCCAGAAGCAGCTGGGGCTTTCCCCTTATTCTGTGCAGACGTCTGCATCGAAAGACTAGGAGCTTCCACTGGTCTGAACTTAGGTCGATTGTTCTGATTAACTGACCTTTGCTGCGACTCAGCTCCTTTCTGCCTTTGCTGTGGACAAAACTTCTGCAAATGTCCCACCTTTTCACAGCCAAAACACGTCTTCTTCTCCTTCGGACACTCATTACTCTTGTGTCCGTGTGTACCACAATTATAGCATTGGATCAGACTCTTGCCCTGACCCGATTGACGTGTAGACCCTCCATGAGTCATATCCGTTTTTGCTCTGCCAGACTTGGCAAAATTAGACGGTGGCGCGGGACGCTTAAATCCACTCGCCTGAGGCTGGCCCTGCATTGACCTCTGGTGACTTCGTTTCTTTGTTGACTCCTCCAGAGTCACTTCCAACTTATAGGCAGCGTCCACATACTGCTCCAGAGTAGAGCATATGTGACGTATCATTAGTGGCTTAATATCTGGGTTCATCCACTCGTGGAAATGCCAGATCTTTTGCTCTTCATTGGGCACCTCCGGCCCAGCATACTGCAATAAATGATTGAATTTGGTCGCAAGCTCGGTCACTTTCAAACCATCCGTCTTTGGATAGAGAAATTCCTTATGTTTCTCCTCCCTCATAGCTTGAGAGAAGAAACGATCAGTCATCTTGGATTTAAACATTCCCCAGTTCAAACCTGGGTGATCAGCCAAACCTGTACCTTCCCACCATTCAGTGACTACTTCCTTTAGCTGAAGGGATACAATGTGCACCTTCTCTGCTTCAGTGCACTCAACATTGCGGAATAGTCACTCCATGTGTGAGAACCAATAAGCCACTTTGACTGGTTCTCCTTTCCCATCATAGCAGCCGGGCCTTATAGAGCTAATGGCCTTCAGTGCTCGGCCATAATTGCCTCTGTTCCTGACTGCTTCTTCTTGCCCCGCATGGACAATTGGCTCCTCAAATCTTGGAACCGCTGGATGAATTGGCACAGCCTGTGCCTGAGGCACAATTGGTCGCATGATGTCGGTGAATGCTTGCATAACGATTCCCTGAATAGCTTCAATTGTTGCAGCATCAAATACCATTGGAGTGTTGACCGGAACTTGGTCATTTCCCCTTTGATTGTTGTTAGAAGCAGACTCGTGTTCATCCACGGGGTTTGCGGTATTCCTCTCATTTGGTCTGGGGTCATTACTTGGCCCAACACCAGCACGAATGGTGTTCCTTGTGTTCACCATCTGTTTACCGATCAAATTCCAAGTATTTTATTACATTAATATCATTCAATATACTTAACATAATAAAAATCAACTCAGAATAGATCAAACTTGGTAATTTTCATTGATAAGCTCAACTGAGCTAATACGTTTTACAAAAGGGATCTCCCGAGCGTCAAGACAAAATTGCCCGGAGACTTAGGTTCTTAACAAAACAACTGAAATACAAGAAAAGAAACTGCTAATCAGCACTGGCCCAATCATGGCGCCCTGAAACATTTCCTGTAATCGCCACTCCTCATACAAGGTTTCTTAGAACGGGGTTTACCATCGGGGTCTGGTGAAAGACTCCTCACCCTGCTCGGTCCAGGAGCACATGGCTCATTCATTGGTCTTGCCCTTCTTAGAGCATGCTCAACCGCCTCGTCCATCTGACAGCGCTCTTCTGGGGAAATCATCTGACTTAGGCGAAGTGCCTCTCGCGAGTCAGGACTCAATATTAGCCTTCTCTGAGCAGGAATAGGCTGTGAGTTCTCAAATGCATTTTGTGGACCATGTCTTCTTCTGGGAAATACTACCTCGTAAAGTGTATCCCAATCGGCCAAAGTCAATGGCGAGTATTCTTGCTCATGCGGCAACTCCGGACTGGGATAGATAAACTTCATTCCCGGGTCCTCGCTGCCCACCAATAAGCGCTCTAAGCCATCAGACTCGTGGCCCTGTCCCTCGAGGTCCTCCTCGGGGTCCTCCTCTTCTTTCGGATCCTCTTCCAGGTCTTCTTTAGGATCCTCTTCTTTTGGATCCTCCTCGGGAATCATCTCAATCATGAAGTTGTCGTTGTAATGCCCTCTTGCATACCTTGACCACTCCTCTTCATTTTCCGTGTCCTCCATTGGCTCCTCTGTAGGTTCTGCCACTGGAACCTTGGTCCTATCGGACACTAGTACTACTGACTCGGGTAGTATAGTCTTCACCTCCTCGGGTGGACTACTAGATTCTCCGACCTCGAAGCATCGCAGAGGAACTGGAAACTCAAGCCTCATTGGAGATGGCGGAGCCACCTCGGCTTCTTCCGAGTCCCTTCGAAGAGAAAAGCATGCACCCATAACCTACGGGTGACGAGAAAAGAGTTAGTCTTTCTAAATATAGAAGTTCACTTCCATATCAGACTAAAGAAAAGGCACGACTAGATCGGCAGAATAAAAAATTTATTTGGAAATTCAAATCCTTCAAAATATTTCTCAGTTCAAAACGAGTAAATGGTTTATAAAAATATTCGTTCCAAGAAAATGTTTTAAAACCCACCCGTTTTAAAAAAAATTCGGCTTTGATACCAAATATGTAACACCCCCAAATATATATCCTTGAAAGGTATTACCGCCAGTGACCTCGGATTTCACATACGAAGCCACCCCAGGCTTAACCCGTTTATATAAATCATAAAACAACAGTTATAATACAAAATATCATAACTTTTTATTAAAGCAAATGTTTCGGAATTACATCCATGATTCAAAATACATACTCAAATATATTACAGCGGAAGTCTTAATACATAAAGGACACAAGGGTCTTGATCTAAACGATCACCCGCCAAGGAATCTCAACCTGGTAAAACTCTTCAAAATTCCAACTTTCATCATTGTTGTTTCTAGCCTTCATCGGAACTGCAGTTTATCTGATGTGTCGTATGAGACGGATGACACCAGCCAACCATGCAAGGGAATATAATCGGTTGGTTAGTCTAATGAAAGACTATGCAAGGGTAAAACAGAAAGGTTCTAAGTAGTCGTATTAGGTTAGACTCATCGCTTCTCGAATAAAAGTCGATGACGATAGTCAACCACCATACTCCTACTGAAATATACGAAAAAACATGATCAAGAGAAAGGACTCTGAAAGAATGAGTCTTACGAAAACATATGAAGAGAAGACTCCAAAAGGTTGAGTCTTCTCGGAAAGTATGACAAGTGCTTGGGAACATCAATTTCACACAAGCGTTTTAAAACTGACTTGGTGTTTCGGTTCACGACCAACCTCACCGCACAATGCGAATTCAGATTGGAAAGAGAACTTTACTCTGACCAAAGTCTAGACCAGTTTCCTAGCTGCACTACTCGCCTGAGGGTATATTAATTATGTGCACTAAAGCACTTATCTTATTTAATTCCAAAACGTACATTTTACGTTATAAGCTTTTAAGATCTCTTCACAAGAGATATCGGATCTCCTCACAAGAGATATCAAAGGGAATACATCCCAAATGGCGGCACCAGCTGTGTGCACATACCATGAGTAAGGGTAAGGTCATGACCGAAGATACTAGGAAAAATCCTCCTAGTACCATTATCCAGAAACCACTAAACCTCGCAAGGTACATAGTGTTCCTACGAATACTCGTTCTAACTAAACAGTTAAAACATAAGAGCAGTAATTCACATCAAAGCCATCGAGGCCAATAACAGATATAATAACATTGTTTCTAGCAATATATACAACCTATTATAATATCTGTATTTCAATCATATATATATATAATATGGGTATGAGTTTTAACCCCGGTTTAAACATATTCGTATCCGAACAAATATTCTAAGCCCCAAAATACGTCGAATGTATTTTATTCCACTCAAGGAATTATTACAGAGATAAAGTATTTAACAGAAAGTCTGAACTTCTCTGAAAATAATTCGACTACAATACGAGTGTTTGGAAAACTTACCAAAATACTCTTTACTAAAATAAGGGGTATTACATGACCCTCCCTTATCACCTGTGGATCCCGATCCGGTACGTATTTTATCAGATATTTAAATAATAATAAAATTAATAAAATATGTAATATTTTAATTAATCCTGATCCGTTACGTATTGGGTTTCAGCTGAGGAAGATACTGAAGTCGTACACCCGCCACCCTCATTTCTCTGCCATCCACGAGTTCCAGAGGCAGGACCCGGATTCGTAGTGTCCGCTTGCGCAGCGGAGCGGCATCACATCCTTGGGGTCCCAGGAGTTTCGTCGGATCGACCCCGTGCTGATATCGGCGTTTGTGGAGCGGTGGCATCGGGAGACGAACTCCTTCCATTTTCCGTGGGGGGAGATCACGATCACACTCCACGACGTCTTCCATATTTTGGAGATCCCCATCGATGGGACGGCGGTGGTATCGGATATGCCCGACCCCGAGATATTTACCGCTGCAGCGAGGATGCTTGGGATTGATGTATCTGTCGTCTCGCAGATGGCATCAAGTAATAATTTTTATACCTATTTATCATGTATTTAATATATTTTAATTAAAATGTTGTTGAAATCATCGTATTTGGTTAAAAAATTTTTTTTCAGGTGGCGGCTTTGCGATCAATTCAACGTTGAAGAATCGTTGTCTCTTATTATGTCGAGCGGCCCAGAGATATATATCTGTAGTTTTATTAATATTAGGATTTTTAGGGTATTTTTTATACATTTTATAAGTAAATTAATGTTACTAATTTCAGGAACAAGCGTCATGTTGCTTCGATGTACTTGCTCATGCTATTGGGCAGTACCGTCTTCACAGACAAGTCAGGGCAGAAGGTGAAGGCGAAGTATCTGTCGCTCGTCCTTGATCACGACCGCACCGGCCGTTATGCCTGGGGTGTTGGTGTCTTGGCCAACATATACCGGCATTTGGGTATGGCATCGCGGACCCATGCACAGGGATTGGCCGGATGTCCGCTGCTTTTGAGGGTAATAATTTATTTTTTATGTTTACATGATTTTTTGATATAAATGCTAACGAATATATGATTTTTTGTACAGACGTGGATTTGGACATACTTTCACGCATTCCGAGGTCATGCGTCACCTGACCTGGAGCACATGGGGATACACGGGCTGTAGCCCGTGACGGGAGGGAGGCTCCTCAGGGCAGTGACTCGGATCGCCTTATCTCCCTGCGTCGGGTTTTGGACGCCATGAAGTATTCAAAGGTAATAAAAAAAAAGCGTTACGTTCGAAATTCGGATTTTTCGATTATTTATTGGCATATCTGACTTAGTTGTTATTTTATTTCAGATGCGGTGGCAATCGTGGGGAAAGCTAAACTTCAGCGATCCGAGGTACGCTCCGTCGCTATATCGAGGCATCATCGAGTTGACGTACGAGAGTCGTACATGCCCGACCGTTGCCTCTGTCAGTTCGGGTACATGCAGTGTATTCCACAGGCGCCACCAGAGCCGAGGAAAGTTGTCCGACATGCAAGGCTCTCGTCGTATGTCACAGAGTACGGGGATGATCACTGTTTGTGGGATGCGGACCCGAGGCCACTGATCGAGCTGCATGGTCTTATCACGTCCACCTTCGCGTGGGATTGTGACGATGCATACCTCGATTGGATTGACCAGATGTCTCATCCATATTTGGATTTCCGGTCCGTGAGACATGACCTACATGTAGTAGATCATGTCCCTCCAGTCCCTCCACCTCCCCCGGCTTCCACTGTCACGGTATGTCATCATTTTCTTATGTTTATTTTGATGTATTTTATTTATGTTTATTTTGATGTATTTTTTTAATACAGCGCTCACAGCTGGTGGCCGGCGAGATGACGGCTTATCTGGCCCAGTACGACGATACGACTCCCCGTCTTACAGATCAGATGATCCGTTGGATCGAGTATCTGACGGGTGACATGACGCCTTCGGCCCCTCCCATTCCACGTGTGTCCCAGAGATTTCATGACTCGGTTCACGAGGAGGGATCTGATAGCGGGCGACAGGCAGATGAGGACTAGTTACGATATGTATATTACCTAAACTGTTATGTATCACATGAAATATTTTGCTGATGTTTATGGTATTTTGTTGATGTTTATAGTATATAAGTATTATCACATGAAATATAAAGAAAAACTATAGTATATAAGCATTATCACATGAAATATAAAGGAAAACTATAGTACATAAGTATTATCACATGAAATATAAAGAAAAACTAAAGTACATAAGTATTATCACATGAAAAATAAAGGAAAACTATAGTACATAAGTATTATCACATGAAATATAAAGGAAAACTATAGTATATAAGTATTATCACATGAAATATAAAGAAAAACTATAGTATATAAGCTTATATCACATGAAATATATAGGAAAACTATAGTATATAAGCTTATATCACATGAAGTATAAAGGACAACTATAGTATATAAGTATTATCACATGAAATATAAACGAAAACTATAGTACATAAGTATTATCACATGAAATATAAAAGAAAAA
The DNA here is from genome assembly GCA_027886185.1 of Rheum nobile. Classification (NCBI taxonomy): domain Eukaryota; kingdom Viridiplantae; phylum Streptophyta; class Magnoliopsida; order Caryophyllales; family Polygonaceae; genus Rheum; species Rheum nobile. The sequence goes on along the minus strand of WOAB01000580.1, from coordinate 196,794 downwards.
CTATAGTATATAAGCTTATATCACATGAAATATAAAGAAAAACTATAGTATATAAGTATTATGACATGAAATATAAAGAAAAACTATAGTGTATAAGCTTATATCACATGAAATATACAGGAAAACTATAGTATATAAGTATTATCACATGAAATATAAAGGAAAACTATAGTATATAAGCTTATATCACATGAAATATAAAGGAAAACTATAGTATATAAGTATTATCACATGAAATATAAAGGAAAACTATAGTATATAAGCTTATATCACATGAAATATAAAGGAAAACTATAGTATATAAGTATTATCACATGAAATATAAAGAAAAACTATAGTATATAAGCTTATATCACATGAAATATAAAGGAAAACTATAGTACATAAGTATTATGACATGAAATATAAAGAAAAACTATAGTATATAAGCTTATATCACATGAAATATAAAGGAAAACTATAGTATATAAGTATTATGACATGAAATATAAAGGAAAACTATAGTATATAAACTTATATCACATGAAATATAAAGGAAAACTATAGTATGTAAGTATTATCACATGAAATATAAAGGAAAACTATAGTATATAAGCTTATATCACATGAAATATAAAGAAAAACTATAGTATATAAGTATTATCACATGAAATATAAAGAAAAACTATAGTATATAAGTATTATCACATGAAATATAAAGGAAAACTATAGTATATAAGTATTATCACATGAAATATAAAGAAAAACTATAGTATATAAGCTTATATCACATGAAATATAAAGGAAAACTATAGTACATAAGTATTATCACATGAAATATAAAGAAAAACTATAGTATATTAGCTTATATCACATGAAATATGAAGGAAAACTATGGTTTTCCTTTATTCACCCGTTTCTTCTATAATCCTTCATATTGGGCCTATTTGGGCCCAATTTCTTCTATAATCTTTCTATTGGGCCTATTTGGGCCCAGTTTTTCGTTTTTTGAGTTATTCACCCGTTTCTTATATAATCCTTCCTAGTGGGCCTATTTGGGCCCAATTTTTCGTTTTTTCAATTTTTCACCCGTTTCTTCCATAATCCTTCCTATTGGGCCTATTTGGGCCCAATTTCTCGTTTTTTCAGTTATTCACTCGTTTCTTCTATAATCCTTCCTATTGGCCCTACTTGGGCCCAATTTCTCGTTTTTTCAGTTGTTCACCCGTTTCTTCTATAATCTTTCCTATTGGGCCTACTTGGGCCCAATTTCTCGTTTTTTCAGTTTTTCACTCGTTTCTTCTATAATCCTTCTTATTGGGCCTATTTGGACCCAATTTCTCGTTTTTTCAGTTTTTCACCCGTTTCTTCTATAATCCTTCCTATTGGGCTTATTTGGGCCCAATTTCTCATTTTTTCAGTTATTCACCCGTTTCTTCCATAATCCTTTCTATTGGGCCTATTTCTCGTTTTTTCAGTTATTCACCCGTTTCTTCCATAATCCTTCCTATTGGGCCCAAGTTCGTTTTTTTAGTTTTTCACCCGTTTCTTTTATAATCCTTCCTATTGGGCCTATTTGGACCCAATTTTTCGTTTTTCAGTTTTTCACCCGTTTCTTCTATAATCCTTCCTATTGGGCCTATTTGGGCCCAATTTCTCATTTTTTCAGTTTTTCACCCGTTTCTTCTATAATCTTTCCTATTGGGCCTATTTGGGCCCAATTTTTCATTTTTTTATCCGTTTCTTCTATAATCCTTCCTATTGGGCCTATTTGGGCCCAATTTTCCATTTTTTAGTTTTTCACCCGTTTCTTCTATAATCCTTCCTATTTAATGTAATGTAATGGTTTGAAGTTGATGTAATGTTTTTCAATTCCTACCAGAATAAAGGAAAATACTTGGATACACATACATACATAATATATATATTATTTACAATGTCAATCACTACACTGGAGGATCGGGTGGACGGTTACATCTTATGCGATAATCCCGAAACATTTGAAACCTCGAGTGAAACTGAACATCCCAACCATCTACACTTTGGTCTTTGAAACAACGCCAAGCATACGGATGAGGGGGTACTGGACAATCATCCTTGAGCCACACCTACATACAAACACAAACTTGAACTCTTTGCGCATATACTCGTATAGTTTACTACAATAAATTATTTAAAAAAAGGAAAACTATACCGGTATGAAGTGGTTCTGAGCTCCTACGTGGGGCATCGTCAATATCTTCGTCGGAGGGCCTAAGCTTGTATTACACGCCTTCATTGGTAGGCACAAGCAAGGACCATCCCAGGCTAAGAAATATAGCGCAACTTGATACGTCGTGGCAAACACCAAACCGATTAGAGGCATGTCGAGCCAATATTGCGAGGAGCAAGGACTTATGACATAGTTCACCCGGAATATAAGATCTTCATAACTCATTCTCGGTGCTAGTCTGGGCAGTATTTCCATGTACACATCTCTGTTGTCCAACAACTCTGCCGCTAGATGCATTCGAACCATAGGGTAATAATGCTCTTCGTACCCCAACAGTACAGGTAGTGACCGATATCCACAATGCCCGTCCGAAACTACATCTTTCGCCTCCTTAATGTATGGGAACCAGAAGTAATCCACATTCTTAACCCCAAAGTTCACCCCCATATAAGTAATGGGTTGGTCAGGGAACTGTGATCCAGACGCTTCACTTTTATCCTTTCTAGGACGGCCACGACCCCTAGCTTGGCTACCTTGGGTCCCATTCTCATTCTCCTTTTTTATATCTTTCTCCTTCTCATACTCCTCTAACTCGGCCCTTCTATGCTCAAACAAGCTCGACTCCCTCTTGGTGGAATACTTTATGGAACCCTTCGGCCTTCCTTTGGAAACGATACCCGTCGGCTCTAACAACGAAGATTCATGCGGATGCTCCAAGTCATGGAACAGGTCGGTGACTTGCACTAACGTGGATTTTTCAAGGATCCCATATTTCTCCTTCTTGTACAATTCCTCAAGTCTCAACCGTGGAATATACATTGTTGCATGCTCCTCAATGGTGTCATCACGATAACTCTTATCCCATTCCAGCTGCCTCCAGAAGCGGCGGATCTCACTCGGCATGATCTGCCTCTTATCAACAATAGCCTTCCCAATATCATGGATGCACGGCAGGCCTTGGCATTCTTTCATCCAGTAATCGTCGCACTCCTCGTTGAAATCATTTATCTCTAACTGCTTATACATATCGAACAACTTCCTCAAGCCCCTTTCCGACACTTTGTAGAATAACTTTGTAAACACCCTTCTCATTTCTAGCGGCACCTGGTTGAAACAATTTGGTTTTTTGACCCGTGACATCTCCATGCTCGCCCTCACCTGCCCGATTTGACCTTCGATTGCATGGTGGATCCTCAATGCCATCCTGTTAAAACCGCCAACACTAGAATCCACAATATCCTTCAACACCCTATGCATACCCTCAACCCTATCAAAACAAAAAAAATGCATAGTGCTAGTAAGAAAGTATGACACCGAGCCATAGGCCCAATAAACATCCCAGAAAAATGAAAAGTGATACATACATGTTTGAAGTCCTCGTGAAGAAGTGAAGATGATGATCTGTCCACGCTCTGACTATGTTTTCCTTATAAGGATTCAACCACTGTTTCTCAAGGTATCCAACAAGGCCGCTCTTCCACGATTTCCTAAGTTTTTGGAGCCTCTTTTCATAGCTTTCCTCCGTGGTTGAACACCAAAGTCCCTAGCATTGGCCGCAAAAGTTGCTGACTCTTTTCGAATCCTTCAAGATTGGATTAGCATATGCCTCGATGTTGTGTTTGATATGCACCCAACACAAAAGGTGTTTAACCCGATCTTTGAAAACTATCTGAATTGCATTGATGAGGGCCTTCTCTCGATCAGTCATTATGGCCGTCGACATTACTCCCGCCTCTTGAAACAAATACAGAAGCTTTTGCATTATGAATTCGTAATGCAAACCATCTTCCTCTCGCGTAAATGCATAGGCGATGTTGAACGTCTTGTTAGTGCATGTAAAATCGACAATCTCCATAAGAGGCATGTTATACCTAATGATGAATGTAAGAAAACAAAAGAGTATAAGCAATTTTAGATCATGTATATTATGACTATATTAAATTGTAATAAACATAAGGCCATTATATACCTATTTGTCTTGTATGTGGCGTCGATAACTACCACGTACGGGAACAACTTCAACAGGTGCAACGAGTCAGGGTGAGCGAAAAATAGGATATCGATCTCAGACGTAGACCGCTTCCTCAGAGGATGCACTTCGTACCTGTTTTCTTTGAAGAAATTTAGGGTCCATTGGGTAACCGTCATTTCCCCACGATCCTCGTACTGCATCTTTCATAAATAGTTGGAATCTAACTAGTTGTTCAGGACTAATTTCTCCTTCATGTCTGGATTATCTTTGAATATTTCATTGATCTTCTGTTTTTAACGGGCAGTTGTTGGCTTTATGGCCAGGTTTTCTGCACTTATAACATATTATATTTCTGCTAGGCATGTGTCTACTAGGTATGTCTTGCTCGGTCCTGGTTGATCTATGTTTTCTGAAGAATCTAGGATAATCTCTTTTCTTTTTATAAGATTTTTCTTTCCTAGTCCTTGAAGGGGCTTGGATCTTTTCAATACCGAAGGCTTCACATAAGCTTCCCATTTCTCTTCTAGACTTTCCTTTATCTGCCCCGTATTTTGCCTGAATTTTTAATTCAGTGCATAAAGCTAAACCTTCTTTCTTGATGAAAGCTCCTAATTGGCCGTAGGTAATGTCTTTCCAAGGAATTTCTTCTGTTCCTATGGTGTCTTTGAGCTTTGTTATGATTCTTTGGGCAAACAAGGAGGGTAAGCCTGATACAAATCTTTCTTTCCCGAAAGACTCATTACAGTCTGGTCTTCTAAGGACATAGGATATGAATGTATCTTTGTACCATATGTAATCACTCAGAGTAGGGCATCTAAGGTTGGACATAATGGTTTTATTGGATTGAAGTTCTTCTTGAGGGTTTCCTACAAAATACATACAGATGGCATATATTAATTGACCAACAACGTTTTGTTCTAAGGTCTCCCTACCTGTTTCATCCTCTGTTGAAACAGTAGCTTCTAAGACTTCTAATTTTTGTTGTAGGTTCATAGCATTATCCCACCAATATTTGAGTTGTCCTGTGAATCCTTGGATTATAAGGACAACAGCTATTTTGTCTGTATGGCCTTGGGTTCTATAGGCGACTTTTGCCATACCCATTTCTTGTAAGGTATTCATAATTTCACCTTATGATTTTCCATCTATGTTCCATTCGTAGATGGATTGGCCATTATAGTCTGTGGCTCTAAATTTGGCCCTTTCTTCATATTGAAGATCAGGAGGAGTAGGTCTATTATAGTAATTTCTAGTATCCATGTTCTTTTTACCAAACATCTTTGTGTACTATTGTGATCTATTACTTCTTCTTCTGATTTTATTGATTTCTAGAGGTTTATCTAAAATTGTTGATTCCAGATGTTCTCTCTTCTTATCTGAGTTTTCCAACTCAGTTCCAGGTCATTTGGTGCATCAAGTAAGTGAAAAATCCAAGAGTTATAATAAGAGGTGAGTGTGCCCACAAAATTATTAAGTCTTGTATTAGTCTATTTCCTTGTATACAAATATAGCATGTTCTTGTAGTTGTCCTTCTTGCCCATCTTAATCACACAAATGAGGAAAATAGGCTATCTTTTCACAACAAGTGGTATCAAAGCTAGGCTCTTTTGCGGTCCCCGATAGCTCGTGTGGTTCGAGATGGAGGCTAACGTCACTTACGATAGTGATATGTTCAAACTTACAACGGACAACTACTTGTATTGGAAGCCGATGATGGAATATCACTTGTACTGCAAGAATTTGCAAGAGCTTATTATCACGAAACACAAGCTAGAAGAAAATAGCGTTAAGGAGTGAGAGCTCTTAAATCGGAAGACGGTCACCATGATCCGTAAGTACATTGAAAAAAATTCTCTTTGAACATGTTTCCACTTTTACAAATGCTTTTGAATTATTGACAAAACCCGAGTTCGTGATTCAAAAGAAAAACGCCTCGTAACAAAGCTCTCCTTGTTCGATGGTTGGTATATTTAAGCATAAGCACTTGAACAATTTTAAGGGGCTCATAAATCAGCTAATTAAAGTCGACTTGAAGGTCGAAGATGAAATGCAAGCTCTTCTACTCCTTAACTCTCTATCAAAGAGTTGGGACACGGTGGCCGTCACTCTCAGCAACTCGGCACCAGAGGGAAATCTTACCATGGATACCATTAGTGACCACCTTCTAAATGAAGAATCAAGGAGGAAGAAACAAGGCATTAATATTCACTCGGAGGTAAACATCGTTGATAACCGGAGCATAGATGAGACACATGGCCGCGATAAAAGTTGAGGTCGACATCAGCCTCGAAGACGATCCAATTCACACCCTAGGGTTATTTGCTACTATTGTGGCAAGGCTGGCGACAATAAATCAGATTGTCGGTTTCACAAGAAAGATCAGAAGGCGAGTAATATCAAGCTGGATCAATTCAGCTCAATGAAGAGGCAAGATGAGAAGACTGCCATTGTTGTGGCACACAAAGGTGAGGGTTTATATCTCGTTGGAAAAGGTAATCTTCTAAACATTGCATCTGATGATAAATCCTGGATTGTAGACTCTGGTGCTTCCTTCCATGTCACTCCTCATGAAAGCTTCTTCACATCCTACCAAAGTGGCGAATTTGGTAACGATCAAATGGGAAATCAAGGCATGATCAAGATTTTTAGAAAGAGAGATGTCATCCTTACGTCAAACATCGGATGCACACTCATTCTTAAGGATGTAAGGCATGGCCCTAAGATGCGCCTTAATCTCATATCAACCAGAAAGTTTGATGAACTTCATCTGGTAAATCACTTCAGTGACCACAAGTGGAAGCTTACCAAAGGAAGCTTTGTCATGGCTTGAGGAAGGAAGTAAGGGTTGTTGTACGTGATGCAAGCTAAGCTCTACAAGAGGGATGTGAATCGTGCTAGCACTAACATGAAGGTATGGCATCAAAGGCTCAAGCATATGAGCGAGAAGGGTCTTCATATCCTCGCTCGAAAGTAACTCCACTATGATATGAAAGGTATGTCCCTTGTTCTGATTGTTTAGTTGGTAAACAACATAGAGTTGCTTTTCATAGATCTTCTATATCTAAAAAGAGAAAGCATATTCTTGCTCTCCATGTTCGAGATATCCCTCGGTGGTGCATCATATTTTGTCACCTTCATCGATGATGTAACACCCCTTACTTACGTCTATAGTGCCACATCCCAGTAACCTCAAACTTTAAGGTTCAAAGCCACTCTAGGCTTAATCCGAATAATATATGCGTAAATATTATTACATTTATAATAAAAGAAACAATAGTGGAAGAATTTTTGAAATAAATACCTCATCTTTATTAAAAATTCTCCTCGTAAATTGAGGAGATTAAATAAAACGACATCAAGATTAAAGAAGAAGGATTTACATAAACCCTAATTACATGACTAGTTTATCCAATATTATCACCTATTACATTAATTAAGAAGAGTAAATTCTATAACCAAAGCAATATAGAAATATATTTTGAAACAAAACATCAACTGAAAAGCTTCTTCTTCGGTTCGTTACTTCTAGATAACTTGAGACAAGCGGACTGATGTGCCATATGGGACGGATGAAACCAACCAACAATGCAATGAAATATAAGGGTTGGTTAGTCTAATGAAAGGCTAAGAAAAGGGTATTTATACGAGGTTCTATGTGGTCATATCCTGTCACTATCATCGTTTATCGAATAAAAGCGGATAGACGATAGGTAACTAAAATACTTCCACTGAAATGAAGTATGAACAAAAGAGATATGCACCAAGAGGATACCCGATATTAATAGGAGTATTATGGGAAGAAGGTATGAACTTGTTTGGGAACATTTTAAGTGAACACAAAACATATACAAAACTCCATTGAATAATTGGGTCCGACCAGCCTCACCGCATAGTATGAATTCATATTGAAAAGACGACCCGCTTAAACTGAAGGAAGATCGGTTTCCAAGTTGTACTTCTCGCTCTGGTTCATTAATTATGTGCTTGTAATACTTATCTTATTTAATTTCAACTCACCGCACTTAATCTTAAAGCTTTTAATATATTCTCGAAAATCGAGACCAGAAAGGGTGACTCATTGTCAACCCACACATTGCACTACCTAGGTGCCCCACACACTTGTTATTCCACGATGAATAAGAAGCATGGTCATGACCGAACAAGTATTAGGGTATTAAGCCTCCTAATACTAAATTATAAAGAGATCATTGCACCTCACGAGGCCATAATATCCATGACACACACGACTATTAAAGTTCATACATTATGACTTCAAAGTCTACACATAGCACACGAAGTCCACATCCAATATCGTCATTACAACGATAACACCATTAAAAATATATAACTATACATATATATATCAATAATAACTATCAACCTAGATACAAAATTATTTAATGTACACAAATGTTTCCAAACATTTAATCAGATATTAGAAATTATCCAATTAATTAACAATAAATTTCAATATTATTTGTCCGTTAAGAATAACTGAAATGACAAGAGTGAACCATCACTTGCCTTAAATTCTTTTATAATGAAAGATGGCGCAAATATTGATGTTGACTTTATTCTAATGTATTGACTTTTGTTCCACGTTTCCACGAGCATTCCGATGACGCCGAACGAATCGTTAACAAGCCGAATTGTTTTTAAACAAACTATAATATGAATAATAAATTATTCTGGTATTATAAATTAATTAAAATTAAATAAATTCATATTTAAAAGTACATAACATAATGATTTTGATTTAATAGTAAATCAATGGATAGGAGTCGAATTAATACCGTTAATTAACGATGTCGAATTTTAAAGCTAAACGCAACCTCAACCCAAGTTGGTCGGCAAGGGGTCTTCGGGCTGTTCGAAACGGTCTAAGATGTGCTCGTTTGGGTTCGGGTCCGGTGCGGACGGGTTCACAAAGTGTCAAGGATGACCTAGGAGGAGGTTCAGTGGAAATGAAGAGGTTTAAGGCTGCGAACGACGGCTATGAAGTAGGAAATAAACCAACTTTGTACAAATTTTTGGGCGGAACCATAGACCCAGTTGATCGATGAGGGGTTTCTTAGCAGCTCGTTCAAGGTCCAAATGACTCCGGAATCGAGCGGGTCCGGCGAGTTGGACTCGTAGCACCCTCACTGACATTGGAAAACTGGCTCAACAGTGAACCAGAGAGCACTTGGTGTGTTTTTTTAGAATACGCCTTCGCAAGGGTCAAGGTTCAAGCAGTTCGTTGGTGGCTCAAACGACAACCAAATGATGCAAGGTCGGTGGCTATGGACTCGTGGCATTGTAGGCTACTACTGGTAATGGATGGTTGCGTTGGAGCTCGAGAAATGGCTCATGAAAACACCAATTACAGATGATCGGAAAAACAGAGGCGAATGAGAGTTTAATTGGTTTGGGGCGAATTGGATGAAAAAAACACCACGAAAAGCTTGGTATTTATAGAGATATTGCTATCCATAATTCCTCCAACACAATCGCACAATTTTTGCCTCTTAATTGATTCGAAATTGTTTAATTCTGTCAATTTCGTTTGATTGACACACGAACGCGTCATACAAACACGGATGGATCCAGACGATATCGCATTCAATTGAGCCAAAAATTAAGTGGCTTTGATTAATGATTGTTTGTTGTTCAATGCCCAATCAATGGAACACACCAATTATTTCCCAAATGGTCAATTTTTTTGCCTTGAATCTGAAACCCTAATGCGCAAAAAATAGAGGAGAGGTTGAAGAAGGCAGCCCAGATTTTTCTGGAAATTACACTCGGCCCACCACAGTTTATGGTGAATTGCACTCTTTTGCCCAAACTTTCAAAAGTGAGGCAAATACGCCCAATTTCCATTACCAAATTATTATAAAGTTACTCAAACTTTATTTTACAAATTATTTAACTTATTTAATATCCCCTTAACTATATTAGTGTAACATTATGATAATAAAGTATCACAACTTTATATTACAAACTTGTTAAGTTTATTTTATAAACTTAACTCAACTTTATTTATACAAAAATCATTCTAACATAATTTTTGGACTTAAGTTAATGAAAATTTACATTACTCTTTTATAAAAGAAATAAAATAAATTTCACAACTTTTATTACTATCAAAAGTAAAGTTATAACAATATTCTTCTAATTTAAGGTGGGTTTACAGATGAATACTCAAGGAACTCTGATAAGAGAGCAACTTTGAAGAACAAATAGAATGAGAGAGCAACTTTGAAGAACAAATGGGTGTATGAGAACCACACTTAAAGATCAAGTACTCGATGCTTTCAAGGAGTTTGTAGCCCAAGTATAACGAGAGAGGAACTCTGAAGAACAAATGGGTGTATGAGAACCATACCTAAAGATCAAGTACTCAATGCTTTCAAGGAGTTTGCACCTGCTGAAATTTGTGGGGTGAAGATCACTCGTGATAGATCGAAGAAGTTGTTATGGCTATCCAAAGATTAATAGATTGAAAAGGTGTTGAAAAGATTCAACATGCACAAAGTGAAGTCGTTTGTAAGGTCTGAGGCCTTAGAATCGTCATCCCATGCCAACACGAGGACTTCTCGGAAGGTCAACCATCCTAGTACTACTCCTGCCCTATCACGCTTAACTTCATAGTTCTTTGTTCTCACTTGAACCCTGAAAAGAAAGAGCTCTTGTTGACATGGATAGCACTATAATCCTTATGAATCAATCTCAAGTCTGAGATGTTACAGGTGAGCACTCCACTTGTTGGAAATTTCAAGGTAAGTTCGAACACTAGTACAGAAATACCTTGGGATAGCGGTTTTTTTATGAAGCGGATAGTGCTAATCCAAGCGCTATCTAAGCACGTGTGTTAATAGTTATTAATAACGCTATTAGTTAAGCGCTATAAAAAAAGCACGCAAAGCACTTTTTTTTTTAAAACGCTATAATTTTGCTTTTTAAAAAAAAAAAAACTGAAACACGCATAGCGGTTTTTTGTAAAAACACTATAATTATAGCGGTTTTTTACAAAAAACCGCTATAATATATGTTCCAATTTTTTTTAAAAAAAAATTATAGCGGTCTTTTGTAAAAAACTGTTATAATTTATCATATATTATAGCGGTTTTTTACAAAAAAAAACGCTATAATATATGTTCCAATAATTTTTTCTTAAAAAAAATTATAGCGGTCTTTTGTAAAAAACCGCTATAATATATGTTCCAAAATTAAAAAAAAAAAAGCCCAGCAAATGCAATTGCAGCTAACCTAGTAAGACGGATCTAGAAAAAGCTGTTATCTAAAATTCAAAAAAGAGAAGTGTACAACAGGATACACCAAAACTTCTTACACTCGAGCAATTAAAAATATTCTCACCACTATATTTTGGTGGATAAGCTCTGCAAGAATTCAATAATGCACCATAACGACACCACAGTTTCATACAGGAATGCAAGCTTGATGCTCAGTCTACAAATAAAGTGGCAATGGAATTTCATGAAAACAACATTGAAATGAAAATTAACAGAACGAGAAGAAAAGTGCATTCAAATATAGTAGTTCGATATGATGAGCATATAGTTACCAAAACACACCGTCACCTCCTCCACAAAGACCTTTGCTTGTAATCCATCCTGGAAACCCACAACTCCAAGGGCAGCCATTTACATTTTTCCCCTTGTGAGTTGAGACCAATTTACTCAAAAATCCATTCCCTACTATAAAACTACATACATAGCCACGTAACTGACATACCTTAACGTGACACCCAACATTGCACTAAACTTGAGTTGCCACCAGAGGGCGTCCGCGACCCATGGTAAACCCTTTTGTTCCGTCAGGCATGCGAGGGCCAGGAGGCGGCTTTGCAGCTTCTATGTGTGCAGAAGTAATGCTTCCATGACCTAAATATGTACAAAGGAAACAAGAAAATGAAATTAAAATTATGCTTTGGTGTTAACAAGATACTCAAAAGTATATTCGTCTATATACCCATCCCGCCGTTACCCCGGTGTTTCTGTCCCTTTGATCTACGATTTTGACCTCTCTTTCCATCTTTTTCTTCTTCCCCATCCTGAAAGTGCAAAGCGAATTTTGTTGAGTCATTGCAATGATAAAGTCAAAGAGCACAAGCAGAGCAATTGCGATGCATACTTGAACTTGTTGTGTGTCATCATGGCTTTCACTTGTCTTGTGATTATCCTCATTAGCTATAGGAGCTGGCCTGGTATGGCTAACCTTGTCAGCATCAGATCCCTTCCATGCTTTTCGTCCCAAACCATATGCCTGCAGCAAAGAAAAGACGTTATTCAGTGTTACAGAGGAGGAAGAATGCGATGCAATGCAATACCATACCATTCGCTTATGAAGAAGTTGAACACGCAAGCCATTCCTCCAGTCCTTTTCATCATTTAAAGTGACAGCCTGCCAGATTTTATTGTAGAGGAGATAGAACTTTATTATTTATCAAAGCTTAGTATCAATAATATGCATAACTATAACATAAAAGACATATCTACTGACCGCTTTCTCTGCTGCCTCCACTGTCTCATATTCCACAAGGACGTGAAGCTGAATTGGATAAATGGTTGGTTTCATTATTTTCATGCTTTGAACAAACTAGCTAGTTTCTATCAGAAAGAAGAATGCCAGTGCCAATGCAAACACAATGGAGAACTCAAAAGCCTACACCATAGCTACTCAAATTTTACTAAGAAAACCCGAGCTGTACATGTTAGCTTTTATATCAACAAGAAGGATCACGAGCTGTACATGGTAATCAAACACTTATGCTACAAACCCAATAAGACAGACAGCAAGAAGTCCAGTGGAATATGTGCTACGCATCTATAATATTAATCTAATCTAGTATGAGTCAAACTCACAATAGCAAGTACAAGGTCTAACAAACAGATCTCAGTTGTTATAATGCATACTATACAACTGTCAATAGTCAAAATCAAACATGCTAAATTATAAATTCCAATGATAAATAGTGTTGTATCCCGGATACAACAATAGCTCAATCCTCCATAACAATGGAAGAAATGATAGAAATGAAAGAGATGAGGGAAAAAGATAAAGAAGAAAATGATAGAGCTCCTTATAAGCCTCTACAATGGCCTAACAACCTCACCCGTACTTAATCACTAATTACAGAAAATGGCCCAAGTTTACAAACATGCCAGTAAAATTTTCTAACAAGTTAGAGCTGAATCATACAAGTGATCAGAGTAACAACTTGTATTAAGTGACAAGTAATAGGGAACATAATCTAGTAGTAGAAATCATATGTCAAGCATTCCTTAATCCCTTGAAGAGAGTAACCTATATATATGTCTACTATTATGAATATCATAGTATTTTTGCTTGAAAACATTCAGCTTCAATTTCACATTTGGATAACCACACAAACCACAATCACATTGGAAGAGATAAAAACCTATGAAGAATTGCCTACATTTAAACACATGACAAAATATGAAAATCCATCAAAGTATGACATCCAACAGTTCGAATCAATGCGCTATTGATTCTTACTGAACAAAAAGGACCACATTGGCTAATGACTCTTAATGAACAAAAGCAGTAAAGCACCACATTTCCTTTCAATGATATTGATCAAGGAAACAATGCTGGAAAACATTCAGTAAAGCACCACATTTGCTAAGGACTCTTAATCATGCAATTCTGCAGTCAAGTAAGCGTGTAAAAAGTTGTACATATGTCAGTAACGAAAATAACCTGTTGTTCTTGACATCAATGTTAAATAGAGCCATAGCACCAACTTCTTGAGCTAATGCATTCCTTTCATAAACAGATGACCTCAGGAACTGCACTAGTGCTTCAACAAACCCCTGTGCACCCATATATATTCAAATTACCACTCACCCATTAAATCAATCTCAAAATCTCCAAAACATAAAATTCTCACCAAAGAGATCATAAATACAAGTTAAAATTTCTTTCAATAGCATCGGATATTTCAAAACTGAAAAAGCTAGAAATTATATATACTTTCAATGCAGTGCATTCAAATTTCTTTCAACAGATACTTTAAAATTTTAAACTGAAAGAAGTTCAAAAAACTTTAAAAGACTTGTAAATATTCGAGCTTACAAAAAATCAGAAAAAGCGTGTAGATTGAAACTGGTCGAGATCACATCTAAGAACAACTTCAAATTAAATGTAAAAACAGTGAGCAACAACAACAACATAAGAACAACTTCAAATGCAAAAGAGTGAGCAACAACAACAGCAGAATCGGAAGAAACAATCAATATAATCAACAATAGCAGAACAACAGAATCTGCAGAAGTGTCTAGCCAGATCTGAATTGAGAAATGTAAGTTCAGATTAGTATTTGATACTAAAATTAGGGCTTGCTTATGCTCCTGGGAAGGAGATAGACGCAACAACAAATATCAAGGTTTGGTGTAGCAATAACATAACCACGAGCAAGGTTTGGTTCAGCAATTGTAACAACGAAAACTAATTGAGTTTAATTCATCAAGAAAACGCACCGGCGAGAGAAGCCACCGAGAGAAGGCAACGAAAGAAGCTTCTGCGAAGACGATACCGAGATGAGCCGCCGAGATGAGCTTATGGAAGCTTGGGCGCGAGAGGAAACGGCCGGCGACAGAGAAAAAGAGAGGCTACGGGGCGTGAGAGGAAACCGCCGGCGACAAAGAAAAAGAGGGGCTACGGGGCGAGAGGCAAACCACGGGAGAGAGGAATCTAAAGGATCGTCGTCTTCGCAGATGTGGTAAGGCAAAAATTAGGGCGCGAGAGATGAAACAGGGTAGCGGGAAGAGGCAAGGCAAAAAAAATTGCCCCAAAATTTTTACTGGTAAATTTATTATAGCGCTTTTTGTTTAAAAGCGCTAAGAAAATGTTTTAACATTTTTAAAATAAAAAAATTGAAATTTATTATAGCATTTTTTACCAAAAAACGCTAAGAGTGTTTCAAAACTCTTAGCGCCTTTTACAAAAAAAACGCTAAGATAATATTTTACATTTAAAAAAAAAACTGAAATGTATTATAGCGCTTTTTTATAACAAAAAAAGCGCTAAAAAGCGCTAAGAGTATTTCAGAACTCTTAGCGCTTTTTTTGTAAAAAGCGCTATAAAATTGAAAACTTTAAGCGTTTTTGTACGTCTTATCTAAGTTAAATTCTGTACGCTATAAAATTAAAAAAACCACTAAGCGTTTTTGTTTCTTATTGCGCTTTTTTATAGCGCCCTACATTTAGTGATATCTAAGTTAAATTCTGTACTAGTGGAATGAGAAGCTTGAACTGAAGACTACCTCTTATGCATCAACAATATGCAGTCTTATATATGTCATGGTGTGTACCAAATCTGATATCACCTACACAGTTGGAGTTGTGAGTCGCTTCCTATCCAATTCGAGGAAGGAGCACTGGGGCAGAAGTCAAATGGATCCTCCGGTATCTACGGGGTACAACTAAAATGTGCTTATGCTTTGGAAATCAGAAGCTTGAGTTGATGAGGTACACTGATGCAGATTGTACCGATGACAATTATTCCAGGAAATTAACGTTAGGCTATGTAACTACCTTTGTAGGGGGGAATGTTTCCTGGCAATCAAAGTTACAAAAGTGTGTTGCCTTATCCACCACTGAAGTAGAGTACATTGCAGCTAGCGAAGCTTGCAAGGAGGTGTTGTGGATGAATAACTTCTACTGTGAGTTGGGAGTAGAGAAAAGCAAGATAAACACATCTTGCTATGTCACCAGAGCGCTATTCACCTAGAAAATAATTCAACCTTGCACTATCGCTCGAAGCACATCGATATACGATACCATTGGATTCCGAAAGTTCTTGGAGAAAAATCCCTACATCTTGACAAGGTACACACAAAAGAGAATTTGTCCAACATTATGACCAATGTGCTATCGACCAAAAAGTTCGATGTAAAAGCCCAAGTCGATAAGCCTAAATTTTTCTAAGGAGAAAGTGCTAGAAACTAGCTCTAGAATTCAAGAAAAGTGCCCATTTTACCCTCTTACCACTAGTATATATATGGAACTAGTGTGCTCATTTGGTGCATCAAGCAAGTGAAAAATCCAAGAGTTGTAATGAGAGGTAAGTGTGCCCACAAAGTTATTAGTCTTATACTAGTCTGTTTCTTTGTACATAAAAAATCACGATTACTTTTCGGCGCATAGGCATTTTTGCCTTTCAGCGCATAGGGCCCAAACGTTACGCGTGGAGTGTCTCACCACGTAACGTCTGGAAGCAGACCATTTCAGCGTCCCATGCGTTACGGGCTGCGCTCTACCACACGTTACGTGTGGGTATATATCACACATAACGTATGGTATTTTAGGGTATTATAATGTTGTGGTATGTGTATATGTGTATTTATTTGTGGTTCAATGTTAAAATAATGATTATTGTATATTTGTAGTATTTATTTGTTGTTCAATGTTGAATTATTGATTATTTTACATATATTATAATGTTGTGTATGAATGTTGTATCATATTATTGTGTATTTTTAGTATTTATTTGATTATCTAGAATTAATAAAAGAAATACCCCAAAAGAATCGACATAGAAGACGAAATAGAATTATTCATTACGCTGGATGACTATAACCATATTTAGCTCACAATAAAAGAAATAATACATGTTCTTCATAAACTAAGAAACCCTAACACAAAATAAATGACATCGTCTAGTTGCGTTTGAAGAATTTAGGATAGTCTCTGGTAAAAGTTCGCTTCCTATCATGTCTCTGCTTTGATAAAATTGCTTGCTCCCTACAAAGGTTGATAGTACGTAAACAAGATTACACAAAAGATACGACATCAAGACAGTATACGATGTACATCATTATATAGATTGAGGTTATACCTACGCATCTTATCCGCATCTTGTAAAAGTTCTTGATTCTGCTTAACAAGATCTTGATTTTGCTTAACAAGATCTTGATTTTCTTTAACAAGATCTTGTTTTTCCCGCCATTGTTGTCGAATAACCGCGTGTGCCCTGTCCTCGTACGTAGAATCAATATACTTCCTGTATAAACACCCCAGTCTTGGGCATCCCCAATACCTCCTTCCGTAGTTCCACTGCAAATCCCAAGTACGGACAATTCTTTTCAAATTACACTCGCATTGTGGAGCACTTATTTGTTGATGGTGCCTATTTGGGTTTGTTGATGATTCGGATGAAGATGCCATTATTTGTTGTAGTGCTTGATTTCCTACAAATCCATTAATATGAAAAGGCCAATTAGGGTTACTAAATTGAAAGAAACTGGAAGAAGAAGCTTACCCACAAATGAATCTTCAAGCCCCGCTTGTGTTGGAATTGTTGTAGTGAACAAACAACCCTAATGCCTCTTAAATCGAAAGAAACTGGAAGAAGAAGCTTACCCACAAATGAATCTTCAAAACCCGCTTGTGTTGGACTTGTTGTAGTGAAGAAACAACCCTAATGCCTCTTATATAGTGAAAAGGAATGTGTTTGACAGCTAATATATAGCTGTATACAACTGTAGTATATAATGACCTCAACCACTAGCATTAATGACCTCAACCACTATCATTAAAAACTTTTGAACAACCCTCAACAACTAGCATTGAATGACAATTTTGAACAACCCTAAACCTAAACCCTAACCCTAAACCCTAACCCTAAACCCTAAATGCTAAAGTCAACCTAACAAATCCACCAAACCGTAAACCCTAAACTTAAACCCCCTTCTAACCTAAACCATAAACCCTAACCCTACCCTACAAACCCTCGAACCAGACGTTATGTGAGGAACAGTGTCCCACGTTACGTCTCCATGTAACACAGACGTAACGTTGAGAGAGGTATGCCGCGTTACGTGTGGATCTGTCTGTGGCGAAACGCATTGAATTAACTGTCTTGTCCCCACCTAACGGTATTAATGGTCCCAGCTTCTTCTTCAATATAACGATCAACTTCGAGCTTAAACCCATTTCAAACACTTACAAAAAATTGTTTTACACTCTAAATTTTTGAAAAAGAAATGGACAATACCAACAACAATGAGTATTGGTGCAATAATGGAGAAGATATCCCAGTTTGGAATGAGGTAATTTCTATTCTTCAACCATAAAGTTCTCTTTTTTCTTGTTATGAACTTGTTGTTTTAAGTTTTGAGTTTGATGATTTAGGGTTTAGGAGCTTTTAATATTTAATTTTTAGGGTTTAGTGTAGGCTCTTATTTGTTGTTTAAAGTTAAAGATCTGATTTTGTTTAGGAGATAGAAACAAAGATTGTACAAACGTTGTTGTTTAGGGCTTAGGGCAGCGAAATCGCTGTTACATTGAAGAACAGTTCCACACGTTACGTGTAAAGATGGTGTTCACGTAACGCGTGGAACGCTTTGAC
This sequence comes from Rheum nobile, assembly GCA_027886185.1. NCBI lineage: Eukaryota > Viridiplantae > Streptophyta > Magnoliopsida > Caryophyllales > Polygonaceae > Rheum > Rheum nobile. The sequence goes on along the minus strand of WOAB01000580.1, from coordinate 178,255 downwards.
ACGTAACGCGTGGAATGCTTTGACACGTAACGTTTGAATTAGCGCCATTCGTAACGTATGGAGCTAATACTAGTTGTGGGTTTAATCTGTAAAATGGCACGGTTTATCACAAACCGTTCCATTTTATAGAAAAATATAGATTTAGGTTTAGCGTTTGTGCACTATTTGATGAGATGATTTAATGTGTATGCAGACGAACTATGGTTTGTACGAGGGGTTAAATAATATCTCCCTCAATGACTGGAGCACTCCAGAGAAGACATTTCCGGTTTGGGAAACGCCGCAAAAGGTGCAGGTTTGGAACAGGCCTCAACCATATATTGATATACCATCTTATGATCTTGAGATACCGTTTCCTCCAGAAGCATCTTCATCTTATGCTACCCCACAGTTTTGCTTTCCATCCCTACACACACAACCTCAGTTTAGTGTACCACCGGAGGAGGATGTTTACGTCTCTGCCGATTATTCAAGCTTCTTTACAACTGATAAAATCTGGGAGTCTAGAGAAGAAGCTTTTTTGTGTGCGCGGGATATGGCTATGTGTAAACACTTCTGCATCAAAAAGTGGAGGAATAAACCCTCCACCCCAAAAGCCCTTGGGGGGACTTGGTTACCGTGTGATAGGCATGGACAAAACGTGCCTAAAGGAGCTGACCAAGTGAGAGACATCACAAGGTCAAAGAAGTGTGGGTGTCCCTTCATGTTGAGGCTGAAAGAAGGGCCGAAGGGATTGTGGAGGATCATTGTACAACATGGAACTCACAATCATGTCATAGCAGATTCATTGTATGGTAGTGCATTATCTGGGCGACCAACCGCTGAAGAGAAGGAAATTATTAAGGTGATGACGGTCAACCATTGCAAGCCGCAAAAGATTCATACTACAATCCATTCGTCTCCTGGAAATTTGACCAAGATGAAGCAAGTCTACAATATCATGCACGAGATACGAAAGAAGGGCATGGAAGGGAGAACAATTGTGCAACAGTTCCTCTATGAGTGCAATGAGAAGGGATACTTCATGGAGTACAGATTCAACAAGGAGACCAACAAGATAACAAATATCTTCTTCGCAAGCCAAGATCAGTTGTCGTTGCTGAAAGCATTTCCGTACATTGTGCTGCTGGACTCTACATATGCAACTAATTGGTTAGTAACATACATATGTATTATACTCTTCATTTGTTCATGTCAAGGTTAGGGTGCCATCATATTATATATATGATTATGTGTGCAACTACAATTTGCCCTTCCTTGAAATTGTCGGCATCACATCTGTTTGGAAAAACTACAATATTGCCGGGGCATTTCTGGAGAAGGAGGACGAAGACAGTTACAAGTGGGTCATAGAGCAACTTGCAAAGATGTTTGGCAAGGTGCAACGGGCACCCACATGTTTGGTCACTGATCGGGAGAAGGCGTTGATGAACACCTTAGAGAAGCAGTTTTCAGAAGCAAAATTCCTCCTATGTAGGCGGCACATGAGGAAAAATATTGAAGACTTTGGAAAGAAGGCCATGGACAAGTTTAGGGGCACAACGTTTTCCAACGACTGCATGAAACTCTTCAAGGAAACGACCATACAAGGGTACGAAGAAAAACTCTGGAAGCTGAAGTGTGATTGGAAGAAATCTCCAAAATGTCTGCAGTACCTACAAAAAAACTGGCTGGACCCCTACAAGGAAAGAATCGTCTCCGTATGGACAGATACAGTATTCACGCTCGGTACTACCACCACTAACAGGTATGTGCATCAACAATTTTTAACTTAGTTAGACCTTTACAGCAACATACTGATTTCAGATTCTTGATTATAATACAGGGTTGAAGGGGCCCATTCTAGTCTGAAAAGCTTCTTCACAAGCAACGATGGCAACCTTTGCACTGTGTTCGATCAATATCATACACGGTTGTGCAGTCATATTGGTGACATAAGGGGGGCATTCAATGAGAGCATTGGAAATAGATATACGCTGCTAACGAAGGCACATCTTTTCTCCAAGCTGCACTTCAAGGTCTCTGTGGTTGCACTAGCTCGTTTGATTGAGGAATACAGGAAAGGAGAAGCTCCATTATGGAGCACTATATGCAGATGCCAGATGAGGGTCAGAGATGGCTTGCCTTGCGTGCATGACATGGTGCAAAATGTGAGGAGCCAGACCCCAATTGAACCTAGCTCATTGCATCCGTTCTGGTGGCAACTGACATTGTCAGAAGTGAAGACAGCAGAACAGGAAGAAGTCTGTACACGCAACGTGAATAGATCTTTGCTTGACGAATTTGCCCGAAGCGTCTTCCCCACATTGCCAGTGGAGGTTCAACAAAGATAGTCTGCACACTTAGAAGTATAGCACATCCAGAGCAGACTACTCTGTAAGAGCCAGCCAAAGTCAAGCATAAGGGTCAGCCTCAAGGAGCTCTGAACTTTGCCACCAAAAGACAACTGTCATCATGGGAGCACACTGACCAACAGATGGACGGAACACCTCCGAAAAAGCAAAAAGGAAGACCATCGAAGAAGGGCCTACCCTTACCATGTGGTGCCACGTCATTGATCAAGAACCCGTGGCGATATCAAACCCAGTTGCCCAAGTGTATGAGACCACACTTTGGAGGATGGTATGAGATAGAGGGTGATGGAAACTGCGGGTATAGAGCAATTACGCATGGTCTGGGTTTAGGGCAAGATCAGTGGACTTCTGTTCGACGTACCATGATCGCTACGTTGAGACAAGAGTATGAGCTACTCGCGCCACTTTGGGTGTCTACGATGACACTTGAGGCAATGGAGGCGAAGCTTGCATGGTTTCCTTCGCCGAACAAGCCGGCCCCACCGGAGACGTGGTTGGACCTCCCGGATATGGGATGTTTGGTGGCAACGGCATTCACATGTGTGTTCGTTACCGTCGGTGGTGGTGCGGGCACGACATACCTGCCTATGAGGGGGAAGCCAAACGAAGCATCAATTGGCGAGATTCTGAAGACGGTATGCATATGCCATGTCGAGAAAGAGAAACATTTTATTGTGGTACGTTAATACAATCCCATCTGTTGATACTATCTCGTGTTAGCACTAATGATGCATTGACTTTGATGTAGATTGGCCTGGAAGAAACTTCGCCCTTGCCTAGTATTTACACGGGGTGGATGTTTCATCATGACCAGTCTGCGGGTGATTACGTAGATGAAAGAATTATATCTCGGACGTGTGATTATGAAGCAGACAAGGCCGAAAAGAAGACAAGACGAAAGAAGAAGGTTGAAACGATCGATTTATGTAATGAATGATATGTATGAATTATGATGAAATGAGTTCGACATTTCTATTCCAAACATCCCTAAATCCAAACAACTCATAAAAAACATTCATTCAAGAGTCATAGCTTTCATAATTTTCATAACCCAAACAAGTCATCACAAACATTCAAATACACTCATAACATCCATAAAATGAAACAAGTTTAATCCTGAAACAAGTCTAAAACCACTTCCTCAATGATTGGGAAGGAAGGGATACATATGCTCAAACGACCGGCGTACAGACTCTGCTACATCTTCACATTCATGGTTGCGATGTTGCTCAAGCTCATTGTACACCTGATCAAATGCCTGCACACAACACATAAACGTTGATGCGTAATAAAAAGTTATGGATAAGAGTTAACCAAACATTAAACAAAAGAGCAAAACAGTCAAATTCATACCCGTGTCGCGTCCTCAATGGTAGGGGGGTTGACGAATGGATGTGTACGTGGGATGTACCATTCCATGTAATCATCACTACAGTCATGGCCTTGCTGGATTGGAGGGCTCATCACATCCAGGGTCATGGAATGTACATTCTGTGCATCCCATGAAAATCGAGCAGCGTCGTACTCAACCTTGTAGCTGGTAATCTTTACTGCTCTCCAAGCCCGTAGAGGCTCTATAGGAGCTCGTGGAATCTGCTGCACACAGAGAAACTGTCTCGCCACACGGTCTGGCATGTACGGCTCGGTTATCCACAGACACGAGATAACTCCATGGAAGCGAGTAGGAGTGAATCTCGGATCGCTGAAGTCAATCGTACCGTACGGACTCCAATCAACCTAAAAAAACTTATCTGTTAATACGAACGACATCCAAGCAACATAAACATAAATATATGTACATACCATGTCCGCAGTCATCGTATCGAGCTCCACTCTGTAGTTTCTCATCGGGTAGGGTTTCTCGGTCAGGTCCCATCGAGTAGCGTAGGCGACCGCTTCATCAGAGTTCCAATGTCTACTCAATGCAGGTCTGAACATGGGGAAATACTGATATATCCACGCCTGAAACAGAATTTATGCAATAAATTATTGTTATTGAATAAATACAGATACAACAATAAGGTGAAACTGAGGGTTTTTTTAATTTAGAAAAATACCTGAATCAGAGTATAGCACGTGGACATCAGTCTCGCTTCCTTTCTTGTGCACTCGCCAAAGCTGCGGTACACGTGAGCAAGAACGGCAGCACCCCATGCATATTCACTACTGCATGAGTGATCCTCCAGAAATAGCTGATAGTAGAGCGGCAATCTGTGTTGGGTCTTGTCCGGAAATAGGCAAGAGCCCAACAAGTGCAGTAAGTACCCAGAAGCACGCTTCTCGTCATTCAGACCCCTGTAATGCCTTTGGAAGAATTCAGCAACTACAGTAGCAGATGACACATCCTAAGCAGCCAACCCAAAGAATCCCGTTGCTTGAGCCACCACCGCCTTCTTCAAATCAGTCACCGTCAGAGAACCCCGTGGGGGTGCTAAGTCTCTTCCATGGATGTTGAGCCCAAGGATCAACAATACGTCATAGAGAGTTATGGTCATCTCTCCCCATGGCATATGGAACGAGCTGGTCTCAGGTTGCCACCGCTCAACAAACGCAAGAAGCAGCGTCTCGTGCACATGCTCATGTATCACATGCAGAATATGACACAAGCCTGAACTCTGTGCCAGAATACCCCATGGCGTTGACGACTCCAGGCGCCATGCGCGTGTCTGCTTGCCTCGTTGCTGAAACTTCAACGGTGGGACATGCTACATACATTTGCATTTTTAAACTAGTGTAAGCAGTTGCTTTGACATATTTATATAAAAACGTAAAATGACAAGAATAAGGTTTTTCATGCAACTTACAATGCGCTGATAAATGGTGTACGCCAGGTGATTGGCAAAACCCTTCAACAGCTCGGGATTCTCCGGACCTCCATAGACTCTGATCTGTAATTTTGGCTCATATCTCCCCTTTTTTTGCTTCGGGGTGGTCTTGCCTGCGAAGAGGTGCCTTCTTGTTGCTCCTCGTCTGCATCATCATCATCAGGTTGAGCTCTTGGAGCCCATGCCTGATTGTCTTCCTCCTACATGTTTTTAAACAAATGATAAGCAATTACATTTTTATCATACAATCATATTTACATATATTAGGGCTACTTACCATATTCAGCGGTGCATTCGGGTTGACCCCCAAGCTCTCCCACGGATTGTAATCCATGTCGTCATTTGCGCCGCCTTCATAATATAAGGGGTTGTGATGCGACGTGGACCCGTGAGGGCTCTGATGGGCGATTAGGCTATGGTGCTGACTCTGCTGGGGTGGTGGCGGACTCAATGAAGGACCATAATAGTTATTCTGATCGATCATATCAGAATAACAATGGAGTGGACTCACGTTGTACTGTGGGTACAACTGCGGGTCCGAATCTGCAGGGCCTCCCGCCACATAAGATGGCCCAAACGGGAACACAGGGGGGTCAGCATAGCCCGCCTGCCCGTGCCCTCCCGCATCTTGGGCAACACCCGCAAACCTACGGGATAGCTCACGCTCAGTCCGATACGAAGCAGCCCGAACGAGGTCTCGTCTGGCTCTACGCCTCGTTCTCTCACCAGGCTCCATCTACCACAATAAACAATGCCATAAAGTTCTTAAACATATCCAACAAACCCTAAACCCTTTCATACAAATCCATCAAAATTTCAAATTTCATACAAATGTCTAAAATACCCTAAACATACATATGCAAATTTTTATTTTTGTGAAAAGAGTAGTCGCTGGAAAGTCATCGCCGAGAGGCCAACAACACGTAACGCTTGATCTCTGACCAGACGTTACGCGCAGAAGCCAACAGCTCGTAACGGTTGGAAGGCTTCCCCTCGTTACGTGCTGTGCAATGGCAATTCACCGGATTGCCACCGACAATTCCGGCGACAATTCCGGCGACAATTTCGGCGATAATTCCAGATTCCGGCGACAATTCCGGTGATGCCTTATCTTTCAACATTTCTTAAAAAAATCAAATTTATTTAATAAATCTACCTAAAAATACCTAAACTAACACTACCTCATACCAAATACCTTTAAAATTCACACTAATTCACAAACATTAAACATAAACACTTAACTACTTCTAAATTAACAAAAAACAACTAATATTTCAAGAGATGGAATGTAGTGTAACTAACCTTGGATGATTGCGTAACGGGAGAGATTTGTTGATTCTTAACGAACCGATACCAAAGGCGCGTAATGAGAGAGGAGAGTTCGATTTCTGTTTTTTGAGTGAGCAGCGGCGGAATGGAGGAGAAGGGAGAGAGTTCTGTTTTTAAATCCAGGGTTGGTCCGCCGCGTTACGCCTGAAGCTTCATGGCGCGTTACGTAAGGCGCTTCAATGAGCGTTACGTGAGGAGCTTCATAGAGCGTTACGTCTCGACTCTATGCGCTGAAAAGCAATTTTGGGTATGCGCCGAATAATATGGGCCTAAAAAATAGCTCGTTCTTCTAGTTGTCATTCTTGCCCATCTTAATTACACTAAATAAGAAAAAAAATCTTTTTTAATTTCCTAACAAAATAGATCCGTCTTGTAGTAAGTTCACTTTATTGGAAGAATCGGTTGAGTTGTCATGTCGAAGTAGGTTTGCACTCCTTGATTGGAAGCCTAATGATCGAAGAGATAATCAGTTGACACTTAACTCTTATAAACTTATTGAGTTGTTTAATTTGGTGTTTTTTTTTGCAACTTCTCTGATTACTCTCATGCACTGAAATATATCGCGTTTGCCTAAAGTTTTTAAATGTGTTTTATAACACTTAAGTTCCATGAAGTTCGTACAAATTCCCATACATGACAATAAAATCTCATTTAGGCAAGATTTTTAAATTAAGTGACAGTGACAAAGGTTGTACATTCAAACAAACTCTAACAACATGAATTATGTTGTTAAAAATTCTACATGAAAAGTTATATGATTTATATATTTTTTTAATTACCTAGAACTACATTATTAACTTATTTAGGGTGGTGCTAAATATATTGGCTAAATATACAATACATAGGCACGTATATTGAGCATGTGTCCGTGCCAAGTAAGCACGTACCCATATTATGTGCCCGTGCCATTTAATTATCCGTCGGATATCCGATTTTGGTACGGGCATGTTATATGTGTACGTGCCTCTTTTTTTAGTTAACATTAAAAAATAGTAAACAAATTATTGTAGCATGGGCACGGGTTATACTAATTATATTGTAATCCAAACTTTATTATCGTATTATTCGAATAACGATTACACTAAGTATAATGTAATCATGAATTCATTGTATTATTATTCGTTATCGTATAATTCAAATATCGGTTATACTAATTATATTTTAATCCTAACTTCATTAATCATTATTGTATTATTTGAATAACGATTATACTAAGTGTAATGTAATCCTAACTTCATTATCATACCCTAGAAACCCTAGGGTAAGCAGGGTTTTGGATTTAGAGTTATCAAACCCCAATGATTTTCATAACCTATAATGCTTGTATAACTGGTATTCGAATAATAATATAATGAATTCATGATTACATTATACTTAGTATATCCGATGTTCAAATAATATGATAACGAAGTTAGGATTACATTATATCATATTATTCGAATATCGGTTATACTAACTATATTGTAATCATAAGTTCATTATCCTATTACTCGAATATCGGTCACGCTAAGTGTAATGTAATCATAACTTTATTATCGTGTTATTTAAAGAACGGTTATACTAAGTGTTATGTAATACTAACTTCATTATAGTTTTATTCAAATAATGGTTATGCTAAATATAATGTAATCCTAACTTCATTATCGTATTAATCGAATAACGGTTACACTAAGTGTAATGTAATCCTAACTTCATTATCGTATTATTCGAATATCAGTTATACTAACTATACTATGATCCTAATTTTATTATCCTATTATTTGAATATTGGTTAATCTAAGTGTAATACAATCCTAACTTCATTATCGTATTATTCGAATATGAAGTTAGGATTGCATTACACTTAGTATAACCGATATTCGAATAATACGATAATGAAGTTAGGACTACATTATACTTAGTATAGACGTTATTCGATTAATACGATAATGAAGTTAGAATTACATTACATTTAGTATAACCGTTATCCGATTAATATGATAATGAAGTTAGGATTACATTACACTTAGTATAACCGTTATTCGATTGATATGATAATAAAGCTAGGATTACAATATACTTATTATAACTGTTATTTGAATAATACGATAATGAAGTTAGGATTACATTACACTTTGTATAACCGTTATTAGATTGATACGATAATGAAGTTAGGATTACATGACACTTGGTATAACCATTATTTGAATAATACAATAATGAAGTTAGGATACATAACACTTAGTATAACCGCTCTTTGAATAACACGATAATAAAGTTAGGATTACTTTACACTTAGCATGACCGATAATCGAGTAATAGGATAATGAACTTAGGATTACAATATTGTTAGTATAACCGATATTCAAATAATGATATAATGTAATCCTAACTTCATTATCATATTATTCAAACATCGCTTATACTAAGCATAATATAATCATGAATTCATTATATTATTATTCGAATACCGGTTATACAAGCATTATAGGTTATGAAAATCATTGGGGTTTAATAACTCTAAATCCAAAACCCTGCTTACCCTAGAGTTTCTAGGGTATGATAATGAAGTTAGGATTACATTACAATTAGTATAATCGTTATTCGAATAATACGATAATGAAGTTAGGATTAAAATACAATTAGTATAACTGAGATTCGAATTATACGATAACGAATAATAATATAATGAATTCATGATTACATTATACTTAGTGTAATCGTTATTCAAATAATACGATAACGAAGTTAGAATTACAATATAATTAGTATAACCGATATTTGAATTATACGATAATGAAGTTAGGATTACGTTACACCTAGTATAATCGATATCCAAATAATACGACAATCAAGTTATGAGCATTACACATAGTTTCTTAGTTTGATTCAACTAAGAAACTTAAAAAAAACTCATTTTTTTACTGTAGCACCCTAGCACGGAATACATTAATTTTTTTTATAAAGTCAACTAAAAAAAGAGGCACGTACACATATAATGTGCTCGTGCCAAAATCGGATACCCGACGAGTAATTAAATGACACGGACATGTAATCTGGGTACGTGGCTATTTGGCACAGGCACATGCTCAATATACGTGTCTATGCAGTATATATTTAGCCAATGTATTTAGCCGCAATGCTTATTTATGAACATCTCAAGTTGATATTTACTTTTCTTGACCATCGACCGTACACCATGGAGTGTTTAGCGTAGAACTATATATTAAGAATTTTGTTTTGAAAAGATTATGTTAGAGGTTATATATTTGAAAATTTTCAATTCTATTAAAAAAGGTTTAATCATATGATGCAAATTAAATATGCACGCTTTAAAGATAAAGAATATGTATACACCGACCACCCTTAAGGCAATGAGGCTCCCCACCTAATTAAACAAGAAACAATCAGTATATATGATGTGGATCCCATTCTATTTCTAACCCAATGGATAAATACATTCAAGTTAATGTTTAATTATTTTCTGATGTCCTTCCAAAAAAAAAAACTATTTTCTGATGAGTGATTTCTAGCAAAATAATCATTTGGCTCAAAGTGCACATAAAGGATTCGTTTAAATTTCTAATAGAATATATTAAAATGTATTATCTTATAATAAATTAATAATTTAATACAAGATAATACATTATAGAACAGAATTTAAAGAGACCCAAAATGGGCCTGAGCCCATGTTATTCTGCCCATCTCCCTCGTCATCTTAAGGCTTGAGACTTCATATTGATAATGTTTTTTTTTTTTATGAGGAAAGAATTAGACGGGTCCTAGCAACGATGCAAGGTCCGGCATAGAGCATCCAATTGGATGAGAACACGAAGTTCTGGGTTTGATTACAAGGCAAATCTCAAAGGTGAGAAGCTGAGTTTAACAATTTGATTAGTAGAGCGGTTCACCTCCCGAAAAACATGCCTTATAAGGACTTCCTGAAAAGAACGGAGATCGATGAAGATGTCAATGATGACCATTTCAATTTCCCAAGGGCAAGTCCAAGTGCCTAAGATGGGGTTGATAAGGCACAAATTGTCCCCTTCGATTTCGATTTTATTAAGACGAAGGGAGACAACTGTTTTGATACTGTTTTTCAGGGCTAGGGTTTCTGCCATTAGGACGGAGAGGCATCCGTATTGTTGATTGGACATATGGATTGTTTCAGCATATTCATTTCTGATGATGAAACCCGTACCTGTTTTACCATTTGGTGTTTTCGTACCATCAAAATTTATTTTGCAAAATCCTGGTTTAGGTTTATCCCATTTAATGTTTTTAGTCTTATGCCTAATGGCTGGGTTGGGTTTTTTAGTTGTTGTTTCATCTGTATCTGATACCTTAGTTTTATTCCAATTCTGGATTAGGGTTTTGATGTATATTGTGAGATCTTTGATTTTGTCCGGGTTAGGTGTTTGGAAGATTACTTGGTTTCTATTGATCCAAGTGCCCCACCAGGTGGTAGCAAGACAAACCCATTCATTTTTAGTAAGTAAGGACTGCAGTTCACTGATTAATTCGATAAGTTTTTTGTTATTAGTATTTAGTCTTCTAATGATGCAATCAATAGGAAGATTTTGTTTCTTGATTTGTTCCAGCATTTTGGGGCACATGAATAAGAAGTGGTTTAGGTCTTCATGCGGATTATTGCACGCGTCACATGCTAGTGGGACTGAGACATGTTTTTGTGATAGCCTAGCTTTCGTAGGTAGGCCATCATGGCATATTTTCCATAAAAAATTCTTCACTTTTGGGTAGGTATCAAGTTTCCAAACCCATGACAGGTCATTAGTAGGAGGGTTTGTTTGTTTGGTTATTAATTCAAAGGTTGGTTTAGTCGAGAACCATCCAGATTTATTTGGAGCCCAATAGAGTCGGTCGGGGATGTTGTTCTGAGGTATTTGGATATTGTTAATAAACTCAACAGCTTCATCCTGAAGCACCGCTTTTAGTTTAGGAGTATCCCATTCTTTGTTAGTGATGAAATCACTCACTTTGGTTTGGTCATCAAAGTAGATGTTTGGGAGAATGTAGTCTTTAAGGGTAAAATTAGGGGTCCATGGGTCCATCCAAAAGTTGATAGAATGGCCATCGCCAATGAGCCATTGCAGACCAGCTTTGAAGACATTGCAAAGTTTGAGGAGGTGACCCCATTGCCAAGAATGGTTCGTTTTCCTAGTATAGTTAAGAATATTATCATTTTTGAGATATTTTTCTTTGATGATTTTGACCCAAATGTTATTTGGTTCTGCAAATATTTTCCAAATGAGTTTCATTTGAAGAGCTTTGTTCATGTCTTTCGTTTTACGGATTCCTATTCCTCCATTTGCTTTATTTTTGCAAATTGTATCCCACTCGATAAGTGGTTTAAATGATAGATCTTTGTTGCATAAGAAATTTCTGTTAGCTTTATCCAGTTTTTGGTGTAGGAAAACTGGTAGCATAAAGCATTGCATGATGTAATTAGGTTTCGCGGCCAAGTTTGCTTTGATAAGGGTAGCTCTTTCCTCAATGGAAATGGAACTAGCTTTCCATTTGGAAAGTTGATTATTTGTTGCAATAATAGTGTCTTGGAAGGTATTTTGATTAACTTCCCCATTTATGATAGGACAGCCGAGATATTTGTCTAGTGAGACCGAACTGGGAATATTTAGTATTGATTGGATCAATAATTTGGTATTGTTTGATGTATTGGGTGTTGTTTGAAATGCCGATTTATGGTAATATACACATTGCCCCGATATGGAGCAGTAATCTTCGATTATTGTCTTAACCTTCTGGCAGGATGTTTGGTTTGCTTTGGCAAAAATGAGAATATCATCAGCAAAGGCCAGGAAGGGGATATTAGTGCCCAACCGACTTAGTTTAAAGCCTAGTTGTTTGGTGTTAGAGTTGGCTTCATGTTGAAGTTGTCTAGCAAGGACTTCAGCACCTAAGATAAAGAGAAAAGGGGATAGGGGATCACCCTGTCAAAGTCCTCTTTTAGGGAAGAAGATGTCGGTTGATCCGTTGTTTACTAGTACTGAGAAAGAGACGGTTTCGATGCACTCTTTAATCCAAGTAGCGAAAGTTGGAGAGAAGCCAAAATTGTTGAGTACATTCAGAATGAACTCCCATTCTATTTTGTCGTAAGCTTTTTCTATATCCAGTTTAATAGCAATCCATCCTTCTTTTCCTTTCTTAGCCCGAAAGGAGTGAAAAATTTCATGTGCTATAAGCATATTGTCTTGTATGGCACGATCTGCAACAAAGGCACCTTGTAGGGGGTGAATGAGTTTATTTAAAATGGGTTTTAATATTTTTGTTAAGATTTTAGAGATGACCTTATAAATTGTGGAACAAAGGCTAATCGGTCGGTAATGGTTTATTGAGTTGGGATTATCACACTTGGGTATTAGAGTAATGAAGGTGTGGTTTATTTGTTTGAGAAGTTTACCTGAATGAAAGAAGCTTTTAACCTCTTTAATGACGAGTGGTCCAACAATGTGCCAATATTTTTGGTAGAACAGAGCGGACATTCCATCTGGTCCTGGTGATTTATCGCTGCCAATGTTGAAGATAGCGTTCTTGACTTCCTCATTTGTCGCATTCCTTGTCAGAGATAAGTTATCTTGATCCGTGACCTCTTTGGTTATGTTCCCAAGCAACTTGTGAAGGTTGTGATTATTAATTGTTCCCTTTTTAAATCTTTTTTCGAAATCTGAGCGGATTTCATTTCTAATATTTTCAAGACCAATAATGATCGTTCCTTCTTGAGTTCTAATCTCACGTATGATTTTACGGCTTCTTTTTCCATTCGCGATGCGATGGAAATAGTTTGTATTTGTGTCAATAGATTTAATATGCTTGGTTTTGGCTCTCTGACTCCAATATTTTTTGTGAAAGGAGAGTAGACACTCCTTTTTATTGATAAGTCTATTTTGTTTGTTAATTAAGGTTTGATTTGTGTTAGAAATGATTTCTTTTTGGATCTCTAAGAGCTCCACTTCAGTTTCTTTGATTTGGTTGAAGATGTTGCCAAATGTGGTTTTATTCCACTTTTTGGTAGAGACTTGAAGAGCAAAGGTTTTTTTAACAAGATTGAACATGTGGGAACCTTGGGATTCAATTCGCCATGCTTGTTTAACTATGTTTTCGAAGTCTTTTCTAGTTGTCCACATTCTTTCAAATTTGAAAGGTTGTGCCTTTATAGGGTTAGGATTTTCAAGCTCCATCGAGATGGGGCAGTGATCCGATGAAGTAAATGCATGATTTTTGGTGAAAATGCTAGGAAACCATTGGATGATTTAGTCGTGAACAAGGACCCGGTCTAATTTCTCATAAATATTGTTAATTTCAGTATGATTTTTACGCCAGGTGAATTCACCTCCTTTAGTGGGGATATTAAGGAGGTCACAACTGTTTCTAAAGTTGTGCAATCTTTCGAATGTTGAGTAGATATTGCCACTACCACCTTGTTTTTCCAAGGGAGACTCAATTTCATTGAGATCGCCAATGACGATGCACGGTAAATGCGTTTGGGAGATAAAGTTAGTAAGTGTGTTCCATAATTCATTTTTTTATTCTCTTTTGGTGGCGCATAAGAGAAAATTATCATGATAGAGTAATTTTTATCAATGATTTTGTATTTGATTGCTATAAATCTTTTGTCGATATGTGCTAGTTTGCAAATTTCATTATAGAATTGGTATGATTTCCACATGACACATAGTCCACCAGAGAAACCCACAACAGGCGGAGAGTGGATGGTGTCAAACCCGGCTTTAAGCCAGAGACTTTTAATAGGTTCTTGGTTGGTCCTTGTTTCAACAAGTGCCATGATTTGGATACTTTCGATCTTGCAAAGTCCTTCAATATCAGTTCAAAGATTTTTACGACCGATTCCTCGACAATTCCAGAGGCAAATCTTCATAAAAAACCAGGGAGATATTTTGCAAGTAACTTTGGTCTTGCCATAGAGATGAGATTTTTATTGAAAATTTGGTACTTTAAAATTTATTTCTTCTATTGATCATTCCAGAGGTTAAGCTTGTTTTGGTTTTGTAAATCAGTCTTATTAAGAACATTATTCCAGTAAGGCCATTTAACTTCATCCTGAAGCTTGTTTGATCTGCTTATGATCTTTTTGTTATTAGTTTCTGGAGCCCAATAAAGGCCCTTTATTGCATTGTTGTTAGAGTATTGGTATGGGCTTAGAATAGGAGGAAAGAACCTCTTGGCACAACTCAATCTAATTTCTAAAATGGTCTTGACACCAAAGGACTTGTAAATGGAAAGGATCATGCAGTTATCCAGGCTTTTATAGCTGTGAATGGTAGTTTTTGGGTTGTTGCATCTGTTTTGACAGATAATCTTAGGGGGCTCATCAGCCAGAGAGACATTTATTAGTAACATAGGGGTAATTTTGTTGTTAACAATAGTGGCGTAATTAAATGGGTATGCTTGTGAAGCATTCATCAATAAAATGTCATAGCATAGGGTTTTTAGATTTGAACCTTTGCTAATGTCGTTAATCGGATTTTCATCCTTAGATGATGTAGTGGTAATTTTCATTTTGGATTTTCCATGTATTATACATACGGAGTATATTGTAATACATGCATTCTTCATGCTTATACTTGTATCTATATTAGGGGTTGTTTGGTTTGAACTTATGAAAACGGTAACGAAAAGGAAACGAATCTAATCCACTTTGACATCATGATGTATTGATCAAAAATTTTATCTTGGCTTGAGGTTCTAAAATTTGTGTGTCAAGAAAATGGTGAAAGAAAATGTTTCATTATTTTACAACCCACTATTGTATTGGAGATACAAATACCTCTATCATAGTGCCAAATGAAGGGGGGAAGAAACGATTTTATCATTTTATTCAATGAATAATGACATTAAATTAGATTAAATTTGTTTCCTTTCCGTTACCATTTTTATAATTTAAAACAAACGGGACCTTAGTATTGATTGATGGTAGTTGCTCGTAGATGGGAAATACGAGTCTGAAATTTGAAAGCCGGCACTTCAAGCCCGGCTTAACTTTAATAGAACAAGAAAATAATTTTAATTGCAGTGATGTTTGGGATCTAAGTATTTTGTTGTGATACTTATTTTGGAGTAGTAGTGAAATTCTAAGAAGTAATCACTAAACGTATATGATGCGAACAACCCCTGAAAGTGTCGTTGCAATCGCAAGATCTTTGATTCCTCAAGCCGTTAGTTGAAACTTCTCTTCCGTAGCCAAAGTGATGGCTTTCCTAGGGCTAAAGAGATAGCCTTCACTCGTCCAAAGTGATGAACGTAGGGATCAAGAGATGATCATGAAACACCGAAGAGACGATGTATGATTGCTCGAAGCGACGAGCTACGGGATAGTTTGATCCATGGGATCGAAGGGTTTGATGTTGAGATTCAAGGAAGGAGCGTACTCAACTTTACTACTCAAATCAACATAAGAATACAAACTAGAGTTTCTTGTTTTAAATATCGACAAAAAATAATAATAAGTTTCGGAAATAAAGACGAAACAACGAACGTTCGGGCCCGTTTCCGCGATCGCGGAAAATACTTCCGCGATCGCGGAAAAGTTTCTGTAAGACCCGAGCGATCGCGGAAAAGTTCCTGTAAAGACTCGGAAATCAGCGTCGTTTCCGCGGGCGCGGAAAGACTTCCGCGATCGCGGAAAAGTTCTTGTAAAGACTCGGAGTTCAGCTATATTTCCGCGGTCGCGGCGACATCCGCCGCGATCGCGGAAAACTTCTTGTAGAGCCAGTTGTTGTTCGTCCGTCTGGCTCTCCTTGGCGGGGGCGACTAAGGAGGGACCTCACCTAATCCTTCATAGGTCAAGAGGAGGACCCATTTAGGACTAGATGAACCCGCATCACTTGCGTGTGCCCGCGAGACTAATGATTGTGTTGCTCGCTCCATTGCCCTTGCGCGAGCTCTTGTTACCGGGCCACTCGAGCGCACTTCCTCTTCGTCCTTCACCGTCATCGAGGGGATCATGGAGCTATCAATCTCCCCTTCTTGGCTGCGAAGCGTCCCTGCTTCATCCTCGTCGTCAAAAACAGGAGGCGTATAAGGAGAAAGGTCAGCGACGTTGAAAGTTGGATGTGCACCATAGTCATCGGGTAAATCCAAGCAGTAGGCGTTGGCCCCAAGGCGTTGTAGCATCTGGAAAGGACCATCACCTCTCGCGTCCAGCTTGTGGCGTCGCTTCAATGGAAAGCGTTCCTTGCGCAAGTGCAGCCACTCTCATGCAAGGTCTTGACTTGGTCCGCACGCTCCACTCCCTTGATGCTTTCCTTTTCCTTCATTGGTCGTGGTACTAGATCTAAAGGAGTGAGCGGATTGAGTCCGTAGACAACCTGAAAGGGAGTCTTCTGCGTAGCCGAGTGCATGGACCTGTTATAAGCAAATTCAACAAAAGGCAAGCACTCTTCCCACTTGCGGAGGTTAGACTTTAACATAGTATGCAATAAAGCACCTACAGTCCTATTAGTAACCTCCGTTTGGTCATCCGTCTGGGGGTGATAACTAATAGAAAACAACAACTTAGTCCCCAGCTTGGACCATAAAGATTTCCAAAAATAAATCACAAATTTAGCATCACGATCCGACACTATACTTCTAGGGATACCATGCAATCTAACATGTTCAAAAAATAAAGAAGCAATCTCAGAAGCATTGTTAGTAGTCTTGCATGTAATGAAGTGAGCCATCTTAGAAAACCTATCAACTACCACAAATATCGAGTCCCTCCCCTTCTTAGACATGGGCAAACCAGTGATAAAGTCCATACTAATATCTTCCCATGGGACATCCGGGATAGGCAAAGGGGTATACAATCCTTGGGGACTCGATCTAGACTTAGCATGCACACAAGTAACACAAGCCTTGCAAAAACGTGTAACATGATGCAACATTTTAGGCCAAAATAAATGTTCCTTTAATGCAGCCAAAGTCTTAGGAATACCAAAATGTCCTCTACCCTCATGAGCTTCTTGAATTAGCAACCTACGTATAGACGTTTTAGGGATATAAAGTTTCCCGGCCTTAAATAGGTAGCCATTATCAATATAGAATCCATTAGACTCTCCCTTTTCCATGCATGTTTGAAAAATTACAGCAAAGTCATCATCATGCATATACACATCTTTAATCAAGGAGAAGCCTAAGATAGAAGCATCAAGATGGGTAAGTAACACATACCTGCGAGAAAGGGCATCAGCAACCATATTTTCCTTACCTTTCTTGTATTTGACCACATAGGGGAAGGTCTCCATGAACTCCACCCAACGTGGGTGGTGTCGACTAAGGTTGTACTGGCTCTTCAAGTACTTCAACGCCTCATGGTCCGAGTGAATGACAAACTCCTTAGGCCAGAGGTAGTGTTGCCAAGTCTTCCACACCCGGATAAAAGCATAGAGCTCCTTGTCATAGGTTGGGTAGTTGAGTTGGGCGCCTGTGAACTTTTCGCTAAAGTAAGCAATGGGGCGCCTATCTTGCAGTAAAACCCCTCCAATTCCATGATGAGAGGCGTCACACTCCACCTCAAAAGTCTTGGAGAAGTCCGGTAATTTCAGCAAAGGGGCGTTGCACAACCGGTCCTTCAAGGTGGTAAATGTTGTCTCGTGCGCGTTCGTCCACTCAATGGACGCAGCCTGAAAGTGTCATTATTCAAATAATAACTATGCGGGCAATCATACCCTAGAGTTTTTAGGGTATGATAATGAAGTTATGATTACATTACATTTAGTATAATCGTTATTCAAATAATACGGATTAAAATATAATTAGTATAACTGATATTTGAATTATACGATAACGAATAATAACATAATGAATTCATGTTCACATTATACTTAGTGTAATCGTTATTCGAATAATACGATAATGAAGTTAAGATTACTATATAGTTAGTATAACCGATATTCGAATTATACGATAGTAAAGTTAAGATTACGTTACATCTAGTATAATCGATATTCGAATAATACGACAATCAAGTTAGGAGTATTACACATAGTTTCTTAGTTTAATTAAACTAATTTTTTTTTTAAATTTAACAATATTTTTTTACGATAGCACGGACACGGAAATCCGTATCCGTACTACAGTTTTTTTTTTTTTGTAAAAAAATAGCACGTGCACGTCTTACGTATCCGTGCCAAAATCAAATATCCCACGGGTAATTAAATGACACGGACACATTGTACTTTTACGTGCCCAATAGATACGAACATGTATTAAATATACATGCCTATACATTGTATATTTAGTAAATATATTTAGCCGTGGTATATTTTTATCCTTGGCAAGTTGAAACTTGAAACTGCACTGGAAAACATAATCACGTGGCCGCGCACCTTCCAGAATGAAAAATTAGCCGTTACTTGAATTATTCTGCTACTGTACTCCCCACAAAACAGAGCCAAAAAGTAGTGCCACCACTGAAAAAGTTGCACTCACCAAAAGTTCACTCAAAAGATGCAATTCTGATCTTTTCACAAGGTAACGCCATTTATAACTTGATAAGATATCAACAATATCCTTTGCGATTTTTTGATCAAGATTCTAGATATCATTGCGTTATTTGCATACTATCATTATAAAAAATAAGGTTATTTTAGCTTTAAAATTTTATTAAAACATGTTAGTCATTTTATTAAAAAATACCTGTTATTTTAAAGATATAGATAATAATTTATTTATAAATTGGGGAGTTTAATATTGAAAATTGTACATATTACTATTTTATATATAAATTTTATTTATTTATTTATTGGTTTGAAGCAAAGTAGTTAATTAATAAATTTTAATTTAAAAAAAATTGTATCAATAAAAAATTTCTTAACAATCTTATAAGGTTAAACGACAATTATTTATAAACAAATTTAAGTTTTATTCGGTAAATCTAGCTAAAATGAAAACTAAAACTGACGGAAGCTGGAGCTGAATGAATAACTGGTTAGAGCTGAGTTTATTAGCTTAATTATTTAAAAAATATAATTAGTGTTTAATATTATATGCTGAGGTAAATGTAAAATCTTCAACAATCTAATAGGTCACATTAAAAAAAAATGAAAAAATTAAGCTATATTAATCTATTATAAATTTTTTAAGTTAGATTGATATTTTTTTATCAAACACTAGTTAATTAGATTAAAAATAAAATAAAACTCTGTTAATTTCAAAAAAAAAATTCGAACTGAGGCTTAAAACAAAAATTTATGGATTATGAAAACAAGATAAAAGTAATGTTTATGTATATAGAAATTTAGAGTTTATACACGCAAAATAAACCCCAAAAGGATATCCAAACGGCTAAAAAGATAACAAAAAATGTCATATCTGGACTCTCCAACCACCGTCACCAGCCACCACCTAACATGACGATAACGATGGCGTTACAGCTCGGATCAGGAGCCGGCGACGGATGACGGCAGAGCTCAGGGATCGATGTAGCACCTGGTGGACTTAAACTTACTCGCGGACAACGGAACCGTCAAATCGCACCTGAATTTCGGCCTAAACTTACCAGTCTTGAACAATCCGAGTAGTTTAAACCTAACCTTGAGGTACAATTTCACAGCAATCTCGAACTCGCCATTGTTCTTCTGGCTCTGGTAATCGAAGCTCTGGTCAGATCCGAGCGAGAGCGCGGTGCGTCCTTTGAACACCACAGGCCCGATCTGCGTGGTATTCTTGGACTTCTGGAAGAACGGATCGACCTCGGCCATGGCAAATCTCTGGCCCTGGAAGATGGCATTCGCCTCGAAGGAGTCGTAGTAGACGCCGACGTGGCCGCTAGGGTTGCGTATGGTGAGGTTGAGGCCGAAGTTGTAGGAGAGCTGGCTGTCGGCGGAGGAGAAGTTGAAGGTGGAGAGGGAGGCGTCGGAGGCGTAGAATTTGACCTGGTGGGGGCGGATGAAGAACCAGAGGATGAAGAGGATGACGGCGAGCGTGAGGAGGACGGAGCAGAGGATCTTGAAGACGCAGCCGAGAAGGCAGCAGCCGCAGTCGAAGATGCAGTCGAAAAGGCAGCAGCCGCAGCGGGCGCAGCAGCCACGGCCGCCGGAGGAGGAGCGGCGGTAGGGCTTGGGTGGGGGGATGGGGGGGCCGTAGTAGGCGCCGTTGAGATGGGGCTGCTTGTGCATTGTATTGTGGATTGTGCTGGAAATTAGGGTTTGATTTTAGTGCAGATGGAAGCAGCAGAAGAAGATTTTGGGGAAAGGGCAAATTTATAGACAAGGAGAAGGAGGAGGTTGAGGAAAGAGGAGTTGGTACTTGGTAATGGTAGTAGTGGCAATGGTGGGGGGTTGGATTCCGAGTAAGATAATTTTTGAAATAAAAAATTATCACTTAATATTTATACTATCATTATTATTATTGGAGATATTTTAATATAAAAAAATAACAAAAGAGTTCAGCATAAATTTTTTTATAAGGTAAAAATTAGACCGAAAATCACATATGAAACGATTTTTCAGTATATAACATCCTTATGGATGAGAACTAAAAGCTCTAGATTTGCTTGAATATCTTCCAAGAAACTCCGTTAGCTCAGCTTTACAATGTAGTCGGCCACCACGTTAGTTTATCGAAAGACATGACAAATTTACACTAAAGAAAATAGTTGTAATACACAAAGGATATCAGAATAAATTTCAATATTCCAAACAGTGCCAGATTTTAATCAGAACGTTCACAATAATAAGGTTGTCGCATTCAACTTGAATGTTGGTAATGCTTAATTCATAAGCCTTTACCAGAGCATTTCTGAGTGCTAAAGTATTTGTTTTCAAAGGGGTTGAAATTCCACATTTGTCACCAAAGAGGAAAGTTGGTTCACCTGTACTATTTATGAAAATATAGTCAAAGCTAGAGTCACCATTGGTCTTGGTGGATCCATTAGTATTAATTTTAATGACGTTCTCCGACGGTTTTTTCCATTTCTTTTTCAGTCGTCTAAGACTATTATTGTTTTTTGTTTTTGTTTTTTCCTCTGACAGACAGTCTGGGTTCCAGTTTTTTGTTTGTTTCCAATTATGGATTTATTTTTTAATCTAAATTGGTACGTCCTTTATCATGTTTGTATCATTGTTCGTTCTTCCAAAACTTTGTTGGTTTCTATAAAACCAGATTCCCCACCACGAGACCACTAATTCTATAAATTGTAATCGGTCATTTTTTTTGTCAAATTTCCTCAATAATTTCATATGTTTTTTATTCTCTATTGATACGTTCTACTTTGTAGTGCGTAACTAGGAGCTGTTACTAGGATATTAGGTACCATTTGTGTGGGTTTAGAAGACATTTTAGGAGAATGGAGTTGTAGAGAAGAAGTGGTATAAATGAAGATTTTAGTGGAGTATTGAAGCATTGAGGAGATGAAGGCCAAGAAGCGAGAAGCCCGCAAGGAGTGTCGCGATGAGAGAGAGTCGCGGGAGCGCGATAGAGAAAACCGCGGGCGCAGATTGACAACAGAAGCAGGATGCGAAGAAGTGCCGTACCGCGGTCGCGGTTTTATAACCGCGGTCACGGGTCCTTTCCTGGCGCAGAGCGGAGATCGGATTTTCGTCCGAGATCTTTTATTTATTTTATTTTATTTCCTTTTAGAAGATCGTTATTTTTATCTTTAGAAATTAGGTTTTGCTAAGTCTTTATATTCTGCCTTTAGAATATCAGATTGGGGAGTTCGTTTTTTCTCCTTCTTCCTATTTTCCCTTTTCTTTGTTTTTATCTTTGTTTTGTTTTTTGGCTGGACAATGGAAGCCTTGGTTTGAATTTGATTGTGAGATTATTCCTTTACTCTATCCTTGAATGTTATTGATTCTCTTGTTCTTCATCCCATTGAGTTTTATTGATTTCTCTAGCCTGATCAACTAGTAGTTATTGGTATTATTCATACTGCAATATTAGGGTTTTGAATTCTATTGGTTTATCTAGTTCACCATTCTGTTTTGATTAGTATTATTAGTATTGGTTTCCCTAGCCTGACAAACTAGTTGAGATTGGTATTATCTATAGTGTTGGTTCCCCTAGTTTGGCCAACTTGTTGAGATTAATATTGTTCATCCCTAATTTAGAGTAGCAACCACGATTTACAGGAACTAGTTGTGAATGTTTATTGTGAAGTGAATTGATTGCATGTCGAGTACTGACTAGTTGTTAAGTATTGCATGAGCCTATCTATTCCTGAGCTTACTGCTGCTGTTAAATTGAATCTTGATAGTTTCTTAATTGTTTAATAATTAGGATTATCAAGACTAGTTGGACTGATAATAAATTTAGAACAGGAATTAGGACATTCATGAGAATTGAGAACTAGGGATAATCAAAGATTGATCAACCAAACTGAAGGTGGATATTTGTCTAGCCAAGCTATTTATGTTTTATTTATCATTTTTTTAGTTAGATTCATATAAACTCCCCCCTTTGTTTTTGTTATCAATTGGTGAACGATTTGGCAAACAAGATTTATAGCTTGATTCTCTGTGGGATTCGACCCTTACTTACCGAAGCTACGTTAGTTAGGTTTTTGAGGTTTATTTGATAGGTGTCTACGACAAACGCCTCATCAAATTTGGCGTCGTTGCCGGGGAATCTAAAGTCTGTATATTCTCGTTTGTGTGATGGTTTACCGATGTGATCAACAAGACACTATATCGAGCCACGACATTAACCAAGGCGCTGCTCGGGAGGCAACCCGAGGTATGAAGTTTGTTTCCTTTTCTTATTTTTCTCTTTGTATGTTATTTGTTTTCGCTTTCATTTTTCATTTTCGACTAACCTGTAGGCGGAGGAGACCACCAGAAAAGAAACCGCGACCACAGCCTCAAAACCGCAGCCGCGACCACCACTTTAGGAGCCTGGCGTGACCGCGGTGTTAAAACCGCGATCGCGGCTCAGCTGTCCGATTTTTCCTATTGTTGAGACGGTGCGCATCATGATGCCACGGAGGAGACATTAGTCCGACATTTTTATTTGGCAACCGATGATGGCCCGAAATGATACAACTGATGAGGAAGAGCTCCAGACACCATTGTAGATACGATGATTGATATGGAGCGATAGAGCCCGCTACACGATTACACTAGGGCTCCGAATCTGTGTTCGTTGAAGACCCGTGCAACTCCGTTTCTTTGATGTGTCACTTCACCTTACAGTGGATTTATTTGTTTGCATGAGAAGTTTGCTTGAGTAGGACCGCCACAACACCAGATACTTGTGTTTTCAATGATTTACCGCCGGCACCGACGTCTAAGTCCATGCCACCTCGGCGACGGTCGTGAGTACTTTTCTGCCTTCCCTAGTGTTTCATCTTTTAGTCTTTTATTACATTGAGGATAATGCAATATTTAAGCATGGGGGAGTGATTTATACTTGCTAGTCGTCTGAGAAAAAAAATAAAAAAAATAATCTTGGGCTAAGCTGAAAATCCGAAAGGGCGGCTTAGGCAATAAGCAGATGGCCCGGACCTGCATTAGGCTGGGGTAAAAAGAGGCTGAAGAGCGATGTGAGGATTGGTGAGCCCATCTATGAAAAATGAAATGAGTGGCTAGGTGAAAACCCAAAAGGGCGCCTAGGTAAAATGAGTGAAAAGAAAAGAGGGATTATTAGGATTCCTCATTTTCCTGGCGTGGTGACATAAGTGTGGAGTTATAAGAAAGATTCAGGTAGGTCACTCTGGGAGTTAGAAGAAGATAGACAAGAGTTAGGATTAGATGGTTACTTTCACTCTATGGTGTTTGGGTTAAGCTTTGGGGAAGTACTCTGCTTTCCTTGAAGCTGGTGTGTTGTGTTGCGGTGTTGGTACTGTGGAGATTCATGAGTAGGTACAGTTCTTAGTGGAGAGTTTTGTTGTGCTTCCTGAGACCTTGGGTATTTCATTGGAGGAGTATGTTTCTATTAGCTTACTCGAGGACGAGCAAGATTTAAGCATGGAGGAATTTGATACGCTCTACTTTGTAGTGCGTAACTAGGAGCTGTTACTAGGATATTAGGTAGCATTTGTGTGGGGTTAGAAGACATTTTAGGAGAATGGAGTTGTAGAGAAAAAGTGGTGGAAAGAAAGATTTTAGTGGAGTATTGAAGCATTGATGAGATGAAGGCCAAGAAACCACTACAAGAGAAGCCCGCGAGGAGTGTCGCGATGAGAGAGAGCCGCGAGAGCGCGACAGAGAAAACCACAAGCGCGGATTGACAACAGAAGCAGGATGCGGAGAAGTGCCGAACCGCGGTCGCGGTTTTATAACCGCGGTCGCAAGTGCATTCCTGGCGGAGAGCGGAGATCGGATTTTCATCCGAGATCTTTTATTTATTTTATTTTATTTCCATTTAGAAGATCGTTATTGTTATCTTTAGAAATTAGGTTTTGCTAAGTCTTTATATTCTGCCTTTAGAACATCAGATTGGGGAGTTCGTTTTTTCTCCTTCTTCCTCTTTTCCCTTCTCTTTGTTTTTATCTTTGTTTTGTTTTTGGCTAGACAATGGAAGCCTTGGTTTGAATTTGATTGTGAGATTATTCCTTTACCCTATCCTTGAATGTTATTGATTCTCTTGTTCTTCATCCCATTGAGTTTTATTGATTTCTCTAGCCTGATCAACTAGTAGTTATTGGTATTATTCATACTGCAGGATTAGGGTTTTGAATTCTATTGGTTTATCTAGTTCATTATTCTGTTGTGATTAGTTTTGGTTTTCCCTAGCATGACAAACTAGTTGAGATTGATATTATCTATAGTGTTGGATCCCCTATTCTGGTCAACTTTTTGATATTATTATTATTTATCCCTAATTCAGAGTAGCAACCATGATTTACAGGAACTAGTTGTGAATGTTTATTGTGAAGAGAATTGATTGCATTTCGAGTACTGACTAGTTGTTAAGTATTGCATGAGCCTATCTATTCCTGAGCTTACTGTTGCTGTTAAATTGAATCTTGATAGTTTTTGATTGTTTAATAGTTAGGATTATCAAGACTAGTTGGACTGATAATTAATTTAGAACAGGGATTAGGACATTCATGAGAATTGAGAACTAGGGATAATCAATGATCGATCAACCAAACTGAAGGTGGATATTTGTCTAGCCAAGCTATTTACGTTTTATTTATCATTTTCTTAGTTAGATTCATATAAACTCCTCCCTTTGTCTTTGTTATCAATTGGTGAACGATTTGGCAAACAAGATTTATAGATCGATTCTCTGTGGGATTCGACCCTTACTTACCGAAGCTACGTTAGTTAGGTTTTGAGGTTTCTTTTATAGGTGTCTACGACAAACGCCTCATCAAATTTGGCGCCGTTGTTGGGGAATCTAAAGTCTGTATATTCTCGTTTGTGTGATGGTTTACGATGTGATCAACAAGACACTATGTCGAGCCACGACATTAACCAAGGCGCTGCTCGGGAGGCAACCCGAGGTATGAAGTTTGTTTCCTTTTCTTATTTTTCTCTTTGTATGTTATTTGTTTTCGCTTTTGTTTTTCGTTTTCGACTAACCTGCAGGCGGAGGAGACCACCAGAAAAGAAACTGCGACCGCAACCTTAAAACCGCATCCGCGGCCACCACTTTAGGAGCCTTGCGTTTTATTTTTAGTCAAAAAAAAAAGAAAAAAAAAAGAAAAATTTGAAGACCGCGGCCTTAAAACCGCGATCGCGGCTCAACTGTCTGATTTTTCCTATTGCTGAGACGGCGGACATCATGCTGCCATAGAGGAAACATTAGCCCGACATTTTTATTTGGCAACCGATGATGGCCCGACATGATACAAATGATGAGGAAGAGCTCCAGAGACCACTGTAGATACGATGATTGATATGGAGCGACAGAGCCCGCTACACGTTACACTAGGGCTCCGAATTTGTGTTCGTTGAAGACCCGTGCAACTCCGTTTCTTTGATGTGCCACTTCACCTTACAGTGGATTTATTTGTTTGCATGAGGAGTTTGCTTGAGTAGGACCGCCACAACACCAGAGACTTGTGTTTTTAATGATTTACCGCCGACACCGACGTCTAAGTCCAGGCCACCTCGGCGACGGTCGTGAGTACTTTTCTGCCTTCCCCAGTGTTTCATCTTTTTGTCTTTCATTACATTGAGGACAATGCAATATTTAAGCATGGGGGAGTGATCTATACTTGCTAGTCGTCTGAGAAAAAAAAAATCCTAGGCTAAGCTGAAAACCCGATAGGGCAGCTTAGGCATTAAGCAGGTGGCCCGGACCAGCATTAGGCTGGGGTAAAAAGAGGCTGAAGAGCGATGTGAGGATTGGTGAGCCCATCTATGAAAAATGAAATGAGTAGCTAGGTGAAAAAACCCGAAAGGGCGCCTAGGCAAAATGAGTGAAAAGAAAAGAAGGATTATTAGGCAAAATGAGTGAAAAGAAAGTGGTTGTTGGCCGAAGCCATGTGTCGAATCCTAACTCTTGCGTGAGTGGTGGTGTCAACGTTGGCCTTGGTTTTCATGCTTTATCCGGTGCTCTTGCATCAAAAACCTTGGTTCTGGTTAAGTGGTTCATAGAGTTCAAGTGGTGCCTCCATTGGATCAGAAGTACCAGACTAACTTTCGGACCAACTTTCTTGCCCTAACTGTGGCGCGGAGCTCGGTGAGCCTCGTGTTGAGTCTTGTACATTCCGTGGCGAGCTTGGTGGTAGAGCCTTCTCTTGGCTTTGTTCTTGGTCTTGATGTGGAACAAGTGTGATCACATCATCCTCCCTCTCATGAAAGGGATTCGACCCTGAATCAACCATCTCATCCACATCTTCCACGAGCAAGGTTTAAGCATGGAGGAATTTGATACGTTCTACTTTATAGTGCGTAACTAGGAGCTGTTACTAGGATATTAGGTAGCATTTGTGTGGGTTTAGAAGACATTTTAGGAGAATAGAGTTGTAGAGAAGAAGTGGTGGAAAGGAACCCGAAAGGGCGCCTAGGCAAAATGAGTGAAAAGAAAAGAGAGATTATTAGGATTCCTCATTTTTCCTGGCTAGGTGAAAAATGAAATCAGTGGCTAGGTGAAAACCCGAAAGGGCGCCTAGGCAAAATGAGTGAAAAGAAAAGAGAGATTATTAGGATTCCTCATTTTTCCTGGCGTGGTGACATAAGTGTGGAGTTATAAGAATGATTCGGGTAGGTCACTCTGGGAGTTATAAGAAGATAGACAAGAGCTAGGATTAGATGGTTACTTTCACTCTATGGTGTTTGAGTTAAGCTTTGGGGAAGTACTATTCTTTCCTTGAAGCTGGTGTGTTGTGTTGCGGTGTTGGTACTGTGGAGATTCATGAGTAGGTACGGTTCTTAGTGGAGAGTTTTGCTGTGTTTCCTGAGACCTTGGGTATTTCATTGGAGGAGTATGTTTCTATTAGCTTACTCGAGGACGAGCAAGGTTTAAGCATGGAGGAATTTGATACGTTCTACTTTATAGTGCGTAACTAGGAGCTGTTACTAGGATATTAGGTAGCATTTGTGTGGGTTTAGAAGACATTTTAGGAGAATAGAGTTGTAGAGAAGAAGTGGTGGAAAGGAAGATTTTAGTGGAGTATTGAAGCATTGAGGAGATGAAGGCCAAGAAGCCACTACAGGAGAAGCCCGCGAGGAGTGCCGCGATGAGAGAGAGCCGCGGGAGCGCGACATAGAAAACCACGGGCACGGATTGACAACAGAAGCAGGATGCGGAGAAGTGCCGAACTGCGGTCGCGGGTCCTTTCTTGGCGCAGAGCGGAGATCGGTTTTTCGTCCGAGATCTTTTATTTATTTTATTTTATTTCCTTTTAGAAGATCGTTATTGTTATCTTTAGAAATTAGGTTTTGCTAAGTCTTTATATTCTGCCTTTAGAACATGAGATTGGGGAGTTCGTTTTTTCTCCTTCTTCCTCTTTTCCCTTTTCTTTGTTTTTATCTTTGTTTTGTTTTTGGCTAGACAATGGAAGCCTTGGTTTGAATTTGATTATGAGATTATTCCTTTACTCTATCCTTGAATGTTATTGATTCTCTTGTTCTTCATCCCATTGAGTTTTATTGATTTCTATAGCCTGATCAACTAGTAGTTATTGGTATTATTCATACTGCAGGATTAGGGTTTTAAATTCTATTGGTTTATCTAGTTCACCATTCTGTTGTGATTAGTATTATTAGTATTGGTTTCCCTAGCATGACAAACTAGTTGAGATTTGTATTATCTATAGTGTTGGTTCCCCTAGTATGGTCAACTTGTTGAGATTAATATTATTCATCCCTATTTCAGAGTAGCAACCACGATTTACATGAACTAGTTGTGAATGTTTGTTGTGAAGAGAATTGATTGCATGTCGAGTACTGACTAGTTGTTAATTATTGCATGAGCCTATCTATTCCTGAGCTTACTGCTGCTGTTAAATTGAATCTTGATAGTTTTTGATTGTTTAATAGTTAGGATTATCAGGACTAGTTGGACTAATAATTAATTTAGAACAGGGATTAAGACATTCATGAGAATTGAGAACTAGGGATAATCAATGATCGATCAACCAAACTGAAGGTGGATATTTGTCTAGCCAAGCTATTTATGTTTTATTTATCATTTTCTTAGTTAGATTCATATAAACTCCTCCCTTTGTCTTTGTTATCAATTGGTGAACGATTTGGCAAACAAGATTTATAGCTCGATTCTCTGTGGGATTCGACCCTTACTTACCGAAGCTACGTTAGATAGGTTTTTGAGGTTTATTTGATAGGTGTCTACGACAAACGCCTCATCAAATTTGGCGCCGTTGCCGGGGAATCTAAAGTATGTATATTCTCGTTTGTGTGATGGTTTACCGATGTCATCAACAAGACATTATGTCGAGCCACGACATTAACCAAGGCGCTGCTCAGGAGGTAACCCGAGGTATGAAGTTTGTTTCCTTTTCTTATTTTTCTCTTTGTATGTTATTTGTTTTCGCTTTCATTTTTCATTTTCGACTAACCTGTAGGCGGAGGAGACCACCAGAAAAGAAACCGCGACTGCAGCCTCAAAACCGCGGCCGCGGCCACCACTTTAGGAGCCTCGCGTTTTATTTTTAGTCGAAAAAAAGATAAAAAGAAAAAATAAAAATAAAAATTTGAAGACCGCGACCTTAAACCGCGATCGCGGCTCAGTTGTCCGATTTTTCCTATTGCTGAGACGGCGCGCATCATGCTTCCACGGAGGAAACATTAGCCCAACATTTTTATTTGGCAACCGATGATGGCCCGACATGATACAACTGATGAGGAAGAGCTCTAGAGACCACTGTAGATACGATGATTGATATGGAGCGATAGAGCCTGTTACACGATTACACTAGGGCTCCGAATCTTTGTTCGTTGAAGACCCGTGCAACTCTATTTCTTTGATGTGCCACTTCACCTTATAGTGGATTTATTTGTTTCCACGAGGAGTTTGCTTGAGTAGGACCGCCACAACACCAGAGACTTGTGTTTTCAATGATTTACCGCCGGCATCGACGTCTAAGTCCAGGCTACCTCGGCGACGTTCCTGAGTACTTTTTTGCCTTCCCCAGTGTTTCATCTTTTAGTCATTCATTACATTGAGGACAATTCAATATTTAAGCATGGGGAATGATCTGTACTTGCTTGTCGTCTGAGAAAAAAAAATCTTGGGCTAAGCTAAAAACTCGATAGGGCGGCTTAGGCAATAAGCAGGTGGCCCGGACCAGCATTAGGCTGGGGTAAAAAGAGGATGAAGAGCGATGTGAGGATTGGTGAGCCCATTTATGAAAAATGAAATCAGTGGCTAGGTGAAAACCCGAAAGGGCGCCTAGGCAAAATGAGTGAAAAGAAAAGAGAGATTATTAGGATTCCTCATTTTTCCTGGCGTGGTGACATAAGTGTGGAGTTATAAGAATGATTCGGGTAGGTCACTCTGGGAGTTATAAGAAGATAGACAAGAGCTAGGATTAGATGGTTACTTTCACTCTATGGTGTTTGAGTTAAGCTTTGGGGAAGTACTATTCTTTCCTTGAAGCTGGTGTGTTGTGTTGCGGTGTCGGTACTGTGGAGATTCATGAGTAGGTACGGTTCTTAGTGGAGAGTTTTGCTGTGTTTCCTGAGACCTTGGGTATTTCATTGGAGGAGTATGTTTCTATTAGCTTACTCGAGGACGAGCAAGGTTTAAGCATGGAGGAATTTGATACGTTCTACTTTATAGTGCGTAACTAGGAGCTGTTACTAGGATATTAGGTAGCATTTGTGTGGGTTTAGAAGACATTTTAGGAGAATAGAGTTGTAGAGAAGAAGTGGTGGAAAGGAACCCGAAAGGGCGCCTAGGCAAAATGAGTGAAAAGAAAAGAGAGATTATTAGGATTCCTCATTTTTCCTGGCTAGGTGAAAAATGAAATCAGTGGCTAGGTGAAAACCCGAAAGGGCGCCTAGGCAAAATGAGTGAAAAGAAAAGAGAGATTATTAGGATTCCTCATTTTTCCTGGCGTGGTGACATAAGTGTGGAGTTATAAGAATGATTCGGGTAGGTCACTCTGGGAGTTATAAGAAGATAGACAAGAGCTAGGATTAGATGGTTACTTTCACTCTATGGTGTTTGAGTTAAGCTTTGGGGAAGTACTATTCTTTCCTTGAAGCTGGTGTGTTGTGTTGCGGTGTTGGTACTGTGGAGATTCATGAGTAGGTACGGTTCTTAGTGGAGAGTTTTGCTGTGTTTCCTGAGACCTTGGGTATTTCATTGGAGGAGTATGTTTCTATTAGCTTACTCGAGGACGAGCAAGGTTTAAGCATGGAGGAATTTGATACGTTCTACTTTATAGTGCGTAACTAGGAGCTGTTACTAGGATATTAGGTAGCATTTGTGTGGGTTTAGAAGACATTTTAGGAGAATAGAGTTGTAGAGAAGAAGTGGTGGAAAGGAAGATTTTAGTGGAGTATTGAAGCATTGAGGAGATGAAGGCCAAGAAGCCACTACAGGAGAAGCCCGCGAGGAGTGCCGCGATGAGAGAGAGCCGCGGGAGCGCGACATAGAAAACCACGGGCACGGATTGACAACAGAAGCAGGATGCGGAGAAGTGCCGAACTGCGGTCGCGGGTCCTTTCTTGGCGCAGAGCGGAGATCGGTTTTTCGTCCGAGATCTTTTATTTATTTTATTTTATTTCCTTTTAGAAGATCGTTATTGTTATCTTTAGAAATTAGGTTTTGCTAAGTCTTTATATTCTGCCTTTAGAACATGAGATTGGGGAGTTCGTTTTTTCTCCTTCTTCCTCTTTTCCCTTTTCTTTGTTTTTATCTTTGTTTTGTTTTTGGCTAGACAATGGAAGCCTTGGTTTGAATTTGATTATGAGATTATTCCTTTACTCTATCCTTGAATGTTATTGATTCTCTTGTTCTTCATCCCATTGAGTTTTATTGATTTCTATAGCCTGATCAACTAGTAGTTATTGGTATTATTCATACTGCAGGATTAGGGTTTTAAATTCTATTGGTTTATCTAGTTCACCATTCTGTTGTGATTAGTATTATTAGTATTGGTTTCCCTAGCATGACAAACTAGTTGAGATTTGTATTATCTATAGTGTTGGTTCCCCTAGTATGGTCAACTTGTTGAGATTAATATTATTCATCCCTATTTCAGAGTAGCAACCACGATTTACATGAACTAGTTGTGAATGTTTGTTGTGAAGAGAATTGATTGCATGTCGAGTACTGACTAGTTGTTAATTATTGCATGAGCCTATCTATTCCTGAGCTTACTGCTGCTGTTAAATTGAATCTTGATAGTTTTTGATTGTTTAATAGTTAGGATTATCAGGACTAGTTGGACTAATAATTAATTTAGAACAGGGATTAAGACATTCATGAGAATTGAGAACTAGGGATAATCAATGATCGATCAACCAAACTGAAGGTGGATATTTGTCTAGCCAAGCTATTTATGTTTTATTTATCATTTTCTTAGTTAGATTCATATAAACTCCTCCCTTTGTCTTTGTTATCAATTGGTGAACGATTTGGCAAACAAGATTTATAGCTCGATTCTCTGTGGGATTCGACCCTTACTTACCGAAGCTACGTTAGATAGGTTTTTGAGGTTTATTTGATAGGTGTCTACGACAAACGCCTCATCAAATTTGGCGCCGTTGCCGGGGAATCTAAAGTATGTATATTCTCGTTTGTGTGATGGTTTACCGATGTCATCAACAAGACATTATGTCGAGCCACGACATTAACCAAGGCGCTGCTCAGGAGGTAACCCGAGGTATGAAGTTTGTTTCCTTTTCTTATTTTTCTCTTTGTATGTTATTTGTTTTCGCTTTCATTTTTCATTTTCGACTAACCTGTAGGCGGAGGAGACCACCAGAAAAGAAACCGCGACTGCAGCCTCAAAACCGCGGCCGCGGCCACCACTTTAGGAGCCTCGCGTTTTATTTTTAGTCGAAAAAAAGATAAAAAGAAAAAATAAAAATAAAAATTTGAAGACCGCGACCTTAAACCGCGATCGCGGCTCAGTTGTCCGATTTTTCCTATTGCTGAGACGGCGCGCATCATGCTTCCACGGAGGAAACATTAGCCCAACATTTTTATTTGGCAACCGATGATGGCCCGACATGATACAACTGATGAGGAAGAGCTCTAGAGACCACTGTAGATACGATGATTGATATGGAGCGATAGAGCCTGTTACACGATTACACTAGGGCTCCGAATCTTTGTTCGTTGAAGACCCGTGCAACTCTATTTCTTTGATGTGCCACTTCACCTTATAGTGGATTTATTTGTTTCCACGAGGAGTTTGCTTGAGTAGGACCGCCACAACACCAGAGACTTGTGTTTTCAATGATTTACCGCCGGCATCGACGTCTAAGTCCAGGCTACCTCGGCGACGTTCCTGAGTACTTTTTTGCCTTCCCCAGTGTTTCATCTTTTAGTCATTCATTACATTGAGGACAATTCAATATTTAAGCATGGGGAATGATCTGTACTTGCTTGTCGTCTGAGAAAAAAAAATCTTGGGCTAAGCTAAAAACTCGATAGGGCGGCTTAGGCAATAAGCAGGTGGCCCGGACCAGCATTAGGCTGGGGTAAAAAGAGGATGAAGAGCGATGTGAGGATTGGTGAGCCCATTTATGAAAAATGAAATCAGTGGCTAGGTGAAAACCCGAAAGGGCGCCTAGGCAAAATGAGTGAAAAGAAAAGAGAGATTATTAGGATTCCTCATTTTTCCTGGCGTGGTGACATAAGTGTGGAGTTATAAGAATGATTCGGGTAGGTCACTCTGGGAGTTATAAGAAGATAGACAAGAGCTAGGATTAGATGGTTACTTTCACTCTATGGTGTTTGAGTTAAGCTTTGGGGAAGTACTATTCTTTCCTTGAAGCTGGTGTGTTGTGTTGCGGTGTCGGTACTGTGGAGATTCATGAGTAGGTACGGTTCTTAGTGGAGAGTTTTGCTGTGTTTCCTGAGACCTTGGGTATTTCATTGGAGGAGTATGTTTCTATTAGCTTACTCGAGGACGAGCAAGGTTTAAGCATGGAGGAATTTGATACGTTCTACTTTATAGTGCGTAACTAGGAGCTGTTACTAGGATATTAGGTAGCATTTGTGTGGGTTTAGAAGACATTTTAGGAGAATAGAGTTGTAGAGAAGAAGTGGTGGAAAGGAACCCGAAAGGGCGCCTAGGCAAAATGAGTGAAAAGAAAAGAGAGATTATTAGGATTCCTCATTTTTCCTGGCTAGGTGAAAAATGAAATCAGTGGCTAGGTGAAAACCCGAAAGGGCGCCTAGGCAAAATGAGTGAAAAGAAAAGAGAGATTATTAGGATTCCTCATTTTTCCTGGCGTGGTGACATAAGTGTGGAGTTATAAGAATGATTCGGGTAGGTCACTCTGGGAGTTATAAGAAGATAGACAAGAGCTAGGATTAGATGGTTACTTTCACTCTATGGTGTTTGAGTTAAGCTTTGGGGAAGTACTATTCTTTCCTTGAAGCTGGTGTGTTGTGTTGCGGTGTTGGTACTGTGGAGATTCATGAGTAGGTACGGTTCTTAGTGGAGAGTTTTGCTGTGTTTCCTGAGACCTTGGGTATTTCATTGGAGGAGTATGTTTCTATTAGCTTACTCGAGGACGAGCAAGGTTTAAGCATGGAGGAATTTGATACGTTCTACTTTATAGTGCGTAACTAGGAGCTGTTACTAGGATATTAGGTAGCATTTGTGTGGGTTTAGAAGACATTTTAGGAGAATAGAGTTGTAGAGAAGAAGTGGTGGAAAGGAAGATTTTAGTGGAGTATTGAAGCATTGAGGAGATGAAGGCCAAGAAGCCACTACAGGAGAAGCCCGCGAGGAGTGCCGCGATGAGAGAGAGCCGCGGGAGCGCGACATAGAAAACCACGGGCACGGATTGACAACAGAAGCAGGATGCGGAGAAGTGCCGAACTGCGGTCGCGGGTCCTTTCTTGGCGCAGAGCGGAGATCGGTTTTTCGTCCGAGATCTTTTATTTATTTTATTTTATTTCCTTTTAGAAGATCGTTATTGTTATCTTTAGAAATTAGGTTTTGCTAAGTCTTTATATTCTGCCTTTAGAACATGAGATTGGGGAGTTCGTTTTTTCTCCTTCTTCCTCTTTTCCCTTTTCTTTGTTTTTATCTTTGTTTTGTTTTTGGCTAGACAATGGAAGCCTTGGTTTGAATTTGATTATGAGATTATTCCTTTACTCTATCCTTGAATGTTATTGATTCTCTTGTTCTTCATCCCATTGAGTTTTATTGATTTATCTAGCCTGATCAACTAGTAGTTATTGGTATTATTCATACTGTAGGATTAAGGTTTTGCATTCTATTGGTTTATCTAGTTCACCATTCTGTTTAATAGTTAGGATTATCAAGACTAGTTGGACTGGTAATTAATTTAGAACATGGATTAGGACATTCATGAGAATTGAGAACTAGGGATAATCAATGATCGATCAACCAAACTGAAGGTGGATATTTGTCTAGCCAAGCTATTTATGTTTTATTTATCATTTTCTTAGTTAGATTCATATAAACTCCCCCCTTTGTCTTTGTTATCAATTGGTGAACGATTTGGCAAACAAGATTTATAGCTTGATTCTCTGTGGGATTCGACCCTTACTTACCGAAGCTACGTTAGTTAGGTTTTTGAGGTTTATTTGATAGGTGTCTACGACAAACGCCTTATCAAATTTGGCGCCGTTGTCGGGGAATCTAAAGTCTGTATATTCTCGTTTGTGTGATAGGTTAACCATGTGATCAGTAAGACACTATGTCGAGCCACGACATTAACCAAGGCGCTGCTCGGGAGGCAACCCGAGGTATGAAGTTTGTTTCCTTTTCTTATTTTTCTCTTTGTATGTTATTTGTTTTCGCTTTCGTTTTTCGTTTTCGACTAACCTACAGGCGGAGGAGACCACCAGAAAATAAACCACGACCGCGGCCACCACTTCAGGAGCATGGAGTTTTATTTTTGGTCGAAAAAAAAATGAAAAAAATAAAAAAATAAAATAAAATTTGAAGACACAGCGACCGCGGCCTTAAAACCGCAATCGCGGCTCAACTGTCCGATTTTTCCTATTGCTGAGATGGCGCGCATCATGCTGCCACGGAGGAGACATTAGCCCGACATTTTTATTTGGCAACCAATGATGGCCTGACATTATACAACTGATGAGGAAGAGCTCCAGAGACCATTGCAGATACGATGATTGATATGGAGCGATAGAGCTCGCTACACGATTACACTAGGGATCTGAATCTGTGTTCGTTGAAGACCCGTGCAACTCCGTTTCTTTGATGTGCCACTTCACCTTACAGTGGATTTATTTGTTTGCACGAGGAGTTTGCTTGAGTAGGACCGCCACAACACCAGAGACTTGTGTTTTCAATGATTTACCGTCGGCACCGACGTCTAAGTCCAGGCCACCTCGGTGACGGTTGTGAGTACTTTTCTGCCTTCCCCAGTGTTTCATCTTTTAGTCTTTCATTACATTGAGGACAATGCAATATTTAAGCATGGGGGAGTGATCTATACTTGCTAGTCGTCTGAGAAAAAAAAATCCTAGGCTAAGCTGAAAACCCGAAAGGGCGGCTTAGGCAATAAGCAGGTGGCCTAGACCAGCATTAGGCTGGGGTAAAAAGAGGCTGAATAGCGATGTGAGGATTGGTGATCCCATCTATGAAAAATGAAATGAGTGGCTAGGTGAAAACCCGAAAGGACGCCTAGGCAAAATGAGTGAAAAGAAAATAGGGATTATTAGGATTCCTCATTTTCCTGGTGTGGTGACATAAGTGTGGAGTTATAAGAAAGATTCAGGTAGGTCACTCTGGGAGTTATAACAAGATAGACATGAGTTAGGATTAGATGGTTACTTTCACTCTATGGTGTTTGGGTTAAGCTTTGGGGAAGTACTCTACTTTCCTTGAAGCTGGTGTGTTGTGTTGCAGTGTTGGTACTGTGGAGATTCATGAGTAGGTACGGTTCTTAGTGGAGAGTTTTGTTGTGCTTCCTGAGACCTTAGGTATTTCATTGGAGAAGTATGTTTCTATTAGCTTACTCGAGGACAAGCAAGGTTTAAGCATGGAGGAATTTGATACGCTCTACTTTGTAGTGCATAACTAGGAGCTGTTACTAGGATATTAGGTAGCATTTGTGTGGGTTTAGAAGACATTTTAGGAGAATGGAGTTGTAGAGAAGAAGTGGTGGAAAGGAAGATTTTAGTGGAGTATTGAAGCATTGATGAAATGAAGGCCAAGAAGCCACTACAAGAGAAGCCCGCGAGGAGTGCCGCGATGAGAGAGAGCCGCGGGAGCGCGACAGAGAAAACTGCGGGCGCGAATTGACAACAGAAGCAGGGTGCGGAGAAGTGCCGAACCGCGGTTGCGGTTTTATAACCGCGGTCGCGGGTCCTTTCCTGGCGCAGAGCAAAGATCGGATTTTCGTCTGAGATCTTTTATTTATTTTATTTTATTTCCTTTTAGAAGATCGTTATTGTTATCTTTAGAAATTAGGTTTTGCTAAGTCTTTATATTCTGCCTTTAGAACATCAGATTGGGGAGTTCGTTTTTTCTCCTTCTTCCTCTTTTCTCTTTTCTTTGTTTTTATCTTTGTTTTGTTTTTGGCTAGACAATGGAAGCCTTGGTTTGAATTTGATTATGAGATTATTCCTTTACTCTATCCTTGAATGTTATTGATTCTCTTGTTCTTCATCCCATTGAGTTTTATTGATTTCTCTAGCATGATCAACTACTAGTTATTGGTATTATTCATACTGCAGGATTAGGGTTTTGAATTCTATTGGTTTATCTAGTTCACCATTCTGTTGTGATTAGTATTATTAGTATTGGTTTCCCTAGCCTGACAAACTAGTTGAGATTGGTATTATCTATAGTGTTGGACTGTTGGTTCCCCTAGTCTGGTCAACTTGTTGAGATTAATATTGTTCATCCCTAATTCAGAGTAGCAACCACGATTTACAAGAACTAGTTGTGAATGTTTATTGTGAAGAGAATTGATTGCATGTCGAGTACTGACTAGTTTTTAAGTATTGCATGGGCCTATCTATTCCTGAGCTTACTGCTGCTGTTAAATTGAATCTTGATAGTTTTTTTATTGTTTAATAGTTAGGATTATCAATACTAGTTGGACTGGTAATTAATTTAGAACAGGGATTAGGACATTCATGAGAATTGAGAACTAGGGATAATCAATGATCGATCAACCAAACTGAAGGTGAATATTTGTCTAGCCAAGCTATTTATGTTTTATTTATCATTTTCTTAGTTAGATTCATATAAACTCCTCCCTTTGTCTTTGTTATCAATTGGCGAACGATTTGGCAAACATGATTTATAGCTTGATTCTCTGTGAGATTCGACCCTTACTTACCGAAGCTACGTTAGTTAGGTTTTTGAGGTTTATTTGACAGGTGTCTATGACAAACGCCTCATCACCTATGTTTAGAGACCTAATGATTCCATAGGTTAGATAATTCATTTTCTCTATTGTTTTCATGGTATGGTTGCACTGGAAGAGGAGATGATTAGAATCCTCCATTTGTGCATTACAACGGACACATCCCTGAGGGATTGCTACTCCTTTTTCTGCTAATATTGCTTTGGTTGAGAGTCAATTTTTTATAATTTTCCAAATAATGTTTTTAACTTTGGGACAAATATCAACTTCCAGACCCATGAAGAATTATAAACAGAATATCTTTTATTTTTATTGATCATATCCGTAGTAGATTTTGTAGAAAACTAGCCATTTTTATTGGCTTCCCATTACATTCTATCATGAATATTATTCAAGGGTATTGGTATGGAGATATTTTGTTTAGCTAAGTCATGGGGTAAACATTGTTCAATCATATCCTTATTCCAGGTTTTGTTTGATAGTATAAAATATGCCACCAAAGCATCCTTGTTCAGAATTTATTGTATATTGATAATGTCACATAAATGAGTTTTAGAAAGCCATTTATCAGACCAAAATTTGATTGTTCTGCCATTTTCAACTTGCCAAATTAGTCCATATTTGAATTCGTCCAGAATTTCAATCATTTTGGACCACTGCCAAAAACAATTTCCTTTTTTCTCATATTATAAAATATGTTGTGTTTTTAGATATTTTTCGGTAATAGTTTTAACCCAAAAAATTTCTTGATCAACTAAGATTTTCCATAGTAATTTAAATTGTAATGCTTTATTCATATCCTTCGATTTTATCAATCCAAGACCTCCTTGTTGTGTTGGTTTACAGATCGTTTCCCAACCTATAAGAGGTTTGTAGGAGGTATCTTTGTTCTAGAAAAAGGTTCTATTTAGTTTATCAAGTTCATTATGGGTATGTGTAGGGAGCATAAAGCTTTGCATAAGGTAATTTGGTCTTGATGCAAGATTAACTTTTATTAAAGTTGTTCTTCCTGCTTGGGAAAGAGAGTTAGCCTTCCATTTGATAAGTTGTTGTTGTGTGCTAATTATTAGATCAGCAAAGGTATTAGAATTGACTATACCATTAATGATAGAGCATCCTAGATATTTTTCAAGAGATATCATGTTTGTGATTGTGAGAATGCCTTGGATTGCCAATTTTTTAGAGTTGGTTACTTTTTTGTGACCTGAAAATCATATTTATGAAAATTTGCTTTTTGTCTAAATATTTTGCAGTACTCGTCTACAATATCCTTAATTTTCTTACAGTTTTCCTGTTTTGTTTTTGAGAATATCACAATGTCGTCCGCAAATGCCAAGAAAGGAATTCACGTCCCTTGTCTAGAGATTTGAAAACCTAAAGGGTTTCGAGGTCTCTCAGAAGCTCTTTGTAGTTTTTGAGCTAGGATTTTCGATCCTAGAATAAACAGAAAAGGTGAGAGGGGATTGCTTTGTCGAAGTCCTCTAGTCGGTTTAAATATTTCTGTGGGTCCATTATTGACTAGCACCGAGAAGGAGACAGTCATAATGCATTCTTATATCCAGTTGATGAATCTTTCATGGAATCCAAACTTCTCCATTATTTTAATGATGAAATTCCACTCAATTCTGTCATAAGCTTTTTCCATATCTAATTTTATGGTAATGAATCCTTCGGCTCCTTGTTTCGATGTAAAAGAGTGAAAAAATTTATGAGCTATTAAGATATTGTTTTGGATAGCTCTATTTGCAACAAAGGCACCTTACAAGGGATGAATTAATTTTTCCATAGTTCTTTAAGTCTTGCTGTTAGGATTTTTGATATAATTTTATAAATTGTAGAGCATAGACTCATAGGTCTATAGTGGTTAGTTGAATTGGGATTATCGCATTTTGGGATTAAAGAGATAAATATATGATTAATTTGTTTGAGTAATTTCCCTGAAAGGAAAAAACTCTTCATTGCTTGTATTACAGATGGACCTACAATGTCCCAATATTGTTGATAGAATTATGTTGTCATACCATCAGGTCCCGGTGATTTATCCGAGCCAATGTCAAAAACAACCTTCTTAATTTCTTCATTAGAAACATTCCTTGTTAATTCTACATTATCCTCTGTAGAAATTTCAGAGTGAATTAAATCAAGGTTGTCCCGAAGTAATCCATTGTTCATTTTCTCACTTCTAATTTTTTTTATGAAATCATTTCTGATTTCATTTATGATGTTCTCTTATCCAATAATGTTTATTCCTTCTTGGGTTTTGATTTCCTTTATAATTTTTCTATTTTCATCTCCCACTTGCTATTTTGTGAAAATAGCTAACATTAGTATCATTACACTTGATTCCAAAAAATCTTTTGGAAACAAAGAAGTTTTTTTTTTCAATGAGTCTGTTTTGTTTTTAGATGAGATCATTATTAGAGTTTGTGCAAATAACTATTTGAATATCAGATAGTTGTTGTTCTATGGTTTGAAGTTGGGTAAACACATTATCAAATGTGCTTTTATTTTAGATCTTGGCATGTTTTTTGAGTAATTTTGTCTTGGATACTAGATTATACATTTTAGATCCATGATAATTTGTTCTCCAAGCTTGTTTAACGACATTTCTAAAATCCTTTCTGGTCATCCAATTTTTTTCAAATTTGAAAGGTTGACACTTAAAAGGTATAGCAGATGCCAGTTCAATAGATATGGGACAGTGATTAGAACTAGTAAAAGCATAATGTTTGGTACAAATATCTGGATACCATTGTAAAATCTGGTGATGAATAAGGACCCTGTCCAGTTTTTCATAAATGTTGTCATGTTCAATTTTATTTTTTCTCCAAATGAAGGAATTTCCTTGTATTGGTATATCTAATAATTCACATTTATTCTTAAAATTTCTTAATCTTGTAAATTTTGTCATTGATGGGGGAGAATCCCGCAATATAAATCTTATTGTAAAGTGTAAAGTTAAAAATAATTTCATTATACATTTATAGAAATGTATAAAAATATTTAAAAAAAAATGTTTATAAATAATAAACATATACAGCAAAACAAAGCCTACATGGTATGATGGTAGAGATTGCTTTGGTCTATTTATTATACAATCGATATGTTTATGGACTACCGTAATTTTTATTCATAGGATTATAGGAGCATAAAAGATTTGATCACGGAATTGTTCAACACCTTCCTAGACTGTCGTCTTATCACAATCCTTTGTTGCTAAAGCTTGTCGGTTCTTCGCAGGGCAATCCTAACCGTCGCCCCTTCCGGTTTCAAGCTGTTTGAAAATGTTGTGGCTGGTCGTTGGAATAAGCAGGTTGAACTGTCTATGGTGCTTGCGTGCTCATTTGAAGAGCTGGACTAGCACCGTTTTTAAAGATATACATGTTAAGAAAGACAACCTGGTGTGACGCCTTGGAGAGATTCAAGCTTCATCTGCCCTTCACCATATTGATCTCTTTTTGTGTGAAGAAGAGGAATTGCGTATTTAGTTGTTCACGGTTTTGGAGCAAGAAGAGTTAATATGGTTTCAAAAATCACAACAACAATGGCGTACTATTGGGGATCGGAAAACCACTTTTTTCCATACGTTTACCATTGTTCGACAATGCAAGAATCGTGTTATGCTCTTCGGCTGAATGATGGGGTGTGGTGCGCTGATCGATCAGGCTACACTTGAGGACCATGCTTTGAAATTTTTCAGTGATCTGTATGGACCTGAGGTTCTAGACTCTCTCTCTATTCTGCCTAGAGGGGGTTTTCCAGCAATTTTCCCGACTAATTTGAGCAAGCTTGCTCAACCTATTACTACTGATGAGGTTAGAGGTGCGGTGCATGGTATGGGAGCTTTTAAGGCTCCTAGAATTGATGGATTATGTTGAATCGTAGTGTGTTAGAAAGGGAACGATGTGACTGTTCCTTGGACATCGGAAATAATATAGATTCAAGAATAACAATCAAGACAGTTCCTTATCGAGGAAACTCTATCAACCAACTAGTTGAAAAGAGAAAAACCTCTACCTCTAGGTTTTACTCTAGGAGGATTTCAAACCTTGTATACTTGTATTATTAATAAGTTGTATAATTTCACAAGTCTTCTCTCCACCTATTCTCACACAGATCCTAGGTTTCTAGACTTTGAGTGCAATCAACTCACAATGACACAAGAACACAACAAGACTCTAAGCAATTACTCACAACACCAGTTCGTACATTGCCTTT
Organism: Rheum nobile; assembly: GCA_027886185.1. Taxonomy (NCBI): domain Eukaryota; kingdom Viridiplantae; phylum Streptophyta; class Magnoliopsida; order Caryophyllales; family Polygonaceae; genus Rheum; species Rheum nobile. The sequence continues at coordinate 135,655 of WOAB01000580.1, read as the reverse complement.
GAATCTTCGATCTCAACTTGCGGTAGCTCCTTGGTATGCTTCGATGGTTGAAGCTGAGATGTCTTTCCCTAAGACAAACTCATCTATTTATAGTGTTGGATAAGATCACCTTACCAAATATCCAAACAATCTATCAATCGTCATACAAGGTAACATTGTAAGATTTTCTTTCCAACTAAACAATTCAACTTGTAATCTCATAGTTTCCTTATAAAAACTTTCCTAAGACTCGCTATCTATCACTTCTCTATCCAAGTAAATCTTCAAATCTCGTTTCCTTGTGTAGCGATCTTCACCTGGTAACAGCTGGCAACTCATGTGATTACGCATTGTTTCTTAAATGATGTTTCCATGTATAAAAGTTTCCTTCTATGAAATCTACGCGCTCTTCATATTTCCAATTTGCTTCCGCGTAACCGTTCCTTGTTTTCACAACCTGGTAACAGATGGCAACTCATGTGAGACTACTCACTGCCTCCATAAATTTCTGATCAAATCCAAGCAGTTCAAGAGTAATTGCGTTGTCCAAAGGACTGTCTGAAACCACATCAGTGTTGCTTTCAACTTGAGCAGCAACCTTACTCCCACGCTTGCCACGTTTCCCTTTGTACCAATCCGGATAGCCTATAAGCTCAAAGAACTGATCATGGAGGTGACCTTCCTTATTACAATGTGTACAAACACGTTTTTCCCCTTTGGCCTTTCTATAATCCCTCTTACTGCCAGCATCAGTACTAGTTCCTTCATTAGTACTAGAATTCTTGGTGGATTGATTAGCTAGGAATGCTCCCTGACTAGTTGTATCAAACCTAGTAATCTGCTTTTGTTTTTCAACCTGTAGAACAGTGTGATACACCTTGTTGACATGCGGCAAAGGCTCATGTGCTAGGATCTAACTTTTGACTGATTCAAAATCAGGATTCAACCACATCAGGAAATCCATTACTCTAGACTGATTGTCCATTTCCAACACACGAGCAAGAATTCCACATTTATATTGAGCAATACCACCATGTATGCATATAGGATATCCATTCAAATTATGCAATTCATCCCATATATTCTTAAGTTTGACAAAATAGGTTGTCACAGTTAAGCTTCCCTGACATACCTTTGCCAATTCCTGTTTGAGTTGATAAATGAGCGGACAACTGCTTTGATGATACCGGTTACATATCTCAATCCATAATCCTCTAGCTGAATCGTGCTGCACAAATGTAGATGCAAGATCTGGAGCCATTGTATTCATGATCCAGCAAGCAACCATCCGATCACACCTGTGCCAGCGCCTATACGTTTCCGAATCGAGAGCCGGCTTTGCCATAGTTCCATCGATGAATGACAGCTTCATCTTCGCATCAAGAGCCATCCGAATCTGGCGGCTCCACAGCAAGTAATTTCCGCCGTTGAAGACGATATTACTAATCACCATGCCTGGTGAATCGGAGTTCCCAAGCGCAAGAGGATCACTCTGTAGAGCAATCAAGCTTTGTTCACGTTGATTCAATCCTTCTAACGTCATCGTCAAGATCTGGAAAAAAGAGAGGAGATTTCGTAGAATCGATCGAAAAGAAAGCTTGAATGCAGAGAAGGCGGAAGTGAACAAAGGACAACAAGTGTATCGATCGACAGAGAGAGAAAAAATCTCAAGAGCTCCAAGTGTGCTCTGATACCATGTGGAATTTCCATATCAAAATCAAACGACAGTTTGAACGAGAAGTAGAGCAACGATCAAGTAACCAACATAGTTACTTAACTTGCAGAAGATAAAGCAATGGAGGTTCGGATAAAACGCTCTCAAGAGGAAGAAAGAGAGGGAAAACAAATGAAAGGATTACAACTGAAAATATTTGTAACAACCTACTAAAAGCAATCAAACAACACTTAAACCGACTAATGAACCAGCCAATGAGAGAGTGCCAAATCATCTCTAGCAGCCCCACGCTTCTGTAGCTCCGGCTCTAAGGACAAGTTGACGCAGTCTCACAGCCCACTTATTCGGACAGTAATGGGCCTAGCGGCCCACTACTCTAAGCTATCGATGTAACATTGAACAATATTCCAAATTGAAATCACTAGATGAGATCAAACGCACAAAGAACACAAAATAAAAAAAAAACCGCTTTTTACTTAGTAGAACAATCTTCAGGGGCAAAAAATAGCAGCAAAAGTGAAGATAGAAGACAGGGCAGAGGCAAGCAAAGAGTTGTAGATCTAGTAACAGAGACATGGAAGCGGAAAATTAAAAGAAATTGTTCGATCACAACCTCCAATCGTCTGAGTATCGGATGATTATCAAGCATTCTTGAAGTGCTGCGAACCAGGAGACGCCGGAGAGAAGGTGTCCTCGATTGAGGGCGAGCGGAATGGAGGGCTGCCGGAGAGAAGGTGCTACCGACACCGGTGGAGAACGAAGGATGAGGGATTGAGGGAGGAGAATCCCTGAAGAAGGAGAAGGCCCTCGTCTGAGAAAAGGCAAAGTTCGATTTTTTTTTTCTTACTAACGGAATCGTTACCATTTTAACGGTTTGAGACGGAAAAAAACGAAATCAGGAATACCATGTGAAATAGGTGAATTTTTAGGATAACTAGTGAATTTTACTTTGCCTGGAATACCAGGCGAAAAATCCATTTTTCTTTTTTATATATTTACCCACATTAGAAGAGGGGTAATGACGGAAGAGATATAAAAGCATACAACAGCGAACATTTTTTTTTTATTTGGTGGAAACAGCGAACATGGATTTTAATAAATGTTATGAGTAATGAGAACTACGGAGTACATATAAAAGAAGAGTAAACTCAGTTTATACATGGATAGAAAAAACAGTAACGTAATTAAGCGCGGCCAGTAATTTAGAAAGTCAAAGGCTGACGCTGCAGGGCTGGGAAAGCTGGTACTTAACAGCGTGATAGCCGACAACGGCGCCGGCGTTAGGGTTACCGACGGCGATGTACGCCGGGCAGTTGACATGCAAGCGGTAGGTGGCTGACACGAAGGCCCCAACTTTCCATCTCAGCCGTCCATCCATCTGGAAATTGATCGGCAAGTTCCCCGCCGTTTGATCCTGGCTGATTGCCTCTCCAACGAACGGCGCGATCGGCACCAACACTCCCGTTACAAACGGCGACCATATGTTTATCTCGTTCGTGTCCTGTTTATATATATATATATATTATGTACAAAAACAAGTATAACAAATTAACATAACTGGAAAATTGTTTAGTAGTAGTATGAGTTTTAGATTTCATTTTGAGTTTTAGATTTCCAGAAAAAAGATTATAGTGACATTAAAAAATGTAGTCAACCGTAAGTATATAGATGTTCACGGTTCTGAAACCGCCGGTTCCGATTTAAAAAAAATTATGAACCGAAACCGGACTGATCAAGTCTAATTCCGTCCTTTTGCCGATTTTGGTTTTAGATACAGTCTGATCGGTTTTGAGCTGGTTTCGGTTTCGAATCCGGAAAAATATTTATATTTTTTATAAAAAAAATCCAATTAAAAAAATTTAAAAAAATAAGATGAATATAAAAAATAAAGCAAATACATTAATCGTTTAATCTTTACATTTTTTATTATACAATAACTTCATAAACTAAAAAATATAATAAGCATTTATCTTTATACAAAATTATATAAAAAAAAGGAAAAATAAAGGATTTGAACTTAATTAAGTTATTTATGTTTCCTCTCGGGATTAGAGAAATTAAAACTCACGTAGTTCTCTTATCTTTATTATGAAACCTCACTTACATAATAGATTTGAAATTGACGGTTGTGAACCGATTTGAAATCTGCGATTCTGAATCGGTTCGAACTGTCGATCCTACAGTTTTACAATATCATGAACCGGAATCGGCCTCGACCGGTTTCAACCGGTTACGGTTCCAGACGGTTCTAGAACGGTCGGGTTGACCACCTATGACCGTAAGTCCGTAACACTACAAGAAATAAAAGTGAAAAAACACCATGTTTAAGTTTTCCATTTTCAGTAGTGCACGTTAATTTTTTAAAAAGCTAACTAAAAATGAAAATAAAATTTTTGCATATATATCAATTAATTTTGAAAATAAAATAAATCTTGAAATCAAAACCGAATCAAACAAGCCCTTGTTTTTTTTTAAAAAGAAAAAAGAAAAACAAACCCTTTTAATTATAGGAAGGGTAGAAAAACCTGATAGGTGGGAGGGAAGGAGGTTGGTGCTGTGATCTGCTGGGTGCGATAGGTGGCGAAGACGATAAGGCTGTCGTAGTATATGGATATGTGGCCGTTGGGGTTGCGGCACTGCACGGTGAGCTGGAAGGTGGAGGTGAGGAGGTTGGGAGGGGATCCGGTGAGGTTGAAGGTGTTGATGGTGGCGTCTTGGAGGAGGAAGACGGGCTTGCTGGCGGGCCTGAGCACCAGCCACAAGATGAGTGCTATGAGGAGCAGCACCGCAACGGCGATCCCGACTCCGATGCCGATCTTCTTCAGCAGCTCCTTCTTCTTGTCCTTGTGCTGCCCGCAGTCTTTCACCGACATGCTGCCTAGCTAGTGCCTACCCACCTACGCTTTACGTACGTCTACCCAAACTAAAGTATTGATCGAATTGCCTAGCTGCTAGTTTATAACACTGCACTGCTGTGTTGTGTGCTTATATGTGTGCAAATCCATCACGATTATATTGAATTCATTTTCAATTAGGCCCCGTTTGTTTTAAATTGAGGAAACGATAACGGAAAGAAAACGAATTTAGTCCAATTTAGTGTCATTATTCATTGATCAAAATAATGAAATCGTTTCCTTTTCCTCTTCACTTGACACTATAATGGAGGTATTTATATCCTCAATACAAAGGTGAATTATAAAATGATGAAATCATTTCCATTCTCCCTTCTCTTGACACATAAATTTTAGAGCTCCAAGTCAAGATAAAAATTGTGTTCAATGAATCATGATGTCAAAATGGACTAGATTCGTTTCATTTTCGTTACCGTTTTCATAAGTTCAAACCAAACGAACCCTTAGTGTATACTTTGTATGGTGTGTAACTCAAGTCGCCAACCTGTTAGAGGACTATTCGATCATAATGGTCAACACCAACTAGCTAGATAGTACAAACTTATATGAAAAATAAAAATACAATGTTAATTTTTGTACTAAGAAGATGCTTTATGCATTTTAGCTCCAGTGCCAGTGTGGGATACATTATAAAATAAATGCTATGATTTTGTGGGTGTTGTCAAAGAGACAAACTAAAATTATGAATGGCGGGGAGAAAATGATGTAATTATGTATAATTAACAAAGAGTTTCTGCTCAAAAAAAAACAAAGAGTTGGTACGTGGATGATTCATTCACGTACTAATTGATCACTTGCGCGTCCATCTCAATTAAATTTTCAAATACTGACAGCTAAAATAGTTTTGTTTGTATCCAACCCGTCAAGGTGTATGTCAAATGTCAATGGGCATACAATTGTTTTTGAAATATACTACTAATTAACGCAAATTAAGACCATGGGTTATAACTCATAAGTATAGCTCTACGTATGTACGTATAACAAGCGTTCAGTTTCTTCCGAGATTATTCACAACCAACTGCCATCTAAACTAGTATCATCATGCGATTATAAGAAGCTAAACTTTAGCAGTTAAGTTACGGATGTGCGTTTACTTTTCTAGGATGATCTATGTGTGATTTAACTAGTTAATAGAGAAACAAAAACAAGCCCATGAAAACTTGACCGATAAGATTCCAACTTTAGGAATAATGGCATTCCTCTAGTATTCCATGAAATTCCTCATTCAAGGAGAGGTTTTTTGTTTGAATCCAGCGTTGAAGCTAAGGATATTCTCAACCTACTTTTTAGCCAAAACAGTTAAAGTGAAGTAAAGGGTTTTTGTCTTTTTTTGCAGGCATATGGATTCATGTTGATTCCTACCCTAACTTTAACGGCGAGGAACCGCACACTCCTTTTTTTTTAACCTTGCACTCCATTATGGGCGGCACTAGATGTCGCCCAAGAGACCCTTCTAAAAATCGGTCTGCCTATGGGCGGCAATAGGCGCCGCCCAGACAACCCGGCTTTTCGTAAAACCCGCTTCAGAGTCTGGACTGTACCTATTGCCGTCCAGATTTTTTGTTTGGGAGAACCCGATTTAGGAATTTTTTTTATTTATTTAAATAAAAATAGAGTGGTTTTTTCGAACCCGGGTTTAAAATTTGAACGTGGGCGGCACATATTGCCTCCTATAATTGGTTTTTAAAATTTGAACGTGGGCGGCACATATTGCCGCCCATAATTGGTTTTTAAAATTTGAACGGGGACGGCACATATTGCCGCCCATAATTGGTTTTTAAAATTTGAACGTGGGCGGCAATAGGTGCCGCCCAAATTTAACCCTAAAAAAATTCCAAGTCGGCGGTATTTAGGGCCGCCTATGTCGTCTTCTCCGTGAAATTTTTTCCGAGCACCCACAGAGAAATTTCAAATCGATGGCGGATTCCGGCGAATTTTCCATTGAAGATATATGGGTGGCGGTTGACAAGGAGGAAAACCAGATGGCGGCGGTGGGAGATCTCGGCGGCAACGGCGATCCACTGGACTCGACGGCGGAATCGACAGCGACGGCGATGAATCTTTGTTTCGTTGGCGGTGGCGGTTGATAGGCGTTATCGTGACACCTATACAAAATAATGCTAAACAAACCCAACTAATGTAGTCTGGTAAGTAAGGGTCGAATCCCACAGAGAATCAAATACTATCCCAACGATGTAATTGTATACCAACAAGTAACCAAGGGGGGTTTATGATTAAAAACAAAATAAATAAAATAAGTAAATAAAAACAAAGACTTGAAATCAAATTAGGAAAATAGCTCAGCCAAACAAATATACACACTTTAGATTGATAGATTGATCATTGATTATTCCTAGTCCTCAATACTCATGGAAGTCCTAATCCTTGTTCTGAATTAGTTACCAGTCCAACCAGTCCTGATAACCCTAACTATTAAACAAATCCTTACTAACCTTCACGATTTAATTCAATAGCAGCAGGAAGTTCAGGAATAGATAGGTACATGCAAGTGTAGCAACCAGTCATACAATTGCATGTAATTAATTCTCTACACAAACTAAGAGATTTAGATTCTCAACCAGTATCCTCTAATCCTTAGTAGTATGATCAATAACAATCTCAACAGGTTGTATGGAAAAGGGGAACCAATAGCATAATACTAATTTCTCTAAGTTGTCAATCTAGAGGGAACTACTATTAAAATCTATTTGATTTCCTAATCAACAAATCAAGGGAAATCGATATATGATCAATGAAATTAAGCACGAGAGAGAATTAAAACAATCATAGAAAGAGTAAAGGAATAACCTCACAATCCAATCAATCCAAATGCTTCAATTGTCTGCCTGAGCAAAAGGGTAAAACAACGATGAATGAAACTAGGTCTAACTTGATTGATTTCCACAACTAGGTTAACTAAAAGTTGTTTTAACCTAATTCTAAAAGTGTGTAAAAATAATAATAATAACAATAATAAAATAATAAAGTAAAATCCGAAAACAAAACAGTCCAAATTGGGGGAAATTAATCCCCATTCTCGGCAAAGCCTCTCGTTCTCGGCCGAAAGTGCAAGCAGCTGCGGCCCATGGCTTCAATCTCCCACGGCCCATCACGGCCCAACTCCAATTTCACTTCAGCTCGCGCGGCTTCAAATCGAGTAGCAAATCCACAATTTGCCTTCGCTGATGTCACGCCGACATCATCCCAATTGAATTCAATTCTCCAGCTTTCCATTCTGACGCGGCATCCACTTCACGCGTGGGCTGGGTTTTTCTTATCCATTGGGCCTTATTCATCTTCACTCGGCCCATCAACAGCAGCTCACTCCAGCACAGCAAATCGGCCCAGCATCATCAATTCTTTCTCCCGCTTCCATCATGGTGATGTCATCACTTGCTTCATTCCAGCATTCAATTCACGCGGCCCCAGCCTTCTTCATTTTAATTGGGCTTCTTCTTCATTTGGGCCGAGACCATGGGCCTTTCCTCCTGGGCCGAATTTATTCAATTCCAACAATTACGTGCTTCTTGTAATTACGCTGGCTTCGATTCACGTGATGGCCGCGACCTCTTGAAGTGCCTATTAATTCCCGAAATTAGTCATCTCCTCAGGTGGTCAACTCCTCTTCCTCTGGATGTCTCCAATTAGCTCCTCCAGACCACCAAAACCATACTTCTCCGCTCTAACTCCATAATTTCTAATTATTCTCTAAATCCAACCAAATGGCACCTCAAACCTGGTAACAACACCTAGAAATGCACTACCAAATAGTGCCGATCAAATCCCTCATGCTTAAACCTTGCTCGTCCTCGAGTAAGCTAAAGTCAACATACTCCTCCAATCAATCCCCAAGATCTCAGGAAGCATAGAAAAATCAACATCCAACAATCATACCCAACAATAAACTCCAGGTAACCATACAATAAACCCAGCACAAAAGACTATAACATCAAATCAAGAAAATCTCAACACCCCACACAACCAAGCTAAAAGGAAAGCAAAGTACTTCCCCCAAGCTTATCCCAAACACCATAGAGTGAAAATAATTCTAATCCTAACTCCCATCTATCTTCTTATGCCTCCAGAGTGACCTACCCGAATCCTCCTTATATCACCTCTTCTTATGACGCCACGCCAGGTAAAATGATGATTCCTAAAAATCACTCTTCTTCTTTTCACTCATTTTGCCAATGCGCCCTTTTGGGTTTTCACCAAGCCACTCATTTCATTTTTCAATAGATGGGCTCACAATATACTCACATCACTCTTGACCTCATATTACCCCAGCCTAATGCTGGTCCAAGCCACCTGCTTATTACCTAGGCCGCCCTTTCGGGTTTTCGACCTATCCCAGGATTTTCATGTATGCCTTTTTTTCAATTTTTGGCTTTTTATCTTTTTATTCATTTTTCTCCTCAGCAACGCAGCAAGTATAGAACTTTCCCCCATGCTGAAACATTGCATTGTCCTCAATGTAATGAAAGACAAAAGAATAGAAGCACAGGGAAAAGCAAAAAATAACTCACAAACGTCGCCAAGCTGCTTGGACACTTTCGTTGTTGCTGGCGGTATACACAATGTATGCACAGGTCTCCAGTGTTGGGTGGGTGTCTTCATCAACTCCAAAATCTTCTCTTACCGTGCAACCAAAAGGGAACCACTTTGGTAAATAGTGGTATAGCAATGATAACAGGGTTGCACGGCCTTCTAGGAACACATGGTGGAGCCCAGATGTAATCATGGTGTGAGCTCTAGTGTTCCTCCTCCTCAGCTGTTAATTGTAGGGCCATCATCGTTGCCAAATCAAGTGTAGGGCAATGTATCCTCCTTGACAACATGATGCGCACCTTCTCCATGGGAAACTCTGGACAGCTAGCCTTCGGTAAAACTTTTTTTTTTGTTTTTTTTTTTTCGATTGTTTTTTTTTTTTCGAATTTTCGATTTTTTTTTTCCCTTCCCGTTTAAGGTTTTTTCGGGGGGGGGTAACTTAGTGCAGGGAAAGAAGAGACTTACATTGGTGGTAAACACCTTCTTCAATAGGCATGTGGTCTCCTCCCTGCAGGTTAGTCGGAAACAAAAACAAGAACAAAAACACACCAAAACAAATGCAAAAATAAGGAAAGAAAAACAAGAAAAGAAAAGCATACCTCGGGTTGCCTCCCGGATAGCGCCTTAGTTATTGTCATGGCTTGACATTGTGCTACTATGATCATGTGATATCACTCAATCCAGAACACAACACAGACTTACTATCAGGAGGGTGTTTCTTATGATCAAATATCTTAAATGTCACCCTATCACCCCCATACTTCACAGACACAATACCTCTACTCATAATGATTCGGATGTTAGCAGTCTTAAGAAAAGGCCTACCTAACAGTATAGGGGGCACGTGCATATCATAACCAATGTCTAACACCACAAAATCCACATGAAAAATCATCTTATTAACCTTCACAAGAACATCCTCAACTATTCCTTTCGGAAAAACTTTGGATCCATTCACAAATTGAATAACTAAATCAGTTTCAAGCAAAGGTCCAAGATCTAGCAATTTATACACAGAGTAGGGTAACACATTAATAGATGAGCCAAAGTCTATCATGCAATGATCAAACCTGGTGTAACCTATATCACAAGGAATACTAAACATGTCAGGGTCACTACACTTTTCAGGCAAATGTCTTCCGAATGCAGCAGACACATGTTCATTCAAATTAATTTCTCCTGTCAATTTCTTCCTCTTCGTAGGCCAGCATAAGCATTTCATGTATTTAGCAAATTTAGGCACAGCATGCATCAGATCAAGTAAAAGGAGATTTACCTCATGCTCACCTATGGAGTTGCGCGGCTCCATATTGAGCTCCAACTTCTTCTTCACTTTTAGCCTCTTAGGAAGGTGAGGAGGTGGCTTCCTAGGATCACGAGGTGGAGGAGTGTAATCAACAGGAATCGCTTCCAAAGGGTATACTCCAAGAACTGATCCGCAGAATTTTGTCCAAGCCTGCGGACGCTGGTTCTCGACTTTCTCCTCTGTCTTTTCTCCTTTCAGTTGTGATATGCCCCTCACATTAGCCACTGGGGTCGGTTGGGGTGGTGGCCTTTCAAAATCCTCCTTCATATTTGCCACAACTTGGGTCAACCTTCCAAGCTGAGTTGCCAAACTTCCAACTTGAGTTGTTAGAAGTTGGATGTTGGAGTTTGTCGCCTGATGAATAGTCATCATGCTCTGCACAAGTGACTTGAAGCTCTCCTCCATTGACGTATATGAACTTTGGCTCGTCTCTTGAGGTTCAGGATAGTAATGGGGCCAGCCTTGCTGCTGATAGTAAAAATCAAATGCTGCCATCTGTCTGGATTGAGATCTCAATGAAAACAATTAGTAACACAGGTGTGGACCGTAAGATAGGTCCACACAACAGTTGGTAAACAAACACACAATTAGAATAGTAAAATTGACTCCCCAGCAACGGCGCCAATTTGATAGGCGTTATCGTGACACCTATATAAAATAATCCTAAACAAACCCAACTAATGTAGTCTGGTAAGTAAGGGTCGAATCCCACAGAGAATCAAATACTATCCCAACGATGTAATTGTATACCAACAAGTAACCAAGGGGGGTTTATGATTAAAAACAAAATAAATAAAATAAGTAAATAAAAACAAAGACTTGAAATCAAATTAGGAAAATAGCTCAGCCAAACAAATATCCACACTTTAGATTGATAGATCGATCATTGATTATTCCTAGTCCTCAATACTCATGGAAGTCCTAATCCCTGTTCTGAATTAGTTACCAGTCCAACCAGTCCTGATAACCCTAACTATTAAACAAATCCCTACTAACCTTCATGATTTAATTCAATAGCAGCAGGAAGTTCAGGAATAGATAGGTACATGCAAGTGTAGCAACCAGTCATACAATTGCATGCAATTAATTCTCTACACAAACTAAGGGATTTAGATTCTCAACCAGTATCCTCTAATCCTTAGTAGTATGATCAATAACAATCTCAACAGGTTGTATGGAAAAGAGGAACCAATAGCATAATACTAATTTCTCTAAGTTGTCAATCTAGAGGGAACTACTATTAAAATCTATTTGATTTCCTAATCAACAAATCAAGGGAAATCGATATATGATCAATGAAATTAAGCACGAGAGAGAATTAAAACAATCATAGAAAGAGTAAAGGAATAACCTCACAATCCAATCAATCCAAATGCTTCAATTGTCTGCCTGAGCAAAAGGGTAAAACAACGATGAATGAAACTAAGTCTAACTTGATTGATTTCCACAACTAGGTTAACTAAAAGTTGTTTTAACCTAATTCTAAAAGTGTGTAAAAATAATAATAATAACAATAATAAAATAATAAAGTAAAATCTGAAAACAAAACAGTCCAAATTGGGGGAAATTAATCCCCATTCTCGGCAAAGCCTCTCGTTCTCGGCCGAAAGTGCAAGCAGCTGCGGCCCATGGCTTCAATCTCCCACGGCCCATCACGGCCCAACTCCAATTTCGCTTCAGCTCGCGCGGCTTCAAATCGAGCAGCAAACCCACAATTTGCCTTCGCTGATGTCACGCCGACATCATCCCAATTGAATTCAATTCTCCAGCTTTCCATTCTGACGCGGCATCCACTTCACGCGTGGGCTGGGTTTTTCTTATCCATTGGGCCTTATTCATCTTCACTCGGCCCATCAACAGCAGCTCACTCCAGCACAACAAATCGGCCCAGCATCAGCAATTCTTTCTCCCGCTTCCATCATGGTGATGTCATCACTTGCTTCATTCCAGCATTCAACGGCCCCAGCCTTCTTCATTTTAATTGGGCTTCTTCTTCATTTGGGCCGAGACCATGGGCCTTTCCTCCTGGGCCGAATTTATTCAATTCCAGCAATTACGTGCTTCTTGTAATTACGCTGGCTTCGATTCACGTGATGGCCGCGGCCTCTTGAAGTGCCTATTAATTCCCGAAATTAGCCATCTCCTCAGGTGGTCAACTCCTCTTCCTCTGGATGTCTCCAATTAGCTCCTCCAGACCACCAAAACCACACTTCTCCGCTCTAACTCCATAATCTCTAATTGTTCTCTAAATCCAACCAAATGGCACCTCAAATCTGGTAACAACCCCTAGAAATGCACTACCAAATAGTGCCGATCAGCGGTCGCGATGGAGGAGTCGACGGCGGCGGCGACAGGGGAGGCGACGAGGCGGAGGTAGCTGGGCTGCACGAGGAGCCGCAAGGGACCGGGGAGGAGGGGATTTCTGGGCTACACGAGGTGCCGCCCAGGACCGGGGAAGAGGGGATTTCTGGGCTGCACGAGGTGCCGCCCAGTACCGGGGAAGAGGGGATTTCTGGGCTGCACGAGGTGCCGCCCAGCTTGCCGGCAAGCATGGAGCTTTCCGGCGCGGTGGTTTTGGGCGAGGAGGAGAGATTGACGGCTAGTACTGAGGAGATGGATATCGGGGACGACAATGCCTTCGACGTGTCGGTAGCGGTTGTTATGCAGGCGATGGATGATTTGGCGGAAATTCCCGTTCGTCAAAAGCGCAAATATGAACGGAGGCCGACCGTAGATGTATGGTGTTTGTAATTTTTAATTTGTTAAATCTAATTTATTTAATTAAATTGTTACTGTAATTGTAGATTTGTAAACTTAATGTTTATTGTATTTAATCATAATTAAAAAAGACAATATATGTAATAGGCTAAATTTTACTGTTAAATAATATTAAATATATCATCGTAATAAAAAATAAAAAATTTAATATATTGATTTTATAAGAAAACAATTGTTAAGGTATATATAACTAGGTTGTATTGGATAAAATGAAAATAGTTATATTTTTTATGGCAAAATAGGATGTATTGGGTAAAATCAAACAGTCGGATCGAGACATACGCCCTACTACTGCATCTGCTCGCAAGAGGAGGGTTGTGGGTATATCACAGGACACGGAGGTGCTTAGTGAGGACGATGTTGGTCCCGTCTGTTCAGATGAGGACGTGGTTATGGAGGACTTTACTACTGGCCCTTCTACTATCCCTGAGGATCCGGAGTTTAGTACCGACCCACCACCTCAGGAGGACTCACCTCAGCACCAACCACCTCCGTCAGAGCCACCTCAGCAGCAGCCACCTCCGCCTGATCCACCTCAGCAGACTCCACATCAGCACGACCCACCTCCGCAATTTCCAGCTCAGCAGGCCCTACCTCCGCCTGAGCCAGCTCAACAGGCCCCACCTCCGACTGAGCCACCTCAGCAGGCCCCACCTCCGCAGGACCCACCTCAGCAGGCCCCGCCTCCTCCTGATCCAGCTCATCAGTTTCCTTCTCTGTTGAGGAACTTTGATACGCACATTACGGAGTTGATATGGAGGAAGGCGTCATTGGACCCTCCAGAGGACGTTGTTAGGACTTTGAGGGTTCAGACACGGCCTACACAGTTTGCGTTTTGGAGGGATCGTATTCCCAGAAGGGTCCCTGAGGAGGGTTCCTGGTTTTGGATTGCTCAATAGACGGGGTTGACCGATTTACTTGATTTTCAGTTCGGCATGGCTGATCACACCCTCATTTCAGCGTTCGTTGAGCGATGGCATCCAGAGATGAACACCTTCCACTTTCCCTGGGGCTGTAATATCCCTAAATTTTTAGTAATGATATTTGGGTATTTTTCTCAACCTTCGTTCAGTAATTATTTCACTTTCAGTGAAGTTCGGATTTTCTGAAATATCCATGATCTCCGTATTAATTCCTTGAGTGGTATAAAATACATTTAATGTATTTTCGGGACTTGGAATATTTGTTTGGATACAAACAGATAATTTCCGGGGTTAAATGCCCATTTCCATTTTTTATATATTCTTCAACCCCGCCACTGTTGCCTTTCCCCGACACATTTCTCGAGCCCTCCCCGGCATAGCTTTCTCGAGCCCTCCCCGACATAGCTTTCTCGAGCCCTTCTCCCTATGATGGATTGTCGGGACATTGTGGCCATTTAAGACCGAGCTCCCCCTCGTCTTTCTCTCCTTCTCTCGTTGATTTGCTCGTCGGAGTCGTCAAGAGGTCGCGCCGATCGTTGATGTGGAGCTGTCCGAGCTGCTGTTGTGCTGCGTTGTCGTTGTTGTGCCGCTGCTGCCTCCGATCTCCTTCCTTCCGCGCGACCGGTGCCTCCATCTGCTGCTGCTCTTGCCGGCGACAGAGAGGTAGTCCAGGCGGCGACGAGGCTAGCCCCGGATTTGCGTCGCTGCTGTCGTGGAGCCGTGAGCTGCCGCGTGCCGCCGTTGCTCCACCGTAAGCCGCTACAGCTCCTCCCCGGCGAGAAGACCAGCGCCAGCGTGGTTGTTGCTCCGTTGTGCGTTGTGGTGTGTTATTGGGTTGTTGTTGTTGTTGCAGTCGGGAAGAAGGCAGGGTAAGATGGGTTGAAGAAGGAGGAATAGTGAAGGTGGGCCCCATCCCTTGTTTAATTTTGTGTTGGGCCGTAAGCCCAATTCAATTCCAGTCCAGATTTAACCCGAGATTGATCGAGCGGTATAATTTCGATCCCTTTTATCCGTATTTTTTAGGAAAATTCAATCAATATTCTTATGATTTAAAATCATAAAAATTTATTGGATTTAATTCCTTAAATTTGTCCAGTCAAATTAATTGATATTAATTAATATGTCATATGCCGGATCGCGTGTGGACCCGTAATCTGTCGGAGCTATACCCGTGTCGAGCCCGGATTCCCGTCGTCATTAGGCTTTTCTGCGGACTAAGGCAAGTGGCGGTTCGCTCTTGCTCATCGTTCCATATTTACATTAATTATCAGTTGTTTATCTGAGTAATTAATTTGGAATGATTATCTGTGTTTATCTGGAAAATGTTTTATAAACTGTTTTGGAAAATCATATAATAGGTTGTATATCTGCTAGAACGACGCTATTATTTGTGATCGCCTTCCGGGCATTTATGTGGATTAATAGGAAAACTAATCCAAGTAAGGATTAGCTGTTTCTATTATCTCTATGTTTAAGTTGTTTGCCTGGATGGCTTTAATGTGAATAATTGTTGTGTTAGACTGTTTAGTTAACGCGAGTGTTTGTAGGAACGCTAATCCAAGTAAGGGTTAGTCGTTTCTTTATAACTTAATGTGCGTAGGAACGTTAATCCAAGTAAGGATTAGTCGTTTCTTTATAATTTAATATTCGTGGGAACGCTAATCCAAGTAAGGATTTGTCGTTTCTTTAAATCATAATATTCCTCGGGGTTATTGCCGAATAATTTAAGGGTCATGACCTATGCTTCTTATCCACATGTAAGGATCTGAAGTGTTTTAAGCGCCTTGCAAGCGCCGTTGGATGAGCTTAATTGCAGTCCTGTGTTTTAAGCACTTAGATAGTGCATTGGGGTGGACGTAACTGTCACCCTGTAAAATAAACTGTAAGCGCTATGGCAGTGCAAATCAGGGTGAATGTAAGATCACCCGGTGTCATCATAACTTCCGTGTTCTCGGAATAATATTAAAAGCCTCAACACTGTGTGTGTGTGTGTGGTGTAATTTAATAAGATAAGTGCAGTTAAGCACATAATTAAACTGTAAGCGCTGTATAGTGCAATCAAGGTGAACGTAAGGTCACCCGGTGTATTAATAACGCCGTTGTTACTCGGCATAATGATGTTAAGTCCCGCGTGTGTGTTGTGTGTGTTTTAATTTGGGTTGACGTAATTGTCACCATGTGATTTAAGCCTTGTTGCCGCTCTTAATAACATTAACGTGTTTCAGTAATGTGTGTTTTGTAATTAAATAAGATATGTGCCCGAGTGCACATGATTAATAAACCTTGGGCGAGTAGTGCAGCTAAGTTATAGTGCAGCTAGGAAAACTCGTCTTGACTTTGATCATAGTACGTTCTCTTTCCGATCTGGATTCGCTGTATGCGATGAGGTTGGTCGTGAACCGAAGCATCTTAGTCAGTTCTTAAATCGTTATGTGGTTCTGTAAGGTCTCGACTTGAATGTAGTACGTTCTCTTTCCGATCTGGATTCGCTGTATGCGATGAGGTTGGTCGTGAACCGAAGCATCTCAGTCAACTTTTAAATCATTGTTGTTTGATTCTGTTAAACATTCCAGATTTGTCATATTTCCTTAAAGACTCAATCTCTTGGAGTCTCTTTTCGAGTCGATTTCTGTGAAGATGAAGTCTTCCAGAATCTTCTCTCATGCATACCTTTGTTGTTATTCCGTGAAAGTGCCGGGTTATGTATCGTCCCTTCGGTTATTATTCGAGAGACAATGATAGTAAACGGTTTCGATCACTCGAACCACTCTGCTTTTTACCCTTGCTAGTCTATTTAAGTAGACTAACCCACGAACTTTGTTCTCCGCATGTGGGCTGGTGTCATCCGTTCGATTCGGCACATCAGATGGAGTGTAGATGAGAAGACTAGAAGGACTATGGAGTCGACGGTGGTTTTTCCGACGTTTTTAATAATTTCTTTAATCAGGTTGAGATCCTTGGGCAGGTGATCATTACGATCACAACCCTTTCTGTAATATCTTTTAAAAGTTTTCCGCTGTGCCTTGTTTAAGATTTCCGTTGTAATTTATTTAAACTCTGTGTTTGTCCTATTCGGGATTGGGATGTAATCCCGGGACTCGTGTTTTATATGATTAAGGTTATCATTTTGTATCATTGTATTTAATGATTTGTATTTAAACGGTAAAGCCTTGGGTGATCTCGGTAAGGAACACTGGGGTCACTGGCGGTAATACCTTTCCAAAAGGGTTAAGTTTTGGGGGTGTTACAGGGGCGAGATAGGTCCTACGCTACATGACGTTATGATGATTCTAGGGCTGCCGATTGAGGGATTTGAGGTGACATCACCATGGACCGGTCAGGATAGCGAGCTGGCGGAGTGTGAAGCCTTATTCGAGTATCTATTTGGGATAGATTCGGAGTACAACTTAGATGAGGATGATGCTGACATGGTATGTGACCTTAGGAAGGGTTGGGTCAAGCAATTCCAGTTAGCGAGGCATGTGTTGAGGATGATTGAGGAGGGTGCCTACCCAGAGGATATAGCAGCCGATTTCTTATGGCACACCATGTCGGCTAGTATCTTCGTTGACAAGTCAACGAATGAGCTGAAGACTACATTGCTACCTCTTTTTGTGGACTGGGAGCGTGTCGTTCATACTGCTTGGGGGACCGGGGTTCTGGCTCTCCTTTTTAGAAACCTCGGAGAGGCTTCTCGACGCGGAGCTGCACAGTTCGCCGGTTGCGCACGTCTGTTAGAGTTAGACTTTTATTATAGTTAGATTGTAATTTAAATCATGAATATATTGTGTTTAATTGTTTATAACTAATGGCTTTCTTCCTCCGTACGCAGGTTTGGATTTGGACGTACTTTGTATACTTCCCGGGCAACCCTAACCTCAAGGAAGGTGCGGACGACGACATTCGACGCGCTGCACGATACTGCATTGGCCGGACCCCTGTCCGTTTAAGTCGCAACCAGTTACACTATAGACGGATACTGGACGAGTATAGGCCAGAGGATGTACGTATTCTTATTCCATTTTAATATACTTAAAGATAGGCTTAATGAGTTAATATATGTTTTGTCTTTTGGGGTTAATTGCAGATACGGTGGATGCCGTATGAGGGTCTTGATTTTCGAGGTGCTCACAGGGCCTCCACGTATCGAGGGACTATTCGATTTCTCGGTGTAGAGGAGGCGTACATGCCGGATAGGCTTACCCGACAGTTCGGTTATCGATAGAGCAGGCCCATCGATATCATAGAGCCTCTGGCTACAGTGCGTCCTCATGATTTTACGGGAACGAGGCGATACCAATTGCACTTTGACCCGCATTGGCACAGGTGGGACCAGCTTGAGCATAGTCTTTGCCCCCACATCTTGACAAGTCCTACTGCCACGATGGATTGGGATGTCCATGACGCGTACCTGGACTGGTATTTACAGGTGTCGTATCCTTACGTGAGTCCGAGTGCGCCAGTACAGCCTCGTATTTGTAGAGGACCACCTCCGGCTATCAACTTGCAAAGGTATGTTTTTTGCCCCATTTTATTCTTATTAATTATTTTAGGAAAGTCTATGTATTTAAAATGTTTGTTTTCATTTACAGCGTGTGGCGATGAGCAAGGTGCATCTTCAGAAGCTTATAGAGGCATGTGGTTTAGGGTGTGGTTTAGGGTGTTTAGAACACTTTCAGCATATATATGACCTCCTTTCTAGTGACGTCATCCCTGTAGCTCCTCCGCTTGTACGGGCTTCACAGATGCCTTCCCAATCCTCTAGTGCAGGCGAGACTATATTTGATAGAGAGATGGCCGAATCATCTAGGATGGCGGAAGAGCGTGCATCAGCTCAGCAGGCAGCGTCTCAACCGACGCCGGTGGTTCCTCCAGATTGGGCACCGGGCGTGGATTCGGGTGTGTCCTTGGGTACTGATTCTGAGACTTTAGCTGTGTCCTTGGATAGTGAGAGTTTGTAGAATATTTATATCTAGTTTGATTTCTTTGTTCATTCGTATTGGTTTTTTTAGATTTTCGTTCCGTTATTTCTAGAACAAATCGATGATCAATTAGTTAAAAGACAAAATATCCAACATTCCAAAAACATAACATTCTAAAAAACACATACACATTCTAAAAAAAAATTAAAAATCCTAAAGGAGGGTGAGCCTACAATGACCAATGAATGGCCTCATCGAACATTCTAATTTGCCTCTTCTCCTCGCTGCATCACATAAAAACTTAAAATCTACAAATTCCAAAATTTGAAGATTCCATGTTTTTCTGTGCTGCAGCTAGGAGAAGGGGCAAATCAGAAAGTTCGATGGGGACCATTCCTTGGTCATTGTAGGCTCACCCTTCTTTAAGGTTCTTCAGGTATTGAGGTTTTGTTATTGCCTTGTGGCCATTATCCTCTTGACCGAGTCAATAATTGTAAAGAAGGATGAGCCTCCCAATTACCAGGTCGATCATGCTAATATGCTCCTTTTTCCGAGCTGCATCACAGAAAAACTTGAAATCCTACAAATTTCAAAATTTGAAGATTCCATGTTTTTTTGTGCTGCAACGCGGAAAAAGGAGCAGATCAGCATGTTCGACCTGATAATAGGAGGCTCATCCTTCTTTAGAACTCTTGACTCGGCCAAGGGGATAATGGCCACAAGGCAATCACATCCTTCTTTACAACTAATTTTGTGCTGCCCAGAATCCCCGATAATATATCTTCATCTTCAACTTCCAATCTCGTACAGCTTCTGGAGCTTATCACTTTCCCGCAGCAATGAATTATTGGAAATGCAGAACGACGAAGCCATACCACCCCACGATATTGATTTCTTGAATCTGAATAGGCATGTTGGGCGAAAAATACATGAGTAATAGGTGTAACCTTGGATGTGGAAGAGTTGAAGTTGGATGTGGTATTTATAGGCATGTTGGGCGGCACGAGGTGCAGCCTAGAAGACCCTTCCAAAAACCGGAGTCTGGGCGGCAATAGGTGCAGCCCATCCCTCTAGGCTGCACCTATTGCCTCCCATATTTTTTTCGTCAGACCCAGTTCAGAGGATGGGCTGCACTTATTGCCGGCCATATGAAAATCGTCAAATCCGGTTCATAGTGTTATAACATTTGTGTTTCAATGTTCTGTATAAATAATATATTATTCTATCATATTATTGTTTATTCTTAGTATTTATTTGTTTATCTAATATTAATAAAAAATCAATATAAAATAATCATCCTAGAAGATAAAGACAAATTGTTCATTACGATACATTTAGCACACAATACAGGAAAGAATATAAGTTGTTCATAAACTTAGAAAGTTTGTGACAAAATATACTTGTCCTCGTACATATGATCAATCCACTCCCTGAAAATACACCCCAGTTTTGGGCATCCCAAATACCTCCTTCCGTAGTTCCACTGCAAATCACAAGTGCGGACAACGGCTTTCAAATTACACTCGCATAGCCTATCTGGGTTTGTTGATGATTCAGATGAAGATGCCATTATTATTTGTTGTAGTGCTTTGTTTCCTACAAATATCATGAATCCATTAATATAAAAACTTAGGGTTAATAAATCGATAGAAACTGGAAGAATAAGCTTACCCAAAAATGTTTCTTCAAGCGCCGCTTGTGTTGGACTTGTTGTAGTGAACAAACAACCCCAATTCTTCTTATATAGTGAAAAAGCAATGTGGACGGCATGTAGTGCCGCCCAAAGGGTACAAAAATCCCACAAATCTTACAAGTACCCTCGTGGGCGGCACCTATTGCAGCCCAAGTAAACCCTCCTAGGCTGCAATAGGTGCCGCCCAAGTAAACCCTCCTGGGCTGCAATAGGTGCCGCCCACCTTTGTCATATTTTGGTTGTCAAACCCTTATAAATACGAAACGAAAACCTATACAATCCACACAATTCCCACTCCATAACTTCTCACAAACTTTTCGTGTGTTCTATTTTGGGTAATGGCGTCTTTGGTTCTCAAAGTTTACGAAAATGGGTGAATCACCTACAATCGAATGATACGCCAACGAAGTGGGATGGACATGTTTTTCCATGGATACGAAGGTGGCGAGGTCCGCACTTTGCGGATGAGGGATGTCTCGCCTGGAGAGGGGGGGTTATCATTGGGTTACTTGTTCATGGCGTTATTTTACAATCCAACCGGGGTTTGCCCTGGTCGGATTTTTTACTTTCCACCGGGTGTGGATCCTCCACGACTCCGTGAGGTGGTAGACGAGGAACACGTAGCTAAAATTATAGCTCTTTACAGACCCGGTGTTCCAGTCACCATTTACACAGAGTGTGCACACCCGAAGCGTCATATACCAAGTCTTTTAGAAGATCCGGAATCTGAGGTGGACAACGGTAGCTCTGATGATGGCGGAGAGACCGATCCTGATGAGGAATAGATAGCTTTTTATGATTCATGTTCAACTAGTGTACGCTTTAATGTTAATGATTTCCAAGTAATATTATTGTCTCGTATTGCATTTCCCCGAATCAACACCAATTCAAATAAAAACAAATGATTATAAAAACAATATACGGTCAATCTCAATCAAACTTTCCCACAAAATGAATTACAATAACATATATAAAGTCAATTACAATCCAAAAAACCTAGGTAAGTATATTAGGTCGCCCTTGTTCCGCTCGCTCCTCTACATAACTCTTGAACCTATCCTTAAAGCGCTCATGACTATCCCATCCATCAACACTTGGATCCTTGTAAATGAGCCACTGCCTCGGAGGCGGTGGAATTGGACAACGATCATTAACAAGCCAAATCTGTAAACATAAACGATAAAATTATATAACAATTTATGAAAGAATAAGTAAATACCAGAGAGTAGCGCTCCACGTACCGGTACGTAATGGTCTCTCCTGCCTACATGTGCTATCGCATAAACCTTTGTCGGAGGCTCAGCACCCGGGGGGGGGGGCAATGGAAGACATGTGTGCGGTCCAAACCATGATAAGACAACAACCGCCACTTGGTGTTCCGTGGCAAACACCAAACTAGTAATAGGCATTATACACCAGAAGTTCGTTGTGCACGGTGACGCAATATAATTCAACCTCCTAACAAATGCTTCCACCGTCAACTCTTCCTCCCCAAGCATCGCTACGTAGTTGGCTGGATGTGTCTGGACATGCTTCGAAAGCTCTAACCGGACATCAACGTACTCCTCTTCTCGGCGACCTAGCAAAACGGCAAGGGAACGAAACCCGCAATGACCATCACCTTTGACATTTTGTACCCTAGAAAAGTATGCGAGCATGAAATGATCAATATTCTCGTGCCCCCAGTTGAAGCCGAGATACTTTAACGACTTGCTTGAACCCGATTTGGACTTGTTTGAAGCAAATTTTGACTTTCCAGGTTTAGTGGCACTCTCCTTTGCTGTTGAAACTCCACTGCGAGGTCGTCCGGTAGAAGGACATCCTTTCGATCCCATAGACGCTCTTGATCCCACGGACGATTTCACATTGGTCGTCTCTTTCTCTGCAGGCGCATCCTCATCTTCCACTCCCAGCTCCTCATCCTCCATCTTCATCTTCTGCTTCTCCTTCATCTTCTTCATTTTTGCATCCACATGCTCGTCCCAACCCATATTCCTCTTGGTGCCGGTCTTTCTCGCATTCATCCTAGGCCTCCCCTTCTTGGTCTCACCACGTGGCGGGTCTTGAATCTGGCACGATGTAGGGTCAGTTGACTCACGCCACTTATCCGCCATCTTCTTCAACAGAAATCCATCAACTTTCCCACATAAGAACTCTTCAACGAAGTCCTGCACCGTGACATTATCCGCTGTGATTGCAACACCATCATCGACATCAAGATCCTTAGCATCCACCCCTTCCCATCTGATCTGCTTTCAGAAAATATCAACTTCTTCAGGCACTAACGGGTAACCCGTCTCCATATAGACCTTAATTTTGTGTGGGCAAGGCAGTCCTAGTGTGGACTTCCACCAAAAATCATCACATTTGTCCCCAATTTTCCCCTCCTTTGCTAACACAGCTTGGGCATACAACATTCTCAAGCATTTCTCAGAGCACTTTTCAAGGAGGCGCTTGAAGAAGACCTTAACCCACTCAGGGCCATTTACTATCTCCATGGGAAAGGCAGTGCAGTTCTTGGTCATCTCAAATCGGATCTTCCGATGCTGATCAACAAACATGTTGTCGATGTGTTGCACAATTGTGTCGAACCCTCCAACGGATGTCTCAATCATGTCCTTAAGCATAGAGTGCTGACCCTCAACTCTGAAAATAATATAATCGTTTACAATTTACTAAATGAATTTTAAAACCCAATTTGATTGCAAATGTTTGTATGAAAGTTACCTGTTTGATGTTCTTGTGGCAAAATGGAGAACATCATCACACCATGCCGCAACTAGCTTTTTCTTATGGTCTTAAACCAAGTTTCCTCGACATATTTCACAAGGCCTTCATTCCATATCTCCTTAAAGTGAGCAAGTCGCTCTCTATACTCCTCCTTTGTGTGAGACCTCATCACCCGACGAACACTTCCCGAGAATTTCTTCTCGTCAATCTTCATCAACTTAGCATATGCCTTCACATTACGGTCTACATGGACCTGACACAAATGATGCCGAACCTTCGGAAACACCATTTTGGCAGCCTTGATCAGTCCTAGCTCTCGATCAGACATGATACATACGGGACTTTTCCCCCCGTACAACCACTTCAATCGTGTCAATGCCCATGAATAGTGGCTTGCCGTCTCCCTTTCCATGAACACAAGAGCAATGCAATATGTGAAGTTGGTGCAAGTAAACCCAACAATCTGGAACAGTGGCATACCGTACCTATAAATGCAACACAAAAAATACTTTAAACCCGCCAAAAATATCATTATCTACTCATAATACTAAAACGAGTAAGGTTTACCTGTTGGTTTTGTACGTCGAATCCATGATGACGACATTAGGGAACATGCACAACAAATGTCGAGCGTCTGGATGAGAAATAAACAAGCACGCCAATACCTCATTCCCATCTTCCCTCGTTTTAGTAGCATTGTCCAACAAATAGCCTTTGTCCTTCAAAAACCTCAATGATCATTGTGTCACATTCAGATTGCCCGGGTATTTCAACCTCTCCTTAGCCCTAACAGTGTACACTTGCCTCCTCGATACCGTTGAACCCGTATATTCATTCCTAATCTGTGTAGAAATAACCTTGGGTCTTGCACCCGCTGCAATATCAATCATCACTTTTCTACGCTGCTCCATCGTAAGTCAGGAAGCAAATGCATGGCCAATCAAGGTGGTTGAAAGCATATGGTTATGGCATCCTCTAACAACCGATATGGTCCACCCAGGATCTCTAATAGCATTTCCTTCCCTAAAAATACCATGCAACAAAAAGGGACAACCCTTCTTCTTTGACCTAGCTTTATTCACTCGTATCGGACTGACCTTTTTACCATCGACTAACTTCTTTTTCTTGCCGGACCTAGGTAACCCGGATCTCTCACAATGAAAAACAATCTTTTTAGACTTTGATGATTTAGTAGTGATCACCATAGAAAGACTAAAACCGACCTTTTGCACCCATTGCCTCAATCCCTCCATACTCGGAAATATCTCATTAGTAGTAAAATGGGATGAGAAGTCAATTGCTAAAAATTCATCATCACTAGAATCACCCTATTTATATACAAAAATTAGTACATTAGAAACTAATTAATAATTAAATTTATACAAATTAATATACAAAAATTATGCATTATTTCTAAACAGTCTACATTTTAAAAACTAAGTACAGTTAATATCTAATCATTTTATACAATAAAAATTAAAAATATTACATACCTTGAAGTACTGAGGAGAAATCGGCGACTGAAAATCATCCTCATCATCTAGAGACGTGGGCGCGCTCGAAGACGACTCCGACAACCCCCTCCAAAAAGGATCGTTTGACAACGACATATATATAGTCGGAAAATTACAATGGATTTGAAGTTTTTTTTTCCGTTGTATCTTTCAATGGTGGTATACTATTACATCTCCCATATATATAGCCGGCCACATGACCACACAGAATAATTCTGGGCGGCACTATGTGCAGCCCAAATTGACCGTTAAATTTCAGTCGTACACTCCCTAGGCTGCACTATGTGCCGCCCAGAAATCCGGGTTTAGTGAACCGGTTTTCTGGACTGCACATAGTGCCGCCCATAAACCCTTTTTCCCACAACAAACTGGTTCAGTGAATCGGCTTAGTGGGCGGCAATATATGCCGTCCAATAAGCCGGTCTACTGAACCGGTTTTTTAAATTTCAATTTAAATCATAATTTTAATAAAAAATAAATTTGAACCCATCTTGGGCGGCACCTAGTGCAGCCCAAGAAAATCGGGTTTTCTGGGCTGCACTAGATGCCGCCCAGATAGAGTGTGAGGTTAAAAAAAAAGGAGTGCGCGGTTTTTCGGCCAACTTTAAAGGTATATATAATACATCCACAATTCAGCATTACCTCCTTGGTTATTTTCTAAAATCCTTTTCAGGTAATTAATTTAAAAAAATGCAACGAAAAGGAAATTTAATTCTCCCCGTGATCTAACTACAAGTAATTTTCAACAAATTCGTGTAATTTGCAAAATTGAATGTAGCCATAAGCCATTGATAAATGATTTTGACATATGCCAACTTGATCGAAAGTAGGACTATCACGCAATATTTTTTGTAGTGCTTGCAGGTAAACATATGTGGACACTAAAGTTGGTACTCAATTTCTCTACTATTTTTAAGGGCAGTTGTTCAATCAATGCAATAATATTAGGAAAAGGTGGGCAACTTATTTGTCTTAAGTTCATTTTTATATCAATGCAGAAATATATAATGCAGTAGCACTAAATTATAGTGTCATGCCTGGATCCTTCCTCTAGACGACATAAGTCGACTTTCACCCAGATTTGGTCTTTATTATGCCTGAGATTCTCCTGTTTAATCATGTATCAATTGTTTGATCGTGTACAGGCTCACAATATATAAACTAACAAATAACAACTAACAAGGATTACTACCATTACCATATATTCTTATTCTCTTCTACTGATTTGAGAAAGTTGATACCAACTGGGAATCTTACTGGAACCAAATACTTGCAATTCAAAATTTATAAAGCTGCAGTTGGAGCACCGGAACGAGCAAACATAATAGGCATCACTTCTAAAATCAACAGATAAAATACCATTTCCTACTAAGACCTTAGCTGCTTTGTACAAATAATGAAACAAACTGGTGCAAGCTAGGATTAAGCTGAACTAAATATAATATTAACAATCAAGAAGCTATATCATATATGCTAATAATTAATGGAATTTGTTACCGCCTCTGTTCAACAGAGATTTCCCCCTCAAAGAAGTCTGATAGCTTGTGTTCAAGATCCTCCGGCGTGTATTTGATAAACTTGTTGGAGTATTTGCCACTATCAATACTCGGCCTGCACCAAAGCAAAGCCAAAACACATTGATGAGATGATATGATCAGTAGTAGCAAGAGACGGAGAATTGTATCATGCAGAGAACGGGGCAGAAATTGATACCCAAAGCGTTTAGTGAAAGATCTGTAAGCAGGCAAGAGCACCTCTGCTACAGCCAGAGTCAAGGACTCACGTAACTCGCCATCAGGGACGCTCCACTGAGATTGTCTTTGATGAAGTTCCTCGAACTCAATGTTGAAGTTCTTCAACCTGTCTCTTATCCTTCCTTTTGACAGGTCACCAGGGACACTAATATATTGCAGGATCTACATGCCAAGAGATGATTTTTGTCATCATAAAAGTCACTAAGATTATAAGCCATAACACAGGAAAAACATATGAACACGACAACATTTTTTTAAGTGAAGTGAAGTGAAGTGCACATAAGAACCATCCATAAGATGATTCTAATGGGAATTCCTTTCAGTCAAGATCCAAATTCAGTAAAAGAAATGCATGTTTACCTTTGACCATGCAACCCTCTTGTACTGGTTTGCATGCTGTAGGACAACCCTCCTATGTATTTGCACCCAATCATCCCCTAATAATTCCTTCACATTGGACCTACGATAATATGATCAGAACAAGTTGTGGTTGTGTACTAAAACTGATCCTTATTTAAACTTTATGGAAATTGCTTCACAAACCTGCGGACAGAAGTGACAATGTAGTGTACATTGTTCATAAGAAACAGCTGCGCTAATGCAGGATCTTTATATAGCGTAGATTTTCCATCCAGATTATTCAGAAGAGCCTGTACTATACGTGTTGTAACAGATGATAACTGAGAGTCTGCATCATGACTTCCACAATCTTGGAGTAGCAGTTTCAGAGTCGATTGATAGCTGAACAGGTAAACAGAAATTTCATATATACAAGACACAACAGTCATGCATGCAACTTCAAAGACAAATGCCAACTCAGATACCAGAAGGAAGAGGGAAGGGAGCACCAAAAAAATAACCGATACAAAGCAGAACACATCATAGGTAACTTACTCAATGAGAAACTTAATGTAGTTGATCACATAACTGGTTAAAGGATGAACAGTTCCATCAAGAACGGCACTTCTTGTTGCATCCTTTTCAACTGCAACTTCAAATTCACTAAATGTTTGCTGCGCTGTTTGTGCTAGACGTTTAGTTAGTCCTGCTGCAGATTCTCTCACTCCTATGCACGGTATACCATTAAAAGTAGATTCAATCTGTCCATTGAAGAAAACAGATAAAGAGCCATGTATCAGTTTGAAGGTATATTATCAGGATGAAATCAAACAACTGACTAAAGGAAGGGAAATATGAAGGCAGCACTTCCTAATTTCAAGGAAGTGAATGGCAGGACTTTATTGCGACAAAATATGTTCCCATTAAGCTCATTCTATCTGCCTTGAGAAGTTATGGATGAAGCTAGTAAGATAGTCCTTGGGATGCAAAGTAATCTAGATCACTTTGTCATTGCAGTCAACAAATTTACCTGGCAGGAATTTGAATACATCTATAACAATATGAGAAATGAATAGTAAATCTAATTTCATCAACAACAATGATATTAAATCTTAATTATCAATGATCTTTCATGCATTCCCATTCTACACCAGGTCCTAACTTTTTGCGGTGCAGTTTCACCATGTTTTTAAGTTGATGAAAGTTGGCAACTCCTAGATTCCAGTTTATCCTGCTCTTACACCCAAGATCCCCAGCTAATTTCCCCACATGCAAAGCATGAAGCAAAACTACTAGATCAGTTCAGAAATTATCGACCAACATTGTAGTAAGAAGGACTTGACCTACATAACGAGCCACTCATCATACCTCCGGTAGAAGTTCTCTCATAATCTCATACATGTCCAACAATACAAATAATTTTTCTGGTGATCTCTTGCTTCTGGAAATTGTGTCCCCAAAACTGAACATCATTGCCAAACTACTGGAAGCAACTTCAGCAAAGCACAATGTCCTGATAGACTCAATCCCATGAAATATTTGATCAGCGGCTTTCTTTTCACCCGGAAACAGAAGTTTGACCTGTTGGGACACGATACAACAATCATAAAGCATCTATGAAACTTGTAATCTGATTTATCTTAAAGAAACTTGTATCATACCGCTATACGGATATACTGGATCCAGCTTCCAATCTTGGCCTCCAGGACTTCCCATGGCATCTTCTGCAAATCATTCTCGGTAAGTGCCTCCACACCAAGTTTTGTGAGGCTTATCTCCAATATAGCAGAACGAGTTTCCCTACAACATAAAATCGAGATTAAATTGTGAAACATATGAAGATTTGAGACAGTTACTTTAGAAAAATGAACATTCTAGTCTAGCAGTCTCTCTGTACAGAATTTGAAAATTTGAAAATTTTCAAAAATTACTACATAATTGCTCCAACTCAATGTCATTAACACTATATTATAGCAGTTCGACAATCAATGGGCCAAAGGTGCATAAAGAGTTGATGCTAAAAATAATACATTAGTCACACGTGAAATAGGCATAAGAGATCAAGGTACTTGCCGGTAAGTTTTAATCACCTGCTGCTGATGACCAGCTCCAGCCATCTGATCAGCCAAACTACGAAGCACTGGTATAACATGAGGTGGTATAAGGGTTAGTGGTTCATAGACAATACTCTCCGGTTCCTTATGATCGGTGGAGCCAGCTGAGCATGGACGTAGAGAGTTTGGGAGACATTGATAAAGATAATCAGGTTCTGCAGGTTTGCTGAAATATAAGGACATTTCACTTTTAAATTCCATGATAATAAAAAAATTGTAAACATATCAAAGTTTACACTGACAGGACAAGGAGCCACGAAAGAGTATCTGTAATTGAATTGTTCTTTCAGCTTCTCACATATCAATACCAGCTAATTAATTGTATCTTTTAGCATGCAACAAATGGAGATTGAAACTCTACAAGCTATTAGTAAGTGGTCCTGTTTATCATCTTATTGAGACTAAAGTATGAAGTGGTTTACACTTCAAAGTACAAAAAAAAGGCAGCAGCATAAACAGACAAAACTATCGCAAAGATTGTTGATTAATGCAAATCACACAGAGGGCGGCGATCACATAGCTCAGACACTTGTTCTTGAAAGAAAACAACAAGCTTCGACAATTCCTAACAAACCTGTAGAGTGCCAAAAGGTATCTGAACTCATCCCCGAGCTTGGCAATGGCCCCAGAAAGCAAGTTGTTAGCATGGATATGTGCAGCGTTTTTAGTGCTGAAATGTTTAGCATTGCTGAAGAACTTGACATTGCTCCTTAACTGATCAATTGCTTGGAGATAACTCTCCAAATCCTCGTGTGGCCCTCTAACTATCCTAGCCTCAGCCTGCACTTTCGTGGAAAATCCTAATCATTTCTGTGCCGGATTAACGAAAAATTGTGCAGACTATCACTCTATCAGTATTCAGTGTAGGGTTTGATCACTAGGATTACTGTTGTGTCTTCACCGAAATACTGTAACTAGAAATTAACTATCCACGAAGCCAAAAATAAACTTTTAGCAGATAGAAACCGAAAATGTGAAAAAATGCGAGACACCTGATTAGAAAGATCAAGACGATGGAGAATAACTTCGGATTGCTTCAAAATCTTGTCGATGTTCTCGTGCGCGCGGCGGACGGAAAGCGTCCGTATCTGCCGAATTAATGAAAGAAGAAAGGTTTAAAGCGTTTCTGTTGATTCCTGTGGTATGACTTGTAAAACACGAGAATCGGAAAACAGCAGAAGTAGAATACGGATAAGAGAGATGCCTGGGTGGGGCGCATGGCGGTTTCAAGGGCGGAGAGGCGGTGGTCGAAGGAGCCGAGGATGGAGACCATGCTGTTAGTGATGCTCTGGCTCTTGAGCAACGACTCTTCGAGGAACGCAGCCCTCTCTTCTAGGGCTTCCATCGCCGTTACTGGAAGCTCCATCATTCACATTCCACTCTTCAGAGTTTGATTTGGTGTGATATGGAGAGAGAATTTCAAACAAACTCGGTTTATCTCCTTCCCTATTTTGGTTTTCTAGGCATATGACGGTTTGTTAACCGGTTTCATGATCATCTCTCCGCTATCCCATATGAAATTCGGTTTATGCCAAAAAAACGAAGGCTATTTTTACCCTATAAATTTTGTCTTCGTACACTACACTTTTAAACGCAGAATTTTTGTTTAAGCAAGATACTAGTATTTTCGTATAAATTATACCCAGAAACTGAGTTTATGTACTAAAACGAAACGCAGGTATTTTGCTTAAGCAAAATACCTGCATTTTAGTTTTTTTTTGAAACGCAAGAATTCTTGCGTTTCAAAAACATGAAAATTTTGAAAAAAAAAATCAAATTTTTCAAAAAATAATACTTTTTTTTTGAAACGCACGATTCCTGCGTTTCCGTGTAAATGGTATTCGAAAAAAAAAACAAATTTTTTTTTTTGAAATCAACAAAATAAATAACATATTTTTTTTAATGTGCATTTGACTCTAGTAATAAACGTTATCAAGTAATCAAGGTTACATGACAAAAAAATTGTTTATATCATGAGGTTTCAATATACTTTTATTCATGTACATTTCTCCACCAATTTGTTTGATATTAACTGTTTGTTATTATTATTCTCGAAAATCACATATAACTATGGTTATATCTTATAACTATAAGGATATAACCAAATTGGATATAACTATAAGGATATAACCAAATTGAAAATAATTATACTATATAATCATAGTATATAACTATATAATATAACCATAGTATATAACTATATGATATAACTATAGAATATAACCAAATTGGATATAACTATACGATATAACCATAGTATATAATTATAGGATATACCCATAAGCTTCCCATTTCCAAAGCATAGGCACGACTAAACAGTGCCTATGCTTTGGAAATGGGAAGCTTGAGCTGAAGGGCTACACAGATACAGACTGGGCCGATGATGGTGATTCCAGGAAATCAACATCAGGACCTTTGCAGGGGGAGCTGTTTCCTGGTAATCAAAGCTATAGAAATGTGTTGCCTTGTCTACCACTGAAGCAGAGTACATCGCAGCTACTGAAGCTTGCAAGGAGATGTTGTGGATGAAGAACTTCTTGCATGAGTTGGGAGTAGAGCAAGATAAGTGCGTCCTGCTATGTGATAACCAGAGCGCTATTCACCTAGCAAAGAATTCAACCTTGCACTCTCGCTCGAAGCACATCGATATACGACACCATTGGATACGAGAAGTTCTTGAAGAGAAACTCCTACGTCTCGACAAGGTACACATGGACGAGAACTGGTCAGACATTATGACCAAGGTGATACCGACTAAAAAGTTCGAAGATTGTTGTCGTGGCACCGGTATTGTGACACTGCCAAGCTAAGTCGGGAAGGGGGAGATTTGTTGGGTCCCTCCTCAGCTCAAAGAAATGGGCTTGATTTTTGGTCCAAACTCAAAGCCCAATTAGGAGAGATTTCTAGAAATAAAAGGAAGGAAAGCTTATAGACTAATCTAGAATTGTGTAGGAAAATATATTCCTAGATTGTGATGAATGTCCAACCCCTCCACTAGTATAAATAGGTGAGAGTTGTTGGCAACTTGAACCAAGCAAGCAAGCAAGGAAGCAATTGAAGAGTTAAGTGAGGTGAGTCCTTAGTTCCTTTGCCCATAAAATTAATTAGTCTTGTTCTAGTCTCTTTCCTAGCATACAAATATTAGTTTGTAATTCTAGTTATCCTATTTTTCATCTTAATCACACGAAAGAGGGAAAAGTCTAGTTTCCCAACATATATAAACACTCAATTCCTCTCCATAAACACACATACCATCTCCGACTGCCACCATGCCTCCTCCTTCAATCGTGACTACTGCCACCACCTTTTTCTCCAACTTTTGCTGCCTCCCACCATCATATCCAAGCAATTTTAGATTATTTTTTCATCTCTTATTGTATTGTTCAAAGATAAACATAGATATGAATATTTTGATACAAATGTTGAGGAGAAATTGGTTTGCAAAATATCCATGTGTGCTTTAATGCTCTTTCACGTCTGATCTGGTGAGGGATGTCGTTGGTGGGCGGTGGAGTGTTTTCGAAACGCTTGTGTCACAAATCAGAGATGTATGCAATCAACGACATACGTAGATCCTCTCTAGGGATCAAAGATGGATCCACCTTGTAGACATTGTTCTCACATATCCATTTCAGTAAGATTTTTCATGTTTTCACACTCTTAACTTGACAATCATCAGTAGTAAAAATAACCTTATTCTTAAGGTTGTTATAATTTTTTACATTGTTAACTTCAACGCATTTAGAAAGACTTACCTTTCCCAAGCCAGAGACTTCTCCCTTAATCTTGTTTCCAAAGGTTATGGAACCTCTGGGGTGCTAATGAAGTGAGATGAACCACCTTTTGTGACCTGAGCATGCGCTATGTATATACCAAGAAGTGTTCCTCACTTCATCTTGAATGTGAGAGATTAGTTTTTATGAACCTAGATAAGCCTAGGCTTATTGGGTTTAAGAGTAACTTATTTGATCTTAACATAACTCCTATTGTGATTTGATCGAGCAATACATGTAATACCCCTCATTTTTAGTAAGGGTATTTGGGTAATTTCCCAAACCCTCGTCATTTATTCGAGACGCGTAGGCGAAGTTCAGAATTTATGTATCATGTTTGATTTCTGCATTATTTCCAGAGCATTGGAAAATACATTCGACGTATTTTCGGGGCTTAGAATATTTGTTTGGGTACAAATATATTATTACTGGGGTTTAGAACCCATGCCCATACCTTCTCCCGGGCAAAAAGGCGCAAAAAGGGAATTTCCGCGACCGCGGCAGAGCCGCCGCGATTGCGGAATAATCGTGCACTGGGGAACTGGGCTTGAATTTTCCGCGACCGCGGCAGAACCCACCGCGACCGCAGAAATGTGCAGAGTGCACAGTCGGGCATGCGAGCCACGCCTTCGTCGTCGCCGTCGATCTCTCGCTCCACCGTTGATCTTGTCGGGGCTGGATCTCCTCCTTGGCTATAAATAGAGGCCGAAATGGAGGGTTTTGAGCACCCAGATCTGAGATATCCCCTCTCACTCTCGTTTCCATAGTCGTCGGAGCTTCGAGCTCTCGCCAGAATTCTTGAGGAGTCGTCGGAGCCCTCGACGGAGGTGGTGGTGGCCAAGGAGCGGTGCATTGGAGGCGCAAGGTGCCCAGGAGTGGAAGCCGCCGCGAATCGAGCCCTTCCGAGTCATCGCCGGTGAGTTTTTATCATTTTGGGTCGCCGGAGTTCTTAGCCGCGATCGCGGCTATGAACTACCGCGACAGTGACAATGTCGGCCGCGTCCGCGGCCGCTGTCACCAGTGCTCGCGGACATTCGTCCTCGACGACCGCGACCGCGATAGTGCCTGCCGCGACCGCGGATTGCTTTAGCAATCGCGATCGTGGCCTTGGGCGATCCGGTCTCGGTCGGGACTTCCATTCTTAGATTTCGTTTGTCCTTTCTTAGATTCGTACATTTTAGTTGTCGAATCTAACCTAGGATTTCGTTATGGGTCGTTCCGTAGGAATCTGTAATCCGAGTTCTGTTCCCGTTCCGGACCCAGAAACTCGTCTTCGTCAATCGTTCGTCTAGTCTAAGGCAAGTGGCGGTTCGCTCTTGCTTAATCATTCCATGTTCCATTAATTATCAATTGCTTTTAATTGTTAATTAAATAGGAGTGAACCGTTGTTTTCGTTTGGGAACAAATTTTATAAATAACGTGATTAAAATGTGATATTATAATAGGTTGTATATATTGCTAGAAACAACGTTATTATATCTATTATTATCATGATGGTATTGGTGTGGATTTAAATGTGAACTTTAATGCTAGATTAGCACGAGTATTTGTAGGAACGTTAATTCCTTATGAGGATTAATCGTTTATTTATAACTCAGTATTAGTGGACCCAGTCTCTAAATGCTTTCCAGATCATGACCCATTGCTTCTTACCCACCTGTAAGGATAAGAAGTGTTCAGCACCTTGTTAGTGCCATTGGGTGACGTAATGTCACCCTGTGTTAAACTTTCGTAGTCACTCGAGATCATAAACTTTCGTAGTTACTCGAGATCATATTAAAAGCTTTAACGCGAATGTGCGTTTTGGAATTAAATAAGATAAGTGCAATTATGCACATAATTAATGAACCTTGGGCGAGAAGTACAACTTGGAACCTCGTCTGGACTTCGATTAGAGTAAGTCCTCCTTCCAAATCTGAATTCGCATTACGCGGTGAGGTTGGTCGTGGACCCAAATGGTCAAGTCTTTTTAAACGCTTGTGTGAAATTATAACGTTCCCAAACATTTGTCATACTTTCCCGTAAGACTCAATCTTTTGGGGTCTTCTCTTCATACGTTTCCCTTAAGACTCAGTTCCTTGGAGTCTTTTCTTAGTACATGTCTAAACTATAATCATTCTGTGAAAGTTCCGGATTATATATCGTTTCTTCGGTTATTATTCGAGGGACAATGATAGTAAACGGTTACGATTACTAGAACCATTATGTTTTCACCCTTGCATAGTCTTTCATTAGACTAACCAACCGGGTTTTATTCCTTGCATGGTTGGCTGGTGTCATCCGTCCCTTACGGAACATCAGTGGTAGGTTCCCGAAGTCAAAGTAACCAGTCGAAGAAGCAGAGGCTTGCAGACGAAGATTTAAGTGTCAGTGTTTTAAGTTGTTAAATATTACTTTAAATGTGTTTTTATAACCTAATCATGTATTAGGCTTATTCTTGAAGTCTTCTGCTGTGTAATTTATGAGTTTTCCGCTGTAATTTCACTCTGTTGTAAAACGCTACTCTCGTTTGATGAGAGATCTTTTAATATAAAAGGATTGAGTTTCATATTCAAATGTCTTCCGCTGTTTAACCTTCCGTTATTTAATTGTGTTTATTTAAGATTAATTGTTCCGATTAAAGCCTTGGGTGACTTTGGACGGTAACGTCTGAGGTCACTGACGTGTGGCACTACCGACAATAAGTCGGGGGGTGTTACAATACATGCCTTTTCCTCATCTTGCTTTCCGAGGTAAGAATCATGTTTGTAATGTCATGCTTTACCGCGATACCAATAAACTCCATGACATTTCAGATTCACGTACTTACTCTGACCTGACCAGATAGGTTTATTGACAATCCTTGATTGAAAGTCGATATGTGTTGGTTTGGTATTTTGTACATGTTTCAACCATATAGAGTGAGCTTTCTATCCAGAGCACTTTGTTCCCCTCAGCATAAATATTTTCCCTTCTAGCTTTAGAAGTATTGGGATTGTTCCATTTAGAGGAACTAGCACAAAATTCTTTGACTGGAAGTTTCCATTCAACATTAGAGAGACCTTCCTTAGTAACCTTAACAGAATTCTCACCAGTACAACCAGGACTAGTACGTGGCACAAATTTCTTAGAGACGTTTTCCTTCTTTCTTTCAACCTTAGATGCAATAAACTCATCCATCCAAACCTTCTTTTTTGTTCTTCATTAGCCCTTGTCTCCTTTAGATCACTACACAACTTAGAATTACTTAGCTACATCATGAGATTCTCATATTCTAAAGTAGTGTTAGAGTTTTCTAGTGAGTTTTTTTTTTCTTTCAATTTTTGAGCATTCTCACACATCCTTGAAGAAGAATATGATACATTCTCATAACTGGTTACAAACCTTGTTGTCACCTATTAGATTAGAGATCGTGTCATCCTTTTTCTCAAGTTGCTTATTAAGTTCACTATTCTCTTTTTCAATTTTTTTAATAAGAGCAACCAATTGATCTTTTGACTTGTTTTTCAACTTAGCAAAGATATCATAATCATTTACCTCAGTGTCTGTTAAACCACCATCATCCATGCGATTGAAGTTCTTGGAGTAAGATTCACTCTCCTCAGTGTATGACACATTGCCATCAGCCATGAGACATAAATATATCATTGGAATGAGAATCACCTCCATCATTTGATTCAGGTTCACCCCATGTAGCTACCATGTCTTGCTTTTCTTCACGAGTTGGAAGTTCACCAGCTTTCTTTTTAAAGCAATTATTAGCAAAGTGCCCCTTGTTTTGACAGTAATAGCACATGATATCCTTTAGATCTTTATTCCCTTTAGTGGAACAGTTTGATCCTTGGCTTCAAGACTAGATTCTCTTCATGACCCTTATAATGAAGGCTACATCCTCCTCCTCATCTTCTGCATCATCATCCTCTTGAGACAGATCAAAACTGTTTCTCAGTATTTAAACAAATGTATTTACCAACTTTTCCTTTAATTCTAGAAAATGAGAAGTTTAAATAGCGCACATGATATGTGCACCCAGAATACACGCACCACTTTTTTCTTTGTATCTTTGTTCGCTATTTGGTAGTGGACAAAAATATTCGAAAAAACCCCGAACTAATTCATTATCTGGTAGTGGACGAAAAACAATTATTGTTACATATGAGGAAACAAATGCTTGGTTCTCATAAAATATGCAGCGAAATGAACACACGAAAGATGAACTTTAGACCATATTACTTAGAGTGAAAAACTCCAAATAGCCAATTAGCTACTTAAAAAAATGACTACCTTCTAGCTTTCACTAGAGAGGATTTAGAAGAGATCTACTTATCTTATTGATTTATTGTTCGCTTACAAGTATAGCTCGAACTCAACCCTAGACTTTACACCTAGTCTTGAATCACTCCTACCACTTCAACTCACGAAATCAATCAGCAAAGGCTTGAAGGCTTCTTCCCACAGTTGCATCGGTTCTTTGGTTTGACTTTGTTAACCATCAAATGGAATTCCCATGCACTTATATACGGTTTCCTAAACAAACCTAGACACAAAATGAATTCTTTTTATGTTTCCCAGTAAGCAAAAGATTTTCTAACCAAATCTATCTTAACAGAATATTACGTAGAATAATTAATATCCTAAAATATAATCTAAAGATAATAAGAATTTTTTCTCTCTCCTTTCTTCTTCAAAACCACCAAGGATCACGATCTTCATCATTTCTTAGTCTTCTTATCGTGATCGTATCATATCTTGATGAGATCTTATCCAAATCAAGTAACTTATTTTTTTGGAATTTTCGCGTGGTACCCTTGAGTTTTTGCAATTTTCGCGAAATACCCGAAGGTTTGTTATATTTCGCGTGGTACCCCTGAGGTTTTGACAAATTTCGCCAAATACCCTTGACGTAAAAAAATGTTAAATTTTAGGGTTCAATCGTTAACTCCTAAAAAAAAGAAAAAATATATTAAATTACAATATGAAAAATCAGGATCTTATTTTATTTATAATTATAACATGAAATTTAGTATAAATTTATTTAATCTTGTATTATAATATAATAAAATATATCGAAATACGTAATTTAAACAAATCTTAAATCACTTATATTCTCCTTTTTTTCCAAATATAAATATATCACAAATAATTAAGTCCGCAATACATATATACAGTATTATACAAGATCATTTCCCACAAGCTCCAAAATAGGTTGTGGAAAATTCTCTAAAAGCAATTCATATGGTTCAGCTTGTGTTGCCAGCCTAACCGTGAGATGAGCTATAGAATTGAACTTACCGTTTACATAAGATAAAGAAACAAAAGGAAATAAACTTAAAAGAGATAGAATATCTTCATAGAGAGCATCAGCATAAGACAATTGGAAATTTCGGTACTGTAGGTGCAAAATAATTGACTGATCATCTGATTCAATATGAAGAGAGAAAAATATATACAAAATATATTAACTATCAAATATTGAATACTTATTGATATACTATAACATTTCCCTTAATTTTTCCTAAAGACATTTCAAAGAGGTTCATAATATAGTTGTGCATCAAACCATTAGTATACATCTTCTTCGTCTATTTTCATCCTGCTATATGCATTATTCTTTGTGAAACTCAAGTCTACCATAACACATATATTTAGTTGTTACTTTTGTCTTTCTACCGAAAAAAAGAGAGAAGAAGAGATATGACTTTGTCAACCTTATATTTAGGGGACACTAGCTAGCTAATCCATTCCTTAATTTCCATTCAACCATCTAAAGTCTTCACCAGGTCCAAAAACAGGGTCAACTATCTTATAGGTTGAGTTTACTCGGTGGAATCTCTTTCTCAGATTTCAACTTCTTTACATTAATCAGGTCTTTGGTGATCCAGGAT
Organism: Rheum nobile; assembly: GCA_027886185.1. Taxonomy (NCBI): domain Eukaryota; kingdom Viridiplantae; phylum Streptophyta; class Magnoliopsida; order Caryophyllales; family Polygonaceae; genus Rheum; species Rheum nobile. The sequence continues at coordinate 96,831 of WOAB01000580.1, read as the reverse complement.
AAGCACTTCCTATTGCAACCTAATTAATTATTAAGCTTTCATTCTCTTGCTGTTCTTTCTATATATCAGTTGACATCTTATTTGATCCTTGTTACATGCTGGATTTAGAAGCTAATTAATACTCTTTTTAATATCTATGCTAATGCCCGGATCACAAACATAATGCCAAATTAAGAAATTCGTTATCATTATTGAAAAAATCCCTCTCACCCACCAAAATGGCAAACGTTCATGCCACGGTTAAACTAGTCCAGTCAAGTTTATCAGGATATGTATGCACAACAACCTTTGTTCAAACCTCAGAAAGCTGAATTCCAAGGTCATAGGATAATCATCTCAAGATATTCCACTCTTGTGTTTTCTATAGCACTTTTTATCGTTGTTCTGTGTCTCACATTAATATATATCAGATTGTTCAAAGAAAGATTCAGTCGTAGCCTTCTTGGTTTGACTATGAATTTTTTTTCCATTTTCTGCTAGTAACAATATCATACTCCCATGCATTTTTAAATTATATTTTCTTGAGCTTCTTATTGATGACCAGAATTGCTCCAAGTGTTTGTGATTCTTTCCAAAGCAAATTAAGGTAGATTGAGGGGTCAAAAAACCAAGACCTATGCATGAAGAGAAATGTTAAACAAAGCCCAATCTTGTAAAGGGCCTCAAATGAAATAAACAACTTGTCTCTTATTCTTTCGTGAACAATTTGTTACTATAGGAACAGAAAACCCTGCAAAAAATATACAAAACAAGAAAGATGATACAACATCAATTCTACTCTAATTTGCTACACTAGCTAGTAAGAGGTTTCTCGGAGATCCATTTAGATGTGGTGGAGAAGGACGATCCATTTCAGTTGCTAAACCCGGACGAGTATCCAAACCCGGAGGTGTTGGAAAGCCACTCCAGGGTGGCAGGGGCGGAGTTAAGTTGGCCCGGGGCGTAGGCTGATGGCCGAACAGGGAGGGCGGCGCCACTAGGCTCAGGGCGGTTGATGGAGTAGCTGCTTCCTCTGGCAGCTGGAATGTCATGGTTATGCTTTCCCTCGTAGGTGGTGATGACCGCCCTCATGTCATTTGACGCCCTCTCAATGTGCTTCCTAACTGGACACCCAATGCTTGTGCACTTGTAGTAGCTTCTTGGATTGGGGTTCCCCTTTACCACTTTCTGACCGTACTTTCTCCACCTGTAACCGTCGTCCAGGATGTCGATTTCGCTCGTCGTTTGAACCACCACTCTCGGCTCCTTCACGGCTCTGCTCCCGTACGCCGACATCGCCTCCGTTTCGCTCTCTCCTTTCCTGGAATCAGATACGCACGCAACCAGGTCAGTTAATGCTTGGCCCATATATATAAGTATATCCTAGTGGACAAGTGTATTTACCATCTTTTGGAATCGGGTTCGTCCTCCTTGGCGGGGCGGGTCATGCTAAGAGCAGAGGTGTGGTCGAACTCGTCGTCCTCTTCCATGGAGACGGAGGAGGTCTCGGGAGTGAGGTTAGGGGAAGGATCCATGGAGTGGGCTGGAAGAGGAGCGTCCAGGCTGTCATAAGAGGATCTCTTGGGCTGGGGTTTGGGGTGATTGTGGCTGCCTTTGTACACAATCTCAGTGACGTGCCCTTCAACAGACATTTCAACCTTCTTCTTGGTGGGGCAATTCGGGTAAGAGCACTTGTAATAGCTCCTCGGATTCTCGCTCCCTTTCACTTGCTTCTGCCCGTACTTCCTCCAGTTGTATCCGTCCTCCGACGTCTTCGACGATCTTATGTATTGGTAAGACGGTTGTGAGCCGCTCCGCTGAGGCTGAGGCTGAGCTGCTGCGGCGTTGTTGTTGTTGTTGTTGCTGTTGCTGTGTGTAGCCTCTTCGATTTTCGGCTTCGATGGGAGAGTCATCGCAAACTCTGATTTCGAATTGTTCGTTTCTTTATTGTGGTTATCGGCTTGATCCATGTTCCATACTCCCTCCTGTCAGACGAATCGGAATCGTGTCAGATGAAGCCGTAATTTGCGATTGAGAATAGTCGGAGAATTCAATTGATTGAGGGAACTTACATTTACAAGAGATTGGAACATAGATGCGGTCGATGATACAGCGGAAGGCCTGATCGGAGTCTGGAAGGAGAACACATCTGGTTTCTGCTCATTGTTCCCAGTAAAAGCCCCAACAGTCGGAGACGAGAAATTCTGTTCAATTTCAACAAACAATCGATCAAAATCTATCAACAGAAATCGAAATCTATAAAGTCAGATATTGGCAAATTGAAACCGAATTTGAACTGCTTACATTGGAATTGGGGAAAAGGAGGGAAGAATCCAAGAAAACGGAGGGGCTAAAAGAGAGAGGGCTGGGTAAGTAAGAGGAGGTCGAAGAGGAGACGACGGGAGCGAGCGAAGGAGGAGCCATGGATTTGAATTTAGGCTGGTCAGTGAAATCGTGATTGGTGATGGCGTTCTGCTGCTCGAAGACGCTCCAGCCAGAGTCAAGCCGCTGCTGCATCCCGTGGTTGGCGGTGGCGTCGTCGTCGGCGGCGAAGAAATCGGTGAAGGGGGAATTCATGAATTGGAAGGACAGGGCGGAGGAGGAAGGTGAAGACAAGTCGTTCAAGGAATTGTTGAAGCTGGCGACGGAGGACATTTCACGGCCAGAGTTGGATGCAGAAATTTGGAGTTGGTTGTGGAGAATTACAAGTCTCGTCTTACTAATATATATATGTACATATACGGAGTATATATAAAAACAAGAAGAGGGTGGAAAATGGGGGATTTCACGCTGCTTCTTAGAAGGGGAGAAACTTTGACTATTCCGATTAAGCTTTTCTTTTTCTTTTTCTTTGATTTGGATGGTCAAAGGTTGTGGCCTTGACTTTTTGACTCGGCCTCCATATGAGAATTGTGTTGGAGAAGAGGCTCTGAGCTCAGAATGTGAAATTGGTGGTGGTGACTGCCGATGGCTTCTCTCTTACGTTGTTTTTTCCATTTTCCTTTTTTTTTCTTTTTTCTTTTTCATTGGAAGATACTTTTGGTTTATCTCGATGTCGTGCAACGTATTCTTGGGCCCTTATAATATCACTGATAGCTTATAATTTAGTGACCGATCTAAATGTATATTTTGTATCGTTTAGCTTATGATTTACTATAAGTATAATTTTAACAAATTTTATTTTTAAAACTATATCCTTGGTGTATATATAAGTTAAGACTTACAAATCTTGTTTTGAAAGGAATTTTGCTCAATACTATATATTTTTAGGGTTTCAATTTTGTTTGAAAGAATTTAAACATTCCGTCCAAGATAACATTTTCTTAAAAATTTAAAAAGTTGTTCTTTTACAGAAAAATTACCATAAATAATTCTAAATTTTATTAGTAGACTTAAAATAATCACAAACTTTCAAATCACGTTGAAATCCAATCTAACAATAATATAGATTGGATTTTTTATGTTGAAATATTGTTTAATCTGATGACGTGAACTCTATAGTATTACAAAGGAAAATTACTTACTATATCCAACTACGAAAAAAACGTGAGTATATGTCATCGAATCAGATGGAATTTCGACCAAAAATTTCATTTGTATTATTTTTTGTTCATAAACATAAAGTTTGGATTATTTTTAGTTGATTTAAAACTATTTTTTGTCTACTATTGAAAATTGGGATTGTTTATGTTGATTTTTCCTTAATTAAAAAGCATAATAACATCACTTCCTTATATCATTGTCATAGTTCACTAATTTTCTCTGTTTGTTATCAAAATAGAATAATAATCAATTTTATTAATTATTATAACATTTTTTCTCACAATTGCCCATGAAAAATACAATATTACTAGCCTATACCAAAATAAAAGATATAAAAGGTTTACGGAATTTTCGCGTGGTACCCCTGAGTTTTTGCAATTTTCGCGAAATACCCAAAGGTTTGAAGTATTTCGCGTGGTACCCCTGAGGTTTTAAAAATTTTTGCCAAATGCCCTTGACGTTAGTATCTGTTAAATTCTTTCAAATTCATCCGTTAACTTCAAAAAATAAAAGGCAAAAAAGAGGAGACTTGGAGCAGGACCCGATAGTCTGGAGGCTTGAACGCGTGGAGAGGGAGAACCCGACTCAACGGTGGTTGGGCTCTCGCTGGGCGGCGGCTCTCTGGACGAAGCAACCAGACGGTGGCTAGGCGGTGGAACCGTGGAAGCGACCCGACGCCGGACTAAGGAGAGGCTAGACGAAGGAGACGTCGATAGGGGTGACGATGTCGGTGCTGGTGGCCGGTGATGGGGGCGACGACGAGGTGTGGTGGTCGGTGCTACTCCGTTCATGTAGGATTTACACAATTAGGGTTTTGATTGTGAATTTTTAGATTTGGGGACGAATTTGGTTTGAGGATGAATTGGGGGTGGATTGAAAATGTTCCGATTCTAGATATGGGTTTTGCTCTCTTTGAGCAGATTAAGCAAATAGCAAAGCTTAGAGAAGCTCTGATTCATTATTAGATTCAATAGTGAAGGAAATTTGTTAGGGATTTCCAGCATCAGTAGTGTGTTGAAAATGGGTTTAAAGGCACTAAATCAGCAGCGCATCCACCAATTGCTGGCACTTCTGAGGTCTTTTAAAGAACCGCTTGGCTCCTCCAAGAGGAGTTACACTTTCTTCTCAGCAAATAGGCGTTGGTTGCCCAAGATTCTTGCACTATGGATCTTGCTCTTAGTTTTTGTGAGTGGTTGCACTTATGATTATATGGATACTGATGCCAAGAACAGGAGGAAAGAGAGCTTGGTTAGCATGTGTGAATAGCGAGCTCGGATGTTGCAAGATCAGTTTACTGTTAGTGTGAATCATGTCTACGCCCTTGCAATCTTGGTGTCAACTTTCCATTATAATGCTAGCCCTTCAGCTATAGACCAGGTATTCATGTCAAGGTGTTGAGTTTGTGAAGTGGGTCAATTGGGTAAATGGTGTTTTTTTTATTGGAGTACGAATTTTGTTGCAGGGAACTTTTGCTGAATACACTGCCAATACTGCATTTGAGAGGCCTTTGTTGGGTGGTGTTGCATATGCTGAAAGAGTGATGGATTCTGAGAGGGAGAGGTTTGAGAGGCAACATGGTTGGACTATCAAAACTATGGAGAATAAGCAGCTTTCTCCTGTTAAGGATGAGTAGCAGAGAACAAGAAGAAGCGGCTGAAGCATGCTCAGGGTTGCCTCCCTTGTCTGCATTCTGCTTGATTCTTGAAGAATACAATGTCCCCTTACATTGTTGTAGATGCCTAAGAAGCTATGATCACAACACTACAAAGTGTCTCATCTATGTATCATTTGTTTAATTGTAATTGGTGTATGTTAGTTGTGTTATGTATATAGAATCATCAATCAAACATGGATGAAAATAATAGGATTTTGAATTGATGTTGGTATCATAAGAGAATCAATAATATAATGACTCTTACAACTATTTTTCCTTGTAGTTTCTTTCTCATTTTTTGGTTTTTGCTGGCAAGACTTCAACATGCTAGATTTTCTACTTAAATCTGCAATGTAAAATGAGTTAAACATATATGAGTGGATAAAAGAGTTTGATCACCCTATGTTCAATCTTTTGTATTGGTACACATAACACCATAGCCACTTTATAAATTTAGCCATTGAATACAAGTGAGGTTTAAATCGGAACAACAACTTCCATGGATAATTCTCAGGGTTCAGGGATGCTATCCAGAGACCAGCTGCTTTATCTCTTCGATCAATTCACATATCCCACCTTTCAGCCGGTGCAAAACCCCTTGCTCCTATTCTTTTGCTTCTCTGAATCTTGGCGTCAGTATCCATATAATCATAAGTGCAGCCACTCACAAAAACTAAGAGCAAGATCCATAGTGCAAGAATCTTGGGCAACCAATGCCTATTTGCTGAGAAGAAAGTGTAACTCCTCTTGGAGAAGCCAGGCGGTTCTTTAAAAGACCTCAGAAGTGCCAGCAATTGGTGGTTGCGCTGCTGATTTAGTGCCTTTAAACCCATTTTCAACACACTACTGATGCTGGAAATCCCTAACAAATTTCCTTCACTGTTGAATCTGATAATGAATCAGAGCATCTCTAAGCTTTGCTATTTGCTTAATCTGCTCAAAGAGAGCAAACCCCATATCTAGAATCAGAACATTTTCAATCCACCCCCAATTCATCCTCAAACCAAATTCGTCCCCAAATCTAAAAATTCACAATCAAAACCCTAAATGTGTAAATCCTACATGAACGGAGTAGCACCGACCACCACACCTCGTCATCGCCCCCATCACCGGCCACCAACACCGACATCGTCACCCCTATCGACGTCTCCTTCGTCTAGCCTCTCCTTAGTCCGGCGTCGGGTCGCTTCCACGGTTCCACCGCCTAGCCACCGTCTGGTTGCTTTGTCCAGAGAGCCGCCGCCCAGCGAGAGCCCAACCACCGTTGAGTCGGGTTCTCCCTCTCCACGCGTTCAAGCCTCCAGACTATCGGATCCTCCTCCAAGTTTCCTCTTTTTTGCCTTTTATTTTTTGTAGTTAACGGATGAATTTGAAAGAATTTAACAGATACTAACGTCAAGGGCATTTGGCAAATTTTTTTAAAATCTCAGGGATATTATGCGAAATATTTCAAATCTTTGGGTATTTCACGAAAAATACAAAAAATCAGAAATACTACGCAAAAATTCCGAAAGGTTTATAATAACTTTCTAATTTCTATCCTCGATGGAGTGAAATATGTAAACAAAATTTTGTAATGCCTTGGAACAGCCGGCAATGCGGACGGACGCCATTTATGCTGCGTTTGGCTCATCAGCAAACTTTTTCCTTGACATTCATATTTCCTGATTTAAAGTTTCTTTACTTTTGTAGTCAACCAAACAGGGATTTGATATATTGGTTTCCACCAGGTTTCCGATGCCACATGGCACGACACGTCACCAGGATTCTTGGGGTGGGGCCGTTGGGTCCCACAAGGGAAGACTTCTTTTTAGCCTTTTGTTTGGTCGAGTATCACCATCAGATTCCTCGATCTACTGAAAATATGCATCTCATCTGTTTAGCAATTTGTGTGAATTCTACCCAAAAAATGCAATTTGCGTGAATTTGATACGTAACATTTATCATAACGGTGGTAATTGATGAGCCCCAGATTAAAAAAATAAATATCAACAAATATTTCCGTGAGTGTAACACTGTCTTTTAATGATTGATGAGACAAGAGATCAGATAAATTTTGTTCGTTTTGAACAATTTCCATGGCAATGAAATGGGTAGATTAGATATAACCCTTTTGGGCTTTTGATTAGGTAGTCTTCATTAATTCTTTTATTTTTATCATATAACCTAGATTCCTTATCTTTAATCTTTGTACTCACATCAACGATGATCCAACTTAATTATTAAATCAAGATTGACCCTTTCAAAATGAAGAATTTTTGTTGTTGAATTAACATATCATTAACTAATTAATTAATTAGTAATAGAAAGAAAACTTAATTACTCTTCTTGGTGTGTGCATGTTTGGAGTGTTGTGTATAGGATTCTAGAGTGTAGTATCTCTACTTGCGTTAGAATACTATATTTTGAAGCTCCCACGTACTCTTATATAACTGACTTTGTCACATGTGAAATGAAAGTAGTAGAAAATTATTCAACCCGAAAAGAGAAAAGGGCAGACTAGCTGGTAAAGCAAATACAAGTGCTCGTTGTTAATTCCAGGAATTTACGTTGTGTTATTCTGGTAAAGACGGGGAAATGGAAAGGAAAGAGAATATAAATATTGTTGTAGTATTAAGCCATGAGGATCAGCCTCTTTCAAGTCTACGATGCGTCTAGTATCAAGTATCTTCAAATTGCTCGGAACAATCCTAATTCCTAAATATTGAACATAAACTTTTTCTCCCTTTTCCATCCTCCAAAATTCTTCTGTTAATCCACCATTTAAGGGTATCAATATTAATATTTGACTAAAATCTATGCGTTCCCGTCTCCGAATTTCCACTCAATCATAACCCTGTTTAGGATGTGTTAATTAATATTTTACTTTTTACTGAAGATGTCTTCTAAGGTCATTGACTATGTCATGTATTTATCATGTAAGATCGAAATGCAATTTAATTGGTAGTGCAGATTTGAGATGATAATCATCACAATTCACAACCAATTATGAGTCAGTCTTCCTCTGATCCCTTCTCCTGATTGGGTTAAAAGGATTTACATGTTCAGCTTAGAAAAGTTATTTGCATGTATAAACCCGTAAATAATAATCTTATCTAATAAAATGAATGATCTTAAAATGATTAAACTTTTTTAGAAATAAAATAAAAATCTTAAAATAAATAATATTTAACAAAATCTTTTCAAAATAAAGTTCTTAACAAGAAAAGCCGTAAAGGTTGGATGATTCTCATGCTCGATTCAAAGTTGCTTCATACTGGGGCGTTTAATTACAGATAATGTAGTCCTTGTTCAGGTACTTGTTCACTCCATGCAGCACAAGAAAGGCCGTAAAGGTTGGATGATTCTTGCGTAAACATTCGTCATATATACTAGCCTGGTGTGTATCCTCTTGGAGTCGGACTCAGAGTTAGCTATTGGTTTCTTCCGTAAAGAGCTATCTCGCTCTCACCCTCTAGCTAGCCTGGTGCGTTCATGCCAAAGCTTTATCAGTAGATCGATTTTGCCTTGTCCAATTTCGTCATGTGTTTCGTGAGGCTAATTGTACTGCGGATCACCTCGCTTCTATTGCTTTTGATTTTCCTATTGGCTTTCATGTTTTAAATGAACTTATTAGTAGTATTTGTTCCTTATTATTGGATGATGTAAGGACATGTTTATCCATCTTCAACATTGTTTACCCTTTTTTATCCATTTCTCTCTCTTACTTTTTGAAGATCCCACAATAACCATTTCTACTAGTAACATCGGAAAACCGTAATCTTCGGCCCATTACCACAATGACCTTCTCAGCTTGTATCTTAGTATTAGGTTTTTTCAAGAAAGTAAAGCAGAACACCATTAATAATGTCTCCAATGATTATTATTTTGTTTAAAAAACAGGTATCATCTTTAATCTGCTCCAACTGTACAGTACAATAGATACAAGCTGAGAAGGGAGAGATAGGTCCCAAACTCGGACGCAATAACTCAAACATGTCGTGTACAAGCTATATAGATACTCCATAAGATATTTGCATGGCAAAATTCTGTATACTGATTTCAACCTTTAAGTCCCAAGGACTCGATAACTGAAACAAACGGTTCAACTACACGATATCACATATAACTTGTTTCGAATTATTAATATTTGGTGATCATGAGTAGCTTATAAATGGTATTTTGGCTTTACCAATTAAATATACCCCAAGTCACGTTTAGTGCTACCTTCCAGAAAGGACCTAACGAGACAACTGGGATGCAGATGGATTTGACTTTATAACACCAACAAGAAAAAGTATCATAAATCAGTATACAGAACAGCACATCATGATCCAAACAGATCTCTATTCTGTATACAAAAGCAAACAGAATCTGCAGCCTCATTTACTACGCCTATAATCTCTCTTTTTTGATTTTTCTTCCTCCAGCAACTAACAATCTTTCTTCAGGGTCTTCTAGTATACAATTGGAAGTATGATCACCGGCACCCACAAATGGGGTTAACCAAAAGTAGAAGCAGCAAAGCTAAGATGGGGTTAATCAGAGATTCATAATCAACAAAATGTCTGCCTAAAACCTTCAAGTCAAGACGGATTCTAACCATTCTGAAGTAGATTCATAAGCAACAAACGTTACAGCGCCTGCAGGGGGCAGCTTTCACGATTGAAGGCACGATGCCCTTGTATAGACCAGCCCAGCCCAGCCCAGCCTTCCTTCTTCAACCTGGATTTTATTTTTTATGATGTCAGATCATATTCAGATTATGGAGCTTTCAACATATCTTCAGAGGACTGTAAATGAGAGAGATGTTGTATTACAACATTCAATCTCGCAGCAATGTTCTATTCCAACATTTGAGCACAGATATAGACTGTGATGCATCTTTCATCATAATGTTTACAGAAAATATGAGTACCTGAAACCTCTTCTTCACAACGTCTAACCCGCAAAGAAAAAGCTGGAAGCTTGAGATACTATCTGTCCTGGCACTTAAGAAAGGAGATCTTCCATTCCTAATAGAAAGAATATTGAATAAAATACCCTCAGACATCCAAAATTTAATAAACCAATGAATTGATCAAATTAGACTGGGAAAAAATCACCCGGAGGATCATTAACCAAATCATTTAATTACCATCATCCAGCGCTTGAAGGTATCATAGGTGCCAAACTGAAGACCGGCATAGGGTATGATTTCTATCAAAGTAGGCGACAATCCTTTCAAACCACGTGTCTTGAAAATACTAACAAATGTTGGGATACACCTGCACATATGATATTAGGGAAGTCTGAATAATCAAATATATATTGATATGTCATAAAAACTATGACTGGTAATGATAGAATAATTTCAAGCACTTTAAACTGGTCAGAAGTTCATATACGGAACATCAACGACTGCAGATTACCTTGGGTTCACCTTGTGAAGCTAGTACACTTCTTATTAGATCAAACGGATATGACCCAATAGTAGCTGTGCATCCAGCTAATGCCCCACTTACATAAGAATGTACTCGGAAACAAAAAATATATGACAACATCGACAAAAGCGAAAGAAATTTTCATTAAATGTTTTAAGGTGCTGCAATAATTTCATAGTTGAATCTGGTAATAGTGGTATAATAGAATCACAACAGTTATTACATTACAAACAGGCAATACCTACATATTCTGCTGTCCCGCTCATGACAAACTCGGGCATAACACAGGTTAGGAGTCAAATAGACATAGTCCTCGACAGAACAATAAAAATAATAGACAGTCAATAAAATGTATAACATTATGGAAGAACGTCAATAAAAACAATAGCAAGAGTAAAGCATTACTCTTCTTTCCATATATTGACCGATTAGTCCCTTCCATAAAAGCTTCATATTGATGCAAATTGAGACATCAGAATAGCAATGTATGTCTTGAACGTATTTGTGCAGAACAGTGAGTTGTATGGAGGTATAAGGCACAACCATAAGAAGTGCTGGGACATTACCACGCCAAAAACCCTGCACTTGATAGTATTTGCAACAGAAATAAGGTCGTCATGATATCTTTCAAGCCTGATTACCACGAAAAAGGTGACCTTGAAAGAATGCAAAAATAAAGCTTAGCAAAAAAGGTACAGAAAAAAGCAGTGTACTTTATATCTCATTGCATGGAACATAATTCCCATAAAGGTGAATCAAGGTTTATAAAAATCTCTACAGTGTAAACTGTAAGGGCAGAAGCAAATTTAGGTAGCTAGGAACATAACAACTACCGTAGAAATAACACTTAGCAAATGATGTAGAAATAGGATTACAAAAATGCTATGCTCAATCCAAATAATCCACAGTATTGAATAGCAATTAACCATGAAGTTTCAAAATAGAAGACTATGCACACAGTAAGCTCTCTTTGTTCATTGAAATTTTCAAATATTGCAACAATTGTGATAAAAATTTTGGGTTGTAACTTCCCTCTTTTTCAGCTTAAATATCAGTAATATGAATGTAGGGAAGCTTTATGAAAAGAAATTTAAACCAAATAAAGAAAAAGGAAGCCCAAAATGAATACCCATAATCCTTCCTCTCTGAAGATATCTTTTGTTGCTTGTATCATGCCAGTATATTTGGAAGGACGATACAAATTTTTGTTTAGCAATGCCCATGAAGTAGTGGGTTCAAGTTGGACCTGAAAATAAGTCCCAAATAATCAAATGAGCAGAAAATGCTAAAGACAGGACATAATATGCATAAGCTTTTTGAAGAGTCTGTTGAAATGGTCTTTTTTAAAAAAAAATAGCAGCAATCACAATAATATATGCTAATCCAACACATAGAAAGGTGAAAACAAGATTCTTATTGCCACGTTTGCTTTCCAAATGCAAACTAAAAGAGAGACCCAGATTCAGGTAAAATGATCTGATCATTACTACTGCAAATAAGACTGAGATAACGAAGGTTAAAAACTGTGGAGCACGCCAGGAACCTCATTGATTGAAAAATTAATTATTTGAATACAAAACACTTCTTCAAATACACCTCCTCTGTAATGTTTGTAATTCTAAGCTTTGACTTTGCTATAATGTTTGGTATGTCATTCCACTGTAATAGAGGGCTTAGGTAGACCAGGGGTGAACCGGGCTTGATGGCTGAGATGGAGTTGAACCGGTTTCAGCCACCCCAGATGGTTCTGGTTGGAGGCTTGCCGGGTTCACTACACTTTGGCATCTGTTGGCCCAACAAGTTAAGACAGGCCCATATTGGTGAGTTGGCCCAGCTAGCTGCTTCCAAGTCCCAGCTCCTCTCGTTAGTGAAACGCTGCGTTCTGATTTAGTGGCTTCAGCTTGACCTAAGTATAAAAGCTTTGGGTCTCCACTGTAGCTCTCATTCTGCATCTGTGCCGCTTCACAAAAGAGAGAAAACCTAAGAAGAGAGAGAGAAAAGAGATCTTCGCTACGCTCGTGGTGGTGTTTCTGGTGGCTGGTGGTTTCCGGCAAGAGCACGTTGAGATCCATTTGGTGGCGCAGTTGGAAACGCTTAGTCCTTAAGCGTTTCTTGCCTGAAGGAGGCCGAATTCCTTTACTGCTTGTTCTCTTGTTCTTCTTCTCTGTCTTGCTTGTTTGTTGTTTTTCCCTTTGGTTTGCCGCCCTCTGTTCTTGGTTTGTAACCACATTCGAACTTGTGATTCTAGTGCACTTTGGGGTGAGTCTCCCCTCCTGAGACTCCGCAGAGTAGGGTTTTCCGAACTGCGTCAACAATCATGTGTGTCCTTCGTTTGTTTGATTTCTATTGTTTGCGACTTGCGAATATTGAGATCTGTCGGATCTGGATTGGTTGACATTTGAGTTCACAAATTGGTATCAGAGCGTGATTTGCGATCTTGGCTCTGACTGCTTCCGCTGTGATTGATTTCTCTGGATGTTCTGTTTGTTTCTCGTCTGTGTTGATATTCGAGCAAATCTTTCATCCTAGGGTTGTTTTCTTGAGTAGCTCTTGGATCTGTATTCTTGAGAAACTGACTCGGTTCTTTGAGATATTATCTGTGATTTTATCTCTGTGTGTCTCCTTTTGTCATGTGTTGAGATTTATCTCTTCTGTGACCTAACTTCCTTTTTTGTTGTTAGGTAACTATGTCGGACAATGTGAGATTGAAGCCCTTTGATGGGACTGGCGATTTCGCCATGTGGAAGGTGAAGATGAAGGCCATACTGATAAGGGAGAAATGTTGGAGGGTTGTCTCAGAGCAATGGCCAATCGGCATAACTGAAGACGATAGGAAAGAGATGCAAGATCTCGCCCACTCTGAGATAATGATAAGGTTGTCTGACGACGTAGCTCGTCAGGTGGTGAGTCATACTCAACCTAAAGCCTTGTGGGTTGCCCTTGAAACTATCTTCTTTACTAAGTCACTGCCCAGTCGTATTTCCCTTCTTTGCAAGCTGTTCACCTTTAAAATGGAAGTGTCTATGACTGTTCAAGAAAATTTTGATAGATTCTTGAAAATGACACAAGACTTACAAAGGTGTGATGATGAGATAAAAGAAACCCACCAAGCTGTCTTATTGTTAAACTCTTTGCCTGCTCAATTTGACACTCTTAAAGATGTTATTCAATATGGTCGTGATGAACTGACTCTGAGTAAAATTACTGAGTCTATACTCCAGAAAAATGAGACTCTTAAGGTCTTTAAACTCAAAAATGGGACCAAAACTGAAAACAAAAATGAGGTCATGATGGCTAAAGGGAAGAGTAAGAACAAGAACAAAAACTAAAAGACTAAGAATGGGTCCTCTAACAAACAGCATGATAGTGATAACAATGTGAAATGTTATTACTGTGGTAAAACTGGTCACTATGCTAATGATTGCCATAAAAAGAAAAGGGATGATAAGAATAAAGAGAAAAACAAGGAAAAGGAAAATTGGTCAGTATTGTGATGAACTTCTTGTTGTTGCCCCTTACTCTGACTGTGATTCATGGATTCTTGACTCTGGTTGCACTATGCATGCTACTCCTCATAGACATTATTTCAATTCTTTGCATGAATGTGATGGAGGTGAAGTCATGTTAGGTGACTACACTTCCCTGCCCATTAAAGGTATTGGTAATGTCCCACTTAGGATGCATGATGGTAGAGTAAGGGTACTTCAAAATGTTAGGTGGGTTCCTAATTTAAGAAGGAATCTACTTTCTGAGTCTGTTTTTGATGATCTAAACTGCCATATTAACACTCACAAAGGTATAAGAGAAGTGATTAGAAATAACATTGTTCTTATAAAGAGCATTAAGAAGGGAGGACTCTACTATGTTATTGCCTCTCCTGAACTTAATGTCTCTAGTGGGATGATTAAGAATGGCAGTGAAGATCAGACAAAAATCTGGCATGCTAGGCTTGGTCATATTGGGAATAAGGGCCTACACTACTTGTTTGTGAATGGTCTGATTGACATGAAACCCTGTGACTTGAGTTTTTGTGAGAGTTGTATCTTACGTAAGAAAATTGCTCACAGCTTTAGCAAATCTACTTACACTGCCAGCACGCCCCTAGAGTATGTTCATTCAGATCTCTGGGGGCCTACACAAGTAGCCACTATTGGAGGAAGGAATTACTTCATTTCCCTAATAGATCACTACTCAAGGAAGGTGTGGGTATTTTTACTAAAGTCAAAAGATGAAGCTTTTGAAAACTTCAAATCCTGGAAAGTAATGGTTGAAAGTCAAACCACTCACAAACTAAAATGTCTAAAAACTGACAATGGCCTTGAATTCTGCAATAAAGCCTTTGATGAGTACTGTAAGTTGCATGGCATTAAAAGGCACTTGATTGTTCCTAACACCCCTCAGCAGAATGGCACTGCTGGGAGGATGAATAGGACTCTCCTTCAAAAAGCAAGATGTATGCTCTTTAATTCTGGTATGAAAAGTTCTATGTGGGGTAAGGCTGTCATAACAATAGCTTACCTCATAAACAGGTCCCCATCCTCTGTGATTGGTTTTAAAACCCCACAGGAGATGTGGACTGGACAAAAGCCCAACATCTCACACCTAAGGCCATTTGGTTGCACTGCCTATGCTCAAATAAAGCAGGGAAAGTTGCAGCCCAGGGCTTTGAAGTGTGTGATGCTGGGTTATCCAGAAGGGGTTAAAGGGTATAAACTGTTACTGATACAACCTGGAGGATACAAGGTTATAACCTCCAGGTCAGTGACATTCAATGAAAGTGATTTTCATTTTAAGTAAAAACTAATGCCTTCAATTGAGAATACATGTACAACTCACACCACACCTTGGGCTAACATCCCTGGAGGGCAGTTCTATGAGCAGAATGATCAACACCACAATGATGAAGAGGAGTTTGACATTGGTCACTCCCTGAATGGTCAGCAAACTGAAGCTGACACTAGCACTGAAGGTCAGAACACACAACAACAAAATGAAGATGACTCTTTGAGTCATACTGCAGATCTGCAACCTCACCAATTAGGTGGGGCAGTAAGTAACTCTAACCCTAATTCACATGCTGAGACTACTGATGCTTTCTCTGAAAATGTGCATAATAATGACACAATAATAAATGAAAATGAGCATGACTTGGCAGATTATCAACTTGTTAGAGACAGAGAACCTAGAGTTAGAATCCCTAATAGAAGATTTGTAACACCCCCAAAACTTAACCCTTTTGGAAATGTATTACCGCCAGTGACCCCAGTGTTCCTTACCGAGATCACCCAAGGCTTTACCAAATAAATACAATTTATGAAATGCAATTGATACACAAAGATCAGGCATTAAATTCCAAAACATAACATTGTTGAGGAAATAAGAGTTACAGGATTACAACCCAATCCCGAATAGGTCAAAACATAGTTTAAACCAAACACAACGGAAGACTAAGAAAGTAAGTTACAATCGGAGTTATTGTCCAAAGGATCATAACCTGATTAAAGAAATAATTAAAACATTCAAAAACCACCGCCGACTCCATAGTCCTTCTAATCTTCTGAGCTACTTCTTAACTGATGTGCCGAATCAAATGGATGACACCAGCCAACCATGCAAGGGAAAACATTGGTTGGTTAGTCTAACTGAATAGACTAGCAAGGGAACAAAGCAGAATGGTTCGAAGCAGTTGTATTAGGTTAGACTCTTCGTCCCTCGAATAATAATCGAGTACGCTTGTCAACCACCATACTCCTACTGGAATAAACAAGAGGTATGCACAAGAGAAGATTTTGGAAGACTGAATCTTCACAGAAATCGACTCGAAAGAAGACTCCAACAGAAATGAGTCTTTAAGGAAGCAATGACAAATCTGGAAAGTTACAGAATCATTCAACCATGATTTAAAACTGACTGAGATGCTCCGGTTCACGACCAACCTCATCGCCTACAGCGAATCCAGATTGGAAAGAGAACGTACTACATTCAAGTCAAGACGAGTTTTCCTAGCTGTACTGAACTTAGCTGCACTACTCGCCCAAGGTGTATTAATTATGTGCGTCAAGGTAGCACTTTTCTGATTTATGTTTCAAAAACACACATCACGTTATAGACTTTTACATGTGTACCCCACCAATGGGACGACACATCTTAGTATACGTTTCGTCGAGAGTGACGTATACCGAAAGGTTTGTGACACCAGCTAAGTGTCCTGTCTCTACACACATGTGTAAGAGACCGATCATGATCTTAGAATGGTATTGGATGGGGACGAGCCACCCCTCTACCAGATTATAAAGAAACGACTGGACAGAGTCCGAGTAACGTTCCTATCTAACAGTGCTAACTAAACAGTTACAGCACCACCACATTTACAGGATAAATCCACATAAAGGCCCGAAAGGCGATCACAGATAATAGCGTTGTTCTAACAGATATACAACCTATTATATGATTTTCAAAACAGTTTATCAAAACCGTTTCTAGACAAACAGAATATTCATTCCAAATTAATTACTCAGATAAACTACTGATAATTAATGTAAATATGGAACGAAAGAGCAAGAGCGAACCACCACTTGCCTTACTCCGCAGAATAGTCTAAAGACGTCACTGGATTCCGGGCTCGACACGGTATAGCTCTGACAGCACAACAACCTTCGAGTCGACCCATAAAAGGAACCCTAAGTTAGATCCGACATAAACAGTACGAATCTAAACACGGCGAAAGAACACGGAAGGAAAGACGCCACGACGACAACCGACCAAGCCAAAGCCACGAAGGCATTCTGGGCACTGGCGGCGGTCGCTGTTCTTGGCGGCGGTCGCCGTGAAGAACGCGGCGGTCGCCGTGAAGAACACGGCCGACTGAAACGAGAGAAAACTCACCCAAAAACACGAGCAGTTCGGCCTCCTTCGACTAGCTTTGGCTTCTAACCTCCAAGGCTAACCAAAAGCTTCACAAAGGCACTCAGGAACCACACCAAGGCAACACCGGCGAGACCTTCAAAAAAAATTCCGGCGAAGGCACAACTCCGGCGAGAGGCAATTTTGGTAGAGGTTCGGTGTTTGGGATGGCTCAAATCTCTCCCCCAACACCCCCTTTTATAGCCAAAGCGTCTGGAGCACGAAGAAGATGGGCCTACAGCTAGTTCGGCGCTCGCCGGAAATCGCGCCGACGACCATCGGGCAAGGACTGCCGGACAACGATGACTGCCATTACGGCGGGCGCCGTAATTTACGGCGGTCGCCGTGGCATGACACACCAGCTGCCTCCTCGAGCGTTGGGACGGCGGGCGCCGTGACTTTATGGCGATCGTCGTGCTTGGGTCTCACGACGATGGTCGCCGTGACTTTACGGCGGTCGCCGTGACACCTTTTTCCCGCCCGTTCAGCTTTGAATGAACATGACATTAAACCGGGATAACAATTATCGTACGCGAACGACAATTAAAATCCAAGGCATGCTATCTGTATATTATTTCACTGAGAAAAATATTATAGATACAGAGCACATTACAGAATGTCTCAAGCTACCTGAATTAAATCCGACGTACACAATGGGTACCCGGTAAAATTCCATAATTCCCAAAATAACCTTACAAAAATACGGGGTATCACATCTCCTCCCCCTTACAAGAAGTTTCGACCCCGAAACTTAGGTCGAGAATAACTCGGGAAAACGCCTGAGCATATCTGACTCGGTTTCCCACGTCTCCCAAGTAACTTCTTCGGTCCTTGACTTGGACCACAGCACTCGTACCAAAGGTACGATCTTGTTGCGCAACTGCTTCTCCCGACGCTCCAAAATGCGCACGGGCAACTCTTCATAAGTACCATTAGCTTGAATCTCGATGTCCTCGTAACTAAGCACATGAGACTCATCTGGCATATACTTTCTGAGTAAAGACACATGAAACACGTTATGCACCGGGTGAGCCGATGGCGGCAACGCCAAACGGTACGCTAGAGATCCCACTCTATCCAAAACCTCGAATGGTCCCACGTAGCGAGGGTTAAGCTTCCCACGCTTACCAAATCTGAAAACTCCTTTGGATGGCGATACCTTGACAAAAACCTTGTCACCGACCTCGAACTCGACAGTCCTGCGCTTCCGATCTGCGTAGGACTTCTGTCGACTCTGAGCGGTCAACATTCTTTGTCTGATTAAAGCAATGTCTGAAGCCGTCCTTTCGACCAACTCTGGTCCAAGCAGAATTTTGTCGGCATTATCGTCCCAACAAATCGGAGATCTGCATCTGCGACCATACAAAGCTTCAAACGGAGCCATCTTGATTGTAGCATGCCAGCTATTGTTGTATGTGAACTCAATCAGACTTAAGCTATCCTCCCAGCTAGTCGGACGATCGAGCACACAAGCTCTAAGCATATCCTCCAGAGTCTGGATGGTCCTTTCAGACTGGCCATCTGTCTGAGGATGAAACGCTTTACTGAACCTCAACTCGGTTCCCATAGCCTTATGAAGTTCCTTCCAGAATCTTGACATGAAACGGCCATCTCGGTCCGATACAATGGTCTTAGGAATGCCATGTAAGCGGACAATCTCCTTCTGGTAAACTTCGGCTAGCTTTTGGGTTTCCCATGTGGTCTTGATGGCTATGAAATGAGCACTCTTTGTAAGCCTATCCACAATTATCCAAATAGCATCTCTCTGACTTCGAGTCTTGGGTAGCCGAGTGACGAAGTCCATGGAAATGTCCTCCCATTTCCATTCTGGCACGGGGAGAGGTAGCATCTCACCACCTGGTCTGCGATGTTCGATCTTGACTTTTTGGCAAGTTAAGCACTTTGCCACAAAGTCTGTTACGTCCCACTTCATGTTTGGCCACCAAAACTTCTTCCTGAGATCCTTATACATCTTGCTAGAGCCAGGATGCACAGAATAAGCAGATGAATGAGCTTCTCTCATCACCAACTGACGAAGACCTTCTGTGTCAGGCACACAGATCCGATCCTGAAACCAAAGTGATCCATCATCCTGAACCACAAAACTGGGAGCTTTCCCATCCATCACTTCACTGCTTAACTTTACCAAGATGATGTCATCGACTTGCTTTTCTTTGATTTGATCCAGCAGTGTAGCCTGAATCTCCATCATACTCAGGTACCCTCTACGCTGGTCATACAAGACTTCAATGTCGCATGACTCTTGGTTTAGCTTGGACTGAGCAGTAAGCAACGCAACCACAGTCTCGTGCGTTGTCTTCCGGCTTAGCGCATCAGCTACTACATTAGCCTTGCCCGGATGATACAACAACTCCATGTCGTAGTCCTTGAGCAACTCTAGCCAGCGGCGTTGTCTCATATTTAACTCCTTCTGAGTAAATATATACTTGAGACTTTTGTGCCCAGTGAAGACTTGGCATCTTATACCATAGAGGTAATGCCTCCAAATCTTCAGCGCAAAGACAACCGCTGCTAACTCAAGATCATGGGTCAGATAGTTTTCTTCGTAAGTCTTGAGTTGTCTAGATGCGTAAGCAATGACTCTGCCCCTTTGCATCAAAACACAACCAAGGCCACACTTGGAAGCATCACTATAGACCACATAATCGTCATTCCCCTCTGGGAGTGCTAACACGGGTGCCGAGGTCAATCGTCGCTTCAACTCCTGGAAACTGACCTCGCACTTGTCATTCCAGACAAACTTCTTGTGGACTTTGCGGAGTAGATTGGTCATCGGTAGAGCGATCTTTGAAAATCCTTCTACAAACCTTCTATAATACCCGGCAAGTCCAAGAAAACTGCGCACCTCCTTCACATTCTGGGGCTGTGTCCATTTGGCCACCGCTTCAATCTTTTGGGGATCAACCATAACCCCATTTTTATTGATCACGTGGCCTAAGAAAGCCACTTCCTTCATCCAGAATTCACATTTAGACAATTTAGCATAAAGCTGATATTGTCTAAGGATCGACAAGGAAATCCGTAGATGTTTCTCGTGGACTTCTTCATTCGGAGAGTAGATCAAAATGTCGTCGATGAAAACTACCACGAACTTATCCAAGTACTGGTGAAAACATCGGTTCATCAAATACATAAAGACAGCTGGAGCATTTGTAAGCCCAAAAGGCATCACTACGAACTCGTAATGACCATATCTGGTCCTAAATGCATTTCTAGGAATGTCCTGCTCCCGAATCCTGAGTTGATGATATCCAGATCTTAAGTCGATCTTGGAGAACACCTTTGCTCCCTGCAATTGGTCCAACAAGTCATCAATTCTATGCAAAGGATACTTGTTCTTGATCGTCACCTTGTTCAACTCTCAATAGTCGATACAAAGTCGGAACGATCCGTCCTTCTTTTTGACGAATAAAACCGGAGCACCCCACGGCGATGCACTCGGCCTGACATAACCTTTGTCAAGAAGATCTTCAAGTTGATTCTTCAATTCTTGCATCTCAGCTGGAGCCATCCGATACGGGGATTTGGAAATCGGCGCCGTACCAGGCTCGAGATCAATAGAAAACTCTACGTCACGATTTGGGGGTAATCCTGGAATTTCTTCCGGAAAGACATCCGAAAATTCCCTAACTACAGGAATATCAAGAACCTCAGGTCCATCCCCCTCGGGCGAATCCAAGTAGCAAAGGTACCCGACACATCCTTGTCGTAGTAGCTTAAACGCAGCCATCGCATTGATCAGCTTGCCGTTATCAGCGTCATTTCGACCTTTGAACTTGCACACGAATTGGCCCCCGGATGACACCGTCACCGTTCTTGAACTGAAGTCGATCACCGCCTTGTGACGCGTCAGCCAATCCATACCGAGAATAATGTCGTATGGAGCCATGGCTATGCAGATTAAATCTGCCTCAAATTCCTTACCCTGAATGGTAATAGGAAAGTCGGACAAATGCTTGGTTCCCACCAAACATTCTCCATTAGGAAGATTAACGACGAAAGGGTCGCACGAATCATTGCACACTAAGTCTAACTTGCTAACACAGCTATCCGAAATAAAGGAATGCGTAGCACCAGAATCAAACAGAATGCACACTGAAGTAGAGTGAAGGTATAGAGTACCTTGAGCAATCAGAGCGTTGGGTCCATCTGCCTCACGCATCTCGTACAAGCGTTGGCCCTGACTTCCAGAAACAGCTGGGGCCTTTCCCCTGTTCTGAGCAGTCGTCTGCACTGAAGGGCTAGGAGTCTCGGCATGCTTAAACCTAGGTCGGTTGCTCTGATGAACTGACCCTTGCTGCGACTCTACTCCCTTCTGCTTCCCCTGCTTGCAGAACTTTTGCAGATGACCATCACGTCCACACCCAAAGCATGGCATCCTCTCCTTCCGACACTCAGTGCTCTTGTGCCCAGCAGTACAGCAGTTATAACACTGAACTGTACTCCTGGTCTGCCCTGACTGCTGAGTCGATCCTCCTTGCGTCATCTCCGTCTTAGCTCTGCCGGATTTGGCGAAGTTAGACGGTGGCGCAGGGCGCTTAAAACCACCTCCCTGGTTCTGATTCTGCATCGACTTCTGTCGGTTGCGCCTCTTGGTCGACTCCTCGAGAGTTACCTCCAGCTTATAGGCACAATCCACATACTGCTCCAAGGTAGAGCATGTGTGGTGCACCATTAATGGCTTGATATCCGGGTTCATCCACTCTTGGAAGTACCAGATCTTTTGAGCCTCGCTGGTGATCTCGGCAGTGGCGTACTGTAGAAGATGGTTGAACTTAGATGCCAACTCGGTCACTCTCAGACCATCAGTCTGAGGGTACAAGAACTCTTTATGCTTCTCCTCTCTCATAGCGCGAGAGAAAAAGCGATCAACCATCTTGGTCTTGAACATCGACCAAGTCAACAATGGGCTCTCAGCCAAACCAGTGTTCTCCCACCACTCGCTAGCCTCCTCCTTCAGCTGAAGAGAAGCGATATGGACCTTCTCGGCCTCCGTACACTCCACGTTCCGGAACAGCCTCTCCATATGGGAGAACCAATGAGTCACTGCCACTGGCTCCCCTTTCCCGTTATAGCAGTCGGGTCTCATGGAAGTAATGGTCTTAAGAGCGCGACCATAGATGTCCCTCGCCCTAACGGCAGTCTCCTGAATCACAGGGTTTCTGGGTTCCACAACATCAGGAACCGCTGCATGAATAAGCACCTCTTGTGCTTGAGGCGCACTTGGTCTCAAGACATCTGTAATAGCCTACATCACGATACCACGGATCGCCTCAACAGCTGCAGCGTCAAACAGCATCGGCGCCTAGGTCTGATCCTGACCTTCACGCCTCTGCTGGACGCGAGACTCAGACTCGTGTTCATCCTGAACACCTCTTCCTGCTGGTCTGGGGTTTTGGCTAGTCCCAGCACCGGCTCGAGTCGAGTTTCTCGTGCTTCTTGGGTTCACCATCTGTTTACCGATCCAATTCCAAGCATTCAATATATTAATATTATGCAACATACTTATGCAATATATCAATGTAAATAAATCACTCAGAATAGATCAACTTGGTATTTTATAGATGAACCTTCGAATCCCTACACAAGTTACACATAAGTTTATCATTCGAGCGTTAGGACAACATTGCTCGAAGATAAAAGTGTTTCTCAAAGTACTTGCCGCAATACTGAAATATTACACAAAGTACAACTTGGAAAACTAAGAAATGAACTACTACGATAGGCAACGCCACTCCTCCTCAAGGCGTTCCAAAACGTCTCCCATACGACTGGCTACTCGTGCATGGTCTCTTCGGGCTAGGCTCACCATCGAGCTCTGGCGATGGGTTTCGCACCCTACTTGACCCTGAAGCACATAGTCCTAGCTCAGCCATAGAAAAGTATGGGTCGTCCATGACTGGTCCTTCTATTTTAGCCCTTCTCTGAGTACTGGCGATCAGCTCATCCCTCTGACGCTGCTGTTCTGCGGAGATTACCTCGCTCTGGCGGAGAATCTCCTGCAGCTCGGATTCCGACCTCCATCTCCTTGGAGTAGGGATAGGCTGAGATTCCCTGTCACTTCTCCCAATACCGTACTCGGTATACAGTGCCTCCCAATCAGCTTCTGACATGGGTGCGTACTCTGGCACTGGTGACAATCCTGTACCGGGCTCCTGATTCTGCCCTCCAAGGTCCAACTCTGGATCCTCTTCTGGATCATCCTCTATGGGATCCTCATCCTCGGGATCATCCTCGATGGGATCCTCATCCTCGGGATCATCCTCGATGGGATCCTCATCCTCGGAATAATCCTCGATCATCTCCTCGTCCTCGACAGGATCTTGCTCAAGCATCTCCTCTTCCTCCTCCTCGTACTCGATCTCCTTGGGAATTGGTCCCAGTAGAAAGTTGTCTTGGTAAACCCCTTGTTCATACCTTGACAACTCGTCTTCCTGCTCCCATTCCTGTACTCCCTCCACCCTTGGTGGCGGCACAGGTGCAGGTCTAGGGACCATAGCATTCCTGGCTACAAGGACAACCGACTCGGGGAGAACGTGCTTGACGTCTTCGGGTGGGCTACTCG
Source organism: Rheum nobile (assembly GCA_027886185.1). Taxonomy (NCBI): domain Eukaryota; kingdom Viridiplantae; phylum Streptophyta; class Magnoliopsida; order Caryophyllales; family Polygonaceae; genus Rheum; species Rheum nobile. Next base: position 72,764 of record WOAB01000580.1, on the reverse strand, counting down.
GGCCTCCAACCTCGAAACATCGCTGAGGTAACGGAAAATCTAGCCTCGGCTGATCCGACTTGGCGTCTTCCGACCCCCTACCAATAGAAAAGCAGACACCCATCCTATCGAACAATAAGGAAGGAATTAGTCTTTCTAGACATAGAAGCAAGCTTACTATATCAGACTATAAAGAAGACATGACTATGAACGGTGTTTTTAAATTCTTTTCAGAATGAAAATTTAGAGCCCTCTTTAAAGCATTTTCAAAAACGGATAATTGATTTATAAAATCCCAAACCCGTTTTAAAAACTTTTGGCTCTGATACCACAACTGTAACACCCCCAAAACTTAACCCTTTTGGAAAGGTATTACCGCCAGTGACCCCAGTGTTCCTTACCGAGATCACCCAAGGCTTTACCAAATAAATACAATTTATGAAATGTAATTGATACACAAAGATCAGGCATTAAATTCCAAAACATAACATTGTTGAGGAAACAAGAGTTACGGGATTACAACCCAATCCCAAATAGGTCAAAACATAGTTTAAACCAAACACGGCGGAAGACTAAGAAAGTAAGTTACAATCGGAGTTATTGTCCAAAGGATCATAACCTGATTAAAGAAATAATTAAAACATTCAAAAACCACCGCCGACTCCATAGTCCTTCTAATCTTCTGAGCTACTTCTTAACTGATGTGCCGAATCAAACGGATGACACTAGCCAACCATGCAAGGGAAAACATTGGTTGGTTAGTCTAACTGAATAGACTAGCAAGGGAACAAAGCAGAATGGTTCGAAGCAGTTGTATTAGGTTAGACTCTTCGTCCCTCGAATAATAATCGAGTACGCTTGTCAACCACCATACTCCTACTGGAATAAACAAGAGGTATGCACAAGAGAAGATTTTGGAAGACTGAATCTTCACAGAAATCGACTCGAAAGAAGACTCCAACAGAAATGAGTCTTTAAGGAAGCAATGACAAATCTGGAAAGTTACAGAATCATTCAACCATGATTTAAAACTGACTGAGATGCTTCGGTTCATGACCAACCTCATCGCCTACAGCGAATCCAGATTGGAAAGAGAACGTACTACATTCAAGTCAAGACGAGTTTTCCTAGCTGCACTGAACTTAGCTGCACTACTCGTCCAAGGTGTATTAATTATGTGCGTCAAGGTAGCACTTATCTGATTTATGTTTCAAAAACACACATCACGTTATAGACTTTTACATGTGTACCCCACCAATGGGACGACACATCTTAGTATACGTTTCGTCGAGAGTGACGTATACCGAAAGGTTTGTGACACCAGCTAAGTGTCCTGTCTCTACACACATGTGTAAGAGACCGATCATGATCTTAGAATGGTATTGGATGGGGACGAGCCACCCCTTTACCAGATTATAAAGAAACGACTGGACAGAGTCCGAGTAACGTTCCTATCTAACAGTGCTAACTAAACAGTTACAGCACCACCACATTTACAGGATAAATCCACATAAAGGCCCGAAAGGCGATCACAGATAATAGCGTTGTTCTAACAGATATACAACCTATTATATGATTTTCAAAACAGTTTATCAAAACCGTTTCCAGACAAACAGAATATTCATTCCAAATTAATTACTCAGATAAACTACTGATAATTAATGTAAATATGGAACGAAAGAGCAAGAGTGAACCGCCACTTGCCTTACTCCGCAGAATAGTCTAAAGACGTCACTGGATTCCGGGCTCGACACGGTATAGCTCTGACAGCACAACAACCTTCGAGTCGACCCATAAAAGGAACCCTAAGTTAGATCTGACATAAACAGTACGAATCTAAACACGGCGAAAGAACACGAAAGGAAAGACGCCACGACGACAACCGACCAAGACAAAGCCACGAAGGCATTCTGGGCACTGGCGGCGGTCGCTGTTCTTGGCGGCGGTCGCCGTATTCATCACGGCGGTTGCCGTGAAGAACACGGCCGACTGAAACGAGAGAAAACTCACCCAAAAACACGAGCAGTTCGGCCTCCTTCGACTAGCTTTGGCTTCTAACCTCCAAGGCTAACCAAAAGCTTCACAAAGGCACTCAGGAACCACAACAAGGCAACACCGGCGAGACCTTCAAAAAAAATTCCGGCGAAGGCACAACTCCGGCGAGAGGCAATTTTGGCAAAGGTTCGGTGTTTGGGATGGCTCAAATCTCTCCCCCAACACCCCCTTTTATAGCCAAAGCGTCTGGAGCACGAAGAAGATGGGCCTACAGCTAGTTCGGCGCTCGCCAGAAATCGCGCCGACGACCATCGGGCAAGGACTGCCGGACAACGATGACTGCCATTACGGCGGGCGCCGTAATTTACGGCGGTCGCCGTGGCATGACACACCAGCTGCCTCCTCGAGCGTTGGGACGGCGGGCGCCGTGACTTTACGGCGGTCGCCGTGCTTGGGTCTCACGATGGCGGTCGCCGCGACTTTACGGCGGTCGCCGTGACACCTTTTTCCTGCCCGTTCAGCTTTGAACGAACATGACATTAAGCCGGGATAACAATTATCGTACGCGAACGACAATTAAAATCCAAGGCATGCTATCTGTATATTATTTCACTGAGAAAAATATTATAGATACAGAGCACATTACAGAATGTCTCAAGCTACCTGAATTAAATCCGACGTACACAACGGGTACCCGGGAAAATTCCATAATTCCCAAAATAACCTTACAAAAATACGGGGTATCACAAGATTGATGTTTGATGTGAATTTGGTTGAGTTCTATGATAAAATTGTTGAGTTTGCCTTCACTGTTGCTGAAATTGTGAGGTCTTATACTCCAGAAACCTTTGATCAAGCTGTGAAATGTAAGCATGCTAATGATTGGCTTAAAGCAATGCATGAGGAAATTCAGTCTATGCATGTTAATGACACCTGGAAACTTGTGCCTAAACCTGCTAAGGCTAGAACCATTGACTGCAAATGGATTTTTAAAATCAAAGAGGCTGCAAATATTAATGAGGCACCTAGGTTTAAGGCCAGGATTGTAGCCAAAGGCTTTACTCAAAAAGAAGGTGTTGATTATAATGATATTTTCGCCCCTGTTGTGAAGTATAAAACCATGCGCCTTTTGCTTGCCATGACTGCTGTCTTTGACTGGGAATTAGAACAGATGGATGTTAAAACTGCTTTCCTGCATGGAGATTTGATTGAAACAATATACATGAATCAACCTAAAGGCTTCATTGACAAAGATAATCCTGAGCATGTGTGTTTGCTTAAGAAATCTATCTATGGCCTTAAACAATCTCCTAGGCAATGGAATAAAAAGTTTGATGCTTGTATGATTTCTTTGGGCTTTCATAGAATCCAATATGACACATGTTTGTATTTTAAGAATATCAAAACCAAGCATCCCATGTATGTTCTGCTCTATGTTGATGACATCTTGCTTATTAGCAGTTCCAAGGTTGTGATTGCTGGTGTTAAACATGATTTGAAAACTCATTTTGACATGAAGGACCTTGGTCCTGCTCAGAAAATCTTAGGGATTAAGATCATAAGGGATAGGGATAAGAAGAAAATTTACCTTTCCCAAACTGACTATTTGTGCAAAGTGCTTGACAGGTTTGCTATGAGCAAGTCAAAACCTGCTCCAATTCCATTAGGAGGGCACTTAGACCTGTCCAAACAATTTTGTCCTGTGACAGATGCTGAGAAGAAACAAATGGAGAATGTGCCATATGATGTGGCAGTTGGGTCCTTGATGTATGCAACGCTGTGCACGAGGCCTGACTTGACTTTCTCCATAAGTGTGCTGAGCAGGTATATGTCTAACCCTAGAGATATGCATTGGCAAGGCATGAAATATTTGCTCAAGTATGTATGTGGCACCCAGAATGTGGGGCTTGTGTACTCTGAACACAGCTCTAGAAGTGAACTTCTAGGGTATGTGGATTCGGATTATACAAGCAACAAAGATAACAGAAAGTCTACCACTGTATACTATTACACTTGGGAAGGGAACTGTATTTCATGGAAGAGTCAACAACAACCCATTGTTGCTCTTTCATCTACTGAGGTTGAATACATAGCAACTACTGAAGCCTCTAAGGAGGCTACATGGTTACAAGGGATTCTGCAAGAAATTGAAGGTAAACAGTATTTACCCATACTCAATATGGATAGTCAGAGTGCCTTATACTTGTGCAAGGATCCGGTATACTATGAGAGAACTAAACATATTGACGACGTGTCTCGTTAGGTGGTTAGTCATACTCAACCTAAACCTTTGTGGGATGCTTTAGAAGCTGTTTTCTTGAAAGTATCTTTGCCTAGTCGTATTTCACTGTTGTGCAAATTGTTCAGTTTTAAGATGGATGTTTCCCTGATTGTGACTGGAAACTTTGATATTTTCTTGAGAATGACACAAGACTTCAAAAGGTGTGATGATGAAATTAAAGAAACTCATTGTAACACCCCCAAATTTATAACCCATTTGGAAAGGTATTACCGCCAGTGACCTCGGTGTTCCTTACCGAAGTCACCCAAGGCTTTACCGGTTTAAACACAAATCATAACCAATAAGTATGGTACAAAATTACCATAACTTTCATTTAAAACATAGTCGCGGAATTTCAACACCATTCCAAATGCGACAAAATACAGATTCATTACAATACATCGGAAGACTTAAAATAATTTACAAGAGTATTGACCTTAGTAGTCAATGCCCAAAGATCGTAGCCTGATTAAAACATTTTTAAACACCGTTCACGTTCATAGTCGATCTAGCCTTTTTGGACCTGCATGTGCCGAAACGGACGGACGACACCACCATGACGTTGCAGATAAATAGAATACAAGGGGTTAGTCTAATGAATAGACTAAGCAAGGGCGGAAAACATACTCAATTAATTCACACAAGTGCTAAACAGGCAGTTCCACATATCAACAAATCACATCAAAGCCAAAGTGCTAACTAAGTAGTTCAACACATCAATAATTCATATCAAAGCTATCAAGGCCAATATTCAGAATAATTATTTATAATAGCGTTGATACTAGCAGATATATAACCTATTATAATATCAGATTTTAATCATATTAATTAACCAAACTGTTCCCAGATATGAACAATAATCAATCCAAATTAATTAACAATTAAGCAATTTGTTTAATCAATGGAAATATGGAATGATAAGCAAGAGCGAACCGCCACTTGCCTGGAATAGATTCGGCGATGAATCTAAACGAGATGACTATCGAAAATATCCTTTCCAAGGATATGGTTCAAGCTTCAGAATAGTCCTAGCAGAGTACGAGTCCACACGCGATCCAACAGATCACGTTCTAACTGACAAATTAATTATATATCAATTAATTTGTCTGGACGAACTCAAAGAATCAAATTTAATAAATCTTTATGATTTTAAATCATAAAAGTATTTATTAAATTTTCCTACAGAAAAATACGGATGAAAGGGAGTCAAAATTATACCGCTCGTATAAATTTCGGGTCAAAATTGGACTGAAAGCTTATTGGGCTTTCTCGGCCCAACAAAGAATCAGCTAAGGGGGGACCCACCCCTTCATCTTCTTCCTCAACCACGTAACAACTAACAGCACGCAGCAACAACAAGGAAGCAGCTCAGCGGCTTCGCCGGGAAGGAAGGAGACGACGCCGGGGATGGAGAAACGCCGGCGGGAGGGTGAGCTGGGGAGGTTTGGGTTGTTGATCTGAGAGCTGCCCACGACCCCTTTTATAGTTGAAGGAGGAGAGGGTTACTCAGCATCTTCCTCTTCCAAAATCTTGACATATGCCCCGACAACAAGTACACGGAGGGAGTATCGTGGCAAGAGGGGGAAGATTCGTGGCAAAGTTTATGAGAATTGGTTTTGGTATGGGTTTTTAAACCCCGGAAATTATATGTTTGTCTCCAAACAAATATTCTAAATCCCGAAAATACATTGAATGTATTTTATACCACTCAGGAAATTATTTCGGATATCATGGAAGTTACGAAAAATCCGAACCCCACTAAAAGCGAAATAATTAATTAACAACGATGGGGAAAATTACCCAAATACCTTACTAAAAAAATTAAGGGATATTACACTCACCAAGCTGTCTTGTTACTGAATTCCCTTCCCTCTCAATTTGACACCTTGAAAGATGTAATTCAATATGGCCGAGATGAGTTAACCTTGGCTAAATCTACTGAGTCTATTCTTCAAAAGAATGAAACTCTGAAAGTGTTTAAGATGAAAAATGGGTCTAAAACTCAGACCAAGAATAAGGTTATGATGGCTAAGGGAAAATGGAAGAAAAATCATAAGAATTCCAGTAGGGATAAGCATGATAAGAAAGATGGCAAGTCCTCTGAAAAGGCTAAAGCTAAATGCTATTACTGTAGAAGGCCATTTTTCTAAAGACTGCCACAAGAGAATTAGAGATGAGAAAAATAAAGAAAAAGAAAACTCTGGATTCTCTGTTGTGTATGAGTCTTGCCCTGAATATTCTCATGAACTGCTTATGGTTGTAAATGACTACACTTACAATGATTGGATTCTTGACTCTGGTTGCACCATGCATGCTACACCCAATAAGGGTTTCTTTGCTGTTTTGTCTAGTTGTGATGGTGGTGAAGTGATGCTTGGTGATCATACTACTCTGTCTATTAAGAGTATTGGGTATGTTTCTTTAAGAATGCATGATGGATAAGGGTAATACAGAATGTTAGGTGGGTCCCAAATTTGAGAAGGAATCTTCTGTCTGAATCTATGTTTGATGATCTGAATTGCCAAACTAATACTCATCATGGAATAAGAGATGTAATTAGAAATAATACAGTTCTTATTAGAAGCATTAATAAGGGAGGGCTTTATTATGTGATTGCTTCTCCTGAGTTAAATGTTTCTATTGATGTGGTTAAATATGGTGATGCAGATTATACTAAACTCTGGCATGAAAGACTTGGCCATATTGGTAACACTGGCTTATTGAACTTGTTCAAAAATGGTTTAATTGACAAGTATCCTTGTGACCTAGATTTATGTGAAAACTGCATCTATGGTAAGAAAACTAGGCATAGTTTTGGCAAGTCTACCTATACTGCAAGCAGACCCCTTGAGCATGTTCATTCAGATCTCTAGGGGCCTGCACAAGTAGACACAATTGGAGGAAGAAAATACTTTCTTTCTTTGATTGACCACTACTCAAGAAAAGTATGGGTATATATGTTGAAATCTAAAGATGAAGCATTTGATTCTTTTAAGTCTTGGAAGACTAATGTAGAGAGTCAAACTGGCTATAAGCTTAAGTGTTTAAAAACTGATAATGGGCTAGAGTTTTGCAACAATGCTTTCAATTTGTACTGTAAATAACATGGTATAAAAAGGCATCCAACAGTGCCTAGCACCCCTCAGCAGAATGGTACTGCTGAGAGGATGAACATGACACTGTTAGAGAAAGCCGGATACATGCTTATAACTGCTGGAATGAGACCATCAATGTGGGGAGAAGCAGTAGTCACTGCTGCTTACCTCATAAATCGATCTCCCTCCTCTGCAGTGAAATTTAAAACCCCACAAGAGTCGTGGACATGTAAAAAGCCTGGCATGGCACACTTAAGGCCTTTTGGTTGCACTGCTTACTGCCAAATTTCACAGGGAAAGCTGCAGCCTAGGGCCCAAAAGTGTGTCATGTTAGGCTACCCAGAAGGCATCAAATGATATAAGTTATTACTTATACAACCTCGTGGATATAAAGTAATAACATCCAGAGATGTTACCTTCAATGAAAAGGAATTTCACTTCAAAAATAAGCTAACCAATTCAAATGAGAATACAAGTACAAATGAAGACAAAAGCAGCACAGTTGTCCCTCGAGGACAGTTCTATGTGCCTAATGACCACCAAGACATGATAGAAGAGGAGTTTGGCATAGGATACTCCTCTGTAGGAAACACCATTGGCTCAGAAGAGGCCACTGGAGAAGGACAACAAGCAAGCACACAAGAAAATGACGAGGAACTCACAAATGCTGGTCTGCAACCTCACCAATTAGGTGGGGGAGTAAGTGAACACTCTACCTCTAACTCTGCTACTGGAATTAATGATGTGCATGATAATGTCACACATGATCCTGAAATGCATGAGTTCGCTGACTACCAATTAGCTAGAGATAGAGAACCTAGGATAAGTATTCCTAATAGAAAGTTCACTGCTAATATTGTTGAGTTTGCTTTTCTTATGGCTGACATAGTTGCTTCCTTTACACCTGAAACCTATGAACATGCTATTAAAAGTTCTAGTGCAAATGAATGGATAAAAGCTATGCATGAAGAGATACAATCTATGCATGTTAATAACACTTGGGTTTTGGTGCCTAAACCTGCTAATGTTAGACTCATAGAATGTAAATGGATTTATAAGCTTAAGGAAGGAGCAAATGAGTTAGAACCACCTAGATATAAATCTAGACTAGTTGCTAAAGGCTTTACTCAAAAAGAAGGTATAGACTATAATGATATTTTTGCTCATGTGGTTAAGTATAAAACCATGAGAGTCTTGCTTGTTATGACTTCTGTGTTTGACTGGGAACTTGAACAGATGGATGCGAAAACTGCCTTCAAGCATGGTGATTTGAATGAAACCATATACATGAAACAACCTAAAGGCTTTACAGATAAGCTAAAACCTGAGGATGCTTGTTTGCTAAAGAAATCAATATATGGCTTAAAACAGCCACCTAGGCAGTGGAACATCAAATTTGATAACTGTATGAGAACTCTTGGCTTCATTAGAAGCAAATATGATACCTGCCTCTACTTCAAAAATGTGAAAACAAAATCTCCTATGTACATTCTGTTATATGTCGATGATATGCTCTTGATTAGTAGCTCTAAAGCTGCCATAGCTGGAACTAAAATGGATCTTAAGAAGCATTTTGACATGAAGGACTTAGGTCATGCATAGAAAATTCTAAGAGTTAAAAACTGAAGGGATAGAGATAAGAAAATCATAACATTATCTCAAGCTGATTATCTGCATAAGGTGCTGGATAGATTTGCTATGTTGCATGCTAAGCCCTCTCCTATACCCTTAGGAGGGCACCTTGAACTCTCTAAGAAAATGTGCCCCACTTTTGCTTCTAACATTGAAAAAAAAATGAGAAATGTCCCTTATGATGTTGTTGTAGGCTCAGTTATGTATGCTATGTTATGTACTAGACCTGATCTCGCATTTGCAGTAAGTGTATTGAGCAGGTATATTTCCAATCCAGGTGAGAAACATTGGGCAGCTATGAAATATGCCCTTAAGTACATCTCTGGCACTAGAAATCTAGGTCTCATGTACACATAACACACTTCTAGGTCTGACCTGCAAGGGTTTGTGGACTCAGACTATGCTAGTAATAAGGACAATCGTAAGTCTACTACCTCTTACTTTTACACTTGGGCTGGGAACTGAATTTCCTGGAAATACCAACAACAGTCTATTGTAGCTTTATCTTCAACTGAGGCTGAATATATTGCTGCAATTGAGGCTTGTAAAGAGGCTGAATGCACTTAGGGTGATAAGAAAAATAGACATGTTCAAAGTCTGGATTAGAAGGGCATTTGTTGTATTTTGTAATCCAGCTTTGTATTTGTATAAGTGTAAGGTTAGCAAGGTTGAGGATTTAATTGGAAACTATAGGTTAGGACTGAACCGGGTTTATTATAACAAATAAAGCAACCCCGGCCAAGGCCGGTTTGGAGGCTTTATTGGTTTAAGTGGACTTAGACTGAGCCTGCTGGACAAGAGAACTGGGCCAGGCCCATCTAGAGAGAAGCAGCTGCCTCACTTGGTGCAATGCGTCGTTTTTGGTTGAATCTGCGTGCCCTAGCTTTATAAGCTTTCTCATCAGCTTCCTTGTCACTGTTGATTTGCTGCGCTGTTACAAAAAAAGAGAAAAAGAGGAGAGCTTGGCGTCTCTGGTGGTCTTCGCCGGCGCTGTTGGTGTCCACATTGGTCACCTTTGTTGAACTTTCATCGACATCTTCACTTGCCTTGAAAGGGGGCCGAAACTCTTTCTTCTGTCTCCTTACTCTTCTTCGTTTTCCTGCTTGTGTTCTCTGTTGTGGCTTTCGTAGTTCTACCTAGGGTTTCTGATTCCTCCCTTTGTAAACCTACACTTGTGTTTCTTTGATCTCTAGTGCATTTGGGTTGAGTCTCCCGTCTCGAGGCTCCGTGGATGTAGGAAAACTGAACCGCGTGAACATATCTTGTGTCCCTCTGTTTTTATGTTCTTGCATGTGTTTGTTTGGCTTGATTCGAACCTAAAACGAGTAGATCTGTTGCTTCTAGGGTTAAAACACGATATCAAGAAAATATTAAATTCTAAATAAACCAAGATGTGACAAGGCCAAAGAAAGAGGGAGGGTAACCTGCTCAATTTTGCGAGGAACAACTTTAGTCAGCAAACGGTTGGAAGAATGAGCAAACCCTAGAACGAAAAAAAATCCCAATTCCTTGCAAGAGCTTATAAGCTCCACAAAGAAGTCGTTTCTAAGCTCTGATTGTACTTGGAATATGCAGATAACCACGCATTGGAAGATAATCGTACAATAATTGATTGATTTATTGAGCGAGCGATGAAGACAGAAGCACAGTAAGAAGAAGAAGAAGGAGAAGATGATGAAGAAGAAGCATGGGTAGAAAAGTATGGTGAAAAGGTCACGCATAAATAGAGGGCATGAGTTGGAGGCAGAGAGAGAGAGGTGCTTTCGTTTCCAATTCCAACTTGTTTGAGTTCGGTGGACGGTGGGTAAATTCTGGGCTCAATATTTATTAATTTTTTAAATCAGCTTTACTGGTTATTTCATTGCTATGCCTAAACTAGTAGTTTGTTCCAATAAGGTCATAAGCTATGAAAAATATCACAAAATTAATATTTCTCCAATTTTGTATTAGCATACAAAATAATCTATCGAGAAACGTTTTAGTAAAACGGGAATTGTGGTAAAACAAAGGTATTAATTTGGGATGTTGAATGGAGGGTGATGGACGAATGGATGGATGGATGGTTGTTCTAAAATAATTAGGGATATTGTTAGAAATGAGAGAAAATCTAAAATCCTTTCCCAAACAGTACGTTACAGATACGTTCTTCTGATCCTACCCTACATTCTCCTCTCCATTGAAGTTGCCCGTTCGTTCTCATCAACCTTGCCAATCGTCTTTGTTCGATCACTTTGAATATCCCTCCTGGAAACGTGAAAGATCCATCATCGAGCAATCTACTTTTGGATTGATTGACTCGTATTATAATGAATCGAGGTTTATAAATTGATTTTCCAACAAAACCCTAATTCTATTTCATGATATGTTGATCTATTGTCTATTCTAATTGATTTTCGATCATAACCGAGGGTTTAGATTTTTCGATCAAAACCCTAATTATGGTTTTCGCAATTTGGAAGATACTTGTGCATCTAAACAATTGTTGATGTAGCAGGAATATTGTTTGTCTATTCATGAATATTGCTAAATTTATTCATGAATATCAATAAATAGAACATGAATACAAAACAACTCATATTCATGAACCCAATACGCGTTATTCATACATATTGTACTGATATTCGTGTGTTAAAATCAGCTTTTTGAAATTGAGTCATTATCTTATGCTTTTGTTTTGTATATGATGAATACCGATTAACGGATTTTGAACATCTTGTTTCATGTTAAACTGATTATGGTGAAATGATATTCATGTACTATTTATTGATATTCATGAATAATTTAATCGATATTCATAAAGTTTGTAATGATATCTGTTTACTCTGTACGACATATTCATGTTGCCAATTGTGCGATATTCATATAAATTTTACGGATGTTCGTGTGTTAGTATCAAAAGATTTTTTATCTCAATATTTTCGAATTGAATCACGTTCGTCCAAGCTCTTTTTATACATGATGAATATAGGTTATCCAAATTTGAACATCTTGTTGATGGTAAACTTTTTATAATGAAATGATGTTCTTGTGTTAATCTCTATATTTGTAATAGAATCACGTTCTACAATGTTTTTTTTGTATATTAATGTACTGTGTACGCATATTTATGCATTCAATTAGGCGATATTCGTATACATTGTACTGGTATTCATGAAATTGTTTTTAGATTGAATCACGTTCTTAAAAGCTTATTTGTATACGGTGAATATCGCTTATCCGATTTTGAACATCTTGTTTGATAGTAAACTGATTACGATGAAATGATATTCATGTACTGTGTATACATTCATGAACCAAAATAGCGATATTCATACAATATTACAAGATATTCGTCGATATTCATATAAACTGTACTGATATTCATGAAATTATGATTAGATTGAATCATGTTCTTCGAAGTTTTTTGTGTATTTGATGAATATCGCTTTTTCGATTTTGAACATCTTGTTCTACCGTGAATATGCAGTGGGTATTGATGAATATCACTTTTCTGATTTTAAACCGACAGTGGGTAAGAAATTCAAATCCACTACTGATGGGGAGTCGTTCTACCGTGAATATGCAACCCTTGTTGGTTTTGATGTCCGATCAAGCACAACTCATAAGTTCATGTATTGAATTTGATAATGATATTCATGTACTATCTATTGATATTCAAAATTTATTGCACGTGTCAGGGTCGTGTACAAATAGTCTTTCAAGCGAAGATATGATGCATAAAGCTCAGAGGAAGTCATTGATGTATCGGAAAATGAAATATCAGAAGAAGATGATACAAAATCAAAGTTTGGCACAAAGTGTGTTTTTGGCATAAAGTGTGTTTTTGATGAGGATGATACAAAATCAAAGTTTTGCAAAGAAGAATTGAATTTCGTTATTTGTATTCTGTTCATAGATATTCATGTTTTGCAAGTCAATTTTCATGTGTTTAGCATTAACAACATTTAGTTTGGTTTGGATATAAGTGATCTTTTTTTATATTCGAATTCCACTTATAGATATTCATGTTCTTCGATCAGTTATTCATGCTATGCATTACATAATTCGTAATTTTTGTGAATATATGATGAGATTTGTGTTATACTTCTAATCTTTTTACAAGTCATGTTCATACAGTCCGTGTGCAATGGGAGTAAGTTGTAGCTTGTAGCTAATTTATTGTATAGAAATATGAATATCATTCTATACTGGTATGAATATCACTACATTTTACCATGAATTCCACTTATAGATATTCATGTTCTTCGACCAATTATTCATGCTATGCATTACATAATTCGTAATTCTTGTAAGTATATAAAGGGGTATGTGTTATACTTCTAATCTTTTTATAAATCATATTCATTCAGTCTGTGTGCAATGAGAATAAGTTATAGCTTGTATCTAATATATTGTATCTAGAAATACAAATATCATTCTATACTGGTATAAATATAACTACATTTTACCACGAATATCATAACATGAATGTCTGCATCAACAACATGAATGTGACATAATACAAAATGGATATCAATAATCAACAAATCATATAACACCATCAAAAACGAAATCTCATCCAACATGAATATTAACATTGTTATCATGAATATCACCTAAACCCTAAACCCCTAAACTCTAAATCCTAAACCCTTAAACCCTAAACCTTAAACCTTAAACCCTTAAATCATAAACCTTAACCCATAAACCCTAAACTCATAAATCCTAAACCCTAAACCTCAAACCGTAAACCCTTAACTCCTAAACACATACACCCTAAATCTATAAACCCTAAACCTTAAATCCATACACACTAAGCCCTAAACATAAATAAAAACACCAAAACTGATTGAACATGAATATCAAAAGCATTTGTATGAATATCACATGAAACAATTTGAATATCAATTACAAACAATACAAACAACACAAGCAAAACACCAAAATTGATCCAACATGAATATCAACAGCATTATAGTGAATAGCACATCATAAACTTGAATATCAACTACTCAACGCATGAAACCTACATCCAATATGAATATCAAAAGCATTTGTATGAATATCACATTAAACAATTTGAATATCAATTGCAAACAGTACAAACAACACCGACAAAATACCAAAACTGATCCAACATGAATATCAACAACATTATAGTGAATATCACATCAAAAAAAATTGAATATCAACTACTCAACACATGAAACCTACATCCAACATGAATTTCTCTTAAAGCATTATAGTGAATATCACATCATTAAATTTGAATATCAATTACTCAACGCGTGAAACTTACATCCAACATGAATATCAAAAGAATGTGTATTAATATCACATCAAAGAATTTGAATATCACATATAAAAACGTAAATATCAATGATCAACAACTCTTACAACACCATCAACAAGCAAAATCTGAATCCACGTGAATATCAACATTATTATAATTAATAACACCACAGAGAAACTGAATATCATATATACAATATCTAAAACATAAATATCAAAACACATAAACTGTAACACTGTGAAGTCTGTGAATAACAATATTGTTAACATGAATAACAATGTAGAGATGAGCGACAATGAGGCGATTGATGGTCTGTCGGGGCTAAAACTAGATAGAATGGCGCCGTCTTGGAAATTGTTGGTTGTGAAGAGGAGTCCTAGAGACGATGACAGAAATCTTCGTCGTCGTGAATAGGAAGAGCGGGAAGATCAACAACTTTCCAGTCTAAAGCAAAAAAACACTCCAAAAATGGGTTAGAAAGAATTGCGAGAAGATCGGTTTTTAGAAACTGGAAATTTGAGTTTAGGGTTTTTAGAAAAACAATACCTTGGAGAGTAAAACTCGGTAGAACGACGCCGACTTGGATATTTTTGGTTGTAAAGATGAGTCTCGAAGACGATGACGAGGGGATAAATCTTCGCCCTGAACACATCTCACTACGATCTCGCTCTGTCTCTTACACGGTTACACCCAACCCAAGGCCCCTAAAATTCGGCATCAAAATTAAAGAAAAGATGGGGATCTACTCGGATAGAGACTAGTTATACGGTAAAATTATCGAATCTGAAAAGTGATTTTTGCCAAATTGAGACCTCGCAACACGCAAGCATCGAATTGTTGTGTATTTAAATCCGGCCTCACCGTTTGAAGAATCAAAACAAAATCATGTTCGTGAAATTTATATCGATCCAAAGAAGATCGAAATCGATTGACCTTTTTAATTGATGCGGGAGATATGAAATTGAGTCTAGAAACGAAGTGAACCTTGAAATTTCATCCCAATGGGGCCTTTGTGACTGGAATCACGGAAAATGGAATCCATGTCCGACCTAAAATTCGGTATCAAAATTGAAGAAAATATGGGGATCTACTCGAGCAACACAATCCCCAATTCCCATCGAGAGAGAGGATGACGGTTTCACGAAAGTGAATAAGGAAAGCGAAAGATGTTGTGGATTTTTGGTAAAAGTATCCCTAAAATCATGTGGAGAATAATAAATCCGGTGTGTGCGCAATCCATTATAATAATTTACACCCTTTTAGTTTCAATCTGGGCCATTGCTTTATTTCTAATCAAAGGGCTCTCATTTGTACTCTCGTTTTACTCTAAAGAGTTATTTCACCATAACCTAATTTATAATATATATATATATATATTATATATATATATATATTAAAGCTCTCTCCTTTAGAGTCATGAGAGTGTTTTTAGGAGGTTGTTGAGGCTATATTTCTTAGTTTTTCATTTATTTATTATTATGTGAAATATTCAGCAAAATTTGTATTTATATATATATTAAAGCTATCATATAAAAATCCATCAAAATTATTCTAATTCTTCAAATTGTGGTGTTTTTAAATTTATAATTTATTATTATAACACTAATTTAGCAAATTTTAAATCTAAAAAAATTTAATAAAAAATAAACCAACAAATCTTAACAAATTAATTATTTACTTCATTCTAACTAATAGCATACAAACGGACTCCTACACATTTATTGGATGAATTATACTTTTTATTAATGATAAGTGTACAATAGAATCTCAACATTTTCTTCTTCTTCTTATGATATAGTTTGACAATAATATTTCAGGACATATTATATATATATATCACGCAATCTATTTCCCACCTTAATTATTATTTAACTTATTTATAATATTATATTTAACTAGCAACATTATATAAACCCTGTATTGTTTTTATCTAATTGTATCCATCTATCCGGAGAAAATTTAGCCTCGCATGGGCCGAATATTTTAAATTTCAGTTGACTAAGAAAATATATTAATTTTTTTAATATGTAAATTTTGAAGTCTTTTGTTGTTAAGAGTTATTATTACAATATTAAATTTTCATTATCGTTTGATCTAAGTAAATTATTTTTGGCAGTTGAACTAACTAAATTTGATCGTATTTTTTTTTGCATATTCTTAGTTATTGCCTATTAGTTATTTACAATTTATAAGATAATTGTTTTTGTTAAGATTTTATTTGGTCTGATCAAACTATATTTTGACTTTATTAATTTATTTTCTCACTAATTATTGTTTGCTTAAGATTTTCAATTAAAAAGTTATTTCATTAATACTTTTCTTTAAATATAACTATATATCCAACTATCTAATTCGTCTAGATAAATAGCATATCACCAATGTGACTAGGTAAATAGTATGAATTATACTAATTAATTAAAATTAATTTTTTTAAAGCAAATTGCATTGCATTCTCTCTCTATATATTGATTTACGACAACGTGTTTCGTCCAACTTGATTGATGATGAGCATCATCAACATGGAAATGAGAGAAAAGATATAGTGTAGATGAAGCGACATACGTTAAGGAGTCAATACTTTTTGTTCCAAATAAGTTTGTAAATGACTTATTGATAAATTAATACCTTATAGAGTTATAGTCATCAAATTGAAAAATTATCTTTATTTAATCGTCATCAAAATTAATCTGTATCACATTTTATTGATTAAAATGATATCACATTTGTTATTTTGCGAGTAGATCACATTTGTTATATTTATAGGAGTTATATAATTAACAATAAAATGTTGAACATATTGTTTTTAAACAACAAATTTATTGTTATTTCAATCTTTCATTTATATAATTCTTAAATAATATGAATAATATATATTTTTCTTAAAATAATTTAAATATGTTCACTCCTATAGGGTGCGGGTACTACACTAGTTTATTGCTGAGTTGTAAAGATTGCTCTTGATAATTGGGCAGTCTAACCATTTTTTTCTCATGTCTTCAACTATTAGGTAAAATAAATATTTGGAGTTAGCAAGTGTTAATAAAAGTTAATAAATTAACTAAATAAAGAGTTATTTTATTTATAACAATGACACTCTTAAACATCTAAAATGGAATTTATTATCAAACAAAAAGAGTAAAAAATATAACAATCTATTATATTAAAATATCTATCTTAATAGTCTTTATTTGTATTAGGTACTTCATTATATTATCATACTTTATGTTAAATGATTTAAAGTGTCATCAATTTGATGAAGAAATTACATTATTTAACTATAAAAAAATTTAATTGCACAATCGATATATTTTTATAAATATAAACCTATTGAATTTATTACTTCATAAATCTCGTGCGAGGCACGGGGACTATACTAATAAGCTACTAAAATTTGTATTGTATTATTTTATTAATAGTTCTGAACAGTTAGATGTTGGTTGTATCATGCTTCAGCTTGTGATGACCTCTAAGATTTATATTATTTTATAATCTTTGACAATAAGAGAAATTGAAAAGTAAAGAAATGTTCTTTAGGAAAATATTTGATATAAGATGAAAATTACATATCATATAAAAATAAGATGAAAATTACCAATTTTGCGATTGTAAATTAAGAAGACAAATCGTCAAATTTCGATGGCATGATTGGCATCCCACCCGATAATCGGCTAGCATGACACAAAATGTAATATTATAACCCCAAATTTGAGTCCGTTTGTAAAAGTATGAACATCGTCCCTTCAACACCACATTAGAGCTAACTAAGAATGATAGTATTCACCTCAAGTATCATAAACTACTTTTTTATTGTTCTTTTTTTTTTCACATCATTTTATGATACTTATCTCAAGTATCATAAATTTCTTATTTACCTTCTTACATCATCATATATCATCAAACAATACCAAAAACAAAAAAGTCATTTGTAAGGGTACAAGTGACACATTTATTAGCTGAAAATTAATGTAGTGATATTTATCGGCCCAAGTATCATATGTGTGATATATTAATATTTAATTTAAAAAAATGGAAATAATACTCCCAACTCCATGGTTAAAGGTGCTCTAAGATAAAGCAAAACCCTCAATTGCTTATGGAAACCCTAAAACGCTCTCTACCTCTATACCGCCCCCCAACTCCAACCCAAAGCCTGCCCCTGAAAATCAACCAATTCTTTGCCCAGATCCAGTTTCTTCTTAGCAGATTCAGCAAATTTCTCCTTCTTGACAACTCCCTCTCTCTTCCCTTTGCTAAGAGGCATGTTGTTTGTGTACAGAAAGCTTTGTGTCTCCCTGAATCTCTCTTCCCTCTTGATCTCCTTGGCTATAAAAATTTTCTGAATAACGATCGCCCCAAAAAATTGACCTGGCTTTCTCTTCTGTCATGGATCTGGCGCTTGGGATGGTGGTGTTTCTTTCGTCTTTCCGATCTCGTTCTCGTGCTGGAACCGGATGCTCTTGTAATGGCGAGCAAGTCTCATTGGCGGCTTAGCTTGCAGGGTCTGCATGTAAGAAGATGGTGGGGTGCTCTTGGGTGTCCGCTTGGCTTTTTGCATGGGAGGATTGCAGGAACTGCCTCTCCGGCTCTCTTCGTGAAGGTTAGATGCTCTGTTTGTGCATCTTTTGACCCTGAATCTTACATCTTACCCATATCTATGCTTGGATCTACCTACCCTTTGTGTGTGGTGTGGTATGAAAGAATCAAAGACTTTGAAACTGACCCTTATCTTAGCTATCTGACTTTTGACATGGCGAGGCCTTGCCTTTGCTGTGATTTTGGGACCTCTTTCTCTGAACTTATGTGTTTACTTTCTTATTTCCGTTCCATGTCTTTTAGAAAGGAACACTTGAATCCCTCTGTTCTTGACTATGGAAAGCTCTCTCTGAACAATTATTACCTGAACTATGAATACTGTCCTGAAATACATTCTTTGAACCATTACATTCTAAACATCGAAAAGTATAGCATGAGCTTACTCTATTTCACCTACCCTGACAAGTATATCAATGAATCTTCCATTTGGATGATTTTCTCCCACTCTTCCTTTGGTCCATGTAGCAAGAGTCTCATTCATTGGACCCGTTTGACTCAAGGGAGCATGAACTATAACCCTAAAAAGATAACTAATGGAATCAGGAAAACTGAATCTAGAATTAGAATCCCCTGTCTAGTCTACTCTCACCTCTCCTCTAATATCTGTGACAGGTTTCATCCCCATGGGAAATCTAGGACCCAAGAAAACAGGAAATACAACCACAAGAAGACCTCCACTAGCTCACTTTTCTCTGGATCCAGATGCTCAGTTATCTGCACAGGTTTGACCTCATTGGTTAAGCTTTTCAGGGTTGGTTTTTTTCTGTCTTCCCTATGCTTGATTTCCTGCTTATCCTGGATTTGTAAATCCTATATCATCCCTATGAATCATTTACCTTTGATATTTGAATCTCTGGTTTCTCCCTTTCTTATCTCTGAGCCTGAGATTCCTCTCCTCCCTTTGTTTTTTCTCCTTGTTTTTGCTTGCTCCTTTGTTTGTGTTGTGTTGTGTTTTGGCAGGTGCATGTCTGCCTTTCTCTTTCTCCTTGTGGAAACTCCTGCTCTCTAGATATGATCACACACTTCTGCTTCCTAAAACTTGGAACCAACCTTCAAGCGAAGACCTTACAAGGGAATTTTGCACACTTTGCTGTCAGATACACTCTTTACACAAAACCTGCAGCAACCAGCCTCTCACCAACAGATTGTGGGCTCACACAATTTTCAGTGATTGGCTTGGCTGGAAAAAGAAACTAACACCTTACCACCTTGAACCTTTGAACCAATTCTTGTATGCTTTTTGGTTGTATGTTTTAATTACCCCTCTGAATTTGTTATTCACGAACCACTTGTACTTAGTACAAGCTATGAAAAACTTATGTCTGAACAAATGTAATCTCATGAATTACAAACACATGAGACACTACCATATGAACAACTCTGTGTGCTCCTATGTCACAATCGAATGGAAGAAAAATATGAATAATCATGGGAAAACAGGGGCCTTATGGGCCACTCCTCTTCCTGAACAACTCTCCCCCTGTGCTAGAAACCAATGCTTCTGGACAAAACAAAATCTGACAAACTTTCTCTTCCTTGATCATTTTTTTATGAAAATATCAGTATGGAATTGTAGAGGACTAAGCAGGAATAACCTGTGGGCAGATATCGAATCCTTCTGCAAAATTGAACGAATTCAACTATGCGCTATACTTGAAACAAGAACAGAGAAACAACCAAATGAACGAATTTGGAAAAAAGCCGGGTTTGATGAATTCCACTTCACACCTGCAATCGGTTTCTCGGGGGGCTTGTGCCTCATGTGGAAGTCATACCAAATGCCCAATGAAATGATTCAAATAGAACTTTCTAGTTCTAGATTCTCATGTTTAAAATACTCAAACGCGACAACAAAAATTGAACTCATGATTATCATAGCATATGCCCCACCAAACGAAACCAACAAAAATTCCTTCTGGAATGATATCAAAACCTTCATTCTGAACTGTACAATCCCCTGCATTCTCACAGGGGATTTGAATGAGATACAAGATCATACTGAAAAAAGTAGAGGAGCGAAAACAAATTCAACCAGATTCAATAGACTTCTTAACATAAAAAATGATTGCGAACTCATAGACATTCCGACTCAAGGGAACACATTCACATGGCGTAAAAACAAAACGGAAATAAATAATACCTATGAAAAACTAGACAGAACCCTTGTACAACATAAAATACTACAATGGTATCCTGACCTTTACACTAAGAATAATGCTTTTACAACTTCGGACTACTGCCCGATTTCGATTGAACTTGCCACACCGAACCACTTCAAAAATCAACCCTTTAAATTTGAAAAAGTATGGATGTCTAGGAACGACTTCAGAAATGTGGTCAAACAGTCCTGGCGCTCATGCTTTCATGGATCCAGAATGTACGACCTCACCAGGAAAACACAAATTCTTAAAAAACTAGCCAAACAATGGAACAGAAACACCTTTGGAAATCTATTTACACAACTAAACAAAATTGAAGAAGAACTCACAAAAATACAAAAGGTCATTGCTCTTAATGCCGATAGAACACTAGCCATTAAGCAGACTAGACTCATCACAAAAAAAGAAAATCTTCTCAACTTCCAAAAGATCTTCTGGAACCAAAGAGCGAAAACTAAACATATTAAATTTAATGACACAAATGCCAGCTATTTCCATAAAATTGCCACTGGTAAGAGAAATAGGAAAATCATCAAACAAATCCGAACAAATGAAGGAACCATGATATCTGGTGAGGAAAATATTAGAAAAGAAATACGTAATGACTTTATCAAGCGATTCAAAAGTGCGCCGATCAAACAGAATCTTCTCCACGAACATCTACAACTCATTCAAACTGAAATCACCCACGAGGATAACCAAGAACTCACCCAACCAGTAACAAATGAAGAAATCAAGAAAGCCACCTTTGCGATCGGTCAGGATAAATCTCCTGGTCCTGATGGCATGACAGCTGAATTCTATCAAAAATACTGGGACATTGTTGGACCATCTGTCATCCAAGCAGTGAAAAGCTTTTTCCTCTCCGGGAAAATCCTGAAACAAATCAATCATACCTTTATAACATTAATGGCCAAATGTGAAAACCCAAACTCGACCAATCACTACAGACCTATTAGTCTTTGCTCGACTATCTACAAAATAATCTCAAAGATACTAAAAGAACGACTTAAGAACAAAATGAGCAAAATAACTCACCCACTTCAAGGAGCCTTTATCTCAAACAGATCGATCCAAGACAATATCTTAATAGCCCATGAAATTTTCCATTCCTTCAAAGCTAAAAAAGGCGCTGAAGGATACCTTGCGATTAAACTTGACATGGAAAAAGCATATGATAGAATTGAATGGAACTTCATTATTGAGGTCATGCGAAAATTTGGATTTTGCCCAACCTTTATCAATTGGATCAAAGAATGTATGTCCACTGTATCCTTCTCGGTACTCGTGAATAACGGACCTATTGAAATCTTTGTACATGAACGTAGACTGAGACAAGGTGACCCCCTCTCATCTTTTCTCTTTATCTTGGGTGCAGAAATACTTGCTAGGAAATTACAAAGAGCTACAGATCGACTTAAAAACCCACTTGGGTTTCAAATCACTAAAAATGGAACAAGTATACCCTTCCTGGCCTTTGCAGATGATATTATAATCTTCTCCAAAGCATGACAACTGTAAGGAAATTAAGAAAATCATTGATGAATATTGTCAGATCTCAGGACAAAGTGTGAACTTCCATAAATCAGCATTTCAAGTAACAAAGAAAGTTTCGACCACTCGAAAACAACAAATTCAAGGTATCCTTACGATCACCAACATGATCTCACTGGATAAATACCTTGGATGCCCGATCATTAATGGAAGGGTCAATTCAAATACCTTTGCAGAGATGATCACTAAATCCAGAACGCAATTAACCAAATAGAAAGCGAACTCCTTATCACAAGCAGGAAGAACAACTCTAATAAGATCCAACCTTGCTACTAAACCAAACTTTATCATGCAAAGCTTCATGCTACCAAACTCTACACATAATGAACTTCACAGAATCAATAGAACTTTTTTCTAGAATAAAGACTCATCCTATAAACCCCTTATCGGATGGGACAAAGTATGCCAACCTCTTTCAAAAGGGGGCCTTGGCATTCGAAAAACAAAAGATATGAACCATGCTCTCCAGTACAAACTACTCTGGAAAATCTTAGCTGAGCCTGACAACTGTTGGGTAAGAATAATCAATGAAAAATACCTTAAAAACATACATCTCATATCTTATGACTACAACAAAAGTGGCTCTTGGCAATGGTCCAAGATGATGAGCATCAAAAAAGAATTCCAACAAGGACTTATTTGGCAAATTGGCGATGGAAAAACAATTAAGTTCTGGACAGATAAATGGGTACTAAACGAACCTCTCTACAACATCATCAATCCCGCGCTAGGAACAAACTTAGACTGCAGAGTCCATGAATTCTTCGATCAAAATATGAACTGGAACAAAACAAAACTCCAACAAATACTACCAAATGATATGGTGGACATGATTGTGAGTATCCCAATCCCCGTAAACCACATTACTGATAGGATGTACTGGGAACCAAGCAGAAATGGATTGTTCTCTACGAAATCAGCCATGAAACTCATTAACAAAAATAAACATATCTCATCTTATGACTCCTCCTGGATCTGGAAAATGAACACATATCCCAAAGTCAAAAAAATTCTCTGGAAAATTCTAAAAAACGGACTACCAACAAAATCAAGACTACAAGAAAAAGGAGTGTCCATCCCCCCAGGCTGCATCTCCTGTACCCACCCTATGGAGGACACAAATCATTTCCTATTCCACTGCGAACATACTTTAAAGACAATCTCAACAATTAATATAATAACTAGCCTCTACCTGAGAACAATCGACCCCACAAACAAGCACATTGGACACATCCTTGATGAAATAAAACTAAAACTCTCCCCCATAGAGCTGACAGAGCTATCTGTGGCCTGGTGGGGCATCTAGTACTCGAGGAACCAAAGAACTTTTTCAAATGACAACCCTGATAGGGATATCATTAAAGATATTCCTAAATATATTCAAATCTTATCTCAGCTTGGAATAAAACACGTAGATGGAACCCAGACTGCACCTTCGAACAATGCCCCACAGTGAGAAATGCAACAACTAAGACGAAACACCAAAAATCTAAATGGAAAAAACCACCTGATAAATTTATTAAAATTAATATAGATGGATCTTCCAAATCTAATGGTCTGTCTACCATTGGCCTCATATGTAGAAATAACATGGGAAACCCGATCTTCATCCATGCAGAAAAATGTGGCATATTAACTCCCCTCATCACTGAAACCCTTGCTCTCAGAAATGCGCTTATTAAAGTAAAAGAAAAGAAATTCGACAATATACAAATAGAAACTGATAACCTTACTGTTGCAAATGTTATTAATAAAATCTGGCACTGTCCATGGGAAATCGAGATTCTTATCTCTGATATCCTATGTTTATTAAAATCCTTCCAGACAGTGCAGATTTTCCATATCTTTCGAGAATTGAACTCGGTGGCCGATCACATTGCAAAACTTGGTCACAACCTTTCTCTGAACGATATCATGAACAACTCAGAGATTCAAGCTCTCATCCGCAAGGATGTTATAAGATGAGTGTTAAGGTCTCCTTGACATTAGTCTAATTCTTACCTTATATATAAAAAAAAGGTGCTCTAAGATACATAGTACGACATCACATTCCCTATTTAGAAAACTTTAATTTGCCTTGTTGCTTTCTTGTCCCTCCTTATCTTGTTTTACCTTTGCTTTCTTCAACTTGGCCCGGATTTTCCCTATAAAGTCTCCATAAACTTTGTTCAAAATTAAAGCCCAACATCTTTTGTATTGCCGTCAACTGTGTGAGCTGCACTTTGAATGGGAAAAAAAAGTAGATTTTTTCAAAATCAACCATTTGTTTCCTGATAAGGGCTGATAAAGCTTTATAAGATCACTTGTAAGGTGTACACTGTACATACACATCTTTCAAATATTTTCTTCCTACTTTTGAGTCTCATCTCTCTACGTTCAACCTTGAAATGTTTCCTCCTATTTAATACAAGCACATATGTACATATACACATCTTTCATTTTCTTCTTCATACTTGTGCAAGGAAAAACACATTTTCTTTTTACAGTGAAATTAACGATGGGAAAAAACATAGAGGAGGAGGTTTTTGGAAAGGTAGCTAGGAAGATGTTGAACAAGGACAAGCTAAACTAGAGAGCTTCTCCAAATGAAACAAATGCACTGTGTAGATGATTCCAGACGTTGTTACTAGCATGAATGATATCAATATGGTACTCCTAAGATTAAAGCTTCCAAAAAAAGAGAGGATCCTGGTGACCTTTTAGCTCTCCTTTTTTTTTTCCTTCGCCACTGCCTTCTACCCGCCCCCCACGGGCCCCGGGCTCCGGCCTCACGCCGGGACCAGAGAAATGGGTAGTCGGAAAGTGGCTTCTCCGCCCCTTAAGAGCTCGTCTAAACCCCCTAACCCTTCTTATCCTCCTCTCCCTCCCTCTAGCCCACTCATCCCCCTTCGGGTTTTGGGCACCACGTCCACCCCCTGCTCCGGTCAAGGTTCTGGGTCATATGCCATTGTGGCCCAACCATCTGATCATCAATATGAGGGTGACCTAGTGGATGTGGTGGTGACTGATAGCATCCATTTCATATAGATTTAGGACGTGCATTTAGGTGTTAGAATAGGTTGTTCTCTTGTGTTCTTGCGTCTTTTCTAGTTAGTTTCATTGTTTTGTTGAGTTTAGATGTCTACACAAGTTTTTGCATGTTTCAGGTGGATTTGCTGGTCTTTGGATATGCATTGGAGTTCACTAGGATGCTATCAAGCAAAGGGAGCCGGAAAGGATGGATCACATGGCAGATGAGACGGAAGACGAACATTCTGGTGTATGGCACGGTTAAGCCTTAACCGTGCCAAACATCCCTTAAACGTGCAGCTGTGCAGGGATGAAGATGGAGCATTCTGGAGTGTTGCACGGTTAAGCCTTAACCGTGCCAAACACTCCTTAACCGTGCTGATGCGCAGAAGTGAAGAATAAACACGTTGTAATTTGGCACGGTTTGCCCTTAACCGTGCCAAACGTCTGTTAACCGTGCTCGATGTAATTTTTGTGACGTTTCGTTTCTTCCGACCTTTCTTTATTTGGGGGACTATATATACTTTTTTTGACCGGTTTTTAGAGACCCCTTATGCTATTCTAATCGCTTTGGAGAGATCCATAGAACCCTAGTTGTGTTTTGGAGATTTCTCTTGAAGATTGGAGATTATTTTCTGGATTCGACTAAGTATTTCTCTTCTTCTAATCTAATTGAATGATTTTCCTGATTCCTACAATGTTTTTGATTGATTTTCCGAGCATGCTAGGCTAAACCCCTCTTATCTAGGGTTGGGGTGATCCCAATAGTGAATTGGTAGACTTGCAAATTGTGTTTATCTTATTGGGTAGCATGAGTTCTTATTTGATTCAATTCTAGGGTTCATATTGCTATTGGTAATTTATCAATTAGAGTTCTATTAGGTTGAGTCTGAAAGGAGAAACCTAATGAATGAATTAGACAAAGTATGAGTCTGAAAGGAAATTACTATTGTTGGAATTACTAAGAATTGAACCTGAATAAACTTGTTTGTTCTTGCGGAGTTCTAAGTTATCATAGAAACCCTAGGTTAGTCTGGAATTAGCGGAGCACGAAAGTGAATGTTAACCCGGTTTTATCCTAGATTCTAAGTGCTCAATGGGTCTAAATTTGATTAGCTTTGCGCGACAACGACTGTTAGTTGGAATTTAGATACATCTACTATTGTCTGAAAGGAATTAGTAGTGATATTTGATAACTTGCCGTCAAACGAGTTCATGCTATTCTAAGATAAACACACTTAAGTTTACCAAGACATTATTGTGGGGATCCTTAATCCTAGATAATTTCCATCCTTTGAATTTATTCATATTTGCAAAGCTCATTTCTTAGCTTAATCAAACAAACCTTTCTTACGGCTTAGCTTACCAGTTTAGTTACAAAAGGTACTACATTGTCCTCGTGGGAACGACACTTGAACAGCTACAACTGACCCCATACACTTGTGGGTAGGTTTTCGCCACATCAGTGACCTTTGGCCCTGCTCCGTTGGGTCATCAGGGCGCCACTAGTGACACTGAAAAAGGGGCCAGCCGCTTGGATATGGTGTTTTGCCCGCCAGTAGAAAATGTTCCGGAGGATTCGGATCCCGGGTCACCAGAAATTGTTCCAGAAACTCAAGCTCCCACTACCAGTCCAGGTGTGGCCGTGGAGAAGGCACCTCAGCGGGAGATGGCCCAGGTGGGACTTGAGGGTAGAGAGACCCTTGGGGGTTCTGTTCAGAATACTCAAGGGCAGAGGATGGTGACCGCTCCTGCTAGAGGGTTACCGGAAGAGCATAGGGGGATGAATGATCAAACCCATAGACGATGGGCTGATATCGTTAGCTCAACGGAAGAAGACAAAGAACCATTACCGGAGGCTCTCTTGCAGGGAAACATCGACATATCTTTCCCAGAAGGGGAAGGCAGCGACTCGGTCATCAAGATTGTAAATGCCGTGTTGGAAGCACTTGCCACCAGTTGGAAGTCTTCCCTCATTGTGAAGACATTGGGTACCATGATCCCCTACGACGTTATGAGCAGAAAAATCAAAGAGCTATGGCATGGGTTTTCACTAGTGGAAAAAACACTTTTTGAGGCTCCCTTTTAGAGGCGTACATAGTACAAAACGCCTCAATAATGACTTAGGCAATCACTTTTTTTTGGTTTTTGAGGCGAATAATTAATTTATACGCCTTAAAAATATTTTTTGAGGCGGGCAAATTAATATACGTCTCAACAAGTATCCGAAAAAACATTTCTCGCTAAAGTATTAGAGGCGGGCCAGGGTAAGGCCCGCCTCTAATACTTTCTAATTGAGGTGGGCCAAGTAGCCCGCCTCAACTAAAGCTTGTTGAGGCGGGCCTCTGAAAGCCCGCCTCAACAAGTATGTCCAGTAGAGGCGGGCATGTAAGGCCCGCCTCTATTAGACCATTATCGTAATACTTATAGAGGCGGGCATGTTAGGCCCGCCTCTATAAGCTCAACCCTAATTAAAAAAAAAACAGTTGTTGATTTCCTTCATTTTCCTCTTCGTATCCTCCTCTTCTCGTTCCGAGCTCCGACGACGATCTCCGACTTCATCGATCTCCTCCGTCTTCCCTACTTTATCGATCTCCTTCTTCCCGACTTCATCGATCTCTTCCGTCTTCGCCGAGCTCCGTCTTCCCGAGCTCCGACTTCATCTCCCTTCGCCGAGCTCCCTCCCTTCGCCGAGCTCCCTCTAATACTTCAATGCACTCGAATCCAAGTCAGGTATCAACATCCTTTGCGCCCTCGACGTTCACATCCCCTTTCCTTGTCCGTTCGCTTCTCAATGCTTTAGTTTTTCAGTTTTAGGTTCTTACTTCAGTATTTGAAATGATGGATGCATGCTTCTTTTGCTTTGAACTGATGCAAACGAGTATGACTGTTCTGGCGATCTTGCTAATTTTGCATGTGAAGTAGTTTCAATGATGGTAGAGTTTTGGGAAGACTGATTGTATTTGGACATGCTCTTGTGGTTTTGGATATTTATGATAGTCGGGTAGGCAATAAAAGTAAATGAATAAGGCTATAATAATATCCAGTTAGGGTGACATGGATTAATATTTTTTAGCTCCTACAAATACATAGCAGTTTTGATGAGTGAAGCTTCTTACTAGTCTTAGAAAAGCTATATAAATAAAGCAAAAGTGAAAAGAATCACATTCTTTATTTAATTGGTGAAATGACATTCTGCAGGCTGATAAGGGCATTGACTTGAAGGATCGATATTGGGTCAAGGTAATACTTCTACCCTAATTCCTTAGGCCCTTGGCGGGATAGAATTCATAATTTAGGCCTTGGCGGGATAGAATTCATAATTTAGGCCCTTGGCGGGATAGTTGAGTTTGTATTTTTTTTGCTTGGTTGCGTATTATTATCTATTTAGGCCCTTGGCGGGATAATTACTAGAAATGAGTATTTAATCTTAATTCCTTGCATGTTATTTTGCATTTATTACTAGAAATGAGTCGTCCTTGGATGTACGGTGACCATACTACGACACAATACTTGAGTGGGGTTGAGGAGTTCATTAGATATGCTTTAGCACACCAACGGAGTACGAAAGCCGAAAAAATCTATTGTCCATGCCGTGATTGTAAGAATATAAGGCGGTTTGCTGATATTGATGAGATTGAGGATCATTTATTTCGTCGTGGTTTCAAAGAAGATTACCATGTTTAGTTTTGGCATGGTGAGAAAATACTTGATCGTCCAAGTTCTAGTGTCAATGAGTTTGATGTTCGGGTAGACACTGATGATAGTGATGATGATATTGCTGAGAATAATGAGATGGATGATGATGATGACCAAGAAGATGATGAAATGAATGGGATGATGGATGGGGTGAGAGATCACTTGAACGAACGACCTCAGATGTTCGAACAAGTATCAAAGGCTGCAGAGACTCCCTTGTATCCCGGGTGTACAAAATTTAGCAAGTTAGAGGGTGTGTCAATACTTTACAACTTGAAATGTGCTTCTGGTTGGACTGATGGAAGTTTCAACATCTTATTGGAATGGTTAGGTAAATTTTTACCAGAAGGCAATGAGATGCCTATCTCTACTTATTATGCCAGGAAATTGATGTGTCCCTTAGGCTTAGAGGCTGTCAAGATAGATGCTTTCCCAAATGATTGTATGCTTTACAGAAACGAACATGAAAATTTGGATGAGTGTCCAAAGTGTGGTGCATCTCGTTACAAGCGTAAAGGGGTAAATTCGGCTAAGAGGGGCCCATCAGCTAAGGTTATGTGGTATCTTCCGATAATACCTAGGTTTCAGCGTTTGTTTTCGATAAAGAAGGAAGCAAAAAGTCTGAGGTGGCATGCGAAAGGGAGGAAGAAAGATGGACTCCTTAGACATCCTGCTGATTCTCCTCAATGGAGAAATATTGATAAGAAATATTCTGAATTTGGTGAGGAGGTTAGGAATCTGAGACTTGCTTTATGTACAGATGGTGTGAATCCGTATGGCACTCTAAGCAGTCAACATAGCACATGGCCGGTTCTTCTAGCGATTTATAATCTTCCTCCATGGTTGTGTATGAAGCGCAAGTATATCATGCTATCACTCCTCATCTCCGGGCCTAAGCAACCTGGGAATGACATAGATGTGTATCTGGCTCCACTTGTTGATGATTTGAAATTACTGTGGAATGAAGGTGTTCCAATGTTCGATGCATACACCAACTCAAACTTTATCTTGCGAGCTATGGTTTTTTGTACCATAAATTATTTCCCGGCATATGGAAACTTGTCTGGGTACAAAACCAAAGGAGAACAAGCATGCCCTATATGTTAAGAAGACATGAAACCTACCTACTTGAAAAATTACAGGAAAAATGTGTATCTAGGGTACCAGAAGTTCATTAGTCGATATCACCCTTACCGTAAAAAGAAGAAGGAGTTCAATGGGTACACCGAGGAAGGAGTAGCTCGTACACCTTTGACAGGATCACAGGTTTATGAACAGATTAAAAATGTTGACACCAAATACGGCAAGGGCTTCAAGTCCGTCTCTAAAAAGGGTGTTTTATGGAAGAAAGTGTCTATACTATGGGATCTTCCTTATTGGAAAGATTTGTCGGTTAGGCATTGTCTCGATGTGATGCACATTGAAAAAAATCTTTGTGATGCTATAATTGGGACTTTGCTAAATATACCCGGAAAGACGAAAGACAATCAGAAAGTTCGTTTTGATATGAAAGAGAGGAATATTCGACCAGATTTGTGGCCCGTGGTAAAACCGGATGGTAAAAAGACTTTTCTGCCTCCGGCGTGTTACACAATGTCAAGAAAGGAGAAAAAGGTGTTTTGTGAGTGCTTACATGGCATTAAGGTTCCATCGGGATATTCGTCAAATGTAAAACGTCTAGTTTCTCTTTCGGACCTTCGGTTGATTGGTATGAAGTCTCATGATTGTCATGTATTGATTAATGTTTTCTTGTCGATCGCACTTCGTGGGATATTGCCGAAACACGTGAGACATGTTATAACAAAACTTTGCGTGTTTTTCAGTTCCATATGTGCTAAGGTTATTGATCCGGAAATATTGGATGCTCTCCAATATGATATTGTTGAAACTTTGTGTCGATTTGAAATGTACTTTCCGCCGTCTTTCTTTGACATAATGGTGCACTTAATTGTTCATTTGGTTCGAGAAATCAAGTTATGTGGTCCGGTGTTCTTAAGATGGATGTATCCTTTTGAGAGATTTTTTGGCAGTTTAAAGGACAAAGAAAAGAATCGGGCGAATCCAGAGGGTAGTATCATTCGTGGAGTCCTTCATGAAGAGATATCTCAATACGCAGCTGAGTTTTTGTCAAGGCTTTATCTAATATGTCTTCCAAAATCTTGTCATGTAGGGAGGCTTGAAGGAGAGGGAGTAATTGTTAAAATGTGATATCTCCTCCATCTGAAAGGAAGATTAAGGCACATCTTTGTGTGTTGCAGCATCTTACAGAGGTCAATCCTTACATAGAAAAGCATTGCCTTGAATTGCAACACAATAATGCTAAATTGAATGAAAGAGCTTTGATGCGGGAACATAATCGCACATTTGTTGATTGGTTTAAGAAGGAAGTAGCTGAGGAACTAAGGAAAGAACATGACGTTTCTGATACGGTCAAGTGGTTATCTCGAGGTCCTCGACTATGTGTTCGGTCTTACGAAGGGTATGATATCAATGGGTTCACATTCTACACTAGAAGACAAGATGAAAAGAGTGTGGTGCAGAATAGTGGAGTGAAGGTAGTTGCATCATCTAGGGTCTATGCGAGCGCTAAGGACAAAAGACCGGTTGATGCGACACAATCGTATTATGGTGTTATCGAAGAAATATGGGAGCTTGATTATAACAATTTTACAATCCCTATTTTCCGGTGCAAGTGGGTCAACAACCCTAACGGGGTGAAGCAAGATGAAATTTATCCGGGTTTGACATTGGTAAACTTTGAGCGATTAAGTGATAGTGACGAGCCATTCATCCTAGCATCACAAGCTAAGCAGATTTTTTATGTGGTAGACAATGTTGATCCTAAATGGCGTGTAGTTGCCCAAGGCAAAAGACATATTCTGGGTATTGATGATGATGATGATGTTGATGAAGATGAGTATGACGAGTATGATGACACACCCTTGTTATCAACTGTTGTTCAAACATTACCGGAGGAGGAAGATACAAATAATACTAATCATATCCGTACATATCATAGGGAAGAAATATGGGTTACAAATCATAAATGAATAAGATGAGGTAAGTTATTTTGCTTACGAATTAGTTTTTTTGGAATATTAACAATATCAGCTTCATGAGTGTATTATGTTGATTTTCTAGGGCATTTCAAGTGTACAAGTACCAAGGTGGGAAGTATTTGTGTTTCATGACCGATTAGATATCAGTTTCATGACCGACTAGATAAGGTATGTAACTTAACTAACTATATATTGATAGTATTTGTGTTTTTTGTCAATAATTTCTGTGTTTTTTATGTAGCTATATCCTAAGAGGAAGACATCGTATACTTATGAAGAAATGGATGTTGTTCGTGAGCAATGGGCACAGTATTTTACATCGAAGTATTTATTATCGGATTGAACTTGTTTTTACTTGTCATGTAAACTGTTGTTGAGAACCTGACTGTACTCTGATGAAATCTGTTGTTTTTTTTTTGGTCAAATGAAATCTGTTGTTTGTTGTATATTATTCTGTGAATAAAATCAGGAACCTGACTGACTCGGCCGAGAACTCGGGCGAGTTCTGGGCCGAGTCAGCGTCTACTTGTTGAGGCGGGCTTGTATACGCCCGCCTCTATAAGTATATACGCGCGACTTGTTGAGGCGGGCCTATAGAGGCCCGCCTCAATAAGTAAACACTTGTTGAGGCGGGCCTCCTAAGCCCGCCTCAACAAGTCCCTCATTTTGGCGCCAAAGTGAAGGACTTGTTGAGGCGGGCTTAGGAGGCCCGTCTCAATAATGTTCTTTTAGAGGCGTAAAATGCCCGCCTCAAAAAGTGTCCATACTTGTTGCAGCCCCCTTAGTTGAAACGAACGGTGTTCGCCTCAATAAGTGTCCAAAGGCCCGCCTCTATAAAGATTTTTTCCACTAGTGTTTAAACCCCGGATTAAATATATTCGTACCCGAACGAATATTCTAAGCCCCGAAAAAACGTCGAATGTATTTTATTGCACTAAAGAAAATATACAGATAACAAGCACATTATAAAATGTCCGAATTCCTCTAAAAATAGTCCAACTACAGTACGAGAATTGGGAATTTACCAAAATGCCCTATACAGAAATGAGGGGTATTACAGCATCAACAACATGAATGTGACATAATACAAAATGGATATCAATGATCAACAAATCATACAACACCATCAAAAAATGAAATCTCATCCAACATGAAGATTAACATTATTATCATGAATATCACCTAAACCCTAACCCCTAAAATCTAAACCCTAAACCCTTAAATCCCAAACCCTACACCTTAACCCCTAAACCCTAAACCCCTAAACCCTAAACCTCAAACCATAAACCCTTAACTCCTAAACACATATACCCTAAATCTATAAACCCTAAACCTTAAATTCATACACACTAAACCCTAAACATAAATAAAATCACCAAAACTGATTGAACATGAATATCAAAAGCATTTGGATAAATATCAAAAGCATTTGGATAAATATCACATGAAACAATTTGAATATCAATTGCAAACAATACAAACAACACAAGCAAAACACCAAAACTGATCCAACATGAATATCAACAGCATTATAGTGAATATTACATCATAAGATTTGAATATCAACTACTCAACGCATGAAACCTACATCCGATATGAATATCAAAAACATTTGTATGAATATCACATTAAACAATTTGAATATCAATTACAAACAGTACAAACAACACCAATAAAACACCAAAATTGATCCAACATGAATATCAACAACATTATAGTGAATATCACATCATAAATTTTGAATATCGACTACTCAACGCATGAAACCTACATCCAACATGAATTTATCTTAAAGCATTATAGTGAATATCACATCGAATATCAACTACTCAACGCGTGAAACTTACATCCAACATGAATATCAAAAGAATGTGTATTAATATCGCATCAAACAATTTGAATATCACATATAAAAACGTGAATATCAATGATCAACAACTCATACAACACCATCAACAAGCAGAATCTGAATCCACATGAATATCAACATTATTATAATGAATAACAACACAGAGAAATTGAATATCATATATACAATATCTAAAACATAAATATCAAAACACATAAATTGTAACACTGTGAAGTATGTGAATAACAATATTGTTAACATGAATAACAATGTAGAGATGAGCGACAACGAGGTGATTGGTGGTCTATCGGGGCTAAACTAGATTGAACGGCGTCGGCTTGGAAATTGTTGGTTGTGAAGAGGAGTCCCAGAGACGATGACATAATTCTTCATCGTCGTGAATAGGAAGAGTGGGAAGATCAACAACTTTCCAGTCTAAAGCAAAAAACACTCCAAAAAATGGGTTAGAAAGAATTGCGAGAAGATCTGTTTTTAGAAACTGGAAATTTGAGTTTAGGGTTTTGAGAAAAACAATACCTTGGAGAGTAAAACTGGGTAGAATGACGTCGACTTGGATATTTTCGATTGTAAAGATGAGTCTCGAAGACAATGACGGAGGGATAAATCTTTGCTCTGAACACATCTCACAGCTCTTACATGGTTACACCCAACCCAAGGCCCCTAAAATTCGGCATCGAAATTGAAGAAAAGATGGGGATCTACTCGGATAGAGACTAGCTATATAGTAAAATTACCGAATCTGAAAAGTGATTTTTTTTCCAAATTGAGACCTCACAACTCGCAAGCATCGAATTGTTGTGTATTTAAATTCGGCCTTGTCGTTCGAAGAATCAAAACAAAATCATGTTCGTGAAATTTATATCGATCCAAAGAAGATCGAAATCGATTGAACTTTTTAATTGATGCGAGAGACATGAAATTGAGTCTAGAAACGAAGTAAACCTTGAAATTTCATCCCAATAGGGGCCTTTGTGACTGGAATCACGAAAAACGGCATCCATGTCCGACCTAAAATTCGGCATCAAAATTGAAAAAAAGATGGGGATCTACTCGAGCAACACAATCCCCAATTCCCATCGAGAGAGAGGATGACGGTTTCAGAAAAGTGAATAAGGAAGGCAAAAGATGTCGTGGGATTTTGGTAAAAGTATCCCTAAAATCATGTGGTGAATAATAAATCTGGTGTGTGTGCAATCCATTATAATAGTTTACATCCGTTTGGTTTCAATTTAGGCCATTACTTTATTTTCTAATCAAAGGGCTCTCATTTGTACTCCCGTTTTACTCTAAAGAGCTCTTCCCTTTAGAGTCATGAAAGTGTTTTAGGAGGTTGTTGAAGCTATATTTCTTAGTTTTTTCATTTATTTATTTAATTATTATTATGGGAAATATTCAGCAAAATCTGTATTTATATATATATATATTAAAGCTATCATATAAAAAGCCATCAAAATTATTCTAATTCTTCACATTGTAGGGTTTTTAAATTTATAATTTATTATTATAACACTAATTTAGCAAATTTTAAATCTAATTTTTCTTAATAAAAAGTAAACCAACAAATCTTAACAAATTAATTCTTTACTTCATTCTAATTAATATCATACAAAAGGACTCCTACACATTTATTGGATGAATTATACTTTTTATTAATGATAAGTGTACAATAGAATCTCAACATTTTTTCTTCTTCTTATGATATAGTTTGACAATAATATTTCAAGACATATTATATATATATCACGCAATCTCTTTCCCACCTTAATTATTATTTAACTTTTTTTATAATATTATATTTAACTAGCAGCATTATATAAACCCTATATTGTTTTTATCTAATTGTATCCATCTATCCGGAGAAAATTTAGCCTCGCATGGGCCGAATATTTTAAATTTCAGTTGACTAAGAAAATATTTTAAAGATAAAATATGTAAATTTTGAAGTCTTTTGTTGTTAAGAGTTATTATTACAATATTAAATTTTCATTATCGTTTGATCCAAGTAAATTATTTTTGGCAGTTGAACTAACTAAATTTCACCGTAATTTTTTTGCATATTCTTAGTTTTTTCCTATTAATTATTTACAATTTATAAGATAATTTTTTTTGTTAAGATTTTATTTGGTTTGATCAAACTATATTTTTTACTTTATTAATTTATTTTCTCACTAATTATTGTTTTCTTAAGATTTTCAATTAAATAGTTATTTCATTAATACTTTTCTTTAAATATAACTATTTATTCATCTATCTATATCGTCTAGATAAATAGTATTTCACCAATGTGACTAGGTGAATAGTATGAATTATACTCACTAGTTTATTACTGAGTTGTAAATATTGCTCTTGATTATTGGACAGTCTCACCATTTTTTTTCTCATGTCTTCAACTATTAGGTAAAATAAATATTTGGAATTAGCAAGTGTTAATAAAAGTTAATAAATTAACTAAATAAAGAGTTATTTTATTTTTAACAATGACACTCTTAAACATCTAAAATGAAATTTATTATCAAACAAAAAGAGTAATAAATATAACAATCTATATATTATATTAAAATATCTATCTTAATAGTCTTTTTTTGTTTGAAAAGGTTAATATATAGAAACGAGGCAGAATTACACACAAGCTCCAAGGAGACCAAGGTTCAGCAAAACATCACAAAAAATGGCAAAGGAAGTAACAGCTGAAAACAAGAGGGCTAGAGGATGCATAGAGTTCTCAACCAAGCTTGGGATTCACGGTTGTCTTTAGTCCATTTTGCAGAAACACATAGTTTGGTCAAGAGGATGGTTTCCGCAACACATTCATCCACAAAAGGCAACTTGTTATCAAAAACTTTCTGGTTGCGAGTCTTCCAGGAAACATAAATGAAGTTTGTAAGGGCAGAGTAGGTAACCTGGAAGAGAATGCTTACTTGTCTGGGGCAAGAGCTGAGCCAAGCAATCCATTCAAAAATTGACACAGCGCTTGGAGGAATGGCAATGTGCAGCCATGAGGCGACTTTGTGTAGCACTTCTTTGAAAAAAGGGCATTGGCCCCAGATGTGGGAAATAGTTTCAGCTTCATTGTGGCCAATCGAACATGAGTCATCA
The DNA here is from genome assembly GCA_027886185.1 of Rheum nobile. Taxonomy (NCBI): domain Eukaryota; kingdom Viridiplantae; phylum Streptophyta; class Magnoliopsida; order Caryophyllales; family Polygonaceae; genus Rheum; species Rheum nobile. Next base: position 35,471 of record WOAB01000580.1, on the reverse strand, counting down.
TTTGTAATACCCCATCTCAACAGTCTAGATTTGGTCGGAAGTCTCTTGTTCGCAGCAAGCCATGTGATGAATGATGAGCGGGGAAGAGAGAGCTTGCTCCAAATGATGGGCGAGGCACGGAGTGTACTTCATTATTTAACTATAAAAAAAATTAATTGCAAAATCGATATATTTTTATAAATATAAAACTATTAAAATTATTATTTCATAAATCTCGTGCGAGGCACGGAGACTATATACACATCTTTCATTTTCTTCTTCATACTTGTGCAAGGAAAAACACATATTTTTTTACAGTGAAATTAACGATGGAAAAATGGAAAAAAAAACATAGAGGAGGAGGTATTTGGAAAGGTAGCTAGGAAGATGTTAAACAAGGACAAGCTAAACTAGAGAGCTTCTCCAAATGAAACAAATGCACTGTGTAGATGATTCCAGATGTTGTTACTAGCATGAATGATATCAATATCAACTTCCAAAAATCCTGCATATCAAAAGATAGGTTTTGTGTGAGGGTCCAAGTTTGAAGAACCTGCTCAATGCATAAACTCTAGTTTTTGTTATTGCAATGTAATTTGCTACTCCATTGGCATTCTAATCATGATACGGCTCCTACCAAGCCTTGGGCTAATCATGACCTCATCACTTACACTAGAAGGAAGAAACCAGCAAGTCAAGGGATTAATTCAATGATCTAAATTAATTAATTGCGTTGTCTTTCCCTAAGAGTCTAGTGCAGTCCCCTTTCCTTAGAGCCAAGTTCAATTCCCCTCTTAATTATGAAGTCAGTTCATTTTCCCTTTACTTACTATTTAAGCCTAAGTATGATGTATGGTGAAGACATGTTTTTGAAATATAATCAGATATCTATTTCCTGGAATTTCCAGTGGTTTCCTCTTTGCTATTCATTAGTCTAAGAGTGTTTATTATCAATTTGGTATCAAAGCAATCTGATCCCAATGGCCAAAACCCGCAACACCGGTCCAACAAGTCCACCAACCCCTCCACCATCACAAAACCAAACCCAAAACCCAACCCAAATCGACATTTCCCAGCAACTGGCAGCAATTGCGTCACGGCTTGAACAACTGGATGGGTTGGCGCTCAAGGTGGCGTCGTTGGAATCTCGAACCCATTCCAACAATCAGACGGCTTACCAGGAAGGGTTGGATGAAACCTCTCATCGAGGAGAGCTCCGAGGCAACCAGAGACAGTCCGCCCCACCCGCTGGAAGAACAAGACCACCTTGGTGGGACGACCCACACGCAGAAGATGAGGGCTGGAGAGGCTTCTCTCAGCAGCGGAGACACCGAGCCAAAATTGACTTCCCAAAATTTGATGGCGGCGACCCCAGAGGCTGGATTTTAAAGGCAGAGAAATATTTTCTCTACTTCGATGTCGCTGAAGAATCAAAGGTGGAAGTAGCGGCTATGCACTTGGAAGGTGATGCAATCGATCTGTACGCATGGGTGAATGGAGAAGGCGAAATTCTGGATTGGGAGGATCTGATTCAAGTATTCCAAGAGAGCTATGGTCCACCAGAATTTCAGAACCCGGATGAGTTCCTTTGTGCCATCAAGCAAACCGGTACGGTGGCTGAATATCGATTGGAATTCGCCAGGAGAGCCGCGCGAGTGAAAGATTGGCCAGAGAGTGCCCTACTGGGGGCATTCGTCGCCGGCATGAAAGAAGAGTTAAAATCAGAAGTGCGAATTCATAAACCTCGGTCGGTATACAAAGCTGCTTCATTGGCCCTAGAATATGAGACCAAATTGGGCCAGGTGCGGAGCCCAAAACCTTCACATAATTTCAGCCGACCCACCACTTACCACAATTCCTCTTCACGCCCACAGCCATACCCAAACAATCGTCCCACACCCTCAGCCGCTCCTATCAATTCCAATGAACGCCTCCTCCGACGGGAACAAGGGCTTTGTTTCCGGTGTGGTGCTAAGTATTCACCGGGTCACCAGTGTAAGTCGACGTTTGCTCAGCTTGAATTCACCGACGGCGAGGTCGAAACCAGTGAAGAACTGGAAGAGCAATGTCAGGAGACATTGGAAGATAGCAAGGTGGAGATATCTTTTCATCAGATCTCCGGAGCTAATTCTTCCTCCACACTGCGGCTTCGCGTCACAATCAAGGGCAGGACGGTCCTAATTTTGGTGGATAGCGGGTCCACGCATAACTTCATATCGGCTCAGTTGGCGGCATCATTAGGTTTGGAGATCAAAGAAGTGCCGATGTTTGGGGTGACGATCGGAAATGGTGCAATAATTTCTTGCGATCGCATTTGCCCGGACGTGGCAATATAGCTTCCAAGAGTCATTCTTCGCCAAGACTTCTTTGCCTTCGATATGGGAACGGCTGAATTAGTGCTGGGAGTTCGCTGGCTAGCTTCTCTCGATACGGTGGAAGCTAATTGGAAGGAATTATTCATGACTTTCAAGCAACAAGGTCGGAAGGTCACGATTCACGGCATTCGTCCTAAAGCCACCCAAACCAACCTAGCTTCCTTTAGTCTGCTATCTACTGAGGTAAGCTCTCAACCAATACCTGAGGCCCTACTTCCCATCCTCCAGCAAACCGACTCCATTTTTCAACCACCTATCACACTGCCACCTCCTCGATTTCACAGCCATGCCATCAACCTTTTACCTCAGTCCAAACCACCCAATCTTCGCCCCTACAGATACCCCCACAACCAAAAAAACGAGATTGAAAAATAGACCATGGAGCTCCTCCAAATGGGGTTTATCCAGCCGAGTTCAAGCCCATTTGCTAGCCCTGTACTGCTGGTCAAGAAGAAAGATTCCACATGGCGGATGTGCGTGGACTACCGCCAACTCAATCAGATTACTGTTCCCGACAAATATCCCATTCCGGTAGTCGACGAGTTGCTGGACGAACTCTATGGGGCAGTTGTGTTCTCCAAAATTGATCTCCGATCTGGGTACCATCAGATCAGAGTACACCCCAATGACGTGGCTAAGACGGCGTTCCGTACTCATTCCGGCCATTACGAGTTCCTCGTCATGCCCTTTGGCCTTACCAACGCCCCGTCAACATTTCAAGCCGTCATGAATGATTTGTTCCGACCTTATCTCCGTCGGTTCGTTGTCGTCTTTTTTGACGATATACTGGTGTACAACCCGTCCTTGGAACTACACAAAACTCACTTGGCGCTGACCTTGAAGTTGCTTCAGGACCACCGATTCTTTGCTAAGCCGTCCAAGTGCTTATTCGGTCAGCCAGAGATAGCCTTTTTGGGACATGTTGTTTCAGCCGTCGGTGTAGCAGTGGACCAAGAGAAAATAAAGGCGGTGACACAATGGCCGACTCCAGCCATGGTCAAAGACCTCCGAGGGTTCCTTGGCCTCACCGGGTATTACCGTAAATTTGTGAAGAATTATGGGCAGCTAGCAAGGCCGCTAACCGAATTGACCAAGAAGGACAAGTTCTCTTGAACACCCGCGGCCGAGTCAGCTTTCCAACAGCTCAAAGAGACGTTGACCTCAGTTCCGGTGCTCAAATTACCTGACTTTTCAGAATCATTCATTGTGGAGTGTGATGCTTCACAAGACGGAGTTGGGGCAATGCTGCTACAGTCCGAACAACCGGTGGCCATCTTTAGTAAGGGATTCTCATTCTCAAATCGCTTTCAATCCACTTACGATAGAGAATTACTTGCTTTGGTGTTGGCAGTTCAAAAATGGCGTCATTATCTAATGGGAGCTAAGTTTGTGGTTCGCACCGATCATCGAAGTGTGCAGTATTTGTTACAGCAGCGCATCACCACCAACTCTCAACAACGCTTATTACTGAAGCTACTTCCCTTTGAATTTGAAATTCAATACAAGCCGGGGCGAGAGAATTCCGGTGTCGATGCTCTCTCTAGGCGTCCTCACTCTGCTGAACTGCTTACTTTGGTGGTGCCTTTTGCTCTCGATTTCAGCCAATGGAGGGATGCCTTGTGATAACAGGAATTTGTCGTTCTAATTCCTACTATGCAAAATATCCAAACAAACCTTAAACCGTAGTCCTAGGTAAGTAAAGGTCGAATCCACAGGGAGGCGAATTCTATCTAAATATGCAATTCGTATGTCAATCAAACGTAACCAAAAGGGGGGTTTTGTGAGTTTTGTAAGTTCTAAACATGTAAAAGGTAAACAAGCTAAAGAGTTGTGAAATCAGTGATGGGAAAAACACTTAGTCAAACAACATCCACTATTCGTATGACAAGTTGATCATAGAAAATCATTCAAAATCTCATGCAATGGAAATTCCAATTCCTTTTCAGATATAACTAATAGCACAATCAGATACTATTAGCACTAACTAATCAAACAACCCTGAAACTATCAAGATTCAGTTTAATAGCAGTGTTACGGATAGGAATAGTTGGATACAATTCTAGCATAAAACAACCAGCTTTTATCCTAGAATGTAAATCAAATATCTCCTGCATAAGACTAGCACAACCAGATATTAGTACGATGCAGTTGCTACTCTGAAATAGATATGCTCAACCAGTAACAATCTAGATCTAGCAATAGACCAATAACAACAAACCCTAGTTGATCAGACTAAAGAATATCAATATCAATCATAAGCAATCAAGCGAGAGAGAAGATAAATTCCATGCAATAGATTAAGAGTAAGAATCTCACAACTAAATCCAAACGAAAGCTTCAGCGTCTGACTAAGCCAAGGAGGCTTAGTTCTTCATAGCAAATACGTAAAAAGGGAAATTAGGGTTCGAGAGAGTTTTAGATAATAGATAGGCAAACAAGCCTTTTTTCAACCCTTAAATACTAAAGGAAATAAAGCTAAGTTAACCTAAAACGAAATAATAAAAAGTAATAAAATAATGCAAATAAAGAAACGGCGCGGCGGACTTCAGACATCGGCGGCGGTCGCCGCATCTCCCACGGTGGGCGCCGTAATCGCGGCGGGCGCCGTGGTCACTTCGTAGCCAAGGTCGGTGGAAAGCCAATTGCGGCAGGCGCCGTAATTACGGCGGTCGCCGTCTTTGTACGGCGGTCGTCATTCTTCGGTTCAGCTCCTGCGACACTTCCGTAAAAACGTCATAACTTTTGATTCCCAACTCGGATCATGCTCATATTTTGAGGACTTGCAGTAGACTTCAAAAGCTAACTCCTCGAATTGGAATCACTCTATTTGGAGATCGGAGTAGAGAGAACGAACCAATTGAATTCAGCCTATGGTTCTTCTACTCTTCATTGCACTCCTCTTCCTCGTCTTCTCATGTGGTTTCTTCCTCAGTGTCTCATATGATATCCAAAACCGCTCAAACACCTCCAAATACACCAACTTCGCCCCCAAACGCCATACACATGAATGTGTCTAAATCTACCCGAATGGCACCAATAAAACCTCTAATGACTTTTACTTAAGCCCTACAAAGTAGTGCTTATCACCTTGCTACGTGACCCAATTACAGCAGAGATACTACAACATCAAAACAACACCTCAACAGGTAAGCAGCCCTTTACAGTGGTGGATGGAAGAATTTTTTACAAGGGTCGATTGATGGTTCCCAATGTGGATGAGCTCCGTCAGAAATTTCTCTATGAGGCACACAACACCCCAATAGCCGGCCATGGAGGCTATGTCAAGACATTGCGGAGAATCGCTATGGACTTCTATTGGCCTCAGCTCAAGGCGGATGTGCGACGCTATGTACAAGATTGTGAAGTATGCCAGCGAGCTAAGTATCAAACTCTTGCGCCAGCAGGGTTGTTACAGCCCTTGCCCGTGCCAACTCAGATTTGGGAAGACGTTTCCCTTGATTTTATTTCTGGCCTTCCGAAATCAGGTGGGTTCGACGTAATTCTTGTGGTTGTCGACCGCCCAAGTAAGTATGTCCACTTCCTTCCTCTTGCTCATCCATACACAGCCAAGTCCGTAGCCATGGTGTTCTACCGTGAGATTATTCGCCTTCATGGTACTCCACGGTCAATTGTCTCTGATCGGGATCCTGTATTTCTGAGTGCTTTTTGGACTGAGATATTCCGTCTCAGCCAGACACAACTGCGTATGAGCTCCGCCTACCACCCTCAGTCGGACGGCCAAACCGAGGTTGTGAACAGATGTTTAGAAACGTACCTGCGCTATTTTTCCATGGAACAACCAAAGCAGTGGAGTAAGTTTCTGCCTTGGGCGGAATTTTCATTCAACACAGGATTCCATACATCAGCAGGTACTACTCCTTTCAAGATCGTCTATGGGCGCGACCCACCTCCTCTCCATCCATTTGTGAAGGGCGAGACCAGGTTGCCTGAACTAGAGGAACAGTTGTTGGCACGTGATCGGGCTTTGGAGATTCTCAAACAACAGCTGCTGAAGGTTCAAAGCCAGATGAAGAATTCAACTGATGGCCATCGTCGCGATGTGAATTTTGAGGAAGGTGACTTGGTTTTTCTTCGCCTACAACCCTATCGACAGAAAACCTTAGCACGCCGGAGCAATCAGAAGTTAGCACCACGCTTTTTCGGGCCATACGTCATTCGACGACGAATTGGTAAGGTGGCATATGAGTTAGAGCTCCCTGCTGGTACCAGAATCCATCCCGTCTTTCATGTTTCCCTTCTGAAACCAGCTCGTGGTCAATCTCTGGCAATCTCTACCCAACCACCTCCTATTAGCGATTCATTTGAATTTACTGTCCAGCCGGATAAGATTTTGGAGCATCGCTGGAAGACAATTGGGGGAATTTCAGTATTGGAGTTGTTGATTCAATGGGCCAATCGTCCAAAGGAGGAAGCTAGTTGGGAAGAATATGATCTGCTCAAGCAACAGTTTCCAGATTTTCGACTTGAGGACAAGTCGAATTTCCTAGGGGGGGTGTAATGATACGGCTCCTACCAAGCCTTGGGCTAATCATGACCTCATCACTTACACTAGAAGGAAGAAACCAGCAAGTCAAGGGATTAATTCAATGATCTAAATTAATTAATTGCGTTGTCTTTCCCTAAGAGTCTAGTGCAGTCCCCTTTCCTTAGAGCCAAGTTCAATTCCCCTCTTAATTATGAAGTCAGTTCATTTTCCCTTTACTTCCTATTTAAGCCTAAGTATGATGTATGGTGAAGATATGTTTTTGAAATATAATTAGATATCTATTTCCTGGAATTTCCAGTCGTTTCCTCTTTGCTATTCATTAGTCTAAGAGTGGTTATTATCAAATTACTGATTAACAACTTATTTGAACAGTTGGATAGCATAATTAAGGAAATGATTGTGATACCCACTCACTTTCTCTAACTAATTAATATAGACCTCTATTCACGCATGCTTCATTTAGTAGAGAGAGACTCCTGAATTACATTAAGTTGAAGAAATGAAAGAATCACAAGTAGACATCTTGAGTCAAAGAATAAACCAATAATCTTGCGACTTGAGAAAGGTTTTTGACTAAAGTCTCCATAAACTTTTCACCAACTCCTTCACCTTTATATATCATAGAAAAAGAATCACGAGAATCCTAAAAAAGTCTCTTTAGCAACACATGAATGGTTAGATAAAGGGGACAAAAACAACCTGGCACTCCATCTGGATAAGAAATGACCCAAATACAAGGACCAACCAAATAAGAGACTTCACAACTTGCTCTTCATCATCTTCTCGGCTCTCCAGAAGAGGCTGGGCTGGCCTTGGCTTTCCATGTCGTCGTTTGCGGTGTGGGTGTTCAACGTCTCTATCTTAGATTCTTAGGTCTTGACCCAGAAGCTTGAAATTGCACTTCCATCCATCTACTTAGCCGATGCCCATTTCGCCAGTTGTACCGATGCCCATTTCATAACATCAGCTTTCGAAATTGATCATGAAAACATATTATTTATTAAGAAATTTCCACTCTCCAAAGCCCAAACAGGGCAAAACTGCACCTGGCAACACAATACATGTTAAAATCCCAATTACACGAACAAGTAACCTTTATTCCTATTAAGATGATATCAGTTGAGAGAGTTTCCGATGTCGATGACAAAGCGATACTTGACATCCTTGTTTATCATCCGATCGAGAGCTTCGTTGGCGTATTGGATTGGAACAACTTCGACCTTGGGGTACAGTCGGTTGGCAGCGCAGAACTCCAGCATCTCCTGTGTGTCTTTCGTTCCTCCAGTCGAGCTCCCCGCTAGAGTTTTCATGCCTGTGATACCCCAACCAACCACCCACCCAACGATGCTTCCTATTATATGATATGAAAAACAGTAGCAAAAGTTGACATGATTTATGCTTACCAATGAAGAGGCTCACGGGGGAGAATTTCACTTCACTAGGGGCCCCTACGAGAACAAACACACAGCAGCGACATGTATGGGTCGAATGGATGGTCCCCTGAGGCTGTGTCCACTATGAAGTCGAGTGATTTTGAAGCGGCCTAGTCATCAGAGTTGGCTTTCAGTGACATGTACTCGAATGACAAGTTTGTCTTGTTTCCTCACCTTCATTTGCTCTTCATCCGACGAGTGCCCCAAGCAAAGTCAGGGCTTCATCTCTCTTGGAAATGCTCGTGCTCAACACCGTCACATTCAATCCGAAAGCCTTACCAAACTTCACCGCCATGTGGCCGATCACCCCTAGAGACTTGCCCGGTTGATCCATCTTGTGGCGCTTCATTGGAGCGTACACAGTGATCCCTGCGCATAACAAAGGTGCAGCCAACTCCAAGGGATAGTTTTCGGGTATCTTATAGCAGTACCTCTGGTGGGCGACGATGGAGCTGGAGTAACCGCCTTTGGTGATGCTACCATCCACATCTACACCATTGAATGTGTGGACTGCACCTTTTGAGCAGCAATTCTCTATCCCGTCGTTGCAGTACTCGCATTCTCTGCACGAATTCACAAAGGTTCCTACTCCCGCCTTGAACCCATCAACATTTGCTCCAACCTCTTTCACAACACCAACAATCTCATGTCTAAAACAACAAATTAGAAATCTAAATATGAGGATTACCTACCTGGGTTCGATTGTTGGTCTCTTTGTGGCAGTGAGTTCTTGTGTTGCAAAACAGCTTGGGAGTTTATGGGTAGAGGAGATGCGATGCTTGTATTTAACATAGTTAGAGGCGGTCAATGTGGTATGTCATGGCTGACGCGCGACTACGTTCTTCGAGTAGACTGTTTCAAAGAGGGTTACAACAAGTCAATTTGACTTTTTCTATTCAATATTCAATGCTATAAAGGTTTACACAAACCTGTACATGATGCACCACGGAACCCAAACACCATTTCTCAAGCTCTCTCTTTCGAAATTTGAGTTTTCATGGCTGACGCGCGTCTTTGATTCTTGATTCTAAGGTAAACAACATTTGACAGTCACACCCTTAATTAGTCTGAGAAAGAAAAGAATTGATTTTACAACATGCACAATTTGCTTATGTACGTTCAGGAACTTCGGAGTTCTAGGCTGCAGATTTTACTGAACGTCGGATGAAAATGCCTCTTCTAACTTCTAAGTAGTTGAAAAGTAATATATATGTACAGATTCAAGAAGAAGAACAGACAACCTTAACAAATATGAGTAGACATACAATCTTCCAAGCATGAGTATATGAAGCAGAACATGGCATAAAGATTGTAATTACACAGACTAATCAATGAGAATGATAAAAGAGATGTTACTTCAGCAGTGAGCCTTCAGCAGCTCAACCATCTCCATGTATGCTGTTGGAATGCATATTTGATTCAAGAGTTTGAAGAATTGGAAGCTTCTTCATCTGAAGAGAGCATCGCCATCCATGGAACTGCATTACTGCAATGATAACCAAAGGCAAGATCTGCACGGACCATTTGATTCATACTAAGGCCCCGTTTGGTTGTAAGAAAATAAGTGATAGAAACGGAGCATTAGAGGTTGGGTGTGGGCCAGTGTGTTTGCTTGTGAAATTTTCTGGAATTGTTTCCGGCCACGGGCTGAAAGATTGAGCTGAGTTGTTTCCCTTGGTAACATACTCTTTCTCATCTCTCCACTTAACATGTCACAAAAAAGAAGCACTAAAGCCACGGCGAATCTCCGTCTCCCACCACTCCACCATGTTCTCTTCCATTACCGGCGCCGGCATGCATCGTCCCTTCCGCCCCAATTTCAGAAAAATCAAATTCACACCATAATCAAACTGCCTTCTTTCTTAGCAAATACTCAAATTCACACCATAATCAAATCCACACCATTCCATTCATGGAATAAACAAACCAAACAAAATTTGATTTTAACACATTCCCTTGATTTTTCAATACCTTTTCCTTTCCGTTTCCCCTTGTCAAACCAAACGCCCCCTAAGAAAGATCATCTAAAGCCCGAAACCAAACGCCCCCTAAGAAAGATCATCTGAAGCCCGAAACAAGTAAAACGGGGTTCTCATCATTGTTGCATCGAGTGTACAAGATACAGAAATTTAACATAGTAGTAGTATTCTTGGATACATGTAAGCCACACAAAACAAGTAGAAGTAGAACTGAAAATTTTAATTCACCAGACATAATTAATCAATCAACAATCGGCCTCGCGTCCACTGCCTCTCTAACTTCCACCAGATCTGGACAATATCTATTTGAAAGAACTTCAACTTGCTCGGAAAATGATTTATTCCCATGTTCACCAAGATGATTCACCATCTGGTCCCACCGCCTACGGCACAGGTCACCTGACCTATGTTCAAGCAGACAGTCCCAATCCACTTCATCTTCACAGCTGGCATCAAGGTCAACTAACATCATCAGCAGTCTATAATCATCGGCATCAGCCCATTTACCTTCAGCAACCATAGGCGAAGTAAGTTGTTTGTACCACTTCAGGCAACAAGCTGACATTTGTCGAGTCCCCAGCGTAGTGCTAATTGCTTCCCAGCTTATGTTATCCCTCAACATACCATACTTTGAATTCTTCTCCTCATAAACCTTCATCTGCAGATCTTTATTCACCAGTTCGAACAAGACCTGGTACTCGTCTTGGGACCAATTCCCACGCTTCATCTCGACCAACTTAATTCTACGCCACGCATCCTTCACATGGACCCTGAACTTACCCAGTTCTTTAGCTATAATTTTCCAGTTCGAGCCATGTTTCTCATAGGATTTTCTAATAAGTTCCAGCTCCTCCGGGGTCCAGTTTCTATCGCCTCGTTCATACAGAATGTGAGCCCTGTAATAAACACTGATGTATGGCCTCCAAGGCAAGGCAGCCGATATCTCCCTCCAGCAATCTCTTATTTTTGGGTGAGATTGACAATGAAGAATCATATCTAGACCCGCTTCACCCAGATGATTCGCTTCTATATAGTCTGAGACAACCTTTCTAATAATCGCATCTTCTTTTTTCGAGAACCGTTTGCCACGCACTAAACCATCGCCTGTTTCATTGGAGAGAGATTTTTAGCGTGCCTCTAACAAGTGAGGGCTTACCAGCTTAAATAGAGAAGGGAAAATTGCTATTTGAAGGCACTATTAAGGCGCCGTACAACTGTTCATATGAATAGTGCCTAAATAAGTGCATTGATACTGTTCAGAGTGGACTTCTGCTTTTGCTGTAGAAGTTGTTTGTCATTTGCTGATGAGATTTGTCTGATTGTATTTTGTCTGATTGTGTTGCCGACATCTTTTGTCTGCAAGATTTTTGATGGGCTTTTGCGAACGGCCTTATGGACTTGCAACCTTACTGGGCGTAAGGGTCTTGTGCGAACTGATCATATGGGTCATAATCAGTTTGCTGGGCTAAATTGGTCGAGCTGGCTTGGTCTTCTTCTTCTTGGACTTTATCAGCCCAAGACTTGGGCTTCTCGTCCGAGATGTCAACAATTGTTACTGAGTTTTGCTTAGTTTTGAGATTCTTGTATTTCTTCCATTCTTGGTAGTCAAGCCAGTCTTGGTCTTGGATTTGTGAGGGTGACGCAGTTGCCACCGGGACTCCTGACGGGTGAATGACAATCTCCTTTGAGGGGGCAGGAGAAGCTTGTGTTCCTTTTGCTTTGAAAATTGCATGGATGTTGTTGAGTGAGTAGGATTCTGGATCAATCTTTTCCCACCATCGAACTTTGAACTTGCGACAGAGAGAAAGGGGACACGGACAGGGTAATGCTTGCTGGAGTTCATAGATCCAGCAGAGTATCCAAGATACACCAGTGCACCTATGGAATTGTATTGGTTTTATGTAGTTTTGGACCGGACAATGTTTGATAAAGAAGTCATAGGATTGCCTAGCTTCTTCTGGGTAGATTTCAGGAGTAGGTCCAAAGTAGTTCCGCCAGTCAAAGAACCAGACTGGTAAATTGCTGTTGCATGTTTTTGCGAAGAAAAAGAACCAGGAATGGTTGAATGCTCGGATAAGAAAGGCCTTGGTCCAAGCATCTCTATAGTCATAATAGGAATAGCCTTTCGGCCAGAAAGGGATTGAGAATGCCTTTTGTGTGCTAGGTTCTCCCCAAGATTCTCTGGAGATGACCTTCAGAATTTTGCATTTTGAGAAGACAATGAGGTTGGGGTCATTGTCGTCTCTGGTATGCGAGATTTCGGCAGATTCAGAATCTACCAAAACGAACTCATAGAACTTTTGGGTTTTTGCCGGGTCAGAAGGAAACCATTGGAAGTCTTTGGAGAAGAGATTTTTTATGAAGGGTCCAAAGTCCTTTTGGTCAGGGGGATTGAATTCTTTTGTGAGGCAGATATTTTGTAGGGATGATTGCTTGAGGATGTATCTGTGGAAATGCTTGGTGGATTTCTGTTTGTCAGTTTTTTGTGGAGTCCTTGGGTTTAGAGGACTGTTTGTGAGAGCTGGGAATTGGGATAAGGATTGAAATTGGTTTTGCGTTTGGACAACGCTTTTTGCTGGGGACGAGCTTGCTGAAGCATAATCCTGTGGGGTTTGCTTGCGAGGGTTTCCCCTCCCCGCCATTCTTGAGAACCTGTTTTAAACAAGATTAAAAAGGTACATTAGAAAGAATGCAATCCCTAATGATCCTGTCAGCAGTTTGTTGGCGAATGTTGAGGATCCTGATTTCACTGGAGAGAATGATATGTTTAATCTTCTCGGAGTGAAATGATTCTTGAGCAGTTTTGCGAACGGTCTTTTGGGCTTCAAAGACTCGAAAATAGGAGTAGTAGGCCTTTTGTTTGTCTTGGAGGGTTTTGAAATAAGGAAAGGGGGCCATGTGTTTTAAGGTTTTCCCTGCAGAAATTCTCTTGTCAGAAAATCTGGTAAAGAATTGCTTTCTCCTTTGATAAATTCAATTTCAAAATCAAAGACAGATAAAATGGCTTGCCATCGAGCAAAAATTTGTTTTGAGACAATGTTCTGGACATCTTTTTGAAGTATATCTTTTGCGGATTTGCAATCAACTCTAAGAAGAAAAGACTTGTTGTATAAATCATCTTGAAATTTGGAAATGCAAGCGACGATGGAAAGGATTTCCTTTTTAATCGTGCTATAGTTTAACTGAGGCCCAGCCCAGCAACCAGAGTAGAATCTAACCAGTTGCTCTTTGCTTTCTGGATTGATCCTTTGTTTAAGAATGCCACCAAAACCAATGTTGGAGGCATCAGTTTCAACAATCATAAAAGCATTGGGCTGAGGAAGGCCTAGGCAAGGAAGAGATTTAATCTTGCTTTTGATGATTTGGACGGTTTTGGTTTGATCAGAACCCCAAGGAGCAGGATTCTTTTTGAGTCTGGAAAATAAGGGAATGCAGAGTTTTCTGAGATCGGGAAAGAAATCAGAAATATAATTGAGGCAACCAAGGAATCTTTGTAATTGAGTTTTGTCTTTGATTTCGTCGGGAAATCTATCTGTGAACTCAATGCTCCTTTGGATAGGTTTGATGGTTTGTTGATGAATGTCATGGCCAAGAAATCTAATCTTGGTCTGAAAGAGTTTTATCTTAGTGGCAGATAAAACTAATCCATTCTTTTTGATGACATGCAGAAAGGTATTGAGATGCTTAGAGTGTTCTTCTAAGGTTAGGGAATAAATGAGGATATCGTCGATGTAGACGATGAGGAAGTCAGAGAAGGGATTCAGAATATCATTCATAATCCTTTGATATTCTGAAGGGGCATTTTTGAGACCAAAGGGCATGACATTCCATTCGTAATGCCCAAATGGTACAGTGAAGGCGGTTTTGTATCTGTCTTCTTCGACAATCTGGATTTGCCAGTAACCGCTCTTCATGTCAAACTTAGAGAAGACTTTTGCTTCGAAAAGTCTGTTGAGGAGGTCTCTCTTATTGGGGATAGGATACCTGATCCATTGTAAGGCTTTGTTGAGGGGTTTGTAGTTGATAACCAGCCTAGGAACGCCTCTTTCCTTTTCGGCTGCGTTCATGACATAGAAAGCCGCGCAACTCCAGGGAGATTGAGATTTTCTAATTAGTTTCTTAACTAACAAGGTCTCAATTTCTTTCTTGCAGGTTTCTAAGAGTTCTTTGTTCATTTGAATAGGCCTAGCTTTGGTTGGGATATCTCTCTCATGAAAGTCCTTTTCATAGGGGAGATAAACATGATGCTTCTTTCTGTCCCAGAAGGCATTGGGGATATCCGCACAGACTTGCTCTTTGAAGAGATTCTCGAAGTCTAGGGCCTTGGTTTGCCAAAGAGGGCTTTGCAGCCTTTCTTCAATCTTTAAAAACCCAATTTCATTAGTTAAATCTCTAATGAGGGTTTTCTTATGCTGAATGCTGTTAAGCTGTCTTTTGATAGAAGCATTTTGAAGGAGATCAAGATCTCTGCTCTTAATTGGGGAAAGGAAGGGGAAGTCTAGGTTTTTTCCTAGAATCTTGGCATGAATTCCGTCTTTATCAACTGAGAAGGGATAAAGCTGGGTTAGGAATGGGGATCCTAGGATGACTTCTTGTTGAAGATCTTTGACAAGGACAAAAGAGTTTAGGAGACACCATCCATTGCTGCAGACGGAGGCTTCAGGAATTTTGTAGTTTAACTGCATTTTAATGCCGCTGGCATTAAGAAGTCTTTCATTGGTCTTGACAAAATACTTGGAATTGACAAGGCCTTCTCTGATACAGTTGAGATCAGCTCCGCTGTCAATGAGGGCGACAATTTTGAAGGTGGAATCTTCAATCTTAATCTTAACAGGACAATACCATTTTTGGCATTCTACTTTGTTAAGAGCTGAAAGAAAGAGATTGTCTTGCTGAAAAGAGGGGTTAAATGATTCATTTTGCGAGATGAGGGGTTTTTTGCTGGTAGAGGAAGAGGTTCTAATTTTAACAGAGCCTTGGCTGGATCTGTTAGATGATCTTATCTCAGAACTACAGCTAGATTCATTTTTAGATTCTAGCTTGTTAATTCTGATTTCTATGAGATCATCCATAGAGTCTCTTAGTCTAACATACTCTTGAAGTCCTTTAACTTCTTTCTTGAGAGTATTGACTTCTGATTGAAGGTCTTTGATGGTGACTTTGGAACCTAGAATATTATTACTAGGTTGATTTTCAAAGAGTTTTGAGATGCTGAAGGGTCTATTGAGGGCTGGTCTTTGCTCGTTGAAGATAAGATCCTTAAGTTTCATGAAATAATCATGCTTAGTTTGAGGATCTGGGATCTGATTGATGAGGTCAAAAAGAGCTTCTTCTCTTTCTGCTTTGGTAATAACATTGCAGTAATGCTGAGGTTGATCTTGGTCAGAGCTTGAAGAGTCATAGTTGATCTCATATAATCCTTCATTGTCAGAGGAGGATTCAGTGTCTAGGCAGAGAAGTTCACCAATCTTTTCTTTAAGATCTGGTTCATCTTTGAGAAGCTCGTTGATCTTCTGCTTCATTGGACAGCTGTTGGCCTTGTGACCTGGCTTACGACACTTGTAGCAGATAATCTTTTTGCCGTAGCTGAGTCTATTAGGCTTGCTATCTCTGGTGTGGACAGGTTTATCATACCTGTTAGATCTCTGTTTAGAGCGCCTAAAGAATTCTCTTTTAGGTCTAAGAGTCTTCTCTTTTCTAGCTCTGGAGGGGGCTTGGATCTTTTCCATGCCAAAGGCTTCACAGAAGTTTCCCATTTCTCTTCTGGATTTACCCTTTTCTCCCCCGTATTTTGCTTGAATTTTTAATTCAGTGCATAATGCTAACCCTTCTTTCTTGATGAATGCTCCAAGCTGCCCATAGGTGATATCCTTCCAAGGGATTTCTTCCTTACCTATGTTTTCTTTAAGCTTGGTAACGATTCTTTTTGCGAAGAGGGATGGTAATCCTGAAACAAATCTTTCTTTCCAAAAAGATTCGTTACAGTCTGGTCTTTTAAGGACATAGGTGATGAAGACGTCCTTGTACCACCTATAATCACTTAGAGTTGGGCATCTAAGTTCTGTTAGGGTGATCTTGTTGGCTTGAAGTTCTTCATGCGGGTTGCCAACGAAATACATACTTATAGCATATATAAGTTGGTTGGTTGCATTTTGATCTGTAGAGATCCTTCCCTGATCGTCTTCTGTAGAGACGGTGGCGTTTAGGATATCTAATTGTTGTTGTAAGTTCAAGGCATTATCCCACCAGTATTTAAGCTGACCAGTGAAGCCTTGAATTATAAGACATGCTGCTGTCTTATCCGTTTGATCATGGGTTCTATAGGCTGCTTTAGCCATTCCCATTTCTTGGAGAGTATTCATGATTTCTCCTTCTGATTTGCCATCTATGTTCCATTCATAGATGGATGTTCCATTGTAATCCGTGGTCCTGAATTTAGCTCTTTCTTCATACTGAAGATCAGGAGGAGTTGGACGATTGTAGTAATTTCTAGTATCAGTATGTGCTCCAAATCTTTTGGAGTAATGCTGAGATCCGTTTCCCCTTCTCCTGAGTTTATTAACCTCTGGGGATTCAGATCCTAGAAATGCGATTTTGCTGATGGAGTGGCTCGTCTTGCTAGAGCTACTTATAGAGTCTCCAGAATCCTTCTTAGACTTACTGCTACAGTTGCCTTTATTCTTTAGGCAGTTGATATTTGCAGCTGGAGAGGTGACGCGTTTTGAGGAGGAAGCCTGGATATTATCCATCCTTTGGTTAATGGCTAGGTGGAAGGAATCCATCCTTTGATTGATTCTATCAAGGATAGAAGGAGGGCTAAGGCTGATGTTGCTTAAGAGATTGTTAGGAATACTTTCAGCTTGAAAGTGAGGCCTACTAATATCTCTAGGAAACTTAGGGGAACTTAATCCTTTATCCATACCAAGATGAATCTGATCTATTTGTTCAGAGATGGTATGAAGGATTTGATTGCTGTAGTTGTTTTGGGAGTAGATCTTCTTGATATCTCCCAAATTGGTCTGACTATGATCCTGCTCAGGTCTCCCTTTCTTAAAGGGATCAGCACGAATATCTTCATTGTCATGTTTAACAATGATACTCTTGAGCGGAGGATGAACAGAGGTACTGGTTCCTGAGGGAAAAAGATTCCAGGTTCTAGAAATCCTATTTTGCACTTCTAAGGATGGAAGATGGAATGGGTCATCAATGTCTTTTTTAGACAGATAAATAGAGAACCATCTAAAGAAAAGAATATTAGTTTGGAGATTGTTCATCTCTTCATAATATTCCTCTTGGATTCTATCTCTGCAATCTTTGTCTAGTTGCATGAACCATTTTCTCCTTTTGTTGTTGCTGGTACCATAGAAATCTTTTCTAAGATACTCTTTATCAATGGTAAAACCTTCTTTGGTTAAGACATTGATAGTAGAATAGTTATGCATGTTGGTAGAGGTAGGAGAATGGTCACCAACAGACTCTTCCTCATTCTGGGGAATGATTCTAGGAAGAGGATGGGCAAAGTCTATATGATCTCTTCTTAGAGAACTATTTCTGGAGAACTCACTGGTCATGGAGTAGAAGGGGTCACTAATAGAATTCCGAGCAGGGGCAAAGCTAGGTCGGTTGGTTGAGTTTTCTCTGACCGAATTGAACCTGATGAGAATTCTACCATCAGACTCTTCTATGATCTGAGAGATCTCTTGTTGTTCCAGGTTTCTAGGAGGGTTGTCGTTGTCGACCTCTAGGGTTTCAGGAATAGTAATGTCTTTCCACTTGATGGTCTTGGGAGTAAAAGTGCAAGACTTTTCAGCTTCTAATTGAAGAAGAACAGTCTCTCCATGAGCTAGAGGGGTAATGGTGCACTTTGGATCTGTTAAAGAACTCATGAGTTTGAAATGCAGTCTATAAATAACAGCAAAGTTCTTAGTGAACTGTTTGCAGTTGTTATTTAGCATTTTGATGTCTAGGATGACGGTTTGACAAATCCTAGGGTCAGTCAAGTCGACTGAGAAGTTTGGAGAACAATTGAAGAACAAAGGTCCATTGCAGATGTTGGATTGTACTAAAGCCAGAATCGAGTCTTTGTAAGAGAGAAACCGGTCATCCCTAAGGGCTAGGAAGACAGGAGAATCAATTCCTTTTCTATGAAGAGGTTTTAAAGCAATTTGGATTAACCCAAGATGCAAAAATCTATAACCTTTTCTAAGATAACTTTGAATGGTTGTAGGATTGAGAAGCCTAAGAGACTGCTGCTCTTTTGTAAGGCAGATGGTTGATTCTTGGTGTTTGATGCAATTGGCATGGAACAAGTCCAAGATCCCAGATCTATAAGTAGACTGAGGATTGTCTGGAATAGTCCAGTCTTGAATATTGTCAGGGTCAAGACACAACTGCGTATGAGCTCCGCCTACCACCCTCAGTCGGACGGCCAAACCGAGGTTGTGAACAGATGTTTAGAAACGTACCTGCGCTATTTTTCCATGGAACAACCAAAGCAGTGGAGTAAGTTTCTGCCTTGGGCGGAATTTTCATTCAACACAGGATTCCATACATCAGCAGGTACTACTCCTTTCAAGATCGTCTATGGGCGCGACCCACCTCCTCTCCATCCATTTGTGAAGGGCGAGACCAGGTTGCCTGAACTAGAGGAACAGTTGTTGGCACGTGATCGGGCTTTGGAGATTCTCAAACAACAGCTGCTGAAGGTTCAAAGCCAGATGAAGAATTCAACTGATGGCCATCGTCGCGATGTGAATTTTGAGGAAGGTGACTTGGTTTTTCTTCGCCTACAACCCTATCGACAGAAAACCTTAGCACGCCGGAGCAATCAGAAGTTAGCACCACGCTTTTTCGGGCCATACGTCATTCGACGACGAATTGGTAAGGTGGCATATGAGTTAGAGCTCCCTGCTGGTACCAGAATCCATCCCGTCTTTCATGTTTCCCTTCTGAAACCAGCTCGTGGTCAATCTCTGGCAATCTCTACCCAACCACCTCCTATTAGCGATTCATTTGAATTTACTGTCCAGCCGGATAAGATTTTGGAGCATCGCTGGAAGACAATTGGGGGAATTTCAGTATTGGAGTTGTTGATTCAATGGGCCAATCGTCCAAAGGAGGAAGCTAGTTGGGAAGAATATGATCTGCTCAAGCAACAGTTTCCAGATTTTCGACTTGAGGACAAGTCGAATTTCCTAGGGGGGGTGTAATGATACGGCTCCTACCAAGCCTTGGGCTAATCATGACCTCATCACTTACACTAGAAGGAAGAAACCAGCAAGTCAAGGGATTAATTCAATGATCTAAATTAATTAATTGCGTTGTCTTTCCCTAAGAGTCTAGTGCAGTCCCCTTTCCTTAGAGCCAAGTTCAATTCCCCTCTTAATTATGAAGTCAGTTCATTTTCCCTTTACTTCCTATTTAAGCCTAAGTATGATGTATGGTGAAGATATGTTTTTGAAATATAATTAGATATCTATTTCCTGGAATTTCCAGTCGTTTCCTCTTTGCTATTCATTAGTCTAAGAGTGGTTATTATCAAATTACTGATTAACAACTTATTTGAACAGTTGGATAGCATAATTAAGGAAATGATTGTGATACCCACTCACTTTCTCTAACTAATTAATATAGACCTCTATTCACGCATGCTTCATTTAGTAGAGAGAGACTCCTGAATTACATTAAGTTGAAGAAATGAAAGAATCACAAGTAGACATCTTGAGTCAAAGAATAAACCAATAATCTTGCGACTTGAGAAAGGTTTTTGACTAAAGTCTCCATAAACTTTTCACCAACTCCTTCACCTTTATATATCATAGAAAAAGAATCACGAGAATCCTAAAAAAGTCTCTTTAGCAACACATGAATGGTTAGATAAAGGGGACAAAAACAACCTGGCACTCCATCTGGATAAGAAATGACCCAAATACAAGGACCAACCAAATAAGAGACTTCACAACTTGCTCTTCATCATCTTCTCGGCTCTCCAGAAGAGGCTGGGCTGGCCTTGGCTTTCCATGTCGTCGTTTGCGGTGTGGGTGTTCAACGTCTCTATCTTAGATTCTTAGGTCTTGACCCAGAAGCTTGAAATTGCACTTCCATCCATCTACTTAGCCGATGCCCATTTCGCCAGTTGTACCGATGCCCATTTCATAACATCAGCTTTCGAAATTGATCATGAAAACATATTATTTATTAAGAAATTTCCACTCTCCAAAGCCCAAACAGGGCAAAACTGCACCTGGCAACACAATACATGTTAAAATCCCAATTACACGAACAAGTAACCTTTATTCCTATTAAGATGATATCAGTTGAGAGAGTTTCCGATGTCGATGACAAAGCGATACTTGACATCCTTGTTTATCATCCGATCGAGAGCTTCGTTGGCGTATTGGATTGGAACAACTTCGACCTTGGGGTACAGTCGGTTGGCAGCGCAGAACTCCAGCATCTCCTGTGTGTCTTTCGTTCCTCCAGTCGAGCTCCCCGCTAGAGTTTTCATGCCTGTGATACCCCAACCAACCACCCACCCAACGATGCTTCCTATTATATGATATGAAAAACAGTAGCAAAAGTTGACATGATTTATGCTTACCAATGAAGAGGCTCACGGGGGAGAATTTCACTTCACTAGGGGCCCCTACGAGAACAAACACACAGCAGCGACATGTATGGGTCGAATGGATGGTCCCCTGAGGCTGTGTCCACTATGAAGTCGAGTGATTTTGAAGCGGCCTAGTCATCAGAGTTGGCTTTCAGTGACATGTACTCGAATGACAAGTTTGTCTTGTTTCCTCACCTTCATTTGCTCTTCATCCGACGAGTGCCCCAAGCAAAGTCAGGGCTTCATCTCTCTTGGAAATGCTCGTGCTCAACACCGTCACATTCAATCCGAAAGCCTTACCAAACTTCACCGCCATGTGGCCGATCACCCCTAGAGACTTGCCCGGTTGATCCATCTTGTGGCGCTTCATTGGAGCGTACACAGTGATCCCTGCGCATAACAAAGGTGCAGCCAACTCCAAGGGATAGTTTTCGGGTATCTTATAGCAGTACCTCTGGTGGGCGACGATGGAGCTGGAGTAACCGCCTTTGGTGATGCTACCATCCACATCTACACCATTGAATGTGTGGACTGCACCTTTTGAGCAGCAATTCTCTATCCCGTCGTTGCAGTACTCGCATTCTCTGCACGAATTCACAAAGGTTCCTACTCCCGCCTTGAACCATCAACATTTGCTCCAACCTCTTTCACAACACCAACAATCTCATGTCTAAAACAACAAATTAGAAATCTAAATATGAGGATTACCTACCTGGGTTCGATTGTTGGTCTCTTTGTGGCAGTGAGTTCTTGTGTTGCAAAACAGCTTGGGAGTTTATGGGTAGAGGAGATGCGATGCTTGTATTTAACATAGTTAGAGGCGGTCAATGTGGTATGTCATGGCTGACGCGCGACTACGTTCTTCGAGTAGACTGTTTCAAAGAGGGTTACAACAAGTCAATTTGACTTTTTCTATTCAATATTCAATGCTATAAAGGTTTACACAAACCTGTACATGATGCACCACGGAACCCAAACACCATTTCTCAAGCTCTCTCTTTCGAAATTTGAGTTTTCATGGCTGACGCGCGTCTTTGATTCTTGATTCTAAGGTAAACAACATTTGACAGTCACACCCTTAATTAGTCTGAGAAAGAAAAGAATTGATTTTACAACATGCACAATTTGCTTATGTACGTTCAGGAACTTCGGAGTTCTAGGCTGCAGATTTTACTGAACGTCGGATGAAAATGCCTCTTCTAACTTCTAAGTAGTTGAAAAGTAATATATATGTACAGATTCAAGAAGAAGAACAGACAACCTTAACAAATATGAGTAGACATACAATCTTCCAAGCATGAGTATATGAAGCAGAACATGGCATAAAGATTGTAATTACACAGACTAATCAATGAGAATGATAAAGAGATGTTACTTCAGCAGTGAGCCTTCAGCAGCTCAACCATCTCCATGTATGCTGTTGGAATGCATATTTGATTCAAGAGTTTGAAGAATTGGAAGCTTCTTCATCTGAAGAGAGCATCGCCATCCATGGAACTGCATTACTGCAATGATAACCAAAGGCAAGATCTGCACGGACCATTTGATTCATACTAAGGCCCCGTTTGGTTGTAAGAAAATAAGTGATAGAAAACGGAGCATTAGAGGTTGGGTGTGGGCCAGTGGTTTTGCTTGTGAAATTTTCTGGAATTGTTTCCGGCCACGGGCTGAAAGATTGAGCTGAGTTGTTTCCCTTGGTAACATACTCTTTCTCATCTCTCCACTTAACATGTCACAAAAAAGAAGCACTAAAGCACGGCGAATCTCCGTCTCCCCACCACTCCACCATGTTCTCTTCCATTACCGGCGCCGGCATGCATCGTCCCTTCCGCCCCAATTTCAGAGAAAAATCAAATTCACACCATAATCAAACTGCCTCTTTCTAGCAAATACTCAAATTCACACCATAATCAAATCCACACATTCCATTCATGGAATAAACAAACCACACAAAATTTGATTTAACACATTCCCTTGATTTTTCAATACCTTTTCCCTTTCCGTTCCCCTTGTCAAACCAACCGCCCCCCTAAGAAAGATCATCTAAAGCCCGAAACCAAACGCCCCCTAAGAAAGATCATCTGAAGCCCGAAACAAGTAAAACGGGGTTCTCATCATTGTTGCATCGAGTGTACAAGATACAGAAATTTAACATAGTAGTAGTATTCTTGGATACATGTAGCCACACAAAACAGTAGAAGTAGAACTGAAAATTTTAATTCACCAGACATAATAATCAATCAACAATCGGCCTCGCGTCCACTGCCTCTCTAACTTCCACCAGATCTGGACAATATCTATTTGAAAGAACTTCAACTTGCTCGGAAAATGATTTATTCCCATGTTCACCAAGATGATTCACCATCTGGTCCCACCGCCTACGGCACAGGTCACCTGACCTATGTTCAAGCAGACAGTCCCATCCACTTCATCTTCACAGCTGGCATCAAGGTCAACTAACATCATCAGCAGTCTATAATCATCGGCATCAGCCCATTTACCTTCAGCAACCATAGGCGAAGTAAGTTGTTTGTACCACTTCAGGCAACAAGCTGACATTTGTCGAGTCCCCAGCGTAGTGCTAATTGCTTCCCAGCTATGTTACCCCTCAACATACCATACTTTGAATTCTTCTCCTCATAAACCTTCATCTGCAGATCTTTATTCACCAGTTCGAACAAGACTGGTTACTCGTCTTGGACACAATTCCCCCGCTTCAATCTCGACCAACTTAATTCTACGCCACGCATCCTTCACATGGACCCTGAACTTACCCAGTTCTTTAGCTATAATTTCCAGTTCGAGCCATGTTTCTCATAGGATTTTCTAATAAGTTCCAGCTCCTCCGGGGTCCAGTTTCTATCGCCTCGTTCATACAGAATGTGAGCCCTGTAATAAACACTGATGTATGGCCTCCAAGGCAAGGCAGCCGATATCTCCCTCCAGCAATCTTTTTTTGGGTGAGATTGACAATGAAGAATCATATCTAGACCCGCTTCACCCAGATGATTCGCTTCTATATAGTCTGAGACAGCCTTCTAATAATCGCATCTTTTTTTTCGAGAACCGTTTGCCACGCACTAAACCATCGCCTGTTTCATTGGAGAGAGATTTTTAGCGTGCCTCTAACAAGTGAGGGCTTACCAGCTTAAATAGAGAAGGGAAAATTGCTATTTGAAGGCACTATTAAGGCGCCGTACAACTGTTCATATGAATAGTGCCTAAATAAGTGCATTGATACTGTTCAGAGTGGACTTCTGCTTTTGCTGTAGAAGTTGTTTGTCATTTGCTGATGAGATTTGTCTGATTGTATTTTGTCTGATTGTGTTGCCGACATCTTTTGTCTGCAAGATTTTTGATGGGCTTTTGCGAACGGCCTTATGGACTTGCAACCTTACTGGGCGTAAGGGTCTTGTGCGAACTGATCATATGGGTCATAATCAGTTTGCTGGGCTAAATTGGTCGAGCTGGCTTGGTCTTCTTCTTCTTGGACTTTATCAGCCCAAGACTTGGGCTTCTCGTCCGAGATGTCAACAATTGTTACTGAGTTTTGCTTAGTTTTGAGATTCTTGTATTTCTTCCATTCTTGGTAGTCAAGCCAGTCTTGGTCTTGGATTTGTGAGGGTGACGCAGTTGCCACCGGGACTCCTGACGGGGTGAATGACAATCTCCTTTGAGGGGGCAGGAGAAGCTTGTGTTCCTTTTGCTTTGAAAATTGCATGGATGTTGTTGAGTGAGTAGGATTCTGGATCAATCTTTTCCCACCATCGAACTTTGAACTTGCGACAGAGAGAAAGGGGACACGGACAGGGTAATGCTTGCTGGAGTTCATAGATCCAGCAGAGTATCCAAGATACACCAGTGCACCTATGGATTGTATGGTTTTATGTAGTTTTGGACCGGACAATGTTTGATAAAGAAGTCATAGGATTGCCTAGCTTCTTCTGGGTAGATTTCAGGAGTAGGTCCAAAGTAGTTCCGCCAGTCAAAGAACCAGACTGGTAAATTGCTGTTGCATGTTTTTGCGAAGAAAAAGAACCAGGAATGGTTGAATGCTCGGATAAGAAAGGCCTTGGTCCAAGCATCTCTATAGTCATAATAGGAATAGCCTTTCGGCCAGAAAGGGATTGAGAATGCCTTTTGTGTGCTAGGTTCTCCCCAAGATTCTCTGGAGATGACCTTCAGAATTTTGCATTTTGAGAAGACAATGAGGTTGGGGTCATTGTCGTCTCTGGTATGCGAGATTTCGGCAGATTCAGAATCTACCAAAACGAACTCATAGAACTTTTGGGTTTTTGCCGGGTCAGAAGGAAACCATTGGAAGTCTTTGGAGAAGAGATTTTTATGAAGGGTCCAAAGTCCTTTTGGTCAGGGGGATTGAATTCTTTGTGAGGCAGATATTTGTAGGGATGATTGCTTGAGGATGTATCTGTGGAAATGCTTGGTGGATTTCTGTTTGTCAGTTTTTTGTGGAGTCCTTGGGTTAGAGGACTGTTTGTGAGAGCTGGGAATTGGGATAAGGATTGAAATTGGTTTTGCGTTTGGACAACGCTTTTTGCTGGGGACGAGCTTGCTGAAGCATAATCCTGTGGGGTTTGCTTGCGAGGGTTCCCCTCCCCGCCATTCTTGAGAACCTGTTTTAAACAAGATTAAAAAGGTACATTAGAAAGAATGCAATCCCTAATGATCCTGTCAGCAGTTTGTTGGCGAATGTTGAGGATCCTGATTTCACTGGAGAGAATGATATGTTTAATCTTCTCGGAGTGAAATGATTCTTGAGCAGTTTTGCGAACGGTCTTTTGGGCTTCAAAGACTCGAAAATAGGAGTAGTAGCCTTTTGTTTGTCTTGGAGGGTTTTGAAATAAGGAAAGGGGGCCATGTGTTTTAAGGTTTTCCCTGCAGAAATTCTCTTGTCAGAAAATCTGGTAAAGAATTGCTTTCTCCTTTGATAAATTCAATTTCAAAATCAAAGACAGATAAAATGGCTTGCCATCGAGCAAAAATTTGTTTTGAGACAATGTTCTGGACATCTTTTTGAAGTATATCTTTTGCGGATTTGCAATCAACTCTAAGAAGAAAAGACTTGTTGTATAAATCATCTTGAAATTTGGAAATGCAAGCGACGATGGAAAGGATTTCCTTTTTAATCGTGCTATAGTTTAACTGAGGCCCAGCCCAGCAACCAGAGTAGAATCTAACCAGTTGCTCTTTGCTTTCTGGATTGATCCTTTGTTTAAGAATGCCACCAAAACCAATGTTGGAGGCATCAGTTTCAACAATCATAAAAGCATTGGGCTGAGGAAGGCCTAGGCAAGGAAGAGATTTAATCTTGCTTTTGATGATTTGGACGGTTTTGGTTTGATCAGAACCCCAAGGAGCAGGATTCTTTTTGAGTCTGGAAAATAAGGGAATGCAGAGTTTTCTGAGATCGGGAAAGAAATCAGAAATATAATTGAGGCAACCAAGGAATCTTTGTAATTGAGTTTGTCTTTGATTTCGTCGGGAAATCTATCTGTGAACTCAATGCTCCTTTGGATAGGTTTGATGGTTTGTTGATGAATGTCATGGCCAAGAAATCTAATCTTGGTCTGAAAGAGTTTTATCTTAGTGGCAGATAAAACTAATCCATTCTTTTTGATGACATGCAGAAAGGTATTGAGATGCTTAGAGTGTTCTTCTAAGGTTAGGGAATAAATGAGGATATCGTCGATGTAGACGATGAGGAAGTCAGAGAAGGGATTCAGAATATCATTCATAATCCTTTGATATTCTGAAGGGGCATTTTTGAGACCAAAGGGCATGACATTCCATTCGTAATGCCCAAATGGTACAGTGAAGGCGGTTTTGTATCTGTCTTCTTCGACAATCTGGATTTGCCAGTAACCGCTCTTCATGTCAAACTTAGAGAAGACTTTTGCTTCGAAAAGTCTGTTGAGGAGGTCTCTCTTATTGGGGATAGGATACCTGATCCATTGTAAGGCTTTGTTGAGGGGTTTGTAGTTGATAACCAGCCTAGGAACGCCTCTTTCCTTTTCGGCTGCGTTCATGACATAGAAAGCCGCGCAACTCCAGGGAGATTGAGATTTTCTAATTAGTTTCTTAACTAACAAGGTCTCAATTTCTTTCTTGCAGGTTTCTAAGAGTTCTTTGTTCATTTGAATAGGCCTAGCTTTGGTTGGGATATCTCTCTCATGAAAGTCCTTTTCATAGGGGAGATAAACATGATGCTTCTTTCTGTCCCAGAAGGCATTGGGGATATCCGCACAGACTTGCTCTTTGAAGAGATTCTCGAAGTCTAGGGCCTTGGTTTGCCAAAGAGGGCTTTGCAGCCTTTCTTCAATCTTTAAAAACCCAATTTCATTAGTTAAATCTCTAATGAGGGTTTTCTTATGCTGAATGCTGTTAAGCTGTCTTTTGATAGAAGCATTTTGAAGGAGATCAAGATCTCTGCTCTTAATTGGGAAAGGAAGGGGAAGTCTAGGTTTTTTCCTAGAATCTTGGCATGAATTCCGTCTTTATCAACTGAGAAGGGATAAAGCTGGGTTAGGAATGGGGATCCTAGGATGACTTCTTGTTGAAGATCTTTGACAAGGACAAAAGAGTTTAGGAGACACCATCCATTGCTGCAGACGGAGGCTTCAGGAATTTTGTAGTTTAACTGCATTTTAATGCCGCTGGCATTAAGAAGTCTTTCATTGGTCTTGACAAAATACTTGGAATTGACAAGGCCTTCTCTGATACAGTTGAGATCAGCTCCGCTGTCAATGAGGGCGACAATTTTGAAGGTGGAATCTTCAATCTTAATCTTAACAGGACAATACCATTTTGGCATTCTACTTTGTTAAGAGCTGAAAGAAAGAGATTGTCTTGCTGAAAAGAGGGGTTAAATGATTCATTTTGCGAGATGAGGGGTTTTTTGCTGGTAGAGGAAGAGGTTCTAATTTTAACAGAGCCTTGGCTGGATCTGTTAGATGATCTTATCTCAGAACTACAGCTAGATTCATTTTTAGATTCTAGCTTGTTAATTCTGATTTCTATGAGATCATCCATAGAGTCTCTTAGTCTAACATACTCTTGAAGTCCTTTAACTTCTTTCTTGAGAGTATTGACTTCTGATTGAAGGTCTTTGATGATGACTTTGGAACCTAGAATATTATTACTAGGTTGATTTTCAAAGAGTTTTGAGATGCTGAAGGGTCTATTGAGGGCTGGTCTTTGCTCGTTGAAGATAAGATCCTTAAGTTTCATGAAATAATCATGCTTAGTTTGAGGATCTGGGATCTGATGATGATGAGGTCAAAAAGAGCTTCTTCTCTTTCTGCTTTGGTAATAACATTGCAGTAATGCTGAGGTTGATCTTGGTCAGAGCTTGAAGAGTCATAGTTGATCTCATATAATCCTTCATTGTCAGAGGAGGATTCAGTGTCTAGGCAGAGAAGTTCACCAATCTTTTCTTTAAGATCTGGTTCATCTTTGAGAAGCTCGTTGATCTTCTGCTTCATTGGACAGCTGTTGGCCTTGTGACCTGGCTTACGACACTTGTAGCAGATAATCTTTTTGCCGTAGCTGAGTCTATTAGGCTTGCTATCTCTGGTGTGGACAGGTTTATCATACCTGTTAGATCTCTGTTTAGAGCGCCTAAAGAATTCTCTTTTAGGTCTAAGAGTCTTCTCTTTTCTAGCTCTGGAGGGGGCTTGGATCTTTTCCATGCCAAAGGCTTCACAGAAGTTTCCCATTTCTCTTCTGGATTTACCCTTTTCTCCCCCGTATTTTGCTTGAATTTTTAATTCAGTGCATAATGCTAACCCTTCTTTCTTGATGAATGCTCCAAGCTGCCCATAGGTGATATCCTTCCAAGGGATTTCTTCCTTACCTATGTTTTCTTTAAGCTTGGTAACGATTCTTTTTGCGAAGAGGGATGGTAATCCTGAAACAAATCTTTCTTTCCAAAAAGATTCGTTACAGTCTGGTCTTTTAAGGACATAGGTGATGAAGACGTCCTTGTACCACCTATAATCACTTAGAGTTGGGCATCTAAGTTCTGTTAGGGTGATCTTGTTGGCTTGAAGTTCTTCATGCGGGTTGCCAACGAAATACATACTTATAGCATATATAAGTTGGTTGGTTGCATTTTGATCTGTAGAGATCCTTCCCTGATCGTCTTCTGTAGAGACGGTGGCGTTTAGGATATCTAATTGTTGTTGTAAGTTCAAGGCATTATCCCACCAGTATTTAAGCTGACCAGTGAAGCCTTGAATTATAAGACATGCTGCTGTCTTATCCGTTTGATCATGGGTTCTATAGGCTGCTTTAGCCATTCCCATTTCTTGGAGAGTATTCATGATTTTCCTTCTGATTTTTGCCATCTATGTTCCATTCATAGATGGATGTTCCATTGTAATCCGTGGTCCTGAATTTAGCTCTTTCTTCATACTGAAGATCAGGAGGAGTTGGACGATTGTAGTAATTTCTAGTATCAGTATGTGCTCCAAATCTTTTGGAGTAATGCTGAGATCCGTTTTCCCTTCTCCTGAGTTTATTACCTCTGGGGATTCAGATCCTAGAAATGCGATTTGCTGATGGAGTGGCTCGTCTTGCTAGAGCTACTTATAGAGTCTCCAGAATCCTTCTTAGACTTACTGCTACAGTTGCCTTTATTCTTTAGGCAGTTGATATTTGCAGCTGGAGAGGTGACGCGTTTGAGGAGGAAGCCTGGATATTATCCATCCTTTGGTTAATGGCTAGGTGGAAGGAAGGAATCCATCCTTTGATTGATTCTATCAAGGATAGAAGGAGGGCTAAGGCTGATGTTGCTTAAGAGATTGTTAGGAATACTTTCAGCTTGAAGTGAGGGCCTACTAATATCTCTAGGAAACTTAGGGGAACTTAATCCTTTATCCATACCAAGATGAATCTGATCTATTTGTTCAGAGATGGTATGAAGGATTTGATTGCTGTAGTTGTTTTGGGAGTAGATCTTCTTGATATCTCCCAAATTGGTCTGACTATGATCCTGCTCAGGTCTCCCTTTCTTAAAGGGATCAGCACGAATATCTTCATTGTCATGTTTAACAATGATACTCTTGAGCGGAGGATGAACAGAGGTACTGGTTCCTGAGGGAAAAAGATTCCAGGTTCTAGAAATCCTATTTTGCACTTCTAAGGATGGAAGATGGAATGGGTCATCAATGTCTTTTTTAGACAGATAAATAGAGAACCATCTAAAGAAAAGAATATTATGGAGATTGTTCATCTCTTCATAATATTCCTCTTGGATTCTATCTCTGCAATCTTTGTCTAGTTGCATGAACCATTTTCTCCTTTTGTTGTTGCTGGTACCATAGAAATCTTTTCTAAGATACTCTTTATCAATGGTAAAACCTTCTTTGGTTAAGACATTGATAGTAGAATAGTTATGCATGTTGGTAGAGGTAGGAGAATGGTCACCAACAGACTCTTCCTCATTCTGGGGAATGATTCTAGGAAGAGGATGGGCAAAGTCTATATGATCTCTTCTTAGAGAACTATTTCTGGAGAACTCACTGGTCATGGAGTAGAAGGGGTCACTAATAGAATTCCGAGCAGGGGCAAAGCTAGGTCGGTTGGTTGAGTTTTCTCTGACCGAATTGAACCTGATGAGAATTCTACCATCAGACTCTTCTATGATCTGAGAGATCTCTTGTGTTCCAGGTTTCTAGGAGGGTTGTCGTTGTCGACCTCTAGGGTTTCAGGAATAGTAATGTCTTTCCACTTGATGGTCTTGGGAGTAAAAGTGCAAGACTTTTCAGCTTCTAATTGAAGAAGAACAGTCTCTCCATGAGCTAGAGGGGTAATGGTGCACTTTGGATCTGTTAAAGAACTCATGAGTTTGAAATGCAGTCTATAAATAACAGCAAAGTTCTTAGTGAACTGTTTGCAGTTGTTATTTAGCATTTTGATGTCTAGGATGACGGTTTGACAAATCCTAGGGTCAGTCAAGTCGACTGAGAAGTTTGGAGAACATTGAAGAACAAAGGTCCATTGCAGATGTTGGATTGTACTAAAGCCAGAATCGAGTCTTTGTAAGAGAGAAACCGGTCATCCCTAAGGCTAGGAAGACAGGAGAATCAATTCCTTTCTATGAAGAGGTTTTAAAGCAATTTGGATTAACCCAAGATGCAAAAATCTATAACCTTTTCTAAGATAACTTTGAATGGTTGTAGGATTGAGAAGCCTAAGAGACTGCTGCTCTTTTGTAAGGCAGATGGTTGATTCTTGGTGTTTGATGCAATTGGCATGGAACAAGTCCAAGATCCCAGATCTATAAGTAGACTGAGGATTGTCTGGAATAGTCCAGTCTTGAATATTGTCAGGGTCAAGACACAACTGCGTATGAGCTCCGCCCACCCTCAGTCGGACGGCCAAACCGAGGTTGTGAACAGATGTTTAGAAACGTACCTGCGCTATTTTTCCATGGAACAACCAAAGCAGTGGAGTAAGTTTCTGCCTTGGGCGGAATTTTCATTCAACACAGGATTCCATACATCAGCAGGTACTACTCCTTTCAAGATCGTCTATGGGCGCGACCCACCTCCTCTCCATCCATTTGTGAAGGGCGAGACCAGGTTGCCTGAACTAGAGGAACAGTTGTTGGCACGTGATCGGGCTTTGGAGATTCTCAAACAACAGCTGCTGAAGGTTCAAAGCCAGATGAAGAATTCAACTGATGGCCATCGTCGCGATGTGAATTTTGAGGAAGGTGACTTGGTTTTTCTTCGCCTACAACCCTATCGACAGAAAACCTTAGCACGCCGGAGCAATCAGAAGTTAGCACCACGCTTTTTCGGGCCATACGTCATTCGACGACGAATTGGTAAGGTGGCATATGAGTTAGAGCTCCCTGCTGGTACCAGAATCCATCCCGTCTTTCATGTTTCCCTTCTGAAACCAGCTCGTGGTCAATCTCTGGCAATCTCTACCCAACCACCTCCTATTAGCGATTCATTTGAATTTACTGTCCAGCCGGATAAGATTTTGGAGCATCGCTGGAAGACAATTGGGGGAATTTCAGTATTGGAGTTGTTGATTCAATGGGCCAATCGTCCAAAGGAGGAAGCTAGTTGGGAAGAATATGATCTGCTCAAGCAACAGTTTCCAGATTTTCGACTTGAGGACAAGTCGAATTTCCTAGGGGGGGTGTAATGATACGGCTCCTACCAAGCTTGGGCTAATCATGACCTCATCACTTACACTAGAAGGAAGAAACCAGCAAGTCAAGGGATTAATTCAATGATCTAAATTAATTAATTGCGTTGTCTTTCCCTAAGAGTCTAGTGCAGTCCCCTTTCCTTAGAGCCAAGTTCAATTCCCCTCTTAATTATGAAGTCAGTTCATTTTCCCTTTACTTCCTATTTAAGCCTAAGTATGATGTATGGTGAAGATATGTTTTTGAAATATAATTAGATATCTATTTCCTGGAATTTCCAGTCGTTTCCTCTTTGCTATTCATTAGTCTAAGAGTGGTTATTATCAAATTACTGATTAACAACTTATTTGAACAGTTGGATAGCATAATTAAGGAAATGATTGTGATACCCACTCACTTTCTCTAACTAATTAATATAGACCTCTATTCACGCATGCTTCATTTAGTAGAGAGAGACTCCTGAATTACATTAAGTTGAAGAAATGAAAGAATCACAAGTAGACATCTTGAGTCAAAGAATAAACCAATAATCTTGCGACTTGAGAAAGGTTTTTGACTAAAGTCTCCATAAACTTTTCACCAACTCCTTCACCTTTATATATCATAGAAAAAGAATCACGAGAATCCAAAAAAGTCTCTTTAGCAACACATGAATGGTTAGATAAAGGGGACAAAAACACCTGGCACTCCATCTGGATAAGAAATGACCCAAATACAAGGACCAACCAAATAAGAGACTTCACAACTTGCTCTTCATCATCTTCTCGGCTCTCCAGAAGAGGCTGGGCTGGCCTTGGCTTTCCATGTCGTCGTTTGCGGTGTGGGTGTTCAACGTCTCTATCTTAGATTCTTAGGTCTTGACCCAGAAGCTTGAAATTGCACTTCCATCCATCTACTTAGCCGATGCCCATTTCGCCAGTTGTACCGATGCCCATTTCATAACATCAGCTTTCGAAATTGATCATGAAAACATATTATTTATTAAGAAATTTCCACTCTCCAAAGCCAAACAGGGCAAAACTGCACCTGGCAACACAATACATGTTAAATCCCATTACACGAACAAGTAACCTTTATTCCTATTAAGATGATATCAGTTGAGAGAGTTTCCGATGTCGATGACAAAGCGATACTTGACATCCTTGTTTATCATCCGATCGAGAGCTTCGTTGGCGTATTGGATTGGAACAACTTCGACCTTGGGGTACAGTCGGTTGGCAGCGCAGAACTCCAGCATCTCCTGTGTGTCTTTCGTTCCTCCAGTCGAGCTCCCCGCTAGAGTTTTCATGCCTGTGATACCCCAACCAACCACCCACCCAACGATGCTTCCTATTATATGATATGAAAAACAGTAGCAAAAGTTGACATGATTTATGCTTACCAATGAAGAGGCTCACGGGGGAGAATTTCACTTCACTAGGGGCCCCTACGAGAACAAACACACAGCAGCGACATGTATGGGTCGAATGGATGGTCCCCTGAGGCTGTGTCCACTATGAAGTCGAGTGATTTTGAAGCGGCCTAGTCATCAGAGTTGGCTTTCAGTGACATGTACTCGAATGACAAGTTTGTCTTGTTTCCTCACCTTCATTTGCTCTTCATCCGACGAGTGCCCCAAGCAAAGTCAGGGCTTCATCTCTCTGGAAATGCTCGTGCTCAACACCGTCACATTCAATCCGAAAGCCTTACCAAACTTCACCGCCATGTGGCCGATCACCCCTAGAGACTTGCCCGGTTGATCCATCTTGTGGCGCTTCATTGGAGCGTACACAGTGATCCCTGCGCATAACAAAGGTGCAGCCAACTCCAAGGGATAGTTTTCGGGTATCTTATAGCAGTACCTCTGGGGGCGACGATGGAGCTGGAGTAACCGCCTTTGGTGATGCTACCATCCACATCTACACCATTGAATGTGTGGACTGCACCTTTTGAGCAGCAATTCTCTATCCCGTCGTTGCAGTACTCGCATTCTCTGCACGAATTCACAAAGGTTCCTACTCCCGCCTTGAACCCATCAACATTTGCTCCAACCTCTTTCACAACACCAACAATCTCATGTCCTAAAACAACAAATTAGAAATCTAAATATGAGGATTACCTACCTGGGTTCGATTGTTGGTCTCTTGTGGCAGTGAGTTCTTGTGTTGCAAAACAGCTTGGGAGTTTATGGGTAGAGGAGATGCGATGCTTGTATTTAACATAGTAGAGGCGGTCAATGTGGTATGTCATGGCTGACGCGCGACTACGTTCTTCGAGTAGACTGTTTCAAAGAGGGTTACAACAAGTCAATTTGACTTTTCTATTCAATATTCAATGCTATAAAGGTTTACACAAACCTGTACATGATGCACCACGGAACCCAAACACCATTTCTCAAGCTCTCTCTTTCGAAATTGAGTTTTCATGGCTGACGCGCGTCTTTGATTCTTGATTCTAAGGTAAACAACATTTGACAGTCACACCCTTAATTAGTCTGAGAAAGAAAAGAATTGATTTTACAACATGCACAATTTGCTTATGTACGTTCAGGAACTTCGGAGTTCTAGGCTGCAGATTTTACTGAACGTCGGATGAAAATGCCTCTTCTAACTTCTAAGTAGTTGAAAAGTAATATATATGTACAGATTCAAGAAGAAGAACAGACAACCTTAACAAATGAGTAGACATACAATCTTCCAAGCATGAGTATATGAAGCAGAACATGGCATAAAGATTGTAATTACACAGACTAATCAATGAGAATGATAAAAGAGATGTTACTTCAGCAGTGAGCCTTCAGCAGCTCACCATCTCCATGTATGCTGTTGGAATGCATATTTGATTCAAGAGTTTGAAGAATTGGAAGCTTCTTCATCTGAAGAGAGCATCGCCATCCATGGAACTGCATTACTGCAATGATAACCAAAGGCAAGATCTGCACGGACCATTTGATTCATACTAAGGCCCCGTTTGGTTGTAAGAAAATAAGTGATAGAAACGGAGCATTAGAGGTTGGGTGTGGGCCAGTGTGTTTGCTTGTGAAATTTTCTGGAATTGTTTCCGGCCACGGGCTGAAAGATTGAGCTGAGTTGTTTCCCTTGGTAACATACTCTTTCTCATCTCTCCACTTAACATGTCACAAAAAAGAAGCACTAAAGCCACGGCGAATCTCCGTCTCCCACCACTCCACCATGTCTCTTCCATTACGGGCCCGGCATGCATCGTCCCTTCCGCCCCAATTTCAGAAAAATCAAATTCACACCATAATCAAACTGCCTTCTTTCTTAGCAAATACTCAAATTCACACCATAATCAAATCCACACCATTCCATTCATGGAATAAACAAACCAAACAAAATTTGATTTTAACACATTCCCTTGATTTTTCAATACCTTTTCCTTTCCGTTTCCCCTTGTCAACCCAA